>OX451738.1:1083737471-1084417682 GCA_948472305.1 Vicia faba | reverse complement strand
GTATGAATGAGTAGTAAAATGACCGCCGTGTCTGGGGTGTATCTGTACTGTATTTTGACTTGAAATTATGAATGAGTAATAGAATTATCGCCGTGTCTGGGGTGTATCCATACTGTATCAGAAAAATTGTTAACGATAGCTTTTTAATCTTATCCTGAAAAGGGTAAAATGTTAGCTAAAACACAAAGTTATGTTGTATGATATGTATGATGCAATGAACTGTGTTTCATCAATGTTTATGATATATGAATGTAATAGATGAGCATGTAAGCTGAGTGGCTGTCTTGCTGAGGAAAATAAATCATTGATAATTGGCGATAATGAAATCTTTGACTGCTGCCGGGGAAAGTAAATCCTTGACCAATGCTAAGGATTCAAAAAACTTTGATTGTTGAAGATGAGAAATCCTTGCTGACTGCTTGGGGATTAAAGATCTCTGATTGTCTGAGAAGGAGAAATCCTGGGACCACTGCTGGAGATTGAAAACCCTTAGCGATTTGTGGGGATTAACAAGGCCTTTGACAACTTCTGCAGGGAATGATAATCCTTCATGACTTTCCTAGGAAGTAAGGAAAACTCCGAAAATCTTTACTGGGGAGTTAAAACCTGGGAGGCTTCTGCTTGGAGAAATGAGACCGATAATCTTCGATCTTGCTGGGAGATAACTCTGTGGGGGGAATGTTTACTCGGCCGGTGAAATCAAGAGCTTTGGGTTGTATGCCAAACTACTGGGGAAACATCCTAGTTAGGGATAAGCCAAGAAGCTAACTGTTATTTGCTTGGTTCTCAGACTTTCAAGACAGCCTGCTGGGGAAATTGGGGGAAGTTGAACAGTTCCCACCGGGGGTTGGTGGTTGGAAATTTGACTTCGCTGGGGAAGAAGGTTTAGAATATTCTGGTTCTGCTGGGGATAGGTATTTCAGGGTTTTCGGGCTCCACTGGGGATCTTGAAGTTCAACTCCGCTGGGGGACACATACTTTAAGACTTTGGCTTTGTTGAGGATCTGAACAATGTATTGCAGGGGATTTATTTTGGAATGGCACAAAGATATCTTCCTACACCTTCAACCTATCAGTAATTATCCTTTCTCAATTTCATTTTATTTGTAAGCAGTGGTTATATTCAAATGCATATGCCTATTTAACAAAACTTTTGGACGTTTTCAAATAAAAACATAAGTGTAAAAAAGAAAGAAAGGCAAGCAAATTTCTGCATTTTGAACTATCTTTGTATTAACTTTTGTAAGTATCTTTGTACAAAGGAGACAAACATTCTAGTAAGAGAATGTTGTCGTAAAAATTGAGAAACTTTTTATACAAAAGAAAGATGGCTATGTGTAATAATTCCATGGGGTTCCCATTCTGCTATAGCCTTCACCACTCTGAATATCTTATACATTCGCTGCTTCGTTCGTCGATGACTGGATTGATCAGAAGCTTGGAGCTTGTTGGTGAAAAGCTTGTTCTTAAAGTGATCCGACGAGACATAGTCATACACTTTAATTCCCTAACTTTTTCCTGCACCGCCCTTTCGGGTTTTTGATCCACCGGGAAACCCTTTTTTTCCCAAGTCGCCCTTTCGGGTTTTCAACTTGCCGGGTGTACATTTTTTTTTTGTTTTATCCCTAATTTTTGCATGAACCGCCCTTTCGGGTTTTCGATTCACCGGGATGCCCATTTTTGCCCAAGTCGCCCTTTCGGGTTTTTAACTTGTCGGGTCGTTTTATGCGTAGTATCTTTTGACTATGTCTGCGTTCGCAGGGTGCGGCAAGTCGTCACCGTCCATAGTGGTCAGAATCATTGCTCCACCAGAAAAGACGCTTTTGATCACAAATGGTCCTTCGTAAGTAGGAGTCCACTTTCCCCTGGGATCACTTTGCGGCAAGATGATCCGCTTGATTACAAGATCTCCGACTTGATATACCTGACGCCTGAATTTCTTGTTGAAAGCCTTGATCATCCGTTTTGATACGTCTGACCATGAAAAACAGTAGTAAGTCGCTTCTCGTCGATCAAATTAAGTTGGTCAAGCCGGGTCTGAATCCAATCGTCTTCACTCAAACCGACATCCTTCATAATCCTCAAGGCGGACCTTTTGCTTGATCAGTGGACAATCTTCTCTTGTAGGGAGACGGTGAACCACGATATCTGTGTCTAGTCCCGGCATGTCTTCATAGGACCAGGCAAAGATCTCAACATATTCATTTAACAACTGCACCAAGCGCTCTTTGACACTTGGTTCCAGGTTGGCACCCACTTTTACCTCTTTCTTGTCTTCCTTTGTCCCCACGTTGATGGTTTCTAGCAACTCTTCATGAGGCAGAATAACCCTCTCTTCTTGTTGCAAAAGTCTGGCAAACTCTCCCGGCACTTCACAATCTTCGTCAACTTTGTACTCAGCATAATTAACCAAATCTTTAGAGTTACCGAAGGCTAAAGCAGAATAGTCACCCATGGAATCCGGAGTGGATGGGTACCTGCATTTGTGAGTGTGGGTGTGTGTAAGGGATAGCCATCCTTAAACAAAACAAAATGCAAAAGGAAAGTAAATGAACACAACAGTTTATAGATGAAGACGTCCAATGATTCATTAAAACATGGAATATGATAATGAAGAAAATCAAGCCCTTACAAATGGACCTACATGCCCCGGGCAAGGCATGAGGTGAAAATAGTGTACGAATTGTTTAGTTATTACAGACCAAAATAAGAAATTGTTCAAAGATAAAATTATTGGTTGATGAAGGTGATGGGAATAAAATCCTTTGCTTCCCAATTGCTTAAACCCCCTTCGACGGTTGGAGAGATCCAATCTTCAAAGTTGTTCTCTTCATCCTCTTCTTCTACAACATTAATTCCATGGTAGGTGATCTTGACGGGTGGTCCTCCAGTCTTGGAGCGATGCATAGCCTTTTTTCCTGCAGCAGTAAACCCTAATCCAAACTTGTCCGTCTTATGGGGAAAATCAGGCAGTTGCCCCCACACTGTGCTCTTTCCTTCTTTGATTACCGCCTCTGCGTTCTTGAGAGATGCCATCCTAGATACATGTTTGGGAATGATAGGCACCTCAACCATTGTCTTCGCAACTGCGACCTCAAGAGAAACTTCCTCAAAATGTTGGAAAGGCGTTTCAATGAATTCGCCATCCAACTCCACATAGCGGAAGGAGTTAAGGTGACTTATCATGTACTCTTCCTCACTGTGCACCGTTATAATCTTACCCTTAACATGATATTTCAGCATTCGGTGCAAAGAGGAGGTAACTTCCCCAGCATAATGGATCCACGGTCTTCCCAACAAACACGAATATGAAGGACAGATGTCCATCACATAAAAGGTGGAGTTGAAAACTTCTGTGCCTACTTTGATAGGAATGTCAACCTCTCCATGAACCATTCTTTTGGACCCATCAAAGGCCCTAACAACGATGTTACTGGGTTTGAGGGTCAATCCTTCGCAGTCCAAACGGTCCAACGCTTTCTTCGGCAGCACATTCAAGGAAGAACCAGTATCAACTAAGACATGGGTGAGGGTGGTTCCCCTGCATTAAACTGAGACATGTAGCGTGTCGTTGTGTTTCCTTCCCTTGGGAGTCAAATCAGCATCGGAAAAGCCAAGGCCATTATCAACAGTAAGACTGGCCACGCACTCCTAAAACTGGTCAGCCGAAGTTTCTTGGGGCACATGTGCCGTCTTTAAAAATTTGATTAAGGCCTTAGAATGGGCCTCAGAGCAGAGTAGAAGAGCCAACATGGATATTTTAGAAGGGGTCTACCCTAGCTGTTCCACGACGTCGAAATTGCTCTTTTTGATTATTTTCAAGATTTCCTCCATTTCTTTCTGGGTGGTTTCGGGGATAACCACAATATGAGCCTTCGTCCTGACAAGCGCTTCTAGTATCCCCTTACCCTTATCGGTAGTATCAACAGATGGTCTTACTTCAGGAGTATCCAATTCTTCAATTATCGGGTCTTGCACATATGGCTTAACGGGTATAGAAGCTTTCGAGGGCCCGAAAACTGCTCGAGGGGGAGCAATCTCCGGAGAAAAAATCCGGCCGCTGCGGGTTATCTTGCTTGTTCCTGCAATGTTCCCTATATCATGGGTTTCCTCTTCAGAATTCTCTTGGACTAATTCGATCTGTTTGATGCCATGATAGAAGATTTCTCCCCCGTAGTTCCATGGTATCGTCTTGTTAGATTGATACGGGACAGGCCCCGGCATAGTGATTTTTAATGGTACAAACTCAGGATCAGGTGTAATCTTGACAGGCCTTTTGCAAGCCTTGGGAAGATCGTCGGAAATGGTTATTATTGCAATATCGTTGGTTGAAGTAGCAAAAGTAGCAGGAGTAACAGGAGTGAAGGTATCAACAGGGGTCTTTTGGAAGAGTATCTCTTGGGTATCCATCAGGCGTTGGATACCTGATTTCAACATTGGGCAATCAGCTCGTATGTTTAAACAAAAGTAGCAGTCTTTTCCATAGCTTGGGAATATCCCGGCTCTCATCAAATTCACTTTAATCACTAGTAAGGGGGTCAAAAGGTCAGCAACATCGGTAACATGAAGGTCTTCCATAACGGCATGAACATTATGACCGTGCTTGGGCATCGGAGCAGATATCACATTGGGCTTCTCAGGAGCATCAAATTCTACTTCCTTGGCGTCAATTAGGTCTTGGATTTTGTTCTTAAGCGCCTAACAATTATTAGTATCTTGCCATGCACTGTCAGAGTGGTAAGCACACTTGGCATTGGAGTGGTAGTATGGAGAGGAGGTATTAGGGTTCTTTGGCGCTTCCTTCAAACTGGAAAGATTCATCTTTAGAAAATGAGGGAGTACTTGAGCTGGCGTCATGTTGATTTGGGGTGAACTGCCGTTGTGGCCTTTCTAGCCGTTGTTGGTTAGATCTTGGTTTATTGCTGCGAGGTTGATCATTTGAAGAGTTTTGAATCATCACAGCCCCTACAGTTGGCCGGGCGCTCGGTTCTTCCTTGACTTTTCTGAGAATAAACAACAGAGGCTTCCTTCTTAGATGGGAAGGTTTTCTTAACAACAGTGGACGCGAAGGTATCTTTCTGAATCTTACCACTTTTAATACCGGCCTCGACCCTTTCGCCGGTCAAATTTAGTTCGGAGAATCTTGCGGAGGAACTCCCAATTAAATGATTGAAGAAGGGGCTAGACAGGGTCCCTAGAAACATGTCAACCAACTCTCTATCCGACAATGGTGGCTGCACCCTTCCAGCCAGATCACGCCACTTCTGGGCATACTCTTTAAATCCCTCATTAGAAGCCATACCCATACTCTATAGCTGAGTACGCGTGGGCGCCAAATCAGCATTGTATTGGTATTGACGGTAAAAAGCAGCAGCTAAGTCTTCCCAGTTATAAACCTCAGACCTCTCAAGTTGATAGAACCAGTCCAATTGTGTGCATGACAAACTGTCTTGGAAAAAGTGTACCTATAGGTCTTTATCAGATGAGTGGGGTTGGATCTTTCTTACATAGGATCTCAGATGCATCTTTGGGCAGGACAGACCGTCATACTTAGCAAATGTTGGTACTTTGAACTTGGGAGGAATGACGATCCCAGCGACCAACCCTAGTTCTTCAAAATCTAAACCAGGTACCCTTTGCAACTCCATGGCTGCCAATCAATCCTCAAGATTTTTATATTTATCATCCGCCGGGGGATATTGTTGTTCGGAATAGTCTTCATCTTCTTCCTCTTCTTCCTCTTCAACTTCAGATTCAAAAGATCTCGCAGCTCCTTTTCCTTTACCAGTCCCTTCATCAGACGTTGAGGGGAACTCGAGAATTTTTCTAGCATTACTTTCAAACCTTCTTCCAAAAGTGGCTACTCCGAGCCTTTTCTTCTTTTTCTCTTTATTTTTCTCCAACAGTGCTTTAAGTTCCTCTTGACCCTTTGCTAAGGTCATGAGGAGTTGCTAGAATTGAGAATTTTGTGCTTGCAAATCCTTAACCGTCTGCTCCAAATCCATCTTGCTGAAATAAACAGCATAAAGATAAGGAAACCTGGTGTGAAGACTTGTTTATGCATATGATGAATGGTATGTTATTCATGTAATGCATCCAAGGATTCAGAAATTCAAATTTGTTGCAAACAATAAAGAACGCACGTCATATTAAGAAGAAATTGTTAGTACATAAGTGCCCCATGGGAAAAATATTACAAAATTCTTAATGTAAAAAGACATTGTGCATCCTCTTTGGTGCGATGTAAGTGTTGAGAGTTTCCTCCTCATGAAGTCGGTGGGTAAGCTTCAAAACCTTCTTCTCACTGGCATAGAAGCTGGCTTCAAAAGTATTCTGTTCTTCCTTGAGTTGGATCCAACTCTTTTGTAATTCTTCCCATGATGTTCGCATGTCAGGATGTAGGAGGGTGTATGGAACCTCTCCTTCCATAACAGGCTCTTTGATCAAGAGGAGAATGTGAGGGTATGGCATCATAAGATTCTGGGCGCGGGTTCGTGCCCACTTGAGATAAGGCTCAAGAGGGATGGAATTCTTGTGCCCCAGTGTCTTACTATCCACTTTGTTGGGCATCCTCCAAGCTCTGACGAACCTTTGTCGAAGTCCTTGCGCATCGTTGTCGAAGTCAAAAACTAGGTCAGGAATCAGCATGTCATGAGGGCCATCCCTCCGAGCATATCCAAACTGTCTTAGAGCTAAACAGGGGTTGTAGGTAATGCCTCCCCTAATGCCAAGTAGTGGGACATTAGGGAATTCCCCACAACGATCAATGATGATGACATTTTCTCTAGACCGAGAACACCAATGTACATCAGAATGTGTGAGGGTCATCAACCATTGTGACCACCTTAAACCCTTCTCATTCTTCAAAACTGATTATGGAAGGTGAGAAATAAACTACCTTGCTAGGAGAGGAGTACAACACATGAGAACACCTCTTTTCCTCATTGTTCGTGTGTAAAATGAGTGTAGGATGTGCCCAAGCAATGTAGGCACAGGATTCAGAGATAGGAAAATCTTGACAGCATTCACATCTATAAGCTGATCAGGGTTTGGGAACAAGACCAACCCATAGATAAGGAGTGCCACAATCTCTTCAAAGGCTTGTAGATCAAGAGAATTTCAACAGTCTTGTGCCTTCTCAAACAGAAACTTTGCCAAGAAACCCTTGACACCACTCCTGGTTTCCCAATGACCCTTGATATCAGATGGTTGCAAGTGTAATGCTTGAGCAACATCTTCAGGCTTTGGTTCTTTTTCTGTACCGTTGTAGGGTAGTTGATGAAGAATAGGAATTCTCAAGAGTTGAGAAACTTCCTCCAAAGTGGGTACTAGTTGGTAATCAGGGAATGTGAAACAGTGGTGTATGGGGTCAAAGAACTGGAAGAGAACTTTCACCATGTCTTCTTCAATGTTGGAGTTGACCAAGTTGAGAAGCCTATCATTTCTTTCACTGAAGAGAGAATTCTCTGGAATCCTGGAAGTGAGCTCCTTGAGTTGAGGAGGGATTCTCACAAGGTTGACTTGAATTGTTTTCCTGCGAAGAGATTCCATGACCTACAAAAAAAGAACAAAGATGAAGATCCAAACCCTTGAAATGGTTAGTGGATGCATATGATGCTTTATGATGTTCATGATGTATGCACAAGCACATGTACAAGCAAGTCACACAAAACCCTAGTTTTAGTCTTGCATGAGGTTTCATAGGTAAATACCCTCTTGAGTTTATTTGGCTCAAACTTGTCCTATAAATAGTAATCGGGTTCTAAGGAGCTTAATATCACTGGATTATTTTCTATGTTCATTGTTTTGGTTTAGCCACTTAACTAGCGACCAAAATATTCCAAGAAAACAACCCTCAATGAGTGTAGTATCGAGTATCTACCAACTTCGGACTGCACCAAAGCCGGTCATCTCACTACCCCTAATAAAAGGCCAAGATGGTCAAGTAAGATTCTAAGAGTTCATTAGTGCTTTATGACATCACTCAGCGGCCCCGTATTCTCTTTGATTGACTCAAAGGCTACCGGTACTCACAAATATGTCGCACTAATATAGCTATTGCTTCAACCATGTCGGTATAGCCCGCACAGTTTCCACAATGTACTGCTATGTACCTATGAATGTTTCCAAAAGAAGCAATCAAAGCAAACAATATAATCATGCAAAGGGTGATCTAAGCCCTAAGGTTACTCCACTTTTAAAGTTTTCCCCAGCAGAGTCGCCAGTTCTGTGATACAGTGGGAGAACTGACTTGGGATTTTGCGTTTGTGTTCGCAAATGTTTCGGTTTAGCAAGAGTCGCCACCGACTTTTTATTTTATCCTAAGGAAAGGTCAAAAAGCACAGGAAAGACCTTTGAGATGTTTTCTTGGGTTCGGGGAGTAGATTATAGAAAGGGAAGGTATTAGCACCCTTTCTATCCATGGTTATCCATGGGCTCTTAGTTACTTGTTTAGATCACTTGCTTTGCTTTTCAATTGTTTGAAATGGTGCTCTTCAATTGTTTGAAATGGTGCTTTGTGTGTGATTTTGAAAGATGTTTTGAAAAGAGGCCATCATTGTGGCAACCTTTGTAATGATTCTTGTTTGAATGTATACAAAGGTGTTTTTGTCTTTTGAAAAGTTTTTAATGTTTGAAAGTAGGGTTTTGAAATTGTATGGTGAAGTATGTTTTGAAGATAGCAAGGATGTTTTTGCAAGATTTTGATCAAGTAACTAAGAGTTGTCTACCCTATTTTACTCAAAGATCTTTCTTATGTTTTTAACCCTTTTAACAGTGTTGTTTCACCATTGTATTTGGTGAACAACCTTGTGTTAGGATGTTAAACGGGACAGGCACGAGTCATCGTATAGACCATGACAGCAATTGTGTCAAGTATTTTTGGCAATTTTCTTGAGGGACTTGATCATTTTGTTTATGCAACCTAGATAGCGTCATCGAGGGACTAGGATCTTTTGTTTTGTTTTTGTTTTGCCAAAGTACTTGACATGCATACCATTGCCCATTTTTGAAGGCAATAAGTGGATTGTAACCTTAGGGGTGTAAGTGTGTGTTGTGTTTGTTTTTCATGCATTTTTGTCTTTGATTAGGTCAAACTATTTGTTAATTTGATTTTGCATACAAACCCTAATTCTAATCATGACATAATTGAAAGCTTAAAGGTGCGAGAATTTAAATTCTACACTATTACAACATGATATAGGGAGGGGGGGGGGGGGGGGGGGGGGTACAAATTTGAATAGGGGATTATTTTGCAAGAAATTAAACCCTAAATTATTACAACCAAATTGAATTTGCAAGGCATAATATTTAAATGTACAATATTTAAATAAAATACAATAAATAAATATTAGATAAAATGTTGTTATGCAAAAAAAGTTTTTTATGTATGTAAAGTATCTTTAAATGGAAAGAAATGTAAAAAAATAAATAAAATAAAAATTTAACTTTAATTATTTTTAGGGTAAACCCTAATTCCTTAAAGAAATGGTATTATTTATTATTTATATACAAAAATGTATCAATATGTACAAAAACTAAAAGTATATTGAAAAAAAGGTATTTTTTAGTATAAAATATCAATAAAAATAAAATGTATTATTTTTGTGTTTTTTATTCTATGCTTTTAATAAAATAAAGTATATATATATATATATATATATATATATATATATATATATATATATATATATATATATATATATATATATATATATATATATATATATATATATATATATATATATATATATATATATATATATATATATATATATATATATATATATATATATATATATATCTATATATATATATATATATATATATATATATATATATATATATTATATATATATATATATATATATATATATATATATATATATATATATATATATATATATATATATATATATATATCTTAAATATATTAAGTGTATAAAAAAAAATTATTTACAAAAATGTATATATTTCAAGAAAATATTTTCAAATGTGAATAAAAATAATAAATGAAAATAAAAGTATTTTTTACATTATTTTTAAGTTTTAACAAAATAATATAAAGTATTTAAACATTTTAATGTTGGAAATAATTAAAATAAATACCAAATAAATATAAAAATTTATGAAAATATTTTTTAGGCATTTTTTTATGTTTGGAAATAAAATAATAAAGTCAGAAAAGAAATTAAAATGCAAAAATAATAAATATACAAAGAAATGGGCCAGGGGGTGTGAAACTGAAAATGGGGGTGTCAAAAGCAGGAAATAGCCAGGCCCAGCCCAGCTACTTCATCTTCTTCCTCTGTTCAAACAAAAACGTGCCTTCTGTGTACAAACTGCCAACTCCTGGAAATGTGATCCTTTGACAAAACTCAAAACATGAAACTTGTAGAGCATCAAACAACGAATCTAACCATATAAAAAACTTAATCTAACTCTCAAAGACCAGAGAGAATTTCTCTGGCCCTAATTTCTAACCTAGTTTTTTCATAAAGTTCATGGATGAAATTCTCCTAGCACGATTAATATAAATGAAAACTAAGCACATGTATGGTTTCAAGACAATGAATACAACATCTTTCATTCACAAACTTAAGTCTAAATGTTCCTAAATAGAGAGATAGAAGTTCATGAAATACCTGTTTCAGTTGAGTTCGAGCTGGACAATGCAGCAACTTCCAATGGGGCCTGAGGTTCTTTTGAGCTTGCATGATGTCCCCTGAACCTTTCCCGATGCTTAGTTTGTTTTGAAGTGGCCTGAATCGTGCTACAAAACTCAACCTGCAAAGCTTCCAAGCAATAATGGTGATGTGTGTAAATGGAGTTACAGCAACTTGTGAATGGTTTGGACAACTTAGGTATATTGTTTAGAATGTGTTTGAAGTGATTTTGGACAAAACACACGAGGGGATTTGATTGTGGCTTGTGATTTGCAGAACTGGCCCTGTTTTGCAAGAAAATGTGGCTTTTGAGTATGAGGAGGTTTGGGAGGTCAAAGGCTCGTGCTTCTGGCTTGCAAGGATCTGTGAAAACTGTTTGAATACTTTGCTTAAATTCAATATATCAGATGTGTGGGTTATGAGCTTTTGGCCATTTGACTTGTTTTGAAAGCAAAGTTTGAAATGAAATGAGATAGGCCTATACAGGCTATCTCCAAGCATGCACCAACTTCTTGTACCTTTGCCTAAGTTTGTGGAACTTGTTTTCTGCAAAGAAAGAAGTTCAAAGCTCAAGAAAGACAACTTTGCAAAAGTTATGCTTTATGAAAATGGAAGTGTGATCTTTATGCCCAAAATTGAATTATTCAATGTACAATGCTCCCTTGATCAAGACAATGCCTCTAAACAATGTATTTGCATTCAATTTTTGAGTGTTGAAGGGTTTAGAGACCTGTAATTATGTACTAAGCTAGTTTGGTCAGATTTGCAACTTGGTATGAACATGTATTGGCCATGGTTACAAAGTGAGTTTTTGGCAACTTCAAGCATTCGATTCTCCCTAACCACAAAGGTGTTTGAGGAGTTCTTGGACAATTTGGAAAGCTTGCAACATGTACTATAATCCATATTTGAAATGCAACTTGAATATTCAAGTGGAATCATGTGAAAATGGCCAAGAAGATGGGTCAAAATCCTGCCTAAACTAGGGCAAAATTTCTCTAAGTTAAAAGTTTTAGGTACCCTTGTTCCAAAAATCATAACTTGAGATCCAAGCTTCTTTTGAGAAAAATTTGTGAATAAAAGTTGTATACTTTGTGATGGACTACAACTTTAAGGTTGTAAGTTTTGTTTGAATCCATTTGCATCTTGGTGAAAATATGGGGCAAAGTTAGGAAAAAAATAAGAAAATTTTATAACTTAGAAAATTTCTAAGTTATGAAATTTTTCCATTTTAAACCCTAATTTGCAATTTTGGGTTTCTTGATGAACAAGTTTCATAATTTGCCATGTCTTGATGAAAAATGACCCTTGGCACTTGATTTTGACCAAAAAGTCAAAGTTTGACTTTTCAGTGTACAGTCAAATTTTGATCAGTTGACTGGAAAATTCATTTGTCAATCCTATGCATTTGAGATATTTTGAACTTGTTGAATGGGTCAAGAAAATTTCATTGAGTCCTTGTGTCCATGGTTGGGTTTGATTTGCCATTGGTTAGGTCAAGCAGTCAAAAATTGCCTTTGCACAATCAAAACCCTAAAATTACCATGTTGCCCTTTTGGTGATCTGATCAAATTTCTTGTGGAATTATGATCCAAACTTGATAAAATGGTTCATATGAGTTCATAATGTTGATGTGGGTCAAAATTCATGAGATTTGAGTTTCAATTGGCCACAGTTGACTTTTTCCCCAATACAGCTGATTTCTAGGTCAATTGTCCAATTGACTGGGCAAAAATTTGATTCAAGGCTTCAAACTTGGTATAGACAAACTTGTGAGTCCAACATGAAGTATGAAAGTAACTTTGGGAATTGTGGTTCAAAACATCCCTGTGCAAACTCAAACCCTAATTTAGGTCAACAGTGCAAGGAGGTGTCTTGAGCAGAGCAAACCCTAGCTTGATCTTGAGTTCCAAGAGTCTTGTGATGAGAAATGTTGATGAAATGAGAGGGAAAATTTTGGGGTACAACACATAGGATTCAATGAGAATAAGTAAGAAAATACATCATCATCATGGTTTATGCCATTATTGTTGTTGTTTTGGTCATACCATTGAAAAATGTAAGTTTAGGAGATTTGTTGTTCCTAAAGGCATTTACCAATGAAGGCCTAAAGGCAACCATGTTACCATTACCCACATGGACATAATAAAAATTGGGTACCTACCTCTCTCTTTTGATATTACAGGAAAAGTGTCTTACATTCGTGGATAGAAGATGGTTTCTAGACAGCGGGTGTTCAAGGTACATGACATGTGACATATCGCTTTTCATTGACTTCAAAGCAAAGAAGAAGGGATTTTTTACATATGGAGACAATAACAAAGGAGCGATACTAAGTAAAGTATTAGCCAATTTGTTATTTCTGATGTCCGTTTAGTAGAGGGGCTTAAACACAATTTGGTAAGTATTAGCCAATTGTGTGACAAGGGTTATAAAGTTACTTTCACAAACACTTGCTGCATAATTGAAAATACTGAACAAAATATTGTGTTTAAGGGTATTAGATTAAATAACGTCTATATTCTTGACCTTTTTGATGTATCATTAACAAGCACTAAGTGTTTAGTCACCTTGAATGATGATTCTTGGCTTTGGCATAGACGTATAGTGCATGTTAACTTTGATTTACTTAATAAGGTTGTATCTAAGGATCTAGTAGTGGTTCTTCCAAAGATAAAATTTACAAAGGATCACATATGTGACGCGTGCTAAATGGGAAAGCAAACGAGGGTCTCTTTCAAATCTAAAAATTTGATTTCCACTTCACGACCCCTTGAGCTTCTCCATATGGATCTCTTTGGACCTTCTAGAACAAAAACTCTAGGTGGAAGTTATTACGGTTTTGTAATTGTTTACGACTACTCTAGATTTACTTGGACTATATTCCTTCGTAGCAAAGATGAAACTTTTTCTGCTTTTTAGAGTTTTTCAAAACTATCTCAAAACAGAATGGAATTAAAAATAATTATAATTCGAAGCGATCATGGAGGTGAATTTCAAAACCATCTCTTTGATAAGTATTGTGACAAGCATGGTATTGAGCATAATTTTTCAGCACCTTGAACTCCACAGCAGAATGGAGTTGTGGAGCGCAAAAATCGCGTTTTAGAGGAGTTGTCAAGAACAATGCTCAATGATGGTGGATTACCAAAATACTTTTGGGCTGATGCAATTAGCACAACTTGTTATGTTTTAAACAAAATATTAATCCGTCCTATTTTGGATAAAACACATTATGAACTTTTAAAAGGAAGAAAGCCAAACTTGTCACATCTTCACGTATTCAGTTGTAAATTTTTTGTTTTGAATAATGGTAAAGAAATTCTTGGGAAATTCGATGCAAGAGCAGGTGAAGGTATCTGTCTCGGATACCCACAATTAGGTAAAGCATATAGAGTATATAATAAGCGTTTACTTACTTTTGAGGAGTCAATCCATGTTTCTTTTGATGAATCTTATCCTAAAAATGTCGGAAAAGGTATTTCTCTTGATGGTGCATGTGTATCTACAGAAGACATACTCAAGGAAACTGTTGAGGAAATTGTCAGTCCAAAACAATTGACGATGAGGAGGAAAATGATACAAGCCATACAAAATATGAGGAACAAGATTCAACGAAAGTAAATGATCTTCCACCATCTTGGTAATCCTCAAAAGACCATCCCATTGACAACATATTGGGAGATATTTCAAAAGGAGTGATGACTCGCTCTAAGATAAGTAATTTATGTTATCACTTCGCTTTTGTTTCGCAAGTAGAACCTTAAAATTCCAAACAGGCTTTGATTGATGAATTTTGGCTAATGGCCATACAAGACGAGCTCAATCAATTTAAAAGAAATGACGTTTGGGAACTTGTCTCTCATCCACGAGACCATCATATCATTGGCACTAAGTGGGTTTTTAGAAATAAACTTGATGAAACCGGAGTGATAACCCACAATAAAGCACGCTTAGTGGCACAAGGGTATAACCAAGAGGAGGGAATTTATTATGAGGAGACTTATGCTCCAGTTTCTCGCCTTAAGGATATATGTCTCTTCCTCGCTTATACGTGTGCAAACAATTTTAAGCTTTATGAAATGGACGTAAAGAGTGCTTTTCTAAACAGAGTCATAAATAAAGAGGTATATGTCTCACAACCTCCTGGTTTTGAGAATAATGAATATCCAGATTATGTTTTCAAAATAAAACGAGTGTTATATGGTCTTAAGCAAGCCCCTCGGGTTTGGTATGAAAGACTTAGTAAATTTCTACTTGATCATGGATATTCAAGAGGTAAAATGGATACCACTTTGGTCATTAAACATAAAGGAAAACACATTCTTTTAGTTCAAATATATGTAGATGATATTATTTTTGGTTCAAATAACCTATATTTGGTCGAAGAATTTTCTAAGGTTATGCAGGGTGAGTTTGAGATGAGTCTCATGGGGGAGCTAAACTACTTCCTCAGTCTTCAAATAAAGCAGCTCAATGAAGGTACAATTGTATGTCAAACAAAATATTGCAAAGAGTTTCTTAAACGATTTGGAATGAAAAACTCAAAATCAATTGACACCCCTATATATACCAACGGGAATTTAGATAAGGATGAAATGGTAAGAGTGTTGATGTCAAGAAATAGAGAGGTATGATTGGATCCCTTTTGTATCTTATGGAATCTAGGCCTGACATCATGTTTAGTCTTTGCATGTGTGCACGATATCTATCAGATCCTAAGGAATCCCACTTAAAAGTTGTCAAGCGTATACTTAGGTATCTTAATAGTACATCTAAGTATGGGCTATGGTATTCCAAGGGAAGCGATTGCAGTTTAGTAGGTTACTCCGATTTTGATTTTGATGGATGCAAGTTAGATAGGAAAAGCACTAGTGGAACATGTCATTTGTTTTCAAACTCTCTAGTGAGTTGGCATAGCAAAAAGCATGTTTCTGTTGCTTTGTCAACTGCTGGGCTGAATACGTTATAGTCGGTATTTGTTGTGCTCAGATTTTATGGATGCAGCAACAATTATAAGACTATGATATTCAATTAAAACATATTCCAATAAAATGTGAAAACATAAGTGCTATAAATCTTACTAAGAATCTTGTCTTACACTCACGCACTAAACACATAGAGATTAGGCATCACTTTCTTCACGATCATGTTGAAAAGGAGGATGTTATGTTTGAGAATGTTGATACTAAAAATCAACTTGCTGACATTTTTACAAAACCACTAGCAACATAACCTTTCTTCAACATTGGTCGTGAGCTAGAGATTTTAGATATCTCTTACTTGATGTCTTAAGCATACATGTACTTAAATTATATCTATATCTCACCATGCTATTGAGATGTGTTTTTAGCTTTCGTACGCGTGTCTTAACATCTCATCAACTGAGGTAATATATTTCCTCTCTACTTTCTCTGTAATAATTCTGTGATTACTTATAAATTGACCTTAATTGTTCCATTAATATTCTCTCTCTCTCTCTCTCTCTCTCTCTCTCTCTATATATATATATATATATATATATATATATATATATATATATATATATATATATATATATATATATATATATATATATATATATATATATATATATATATATATATATATACATATATATATATATATATTTCTTTTACATAAATTATTTGAACTTGACATATGAAAATTGCATTACATCATTATGTATGCATAATCATCTTTAGATAATTCATTTTTCATAATCATATAATTTCAAATGGGTCTCATATCCAACTGTTCATAGAAACTTGTAAAAAACTGCATTTCTGTTAAAATTTACTATTATGAGTCAGCTCTCTACTTTCTCTGTAATAATTCTGTGATTACTTATAAATTGACCTTAATTGTTCCATTAATATTCTCTCTCTCTCTCTCTCTCTCTCTCTCTCTCTCTCTCTCTATATATATATATATATATATATATATATATATATATATATATATATATATATATATATATATATATATATATATATATATATATATATATATATATATATATATATATATATATTTCTTTTACATAAATTATTTGAACTTGACATATGAAAATTGCATTACATCATTATGTATGCATAATCATCTTTAGATAATTCATTTTTCATAATCATCTAATTTCAAATGGGTCTCATATCCAACTGTTCACAGAAACTTGTAAAAAACTGCATTTCTGTTAAAATTTACTATTATGAGTCAGCTCATACAGTTATGAGCGACTCATACTGAAGGAAAATGTAAAAACAGAAATCAAAATTGTTTTCTGGTTGACACATTAAAGTTTGCTTCGACACATGTTACTTTTGGTTAACACATACGATTCTTGGGTCGATGCGAAACATTAAAAACAGTTCTTCAATACAGGATGTGTCGACACATAAGGATAATTAATGCCTCTAATTTGAGTTGGGTCAACCCATCTACCCAATTTTATGTTTTAAACTCTTTCCAATTACCTCATTCACTACAACTATGATGAATCTTATGGTGGAAACAATCCTTAAGCATGTCATGTCATACATCTCATAACATTTGTCCTTATGTCTTTTGTTTTGAAGTTTGTATTATTGTTCTATTCAAACAATTTTTTCTATAGCTTATGTAAATTGAAAATTCTCTGCGTTAAATACTTTCACCATAATTATTTCCTGTTTACTCAGTTATTACCATGCTTATGCCAAGACTCATTCTATGTGAATGAAATTGGTTATTTTTGTTACAAGATTGCTGAGATTGCATCTCAATTCATGTGTGTTGAAATTACTGAAAATCTATCTTATTCTCTTTTTGATGTTGTCAAAGGAGGAGAAGAAGATGGTGTTAGTGTTAGAAACGAATTCTTAATATGCACAAACTCAGGGGAAGCAGCTCATTCATCCATACTATATCATCACACATTATCAAATATTTACCATCATCAAAAAGGGGGAGTTTGTGAGCAACCCCTTCATATAATTGGTTTTGAATGATAGCAAATATATGTGAAATTAATCAATGAACGTTACCTACATGTGTGCATTGTAAAAAAAAAATAGTATAACATGTTTAAAATGAGTTAAGAATGTGTTTTACACATAAAACACTATTATGAGTCGACACAAACAACTTTGCATCGACATACACTTAAGCAAATAATCATAAAAATGATTCTGCTTCAGTATGAGTCGACACATCCATGTTATGCATCGACTCATAACATGTTGATGCCCCTATAATACAATTTTCAACCTTTATGCATCGACACATAACTTCATGCATCGACACATGATATGTTGATGTCCCTGGAAAACATTTTTGAACTTTTATGCATCGATACATAACATCATGCATCGACTCATAACATGTTTTGTATTCAAAAATCAAAAGTTCAATTCAGTATTTGTCGACACATACGTGTTATGCATCGACTCATGTAAAATGGTTGGCTCTGTAATATGCTGTAATATATGCTTGCATCGAATCATAACAACATGTATCGACTCATTCTGTGTTACATAACTAACATGAGTCGACTCATGCTAA
The DNA here is from genome assembly GCA_948472305.1 of Vicia faba. Lineage (NCBI taxonomy): Eukaryota > Viridiplantae > Streptophyta > Magnoliopsida > Fabales > Fabaceae > Vicia > Vicia faba. The sequence goes on along the minus strand of OX451738.1, from coordinate 1,084,399,479 downwards.
CATGCATGGACTCATAATACGAATTTATGTCTCTAACCATTTTCTATTACATATATAAGTATGTTTTTTTTAGCAGCAAAAAGAATGACACATATTACAATTGTGAGTATCAATTCTGTGTAGCAAGAAGCCTGAAAGATACTTCATCTTCATCATCTTCTAAATCATCTTAACTCAACAACAACAATGAAAATCAAACATCTTTTTTCAATTGGATTAAGAGATCAAGAGATAACGTTCAGCTGTTCATTCAAGGTGTAGTACGGTGTGAGAACTGACTTGGGATGTTTTGCGTTTGATCCCAATTGTTGCAGTTAGCAAGAGTCGCCATCGACTTTTATTTTATCCAAATAAAGGAAAGGGTGAAAAGAACAGGAAATACCTTTGATATTATTTTCTTGAGTTCGGGGGGTAGATTATGAAAAGGGAAGGTATTAGCACCATTTTCATCCATAGTTATCTATGGGCTCTTAGTTGCTTGCTAGATCATTTGCTTTTGTTTGAAAGTGTGCTTTGAGATGTGGTTTTTGAAAATATTTTTTGAAAGGTTCCTTCGTATAGGAAAACTTTGTAATGTTTCTCGTCTCATAAGAAAGTATACAAATGGTTGGACTTTTAGAAAATATTTCATGTTTTGAAAGTGTTTGGTGTCTGTTTGCAAGGATGTTTGTTTTGAAAGTGAGCAAGCAACTAGGAACTTTTCTACCTACTCAAAAGTCTTTCATTCATTTCCTCCTTTCCTTTAGTATTGTTATCTTACCATTGATTGGTAAGAAGTCTTATCTTTTAATGTAAGGGACAGGCGTGGGTCATCGTATGGTCATGATAGAAATATTGTGAGATATCTTAGCATTTCTCTTTGAGGGACTAAGATCATTTAAAAGGCAACATTTAAATCGTCATCGAGGGACTATGATCTTGTATTTTTTTTATTGTTTTGCTAAGATGTCTCACATGCATAACATGACCATTTTTTAGGCAACAAGTGGAGTTAACCCTAGGGGTGCATGTGTGAATAGTGTGTTTGATTTGCATGCATTTAGTCTTTGATTATGGGTTATCTACTTGTTGTTTTTATCTTCCCATTCAAATCCTACTTTACTAGCATTTATATAAAAGTGACAAATTGCGAAAAGTAAATATTCTACGTTATTACAATCATTAGGTGGGTGGGGTGTACAAATTTACAAATGGGGATTGAAAGAAATTAAAGTTATAATTATCTATTACAACCATATTAAAATAATGTACAAGAAATGTAAAATGGATTTGTTTTGTTTTTGTTAAGAGAAGAAATAAATTTGCTTAAAAAATATTTTTAGTCTCTTGGTTTTAAAAGAAACAAAGCAAAATGTATGAATATAAAAATATTTTTGGTGTTTTTAAATTAATGAAAATAGAAATGATAATGAAAATAATAAAAGGAAAAGGGATCAGAATCAGCGCGTTGTTGAAAGGATAGAAATAAGGGGCAGAAGTTCTGACTCTGATGTCCTGCAAATCAGAAAGAAAATGTTAGCAGAAATGGGTAGGGGTGTTCAAAACCAAACCAGACCAATAGAAAACCGCAAAACCGAACCGAACCAAACCGAAACCGCAAAAAACCACGTTTGGTTCTGATGTGTTTGGATCATTTTCTAATAGAACCGCGTGGTTTGGTTTGGTTTGCGGTTTGTATTTTGTAAACCGAACCAAACCACATTATGTTATTAAATCTTATTAACCAATATATTTATTTAATTTTTTAGAGAAATCAACATGTATTATGTGTATATTTTATCATATTCTTTGTATGATATGTATTTTAATTTGCAATTCATAAAAAATGAAATATTATTCATTTATAAATACTATTCTCATAAAATATATTTTATCGTATTGTTTGTATAATATTTATTTAAGAATGCAATCTTAAGTATATCATTCTTTAGATTTAGATAAAATTATAATGCGCAATTTTATGTAACAAATTATAAACTTATTTTGACAATTAGAAATTTTTTATGGTAATGTATGAACGATTAAACACAAAATTATATTTTTCTCTATATGTGTATGTATGGCTAAATATTTTTTTTGTAAAAAATCACACCAACCGAACCAATCCAAACCGCAATAGTTTGGTTTGGTTTGGTTCGCTTTTATATTTAAAAGCCAACCAAACCAAACCGAACCGCACATTTTTTTCTCTTGCGGTTCGGGTGATTTTTTGCTTCAAAACCGCCCAAACCGCACCGCGAACACCCCTAGAAATGGGGAAGATCAGAAGTTTTGGATCTGGGTACACTAAATTTCTGAGGTTGCTGGGAACAAAGGAAAGCCTAGAAGTTCTGATTGCGACTGGAAGCCTAGAAATTCTAATGTTACTGGAAGGTCAGAAGTTCTGGTTATTGAGAGAGTCTGGAAGTTCAGATGTAGCTTGAAACTTAGAAGTTCTAATGTCACTGGCAAGCTAGAAGTTATGATAATGGGTATGTGAGGTGTCAATGCTGTTGGAAGGGAATGTCTAGAAGTTATGGTCCAGGATCACTGTTTTGACAAACAAATGGAAGGTGTTTTATCTAGAAGTTCTAATCCAACTAATGGGGTAAAAATGTCAAGAAATAAACATAAAAAGGTGTTTCTGGGGCTAGAACTCAGGACCCTTAACACTAATGTCTTATGCACACGCTCTCTGCCACTGGGGTGTCTATACATCCGGTATTAGAAGCAAAAACATAAACATATATTACAAAGTAAGCTCTGATGAATTTCATCTCCTTCTCCACGCCAGTCAGAGCATCTGCAGCATAGCCATTTCTATGCAAAACAGAAAATGCAAACATAGCAGTTATGGAAGGTTTCATCATGGTTTCAGAAATATAAAGTATTTGAACTATAAATCAGAAGCAGACATGAATTATGCTAATCCTAATTCTAAACCCTTATTTCCTCAAGAAGTTATGAACTGAAATTCTCTCTACTTAGGAAAAATACATGAAATCTATGAATATGTACAGAATCAGAGTCATAGTATCTACATTGTATATTTCAAAATGCAAGCCTAGCAATGCCTAAGCAATGAGGTAAAAGTCAGAAGAAACTTACCTTGCAGCTGGAGGTTATTCTGTGAACTGGAACCTGGTTCTGACTGTTGTGATACTCTAATCAACTTTCTCAAGTTCTCAAAAAGCTAAGACAAATCTTAACTTGAACTGTGAATGGTGATAAAGTTCTGGAGCAGTCAAGAAGAAATGTTCTGATTTTTGAGATGGACATTGATGAAGAACGTGTTACAGTCTGAAAATAGGAGTTGGGACGGCTTCTAAATGTGTGTCAGAAGATGTATGGATGATTTGATCAAGAAACACGCGAGTAAAATTATAGTTTGGATGCAAAAGACAAAAACTGGCAGGTTTTTGTTTTTATGTTTGCAATTTCAAGTTCTTTGAAATTTCAAGGCTTTTTTCTCAAATTATCGACCTCTTTATAATTGCAAATGATGTTCAATTTATGGGCAAGGATTTAGTAGCTTGGAGAAGTCAAGAGTATAACCATCATATGTTAGGGCGCTGACTTGTTCTTGAAGCAAGTTTAAACAAGTATGGTTCAAGGAACAAAGTAGGGTGGTTAGCAGCTTTCATCCGTGCCTAAGCTGGATTTGTAAGCATTAATTATGGAAAAGTATCCTCAGAAGTAAAAGTGGAGCATGGGCCCAGCATAAACTTGTACAAAAGTTTACTTTTCAAGGACATCAATGGTACTTTTATGCCACACGTGGGGAAATCCTTTGGATAAAGACTCAAAAGTGGGTCTGAGCATTAAATGACGATGAGATTTATCAAACAAAAAATCTATAATATAAGATTATGTATCATAGCTTAGTTTGGATCAGCAGTTCAGCATCAGCGCAACTTAGAACAAATATCCAATCTTCTGATCTTTGAATCTCCCTGCTCCAGCACGTTCTGAAAGAGTTCTTATACTTTTCAGAATGCTTGTAATATGCTTTGTAAACCTTCTTTGAATTACTCTTGCAAACTCTGGTTGAACCTTCGTGAAAACTGGCCCAGAAGTTATAACCAAATTCTGTCTTGGAAAGGCCTAGAATTTACTGAGTGCTTCAATTTCATGGACGTGCCTTCAAAGATTTATAACTTGAAATCCAAGCATTTCTAGGAGAAGTTCTGTTCTGCAACGTTTTAGATTTCATTGAGATCTATAACTCTTGTGTTAAAAGTTCTTCCAGAATCAACTTGCATTATGGTGAAAACATGGCCAGAAGTTCTGAAATTATCATATTTCCTAAACACTTAGAAAAATTTCTAAGTATTTAGAATTTTGACTTTTTCAACATAATTTGACTTTTGAACTTCTTAACGAAACAAACTTAATATTCCAACATGTCTTGATGAAATATAATTCTTGAAACTTTATTTTGTTACAAAAGTCAAAGTTTGACTTTTCAACACGCAGTTGACCATTTTGCCCTTGTGCCAAGTCTAACCCTAAATTGGTGTAGCAGTGCTGCAAACTTGATGTCATATAATATCTTGTGAGAAAATCGTTGATAAATGAGAGGGAAAATTTTGGGTTATAACAACTGCCCCAGTTCAATCTTCTTAAACCTGAAGAGTTAGATTGGTGAGTCCGCCATTCATGACTTGAAGGTGGAATATGATTGAACACTAGAGTGCCCAGAAATTTGCACTTGATGATGTGTTAGTTGTGTGTGTAGGGAATGGGATTAGAGATGCCATTCAGAGTGACTGGGAAAGGCATCAGGATAAATATTTTGGTTGATTTAAACTGGGGTGATAGATACCTTTATCCGTAGATTTTTCTGTAAGGAAAAAAAAGATTAGTTGCATGCGGATGTATGCATGGTATAATGATGTTCTTAAAATGGATGAGATTTATGTTGTATGTATTTGTCATGTATGTGTTATGATTTATGAATGTGATGCGTACCTTGCAACGTGTCTTTGTCAAGGAAAATAAATCCTTGACAACATGCTGATGAGCCTTAGGAAATGAGCTCCCAGAATGCCGTTGGGGATAAAGATTATGCTCCTCTTGTTTTAGGATGTTTCTGGTGGGAAATCCTGTTATGTTGTTTGAGGAGAAACTCTGATGGGGAATACTGGCTCATTTAAGAAGACTCTGTGGAGAGTGTTAATCTCTGCTTGGGGAAAAGAGTTTAGGAGTTTTGATTGTTCAATGCTCTACTGAGGAATTATTTCTGACTGGAGAGCATCGAAAACCAGTTGTTATCTGGTCGAAATCCAGGCTAGGAAGCAATTTGTTGGGGATAATCTGAATTAACTGTTATCTGGTCGGAATCCAGGCTTCGCAAAAAATTGCTTGAGGTTGAACTGTTATCGTGTCGGGTTCTAGGCTTCACAATGACTTATTGGGAGAGAATAAATTAACTGTTATCTGGCCGGATTCCAGGCTTCGCATAAATTTTTTTGAAGTTGAACTATTATCTGGTCGGGTTCCAAGATTCACAGTGACTTACTGGGAAAGAAATAAATTAACTGTTATCTGGTCGGATTCCAAGCTTTGTAGAAAATTTCTTGAAGTTGAACTGTTATTTGGTCGGGTTCCAAGCTTCATAGTAACTTATTGACATTAAACTTCTATCTGGTCGGATTCCAGGCTTCGCAGATTTCTGAGGTGGATGAAGTTAATTGCTATCTGGTAGGGTCCATGTTTTACAATAACTTGATTGAAAAGATAAAGTTGAACTGATATCTGGTCTGGTCCAGGCTTCACAGTAACTTGTTGGGGTAGAGGCAAACTCTACTAGGGAAAGGAAGTTAAATCCTTGTCTGGTAGGGTCCAGGTTTTTTCAATATCTCGAAGAGTTAAACTATTATCTGGTCGGGTCCAGGCTTCATAGTTACTGGAGTTAAACTATTATCTGGTCGGGTCCCGGCTTCATAGTGACTGAAAGTTATACTATTATCTGGTCAGGTCCAGGCTTCATAGTATTTTGAGAAGTTACACTAATATCTGGTCGGGTCCAGGCTTCATAGTGACTGAAAGTTGTACTATTATTTGGTCGGGTCCAGGCTTCATAGTATTTTGTGAAGTTACACTGTTATCTGGTTGGGTTCAGGCTTCTTAGTGACTGAAAGTTGTACTATTATCTGGTCGGGTCCAGGCTTCATAGTAACTTGTATGAAATAATGAAGTTGACTGTTATCTGGTCGGATCCAGGCTTCACAACCACTTACTGAAGTTAAACTATTATCTGGTCGAGTCCAGGCTTCACAACAACTTTCGGAGATATCAATGGCTTTGTTAGAGACTTTACTGGGGATTAGGGGTTGTGGTCCTCTGATTTGTAATGGTTTGAGAGGCAAACTCAAACTGGAGAGGATAAACTCAGTCGGGGAAGACAGACTCCACTGAGAAATGCTGTTTATTGGGGAAATAAACCTTGTTTGAGGAATATTTGACAAACTGCTGACAAGGTGAGTTCTTTTAGGAAGAAATCCACAAGGCTTCTTCTTTTAAGATCAACTCAGCTGGGGGGATGTCAAGAGATTGAGTCTCTAGCTAGGGACTACCCTATGAAAAGGATTTTATGGGCAACTCTGTTGGGGAAAAGTTTATTGTAGCCGGCCTTGTGGGGATAATGCTAATGAGATAACTCTGTGGGGATGTCTCAACTGCATTAAACAGATGCTTGTCGCAGCTTGGCAGGACACATGTGCTAAATAATTTTCATTATGTTCACATGCATACGTTCGTTCAATTTTAGTCATTGGACATCTTTGTATTCAAAACAAAAAACAGAAAGTTTGCACTTCAAATTATATTTGTAATGATATTTTGCCCATGAATAAGCGTTTTTGTACAAAGAGACGGAGATCCTAGTAAGAGGAAATCGTCGAAAGGAAAACAAATTTGAAAACAAATATGATAGCCATGTGGAAGTGATCTCATCGCGTTCTGAATCTACTATTTCCCCAATGTCTTCGAATGTCCCTTTTCGATGATACAAGTTGATTGGATTGATCTTGGACCGTTTGAACTCGGACCTCAGTAATGAAGTCGACTGTGGTGATTCCACGAAACATAATCACACACTTTCAATCCTTAACTTTTTCCTGGAGCTCCCTTTCTGGTTTTCAGCCCACCAGTATACCCATTTTTGCCCAAGTCACCCTTTCGGGTTTTTGACTTATCGAGTGTACAATCTTTTGCATATATCGCTAATTTTTGCCCAGACCTTTTGGTTTGTCGGGATGCCCTTATGTTTCCTAGGTGTGTCAACCTAGCGGGTCTCTTATGCATAGTATTTTTTAACTATGTCCGCGTTCACAAGATGTGGGAAATCTTCACCGTCCATGGTAGTCAGCATCATGGCACCACCAGAGAAAACTTTCTTGACAACAAATGGCCCTTCGTAAGTGGGAGTCCACTTGCCCATGGGGCCTCTTTGTGTAAGAATGATGCGCTTTATCACCAAGTCACCAGCTTGATATAATTGAGGCCTGATCTTTTTGTTGAAAGCCTTGATCATACGTTTTTGGTACATCTAACCATGAAAAATGGAAGCCAATTGCTTTTCATTGATCAAGTTCAACTGATCCAATCTTGTCTGAATCTAATCGTCTTCACCTAGGCCTGCTTCATTCATAATCCTTAGTGAAGGAATTTGAACTTCCACTGGCATAACAACTTCCATATCGTAGACCAAAGAAAAAGGAGTCGCCCTAGTTGATGTCCAAGCTGAAGTACGGTAGCCATGAAGAGCAAACGGTAACATCTCATGCCAGTCTTTGTAGGTCACTACCATCTTCTGCACAATCTTCTTAATGTTTTTGTTGGTTGCTTCCACTGCTCCATTCATTTGAGGTCTATAAGGGGAAGAATTGTGATGTTTGATTTTGAACTGTGTGCAAAGTTCTGTAATCATAACATTGTTGAGGTTAGTCCCATTGTCGGTGATGATCCTTTCGGGGATACCATAGAGGTAGATGAGGTTATGTTTGATGAATCTGGCTACCACGTTCTTCGTGACTGAGGCGAATAAGGAGGCTTCAACCCATTTGGTGAAATAATCGATAGCGACCAGAATGAAGCGATGTCCATTGGAAGCAGTATGTTTAATCTCTCCAATCATGTTAATTCCCCACATTGCATGTCTTCTACAGTGAGTCCTAAAGAGAACATCATGCATGTCTTCCATAATTTTCTCTGCCTCCTTCTTGTCCATGCATCGGAGTAGAGTAGAATCATGGTTGCATTTGTACAAGATTCCATTACTTAGGAAGAATTTGGCTGAGAATCTTCGTAAGAACTTTCTGTCATTGATGGAAACTCCTTTGGGATGCTCTTGTGCTTCAAGGTATCTCTTCACCTCATGGTACCATGGCTTTTCTGTGTCATTGTCGAGCTCATAGAAGTGAGAAGGTTCGTCTAATCTCTCAATTGTAATCATAGGATCTTAGTTGTCCCATTTGACCTTGAACATAGAAGACATTGTGGCCAAAGCGTCGGCTAACTGGTTTTCTTCCCTAGGGAAGTGTTCAAAGGTGATCTCTTCGAAGTAAGGAATCAGAGATAGCACAAGTTCCTTGTAAGGGATGAGATTAGGGTGCTTATTGTCCCAATATCCTTTTACTTGGCTAATCACTAGAGCGGAATACCCAAACACTTTCAAATGTTTGATCCTCAAATCAATGGCAACCTTCAGACCCAAAATTCATGCTTCGTACTCAGACATGTTGTTCGTACAATTGAAGTAAAGTCTGGCAGTGAAAGGAGTATGGAAACCTTCTAGGGAGATTATCACAACACCTATTCTATTACCCAAAGCGTTCGAAGCCCCATCTAAGACCATAGTCTATCGGGATCCTTGTCCAGGTCCGTCATATGGTCCAGGTTTCGTGCAGTCAGTCACTAGCATGATATTCTCATCCGGGAAGTCAAAGTTCATAGACTGATAATCATCAACAACTTGATGGGCCAAATGATCTTCTAGTACACTTCCTTTGATGGCTTTTTGCATTGTGTATTGAATATCATACTCAGTCAAAATCATTTTCCATCTACTTATCCGTCCGGAAAGAGCAGGTTTCTCGAAGATATACTTGATGGGGTCCATCTTAGAAATCAGTAGAGTGGTATGAGTCAACATATACTGTCTTAGTCGGCGAGCAGCCCATGCTAGAGCGCATCAAGTTTTCTCGAGCAATGAATATCTGGTTTCGCAGTCAGTAAACTTTTTGCTCAGGTAGTATATAGCATGCTCTTTTCGTCCAGACTCGTCATGTTGGCCTAACACACACCCCATAGAATTCTCTAGCACCGTCAAGTACATGATCAAGGGTCTTCCTTTGGCTGGAGGCATGATGATAGGAGGTTCTTGCAGATATTCCTTGGTTTTGTCGAAGGCAGCTTGGCATTCATCATTCCATCTGACTACTTGATCTTTTTTCAAGAGTTTGAAGATTGGCTCACAAGTAGTAGTTAAGTGAGATATGAAGCAGGCGATGTAGTTAAGATGACCCAAGAATCCTCTAACTTCCTTTTCAAAGTGGGGGACTGGCATTTCTTAGATGGTTTTTACCTTTGCAGGATCGACTTCGATACCTTTACCACTGATAGCAAAACCTAGAAGCTTTCTAGATCGTACTCCAAATGTGCACTTATTAGGGTTCAACCTTAGCTTGTACTTTTTCAACCTCTCGAATAGCTTTTATAGGTGTATGAGATGCTCCTCTTCAGTTTGTGATCTTGCAATCATATCATCCACATATACCTCTATTTCATGATGGATCATATCATGAAACAAAGCTACCATAGCCATTTGATATGTTTCCCCTGCATTCTTCAACTCGAATGACATGACCTTGTAACAAAATATGCCCCATTGCGTAACAAAGATGGTTTTCTCCATGTCTTCAGTAGATATCTTAATTTGATTATAGCCGGAGAAACCATCCATGAAAGAGAAGACTTTGTGTTGAGCATTGTTATCGACCAAGACATTAATATGAGGTAGAGAGAAATCATCCTTGGGGCTTGCCCTATTCATATCCATGTAATCTACGCACATACGAACTTTTCCGACTTTCTTCGGCACTAGCACCACGTTTTCAACCCATTGGGGGTAAGACGTCACAACTAGGAATCCTGTATCAAATAGTTTTATCACTTCAGCTTTTATCTTTTCATACATGTCAGGCCTCATGCGACGAACTTTTTGCTTGACAGGAGGAAAATCTTCCTTTGTCGGTAGACGATGAACTACAATGTCGGTATCCAACCCTGGCATATCTTCATACGACCAAGCAAACACTCTCACATAGTGCAACATTTGAACCAATCTGCTTTTGACACTGCTTCATAGGTTAGCGTCGATCTTGACCTCTTTCTTGTCTGCCTCGGTACCTAGATTGATGACTTCAACTGACTCTTCATGCGGCTAAATAGCTTTTTCCTCTTGCAATAGAAGTCTGGCTAGTTCTCCCGGTATTTCGAAATCTTTCTCGCCTTTGTCTTCGGCTTAGTTAATTGGATATTTTAAATCATATTCGACAATAGTAGAGTCATTAGCAATGAGATCTGGAGTAGATGAGGACCTACAAGAGTGTGTGTGTGTGTGTGTGTGTGTGTGTGTGTGTGTGTGTGTGTGTGTGTGTGTGTGTGTGTGTGTGTGTGTGCATGTAAGATACATGGCTATTTTGAAAAACATATTTGAAGAAAAAGAAAGACAATGAGCACAAAGATTTGAATGCAAAAGTCCAATGATTTGTATTGAATGATCATATGATAAAATGAACATAAATAAAACCCTTGACAAATGGACCATAGTTCCCCGGGCCAGGCATAAGGCTTAAAAGTCATTATTTAATATTAAAGATAAAATGTTCTTGAATTAATAGAAAGCAATAAACAAGTAATTACTCCTCAATGAAGGAGATGGGAACAAAGACCTTTGCGTGCCAAATGTTGAGTGTTGTACCACAAAATTTGCCCTCCCATATTCTTCAAAGTTTTGACAAGCATCATCTCAATTTGCTCAAGTCTACTCAAGGGTTGCACAGTTCAAACACCCTCCTAAGCCAGTCAAATTAGGGTTTTGGTTCTTGCAAGGAAGTTGAGGTTTTTCAAGGGCTCAATCAAGTCCCATATGCTCATATACATTGTCAAGCACCTACATGTCAAGTTTCAAGACTCACAAGATCAAGTTGCATAGTCAAAAACCCTAATTACCCCACAGTCAACTGCAGGGGCAAAATGGTCATTTGGTAGTCAAAAGTCAAAATTTTTGGTCAACATCTTATTTTGAAGCCACAATCCTCATTGGATCAAATCTTGATCATGATTCCACAAGAATGGCTCAATAATCATCAAGATGCAAAAGTTTATATTTTTGGACAGCTGAAAAGTCAACTGTAACTTGACCAAAGCATAACTTTTTCATGGTTCATCATAAAAATCCCATCCAATGCTCATTTTGAAGGGGATAACATTTCCTACAACTCATCTTCACATTCCAAGTCCAAGAAATGCTCTCACAAAAAGTTATCAATTTCAACATTATAGGTCATTTTCAAAAGTCAACAAAAAGGCACTTTAAGTCAAAGACCATAACTTGAGATTGGTAAATTCAAATGACATGGGACCAAAGGCATTGGTTAGAGTACTTCAAGACCTTTCCAAAATGTCCAAGAACATGTTCATATGATCAAAATTGAGCAAGATATGCATTGGAGAAGTTGGGAAATTTTCATGAAATGGCAAAAGTCAACTATCCTTGAAACTTCAATTTTTGACAAAAGGGCCCACTTTTTTCCATTTGGTTCAGCCTTGTCATGCCACCCACGTGTCCCATGATCAATTTCAAGATTAAACATTAATTTTTCTATTTTTATTTAATTTTATTTGATTTAATTCATTTAAATCCATAAAATTTAAATAAAAATCTAAAATATTAATTAAGTGATATCTTGTGGTTTGAATGACCTTGATGCATAATAATACACATGTCAAATTCGTGTCAAGCCTATTATGAGCATGAAATTCAAATTTTGAACAAAAATGGCAAGTTTCTTTAATGGTGGTTATGAGAAAATCCAAAGCTTAATGGCAATGGTTAAAAGCTCCTAAATGTGACTTATTCTCACTCATTACTATATATGCAAGCCTTGCAAGCCTCATTCACAACCTAGAGTGTGCACAAACGACCTGAGCAAAATCCAAAAAGTGTCAAAAAGAAGTGTGAGATCAAAAGGAGTGTTGCAAGCATTTTCAGGCCAAAAAGAGAACGTGACTCTCTTCTTTGGTATACTCTGAAGCTAAAGCAACCCTTGTCACGTCCTAAGGTCCATCATACCGTGCTGTAAGTATTCCCAGGTCCCCCAAATAATTGTTTCATTTTTTCTTAACATGTTCATGTACAGGCAGTCCAAAGCGTACCACCATGCATCCCACATATCCAACGCGCCGTGTGTCCTCAGAAACAGATCCAAAGGCTTGGATTGGACGAGCACCATACTCCTGGTCAACCTACACCATGGACAATCTCCAAAAGTCAAACATGGCTTTGTGCAAATGGGCCTCAGATTCCAATTTTCACCTCCATATTGGGCCCAGACCCCCTCCCTTGGTTTATTCTTTTTCTTTTCCTTTTTATATTTTTCTAATTTAATTATTAACTTTTTTTAATTATTATTATTACCACCAAAATTAACCAATTAATATTTTTCATAAAAAACCAAAAAAGAACTAATATTATTATTATTATTAATTTCATGTTATTTTTGTAAATAAATACTAATAAATTGAATTAGTTTTAATTAGGCAACCTTAACCTTTTTTTTCTTAATAACTAAAATAAATTTAGAATTAAGTTTTTATTAACTTTTAATTTTAATTATTTTATTTTATTTTCATTAAAAACATAAAAACACAAAAATATTTTTCTTTTAATTAACTTAATTAATTAGTTATTAGTTAGTTTTAATTTCATTTTAATTACAAAAAGACAAAAAGAATTCAATTCTTTTCTTAAAAGGGTCAAAACCCTTAGGACGTTCCCGATTTAATTCTTTCGCGCGCATTTACTTTATTTTGATTATTTATGTAACTGTCTCCAATTATGTAATAGTTAATTAGGAATTTTACCGCTTTATTTAAATTTCTCGCACTTATTTACCAAAACGGGTCTTTGTTTTTTGGCGATGTATAGACCCGCGCCTTGTAATAGTTAAAATTTATATTTCCGCAATTTACTTTTCCGCACTCCTAACTGTTAACAATGCATGAAAGAATATATGTAAATAAAAATCAATCCGTAGCTCACAAATAACATGTACAAAGACAATTAACTGAAAAACAACACACAATGCACATACCACTCCTAGGGTATGCCTCACTGGTTGCCTCGAACGTGGTCATCAAGTATAGGGTGTCTTAGAGGTCGCCCTTTGTCTAAAGATCCAGTTGCCTCGAAACGGTTGCCTCGGATAAAAGGATCTAGGACATTAGGGTTGCTTCTAAGGTGTCCTACTGTTGCTTTGGTGACCACACTGTCCCTACAATCGAATTGACCCGAACACCTCCAACGATGGTGCTACCTACCTCTCAATGCTGGGATGGCACTATCTAAAGGACTCTTACACAACTTAATTCCTTAGAGTAGGTAGATTCTCCTGGGTACTTGCTCTTTTCAAAAACAAACAAAAACATCTTTTCGCACCCCACACTTTTAAAAAGTTTTCAAACAAAACACTTCATACACTCTTGAGGACTGATACAAGAGTTACTTAGAAGTTTTTTCCAAACGAACTTTTTTTTTCAAAACCCGCACACACTTGAAAAGCAAACAAATTTTGAAAACATAAGAGCAAGTACCTAAGAGCCCGTGGATAACCACGGATAGAAAGGGTGCTAACACCTTCCCTTTCTATAATCTACCTCCCGAACCGAGAAACATTCTCAAAGAAGGAATTTTGCTGTGCTTTTGTCCTTTCCATGTTGGAGAACATAAAAGACGGTGGCGACTCTTGCTTACCGCGACATTTTGCGAAACCAGCTTAAAAAACAGTCAGTTCTATTTCCACCGATCACAGAACTGGCGACTCTGCTGGGGATATTATAAGTGAGGTGTACCTTAGGATTAGACCACTCTTATGTTTTCAATTGATTGCTTTGCTTGATTTAATATTGTGGGTTTGCCTTGGAGCTTCATAGATCCTAACCCGGATCTGGGGGATACCTCTTAGAAAGTAGCAACAAACTGTGAGGGAACTGTGCGGGGTATACCGACACGGTTGAAGCAGTTTGCTATGTTGATGTGGCACTTTGGTGAGTACCGGTAACCCTTGAGTCAAGTCAAGGAGAGTACGGGGCCGCCGCGTGGTGTCGTGAAGCATCAACTGACCTTAGGAACCTTACTTGACCATCCTAGCCTCTTTAGGGGTAGTGAGATGACTGACTTTGGTGCAGTCCGAAGTTGGTTGATACTCGATACTACACTCATTGAGGGTTGTTTTCTTGGAATATTTTGATCGCCAGTCCAGTGGCTAAATCAAAACAATGAACATAGAAAACAACCCAATGATATTGAGCTCCTTAGAACCCGGTTACTTTTGATAGGACAGGTTTTTGAGCCCACCAACTTCAAGAGGGTAGTACCTAGACCTCATGCTGGCCTAAACTCTAAGGGCTCTGTATGACTTGTGTGCCTTCAAACTTGAATTACTTGCACACTTGTTATCTAACAACACGAGTTCCTTGCAGGTTTTGTTTACAGTCCTTAATTGGGACTCATTATAAGGCCTACTTACATCACTCCACGCATAGCATAACATCATACCATCATACCATTGCATACATCCTGCATAAGGACTAATCCATTTCAAGGATCTCAAGGGCTTGTGATGCAGGTCATGATGAACCAAAATCTCTAAGCAAGGGGAAAAGGGGATTTATTTTCCTCTAGCCAGGTTGATGACTCGAGTCAGGGGCTATGACCCACTCGATATGGTGAGCCTTGACTCTTGAAGAAGGACTCTCAACAACATAAAGTGCCTTCAATCAAGCTACCAAGTTCTAACAATTTTCTTGTTTACCCCGCGAGATCTTTGAAAACATTGCATGCGTACATACATATCATTGCATTACAGGTACCCCTTTTACAGGTCACTTACCTCCTTCGCTGTTTATTTCAGCAATGGCTTTCCAACCAGACAACCAGGATCTTCATGCTCAAGAGACTCAGTTCAGGGAGATCTTCCTAAGCCTATCCAAGGGGCAGGAAGAGTTGAGGACACTTCTCATGGGGAATTTGGTCAGGAAGAGTCCTGAAGACGACCAGGACGAACGGCTGAAGCATCTGCAAGCTGAGGTGGATGCAATGAGATCCCAGATGCTGGGGCAAATGGCTCTTATCCAAGGCTTGGCTCGGGAGCAAGAAGAGTTGAGCACCATGGTCAACCAGCTTCACCAAGAGAGATACAACATGAAGCAAACAGTCCAAGTCAGGGATCAGGTCATTGATCAGCTTCCAAGAGGACAAGAGTTTGGTATGGTGAAGAATAGACCTCTCCAAGGTGCTACTACCTCACAGGTCCAACAACAGCCTCGCCCAGAGCAACGGGTTGATCAGAGCAAGCCCAAGAGGCAATTTACCAGGCTCAACGTGTCGCTGCCTCAAGCTTTACAACAACTGTTGAGGTTGAATTTGGTAACTCTAAGGGACCCTCCTAAGAATCCAAAAACTACACCTTCAAGATACAACCCCAGCGCCCATTGTGCTTATCATTCTGACAGCCCGGGACACGACACAAACGATTGTTGGACCCTGAAGAATAAGATTCAGGACCTTATTGATGAAGGAGCTGTGGAATTCACCCAAGATGGTCAGGAAGAGTTCTTCTACTATCCCTGCAAGTGACAAATCCTGAGACTAGAAATTTTTTGTTCATTCGAATGTTCAAGTTGTAATTTTCTTTTGATTGTTCAAACAATTATTGTCATAGCAAACTTTATTACTTTATCAATGCATCGCATATGTCTGTTTTGAATCAATATATTCGCATTCTCTATATTCAAACTGCTTTCATTTTTTTGTGATGATCAAACTCTCAATTAATAATTCTAAGCCTCTTGAGGGAGGATGACGAAAACGATACCACGGTCTTTACAGTATTCTTTTGAACAGACCCAGCTGATGAGGTACAGGAATTGTTTCAAATCCTAAACACTGGAGTTATAAGGCAGATAATCCCTCGTTAACCCCCTTTGAGCCAAAGAAGTCGGAGTTTTTCTTTTCAAAAATTAAAACCTTTAATCATAACCCGGGGAAGGGTAGTTCTCTCAGTTGATCCAGGTGCACAACGAATGGCATCAAAGAAGTCCGTCCAAAAACAAAGATGGTGATGGTTCCGAATAATCACAAAGACAGACAGTCATAATCTCTCAGAAATAAAAGCCCATTAAGTCAAAACCTATGAAGGAGACTTACAAAACGGGGGCATCCCGCTGACTGTAATCACAAAAGAAACAGTTCAGGCAAAAACAGGGATAAGGAAATAAAAAAAAAGAAGAGAAATAGGTCCTACAAACCCTCAACAACCAAAAAAAAAGAGAAATGACTGCCTATTCAAAATAAATTGTCAACATCCGAACCATCACCGGAATATCAAGGCAAAGACTCAAACAAGGTCTAATGCACGATTAGCTGAGTTTAGGTTTGAAGAACATCACGAAGAACGGGTGGGTACAAATAAAATTTGAGTCTTTATCCTTTGTTTGTTAAACCGTGAACCAAGCCACGTTATAACCCTTAAAAGTCCTAGCTGAAGCATGGGTTAGTTCGAAAGCATACTGTTACAAAAGGTATCCTGACTCCTTAAGGCTTGCGGTAAAATAACGAGTTGACATCACATTTTTACAAAATTTGCTTGTTTTACTGAAAAATGCATTTTCAAAAAACTTCAAAACAGACATAGGCTTTGCATTCTTGATATGATATTGTTTGCATATGATGATTTGTTCGAACAACAGAGAAATTCGCACGAAGAATATCTAGTGAACAAAAGCAATTCCAACCAAGGGGCAGGCATGATCATCACCCATCATCTGGGGCAGTTAAGTCAAGATTCAGGGAATCTCTCAGATGCCAAATAGCCTGGGACAAATTTCCATCTGGATCACTTGGGGCATTGGACGATCAAACGAAGATCTTATGGTGGTATGGCAACGCAACACTACTGACAAGGGCACCTCCCTACATCCTGAGAGCATGGACATAGTCGAAAAAAAATACTATGCATAATCAAAGACCCGCTAGGTTGACACACCTAGGCAAAAATAAGGGCTTCCCGGCGAACCAAAAGGGTTCGGGAAAAAATAAGGGATGAAATGAAAAAAATTTTGTACACCCGGCAAGTCGAAAACCTGAAAAGGCGGCTTGGGAAAAAAGGGTATCCCGATGGACTGAAAACCCGAAAGGGCGGTCCAGGCAAAAATTAGGGATCAAAGCGTACGACTATGTTCCGTCATCTTGTCACTTACCTACCAGAAGAAGATTTGTCAATCGGCAGTCATCAAGCACCTCTACAGGTACCTTCTTCTCCCGCAGAAACTGGGGCAATGGGAATTGTCCGAACGGTACAAGTTGCTCTGTCCACCGAGGTACCAAGGTAAGTTCAGCTGAAGAACATGACCAAGTTACCTCCACTCCCCCGCAGAGTAAGACAGGTTTCAACAATACTCTCCCCGAGCAGAGTTGGTCTCCCATCATCCCTAAAAAGGCACAGTATCCCTAGAAAGTCAGCAATACTCTCCCCAAACAGAGTTAGGCTACTGTCAGCCTTAAGGAAGTTGGACATCCCCAGAAGATCTCAATATTCCCCAGCGGAGTATACTGATATTCCTAAACAAGTATCCCCGACAGTCTTAATATTCCTCGACAGAAATATAAGATTGTTCCCCGGCGGAACCCAGACACCCTGGTGGAGCCACTTCCCCAGTGCAGTCTCAAAAGTTTCCCCAGGAGAGTTGAATTATCCTCCCCAGTAGATTCTTGAAGCTTATCCCCAGTAGATTCTGGAAGCTTATCCCTGCAGAGTACGAACGCATCTCCTCGGATTTATTCAAAGGTTATCCCCCACCAGAGCTTATAACTGGATTATCCTCAGCTAATTACCACAGAAAGATCGTCCTCGGCGAAGTTCTTCCTATCCCCCAGCGGAGTTCATCAAATTCCCCAACAAAATATATCAACGGAATCCCCAGCGGAATTACCATCAAACCTCAGCGAAGTATCTCTTCCCACAGAGTATTCCCCGCAGAGTAATCTCTTCAACAAGTTTATTCCTCAACGGAGTCATCTTCTCCTAACCGGTTTATTCTTACAATCAACATCCCCAGCGGAAACGAAGAACTCTAATCTTCAGCATCAGCCTAGGAGTTATCTTCCCGGCATTCGTCAAGGATTTATTTTCCTAGACAAAAATACATTCATAAACATCACATCTTCATACATTATAGCATGCATACGCATCATACAACACAAATCTCTTTTATTTTTGAGAACATCTTAAAATCATGCAGTTCATGGATCATGACATTGCATACAACTGATGTTTTACCTTTTCAGGAAAAAGGTCAATCCAAAGACAATTACTATCAACTGTCGCAATTCCAGATTCGGTACCTGTATCTAGCCAGGGCATATCTGTGAGCGATTGATTATGGATTCGATACCTGTATCTAGCCAGGGCATATCTACATTAAAGAGATTTCAGAGATAGCTTAGAAATGCTCCAGTGACGGATGTTATTCTTTTGCTTATTTAAGAGTTTCTTTTCAGATATAGCTTGGAAATGCTCCAGAGATGGATGCTGTTCTTTTGCTTATTCAGATTTTCTCTTCAGAGATGGCTTAGAAATGCTCCAGAGATGGACGTTATTCTTTTGCTTATTCAAGAGTTTCCTTTCAGATATAGCTGGGAAATGCTCCAGATATGGATGCTATTCTTTTGCTTATTCAGATTTTCTATTCAGAGATGGCTTAGAAATGCTCCAGAGATGGACGTTATTCTTTTTCTTATTCAAGAGTTTCCTTTCAAGATATAGCTGGGAAATGCTCCAGAGATGGACGTTATTCTTTTGCTTATTCAAGAGTTTCCTTTCAGATATAGCTGGGAAATGCTCCAGATATGGATGCTATTCTTTTGCTTATTCAGATTTTCTCTTCAGAGATGGCTTAGAAATGCTCCAGAGATGGACGTTATTCTTTTGCTTATTCAAGAGTTTCCTTTCAGATATAGCTGGGAAATGCTCCAGATATGGATGCTATTCTTTTGCTTATTCAGATTTTCTCTTCAGAGATGGCTTAGAAATGCTCCAGAGATGGACGTTATTCTTTTGCTTATTCAAGAGTTCCCTTTCAGATATAGCTATGAAATGCTCCAGATACGGATGCTATTCTTTTGCTTATTCAGATTTTCTCTTCAGAGATAGCTTAGAAATGCTCCAGAGATGGATGTTATTCTTTTGCTTATTCAAGAGTTTCCTTTCAGATATAGCTGGGAAATGCTCCAAAGATGGACGCTATTCTGTTGCTTATTCAGAGTTGCTTGTTCAGAAATAGTTCAGATATGCTCCAGAACCGGACGCTATTCTGTTGCTTATTCAGGGCTTCTTTTCAGAGATAACTTAGAGATGCTCCAACCACAGATGCTATTCTATTGTTTATTCAGAGATTCTTTCTAGAGATGGTTCAGATGTGATCCAGACATGGCAACATTCTGATACTTATTCCAGACTCCCTTCTAGAGATAGCTTAGAAATGCTCCGGACACGGATGCTATTCTATTGCTTATTCCAGATTCCCTTCTAGAGATGGTTCAGATGCGACCCAGACATGGCGACATTTTGATACTTATTCAGATTTCCCTTCAGATATAGCTTAGAGATGCTCCTGACCCGGATGATATTATTTTGCTTATTCAGATTTTCTCTCCAGTAATAGCTCAAAGATGCTCCAGACCCGGCTGTTATTCTATTGCTTATTCAGAGATTCCTTTTAGAGATGGCCTGGAGATGCTCCAGATCCAGATTCTATTCTATTGCTTATTCAGATTTCCTTCTAGAGATAGTTCAGATGCAACCCATGCATGGAGACATTCTGATACTTATTCCAGATTCCGTCCAGAGATAGTTCATATGCAACTCAGACATGGCGACATTTTGATACTTATTCAGATTTCCTTTCAAATATAGCTTAGAGATGCTCCTGACCCAGATGTTATTCTACTGCTTATTCAGATTTCTCTCCGGAGATGGCCTAGAGATGCTCCAGATCCGGACGCTATTCTATTGCTTATTCAGATTCAAACTTCTAAAGACAACTTAGAGATGCTCCATCCCGGATGCTATTCTATTGTTCAGTCCAGATACGATCCAGATTCGGATGACATTCTGCCACTCATTCAGATGCAGTATGGATATACCCCAGACCCGGCGGTCATTCTACTACTCATTCAGACGTCAGCAATTAGATATAGACTAGATATGCCCCAGACATGGAAGCTATTCTATTTCTTATTCAGATTCAACTATCCATTGCACCTCCAGATGGCATCTATAAGCCCATCCACCTATCAACAGTCTCCAAATGGCATCTATAAGCCCATTCCCGACAAGGTTCTATCACATCTCCAGATGGCATCTATAAGCCCATCCCCGCTATCACACTGCTGATACTCTACTATGTGAGTGCAAATTTCTGGGCACTTTAGTGTTCAATCATCTTCCACCTTCGGATCACGAAAGGCACACAAGCCAATCTACATCCTCAGGTCTAAGAAGATTGAACAGGGGCAACTGTTGTATCCCAAAGTTTGCCCTCCCATATTCTTCAAAGTTTTGACAAGCATCATCTCAATTTGCTCAAGTCTACTCAAGGGTTGCACAGTTCAAACACCCTCCTAAGCCAGTCAAATTAGGGTTTTGGTTCTTGCAAGGAAGTTGAGGTTTTTCAAGGGCTCAATCAAGTCCCATATGCTCATATACATTGTCAAGCACCTACATGTCAAGTTTCAAGACTCACAAGATCAAGTTGCATAGTCAAAAACCCTAATTGCCCCACAGTCAACTATAGGGGCAAAATGGTCATTTGGCAGTCAAAAGTCAAAATTTTTGGTCAACATCTTATTTTGAAGCCACAATCCTCATTGGATCAAATCTTGATCATGATTCCACAAGAATGGCTCAAAAATCATCAAGATGCAAAAGTTTCTATTTTTGGACAGCTGAAAAGTCAACTGTAACTTAACCAAGGATAACTTTTTCATGGTTCATCATAAAAATCCCATCCAATGCTCATTTTGAAGGGGATAACATTTCCTACAACTCATCTTCACATTCCAAGTCCAAGAAATGCTCTCACAAAAAGTTATCAATTTCAACATTATATGTCATTTTCAAAAGTCAACAAAAAGGCACTTTAAGTCAAAGATCATAACTTGAGATTGGTAAATTCAAATGACATGGGACCAAAGGCATTGGTTAGAGGACTTCAAGACCTTTCCAAAATGTCCAAGAACATGTTCATATGATCAAAATTGAGCAAGATATGCATTGGAGAAGTTGGGAAATTTTCATGAAATGGAAAAAGTCAACTATCCTTGAAACTTCAATTTTTGACAAAAGGGACCACTTTTTTCCATTTGGTTCAGCCTTGTCATGCCACCCACGTGTCCCATGATCAATTTCAAGATTAAACATTAATTTTTCTATTTTTATTTAATTTTATTTGATTTAATTCATTTAAATCCATAAAATTCAAATAAAAATCAAAAAAATTAATTAAGTGATATCTTGTGGTTTGAATGACCTTGATGCATCATAATACACATGCCAAATTCGTGCCAAGCCTATTATGAGCATGAAATTCAAATTTTGAACAAAAATGGCAAGTTTCTTTAATGGTGGTTATGAGAAAATCCAAAGCTTAATGGCATTGGTTAAAAGCTCCTAAATGTGACTTATTCTCACTCATTACTATATATACAAGCCTTGCAAGCCTCATTCACAACCTAGAGTATGCACAAATGGCCAGAGCAAAATCCAAAAAGTGTCAAAAAAAGTGTGAGATCAAAAGGAGTGTTGCAAGCATTTTCAGGCCAAAAGGAGAACGTGACTCTCTTCTTTGCCATACTCTAAAGCTAAAGCAACCCTTGCCACGTCCTAAGGTCCATCATACCATGCTGTAAGTATTCCCAGGTCCCCCAAATAATTGTTTCATTTTTATTTAACATGTTCATGTACAGGCAGTCCAAAGCGTACCACCATGCATCCCACATATCCAACGCGCCATGTGTCCTCAGAAACAGATCCAAAGGCTTGGATTGGACGAGCACCATACTCCTGGTCAACCTACACCATGGACAATCTCCAAAAGTCAACCTACACCTTGGTTTATTCTTTTTCTTTTCCTTTTTATATTTTTCTAATTTAGTTATTAACTTTTTTTAATTATTATTATTACC
Organism: Vicia faba; assembly: GCA_948472305.1. NCBI lineage: Eukaryota > Viridiplantae > Streptophyta > Magnoliopsida > Fabales > Fabaceae > Vicia > Vicia faba. Next base: position 1,084,376,969 of record OX451738.1, on the reverse strand, counting down.
ACCAAAATTAACCAATTAATATTTTTCATAAAAAACCAAAAAAGAACTAATATTATTATTATTATTATTAATTTCATGTTATTTTTGTAAATAAATACTAATAAATTGAATTAGTTTTAATTAGGCAACCTTAACCTTTTTTTTTCTTAATAACTAAAATAAATTTAGAATTAAGTTTTTATTAACTTTTAATTTTAATTATTTTATTTTATTTTCATTAAAAACATAAAAACACAAAAACATTTTTCTTTTAATTAACTTAATTAATTAGTTATTAGTTAGTTTTAATTTCATTTTAATTACAAAAAGACAAAAAAATTCAATTCTTTTCTTAAAAGGGTCAAAACCCTTAGGACGTTCCCGATTTAATTCTTTCGCGCGCATTTACTTTATTTTGATTATTTATGTAACTGTCTCCAGATATGTAATAGTTAATTAGGAATTTTACCGCTTTATTTAAATTTCTCGCACTTATTTACCAAAACGGGTCTTTGTTTTTTGGCGATGTATAGACCCGCGCCTTGTAATAGTTAGAATTTATATTTCCGCAATTTACTTTTCCGCACTCCTAACTGTTAACAATGCATGAAAGAATGTATGTAAATAAAAATCAATCCGTAGCTTACAAATAACATGTACAAAGACAATTAACTGAAAAACAACACACAATGCACATACCACTCCTAGGGTACGCCTCACTGGTTGCCTCGAACGTGGTCATCAAGTATAGGGTGTCTTAGAGGTCGCCCTTTGTCTAAAGATCCAGTTGCCTCGAAACGGTTTCCTCGGATAAAAGGATCTAGGACATTAGGGTTGCTTCTAAGGTGTCCTACCGTTGCTTTGGTGACCACACTGTCCCTACAATCGAATTGACCCGAACACCTCCAACGATGGTGCTACCTACCTCTCAATGGTGGGATGGCACTATCTAAAGGACTCTTACACAGCTTAATTCCTTAGAGTAGGTAGATTCTCCTGGGTACTTTCTCTTTTCAAAAACAAACAAAAACATCTTTTCGCACCCCACACTTTCAAAAAGTTTTCAAACAAAACACTTCATACACTCTTGAGGACTGATACAAGAGTTACTTAGAAGTTTTTTCCAAACGAACTTTTTTTTTCAAAACCCACACACACTTGAAAAGAAAACAAATTTTGAAAACATAAGAGCAAGTACCTAAGAGCCCGTGGATAACCACAGATAGAAAGGGTGCTAACACCTTCCGTTTCTATAATCTACCTCCCGAACCGAGAAACATTCTCAAAGAAGGAATTTTGCTGTGCTTTTGTCCTTTCCATGTTGGAGAACATAAAAGACGGTGGCGACTCTTGCTTACCGCGACATTTCGCGAAACCAGCTTAAAAAACAGTCAGTTCTATTTCCACCGATCACATTGAGCTCTATTATAGTAGGGTACACCCATTCTTCAAATGCACAGTTATCATCAAAATCACCCACAACGTTTACTTCTTGAATTCTAATACGGAGAGGGGGCTTTCCTGCGTGAGCGCGCCTCACTTCTTTCTGAGCCTTGCAGTGAAACCCAAACCACATTTGTCTACTTTGAATGGGATCTCAGGGAGTTGCCCCAAAATATCACAGCTTCCTTCTTCGATTGCGGCACGAGCATATTTAAATGAAACCATCCTTGGCACCAATCTATCAGCTTTGGGCAAGTCGGAGGAGACTTTGGCAGTAGCAACCATAGGCGGAACAACTTCAAAAGCCTGACACGTGGTTTTTATAAATTCGCCATCCATCTCCACATATTTGAAGGAATTGAGGTGGCTTACCATGAATTCCTCCTCACCACAAACAGTGACAATCCTTCCCTTGACCGGGTATTTAAGCTTTTGATGAAGAGTTGATGTTACCGCCCCTGCTCTGTGGATCCAAGGGCGACCCAGCAAACAGGAGTACGCATGACGGATATCCATGATGTAGAAAGTAGAGTTGAAAATCTGTGAGCCTACCTTGATCGGGATATCCACCTCTCCATGAACTGTCCTTCTAGACCCATCGAAAGCCCTTACAATAATATCACTTGGTTTTAACACCAGTCCTTCACAGTCTAAACAGTCTAAGGTTCCCTTGGGTAGCATGTTTAAAGAAGAGCCTGTGTCAACCAGAACATGTGCTAAGGTAGTCCCCTTGAATTCAACAGAAACATGCAGAGCTTTATTATGGTTCTTTTCAAATGGTGTAAGATCAGCATCCGAGAATCCCAAATCATTATCGACCGTCAAGCTTGCCACACAATTTTCAAACTGGTCAGTTATGGTCTCATGAGAGACATGATCCTTTTTCAAGAACTTGATTAACGCCCGAGCATGAGCATTGGAACAAAGTAGTAGAGATAACATGGAAATCTTGGAAGGGGTTTGCCCCAGCTGCTCCACTATCTTGAAATCACTCCTCTTTATAATTTTCAAGATCTCGTCCATTTCTCGAGTGGAAGGTTCCTCAGCAACAATTTCTTTTACGGGTATCTTTGTCTCAACAGGCTCAACTACCTTCTATTTTTCCCTTGTGTCAACACTAGGCCTAGCAGTGGTGATGCAGACAGGCGCCTTTGTAGCGGTTGGTGGTGAGATGTTGGGTGAAAAGATTCTCCCAGTTTTGGTCATCTTACTAGATCCAGTAATGCAATGTCAACATCTTTGCTTTCTTCAATCCAAGCATCTTGCTTTATTCCATGGTAAAACATCTCAACACCATAGTTCCATGGCACTGCTTTGTTGGAAGAGTACGGAATTGGCCCCGGGGCTATAATTTTTAGAGGAGTAACAAGTGGTTCATTTGAGATCTTGATAGGACCCTTGGAGGAGATCCTAAGAGGCTTGTTTGAAATCGTTATGATAGAGAGGTATTCAATCTTATTGGTCGAACTTTTGGCGAACAGAGTCTTCTCAAATAGGATCTCATGGCTATTCATCAAGCGTTGAATGCCTTCTTTCAGCCCTTTGCATCCATTGAGTTGTGTGGTGCAGCAATCACAATCCTTCAAATAGCTAGGAAAAACCCTGACTTTCAACAAATGCTTTTTGATAATGGTTAACGGAGTAGTCAAGTTTTTGACAGAGGAAACAAAAATGGTTTCTTCAACAGCATTGACACCCTTGCTGTGGTTTGGCATTGGTTCCGTTATCACATTAGGAATTGGAGGCGGATCAAATTCGATGGTCTTATTTTCTATTAAGTCTTCAATTTTATTCTTCAGCGCCCAACATTGGTCAGTCTCATGTCCGAGACTATTCAAGTGATATGCACACTTGGTATTAGGATTGGATTTAGGTGAGGAGGTATCTGGATTGGCCGGAGGATCATGCAATTTCACAAAATTATCCTTTAACAGGTGTTGTAAGGCTTGGGATAGTAACATGCCTATCCTTGTGTATTGTCTTCGTGGAGCCTCAAATCGTTGATGATTGGAAGATTTCCTCAAATCGTTGATGGTTGGATTGGAAATCTAGACAACATTAATGGACGGGAGGTCATCCTTCTTGGTATGGGCCCTTTCCCTATACACAGCATTCGCTTCTTTCTTCCCACTGAAGGGTTTCTTTACGGGATTAGAGGTGGAAGCATATGCAATGGGAATCTTCCCGCTTTTGATACCGCTTTCAATTCTTTCACCGGTTAAGATCAGCTCGGTGAAACCGGATGAAGAACAACCAACCAATAAATTGAAAAATGGACTAGATAAGGTTCCCATAAACATATTAATGTGTTCCCTATCGGTTAATGGAGGTTGGACCCTACTGGCAAGATCCCTCCACTTTTGGGCGTACTCTTTGAACCCTTCATTTTTCCCCATCATCATGTCTTGCAGTTGAACTCTTGTTGATGCCAGGTTGGCATTGTACTGGTATTGGTGATAGAAAGCGGTGGCCAAGTCTTCCCATGTATGGATAAGGGAACCCTCCAACTAATAAAACCACTCTAGTTGAGTCCCATCCAAGCTTTCTTAAAATAAGTGAACCCAAAGTTTCTTGTCAGTGGTGTGCGATTAAACTTTGAGCACATAAGACTTTAGGTGAAGCTTTTGGCCGGAAACCCCATCATATTTAATGAATACTGGTATTTTGAATTTGTGGGGAATGACAACCCCATATATTAAACCCAAATCATCAAAATCCAAACCATGAATGGCTTGAATCTCCACGACCTTTAATCTATCCTCTAGCTACTTGTACTTAACATCGGCAGGAGGATACTGCTCGTCAGAATAATCCTCATCATCAGACACTTGATCATTGATACACCCAGCCTGGGTACTCCTAGCTTCTCAAATTTGATTTTCGTCTTCCTCGAACGAGTCTTCCACTACTAGTATCTGAAGGATTGGCTCTTTGAATCTTTTACCAATGCTGACCAGGGATTTCCTTTTTGGTTTCTTTTTGGATGCCAACAACGTCATAAACTCTTGTTGCCCCTTGGCCAGGGTCAGCAGAGTCTCTTGAAACTGGGAGTTTTATGCTTGTAGGTCTTTCAATGTTTTCTCGATATCCATCTTGCTAAAATATCTTGCTGAAATAAACAGCAGAAAGATAAGGAAACCCGTCGTGGAAAACCTGTTATGTTATGATGTATGGAAGATGTGCATGCAAATGATTTCAAGGATTTATGAAATTTAAATTTGTCTAGACAAAGAATGAACAAATGTTAGTTTTTATTAATTAATTTCAAAACAGTTACAATGTGCCTATTAGGCTTACAAAGTAAATTTCTAAGATAAAAAGGTCGAACACATCCTCTTTGGTGCAAGGTAGGCGTTCAAGCTCTGCTCTTCATGTAGTTGCTTTGTAAGCTCCAAAACCCTTTTCTCACTAGCGTAGAATTGAGCTTCAAAGATGTCTTATTATTACTTTAGCTGAATCCAACCCTTTTGCAAGTCTTCAAGAGAAGTAGGCATATTGGGATGGAGGACAGTATACGGGACTTCTTCTTCAGCCACATGCTCCATGATGACTGGTAGGATAAAGGGGTAAGGCATCACGAGCTTCTGAGCACGAGCTCGTACCCATCTGAGGTAAGGCTCAAGGGGAATAGAATTCTTGCGTCCCAGTGTCTTACTATCCACTTTGTTTACCATCCTCCAAGCTCGCACAAACCTCTGACGGTGGCCTTAATTGTCGCTCTCGTAGTCGAATACCACTCCTCGGATGAGCATATCATGTGGACCATCTCTTCGGGCATATCCAAACTGTCGCAAAGCTAAGCAAGGGTTGTAAGTGATACCTCCCCTAATGCCAAGTAGAGGAACATTAGGGAATTCCCTATAATGGTCGATGATAGTAACATTCTCTAAGGATCGAGAACACCAGTGAATATCCGAATGTCTGAGTGACATCAACCTATGAGACCATCTAAAACCTTGCTCGTTCTTCAACACAAACTACAGAAGATGTGAAACAAACCATCTATCCAATAGAGGAGTGCAACACATGAGGGTCCCTCTTTTCATCATAGTGCGAGAGTGGAGAGAATGTAGGATATCTCCCAACAAAGTAGGCACCGGATTATGAGACATGAAGATTTTTACAGCATTTACATTTATAAGTTGGTCAGGGTTTGGAAATAAAACCATCCCATAGATGATAAGGGCCAATATTTCTTCAAAAGCTTGTAAATCCAAGGTGTTCCAACAATCTTGAGCTTTCTCCAACAAGAACTTGGCTAGGAACCCTTTGACACCACCTCTTATTTCCCAATTAGTCGTGATGTAGGATTGTTGCAAGTATAGCGCTCGGGCAATCTCTTCAGGGCTTGGATCTCTTTCCGTACTGTTGAAAGGTAGTTGATTGAGAATAGGAATCCCCAAGATTTGAGAGAATTCTTCCACAGTAGGTACAAGTTGGTAATCGGGAAAGGTGAAGCAATGGTGCAAAGGGTCGAAGAACTGGAAAAGAACTTTCATCATGTCTTCATCAATGCTTGAGGTAACCAAGTTTAGGAGGCGACCATGTCTTTTGGTGATTGAAGAACTCTCAGGAATCCTCGACGCTAATTCTTTGAGTTGAGAAGGAATTCTTACGAGATTAACTTGAATAGTATTCCTGCGGGTGGAAGCCATGTCCTACAAAATAGAACAAAGATAAATTCCAATAAACCTTGAAATGGTTAGTGCAATAATGCAATGGTATGATGTCATGATGTTATGTACAAGTAGACATATATACGCAAAACAAACAAGTCCTTAGGTTTTAGGCTTGCATGGAGTCTTATAGGTAAGTATCCTCTTGAAGTTTAGTTGGCTCAACCTGTCCTAGTAATAGTAACTGGGTTTTATGGGATCTCAATATCACTAATCTTTCCTCATCGGGCATTGTTTCAGCGTAAGCCTCTTTAATGGCGACCAAAATATCCTGAAAATTCCGATTTCAATGAGTGTAGTATCGAGTGTCAACCAACTTTGGACTACACCAAAGTCGGCTACCTCACTACTTCCTAATGGCCAAGTTGGTCAAGTAAAGGTTCTAAAGTTAGTTAGTGCTTCATGACACCATACAGCGGCCCCGTATTCTCCTTGACTACTCAAGGTCTACCGGTACCAACAAATGTATCACACTAACGTAGCTATTTGTTAGACCATGTCGGTATACCCCGCACAGTTTCCCTAACGTATTGCTACTTACCTACAAGGTGTCCCAGATCCGGGTAGAGGATCAAAACAAGCCCAAACAAGGAACCAAAATGTAAAGCATGCAATTCAAACAGTGAAAGCAAGTAAAGGTGATCTAGCCCTAAGGTAACCCCACTTTTAATTTTTCTCCAGTAGAGTCGCCAGTTATGTAATACAGTGGGAGAACTGACTTGGGATGTTTTGCGTTTGATCGCAATTGTTGCGGTTAGCAAGAGTCGCCACCGACTTTTATTTTATCCAAATAAATGAAAGGTTGAAAAGAACAGGAAAGAACTTGGAGATTATTTTCTTGAGTTCGGGGGGTAGATTATGAAAAGGGAAGGTATTAGCACCCTTTTCATCCATAGTTATCTATGGGCTCTTAGTTGCTTGCTAGATCACTTGCTTTTGTTTGAAAGTGTGCTTTGTGATGTGGTTTTTGAAAATAGTTTTTGAAAGGTGCCTTCGTTTAGGAAAACTTTGTAATGGTTCTTGTATCATAAGAACGTATACAAAGTGTTGGACTTTTAGAAAATATTTCATGTTTTGAATGTGTTTGGTCTGTGTTTGCAAGGATGTTTGTTTTGAAAGCGAGCAAGCAACTAGGAACGTTTCTACCTACTCAAAAGTATTTCATTCATTTACTCATTTCCTTTGATATTGCTATCTTACCATTAATTGGTAAGAATTCTTATCTTTTGATGTAAGGGACAGGCGTGGGTCATTGTATGGTCATGATAGCAATGTTGTGACATATCTTAGAATTTCTCTTTGAGGGACTAAGGTCATTTGAAAGGCAATATTTAAAGCATCATCGAGGGACTATGATCTTGTATTTTTGATTGTTTTTCTAAGACGTCTCACATGCATAACATTACCATTTTTTAGGCAACAAATGGAGTTAACCATAGGGGTGCATGTGTGAATAGTGTGTTTGATTTGCATTCATTTAATCTTTGATTATGGGTTATCTACTTGTTGTTTTTATCTTCCCATACAAATCCTACTTTACTAGCATTTATATGAAAGCGACGAATTGCGAAAAGTAAATATTCTACGCTATTACAATCATTAGGGGGATGGGGTATACAAATTTACAAATGGGGATTGCAAGAAATTAAAGTCCTAATTATCTATTACAACCATATTGAAATAATGTACAAGAAATGTAAAATGGATTTTTTTTGTTTTTGTTAAGAGAAGAAATAAATTTTCTTAAAAAATATTTTAGTCTCTTGGTTATAAAAGAAACAAAGCAAAGTGTATGAATATAAAAATATTTTTGGTGTTTTTCAATTAATGAAAATAGAAATGATGATGAAAATAATAAAAGGAAAAGGGATCAGAATCAGCGAGTTGCTGAAAGGATAGAAATAAGGGGAAGAAGTTCTGACTCAGATGCGCTGCAAATAAGAAAGAAATTGTTAGCAGAAATGGGGAAGATCAGAAGTTCTGAATCCGGGTACACTAAAGTTCTGAGGTTATTGGAAACAAAGGAAATCCTAGAAGTTCTGATTAGGACTGGAAGCCTAGAAGTTCAAATGTCACTGGAAGGTCAGAAGTTCTTGTTATTGAGAGTCTGGAAGTTCTGATGTAGCTGGAAACCTAGAAGTTCTAATGTCACTAGCAAGATAGAAGTTTTGATAATGGGTATGTGAGGTGTCAATGTTGTTGGATGGGAATGTCTAGAAGTTCTGGTCCAGGATCATTGTTTTGACAAACAAATGGGAGGGGTTTTATCTAGAAGTTCTGATCCAACTAATGGGGTAAAAATGTCAGGATATAAACATAAAAAGATGTTTCTAGGGCTAGAACTCATGACCCTTAACACTAATGTCTTATGCACACGCTCTCTATCACTGGGGTGGCTATACATTAGGTATTAGAATTAAAAACATAAACATATATTACAAAGTAAGCTCTGATGAATTTCATCTCCTTCTCCACGCCAGTCAGAGCATCTGCAGCTTAGCCATTTCTCAGCAAAACAGAAAATGCAAACATAGTAGTTATGGCAGGTCTCATCATGGTTTCAGAAATATAAAGTATCAGAACTATAAATCAGAAGCAGACATGAATTATGTTGATCCTAATTCTGAACCCTAATTTGATCAAGAATTTATGAACTGAAATTCTTTCTACTTAGGCAAAAATACATAAAATCTATGAATATATACAGAATCAGAGCCATGATATCTACATTGTATATTTGAAAATGCAAGCGTAGCAATGCCTAAACAATGAGGTAAAAGTCAAAAGAAACTTACCTTACAGTTGGAGGTTGTTCTGTAAACTGGAGCTTGGTTCTGACTGCTGTGATGCTCTGGTCAACTTCCTCAAGTTCTAAGAAAGCTAAGACAAATCTTAACTTGAACTGTGAATGGTGATAAAATTCTGGAGTAGTCAAAAAGAAATGTTCTGATTTTTGAGATAGAGATTGATGAAGAACGTGTTACAGTCTGAAAACAGGAGTTGGGACAACTTTTAAATGTGTGTAAGAAACTGTATGGATGATTTTATCAATAAACACGCGAGAAAAATTAGAGTTTTGATGCAAAAGACAGAAACTGGCAGGTTTTTATGTTTATGTTTGCAGTTTTAAGTTCTTTGAAATTTCAGTATAGTTTTAAGGCTTTTTTCTCAAATTCTCGACCTCTTTACTGTTGCAAATGAAGTTAAATGTATAGGTAAGTATTTAGTAGCTTGGAGAAGTCAAGAGTACAACCATCATATGCTAGGGCGCTGACTTGTTCTTGAAGCAAGTTTAAACAAGTATGGTTCAAGGCACAAGGTAGGGTGGTTAGCAGCTTTTAGCCGTGCCTAAGCTGGATTTGTAAGTATGAATTATGGAAAAGTACGCTCAGAAGCAAAAGTGGAGCATGGGCCCAACATAAACTTGTACAAAGGTTTGCTTTTCAAGGACAACAATGGTACTTCTATGCCACACATGGGGAAATCCTTTGGATAAAGACTCAAAAGTGGGTGTGATCATTAAATGATGATGATATTTATCAAACAGAAAATATGCCATATGAGATTATGTATCATAGCTTAGTCTAGATCAGCAGTTCAGCATCAACGCAACTTAGAACAAATATCCAATCTTCTGGTCTTTGAATCTCCCTGCTCCAGCACGTTCGGAAAGAGTTCTCAGACTTTTCAAAAAGCTTGTAATATGCTTTGTAGACCTTCTTTGAATTACTCTTTGAAACTCTGGTTGAACCTTCGCAAAAACTAGCCCAGAAGTTCTAACCAAATTCTGTCTTGGAAAGGCCCAGAATTTACTGAGTGCTTCAGTTTCATGGACGTGCCTTCAAAGATTTATAACTTGAAATCCCAGCATTTCTATGAGAAGTTCTGTTCTGCAATGTTTTAGATTTCATTGAGATCTTAAACTCTTGTGTTATAAGTTCTTCTATAATCAACTTGCATCGTGGTGAAAATCTGGCCAAAAGTTCCTACATTATCATATTTCCTAAACATAAATTTTTTTAAGTATTTAGAATTTTGACTTTTTCAACATAATTTGACTTTTGACCTTCTTAATGAAACAAACTTCATATTCTAACATGTCTTGATGAAATATGATTCTTGAAACTTGATTTTGATCCAAAAGTTAAAGTTTGACTTTTCAGTGCGCAATTGACCATTTTGCCCTTGTGCCAATTCCATACCTAAATTGGTGTATCAGTGCTGCAAACTTGATGTCATGGAAGATCTTCTGAGAAAATCCTTGAAAAATGAGAGGGCAAATCTTGAGGTACAACACAAGGGATCTCAGCTGGCTTGAATATTTTGAAGGGGGCTTCGAGTAAAAACCAAGGGGTTTGTCCTTCAAGAACGGACGTGTTCTTAAGGGTTTGTTACTCACGGCCGCACAAGTCGGATTTAGCCATAGCGATGGGTTTGGTAATCAGAGGGATTTTTGCAAACAGGTCGTGGAAGCTGAGGATCGATTGTGGATCTTGCAGGGAATCTTGATAAGGCTCATATCAAGTGGAGGTTCTTATAAGAAGAATAAGATTTTAGGGATTTCTTTCTGTTTGTGTAGTGTAACCTTGTATTCAAATATTCAACAAAATTGTTATAAGAGTTCTCAACTTTAACTTTGGAATTGAGAGGGAGATGTACCCACACGCGAGGATGACAGTGTGGAACTTCCTCACCAAACTGCATGCATATTGTTCTTTCTTTCTCTCTATCTCTTTACATTTTCCGCAATTTTGTAATTCAATTGGCTTGCTGAGTTTTATGTTTAATGATAAAATAGTGGTTCAAATACTTTCATCAAATCACCATTATTAATCATCAAACAAGCATACGCCAACCGTTTGACAAAATTTATTACAAGTTTTAATTCATTGGAAACATTGTTCTAGTGATAAGTGAATTAAAAACGTCAAGTAATCTATGTTTAAGATTCATCTATTTCATTCTAATAAAATCCAGCAAGTTTATCGCATGTTCGATTTTGTAGTAGTTGGTTCAAAATAGATGGAAGTTGATTCTGGATCTTAATTTTCCGCTGCTTTTAACAAAGTTTTATAAAAAAATTTAAATCCTTGAAGAATAAGGAGGTGATCTATTCACCCCCCCCCATCGATCACTTGCCACACCGTCTAACAAAAAGGTCTACTTAGAGAAGTATCAGAATAAATCTTTGGTCGATTTAATATGAGCTAGCAGATATTTTTAAATCTTTAACTAAGAGAAGTATTAGAATAAATCTTTGGTCGATTTAATATGAGCCAGAAAAAGGTATACTGAGAGAAGTTTCAGAATAAATCTTTGGTCTATTTAGTCTGAGCCAACAGATGCTTTTAAATCTTTAATTGAGATAAGTATCAGAATAAATATTTGGTCGATTTAATCTGAGCCAGAAAAAGGTCTACTAAGAGAAGTATCAGGATAAATCTTTGGTTGATTCAATCTGAGCCAGCTGAGGTTTGAGTATTTGTTGATGATATTGGTTTGTTGATTGATCTTTCTTGAAAAGGTAAAGAGTTAGTCGTATGCAATGTCATGATGTATGAAATGCATTCCGCACTGATGTTCTCAAAATAAATGAGATTGTTCTATATGCGTTTTATATGCATATATTATGATAAATGAATGTACAATGTTGTTGAAGTGTATTTGTCTTGGAAAATAAATCCCTGACTATTGTTGGGGATGAAGAGTATGTATATCTTCAATCTTGTCTAAAATTCTTCCGCTGGGGATTCCTGGTTACTTATTTGAGGGAAATCTGCAGGGGATGTATTGATTTCTGTTTAGGGATTAGAGTTTAGGAACATTGGTGTTTGCTGCTCTATTGGGGAATTTATTTCTTATATACCCTGATTGGGGATAAAAGAGATGATTGAACTTATGACTCGTTTAGGGAGGATAAAGTTAACTGGTATTTGGTCGGATTCCAAGCTTCGCAGTAACTCTCTGGGGATAGTGATGACTTTACTTGAGAGAAGAATTTTGTCAGCGATTTAAAGTAGTCTGAGGAATATACTCAAGTTGGGGAATTTGTAGTCTATTGGGGAAATAAACCCTGTTGGGGAAAAAAACTCTTGTTGATGGAGAAGTGCTCTGCTGAGGAAACAAACTCTCTTGGGGAAATTGATTTAGAAGAAACTCTGCAAGGTCTCTTTTTTCAGTTTTGGAGGACCAAACTCAACTGGGGAAGAGAATTTCCATGAAGTATACTGATTGGGAACTCCGTAGGTTGGTGATATTATTGGGAAAGGGATTATACTCCTTTATTTGATAGAGTGGTCTTCCGGGGAGATTGCAGGGAATGTACCCTTATTTGTGAAGATTATTCTGTGGGGATAACCTTATAGAAGTGACTCTGGAGACTTCACTGGGGATAATCTTATGAAAGGGACTCTGTGGGGATTTATGGACAACTTGAGTGTCATCCCAACTCCTATAGTTTTGAGTACATGTTTATTCATGTTCTTATGTATATATTTGTTAATAGTTAATCATGTTTATATGTATATGTTCATTAAACTTTAGTCATTGGACGTTTTTGCAAGCAAAACGGAAAAAACAAAATGTTTGGACTTTAAAGTATATTTGCTATTGCCCCTATGTGAAAAAAAAATGAAATAGTACAAAGTGAAAACAAATATATATATATATATATATATATATATATATATATATATATATATATATATATATATATATATATATATATATATATATATATATATATATATATATATATATATATATATATATATATCCATGTGAAAAATGATGTCATTGGGTTCCAACTCTGCTATTGCCCCTATGTCTTCGAACATACTGTCCTTTGCCATCGGAAGAAGTTGATTGAACCATTTGAACTTTTGACCTTGGTAATACAACTGGCTGTAAGTGATCCAACGGGACATATTCGTACGCTTTAATCCCTAATTTTTTCCTGGACCGTCCTCTCGGGTTTTCAGTCCACCAGGATACCCTTTTTTTCCCAAGCCGCCCTTTCAGGTTTTCGACTTTCCGGGTGTACAATCTTTTGTATATATCCCTTATTTTTGCCCAAACCCTTTTAGTTCGCCAGGATGCCCTTATTTTTGCCTAGGTTTGTCAACCTAGCGGGTCATTCTTATGCATAGTATTTTTTTACTATGTCAGTGTTCATAGGGTGCAGGAAATCTTCGTCGTCCATAGTGGTTAGCATCATTGCTCCGCCTGAGAATACTTTCTTGACAACAAATATCCCTTTGTAATTGGGAGTCCATTTTCCCCTGGGACCGCCTTGCGGTAGAATGATGCGCTTTATTACCAAGTCACCAGCCTGGTATACCCGGTGTTTGTTCTTTTTGTTGAAAGCTTTGATTATACGCTTCGGGTACATCTGACCATGACAGACAGTAGCTAGCCTCTTCTCATCAATCAAACTCAACTGATCCAACCTTGTCTTTATCCATTCGTCTTCGTATAAGTTTTCTTCTTTCATAATCCTTAGAGAAGGAATCTGAACTTCGACAGGCAGGACAACTTCCATACCATAGACCAAAGAGAAAGGGGTTGCCGCAGCTGATGTTCGCGCCGAAGTACGGTAGCCATAAAGATCAAATGGTAGCATCTCATTCCAGTATTTGTAGGTCACCACCATCTTTTGCATAATCTTCTTTATATTTTTGTTGGCGGTTTCCACTGTGCCATTCATTTTAGGTCTGTATGGAGAAGAGTTATGATGCTTGATCTTGAACTTCATGCAGAGTTCAGTGATCATGGAATTATTAAGGTTGGCGCCATTGTCAGTAATGATCCTCTCAGGGATACCATACTGGAAGATGAGGTTATGCTTGATGAACCTGGCCAAAACATTCTTGGTAATTGAGGCAAATGAAGCTGCTTCAACCCACTTGGTAAAGTAGTCAATGGAGACAAGAATGAAACGGTGTATATTAGAGGCAGTAGGTTTGATTTCTCCAATCATATCGATTCCCCATATTGAAAATGGCCAAGAGGCAGTCATTACATTCAAAGGTATTGGAGACACGTGAACCTTATCTGCATAAATTTGGCATTTATGGCAAGTCCTCGAGTGGTGATGACAATAGGTTTCCATGGTCTACCATTAGTAACCAGCTCTCAGAATTTTCTTGGCCATAGTATGTCCGATAGAATGATTAACAAAGATACCTTCATGCATATCCTCCATGATATTCTCTGCTTCCTTCTTGTCCATACAACGGAGCAAAATTGAATCACGGTTGTGCTTGTATAAGATCCCATTGCTCAGGAAGAACTTTGCTGAGAACCTCCACAAGAATTTCTTGTCGTTGATTAAAGCACCTTCAGGATACTCTTGAGCTTCGGGATATCTTTTTACCTCATTAAACCAAAGTGTAATACGGTGGCAGAACTGACTGATTTTTTTTGTTACTACTGTTTTTTGCGTTTTTTTGTTCGTAAATGTACGGTAAGCAAGAGTCGCCACCGTCTTTTATTTTATCCATCAAAGGAAAAGGGAAAAAGAATAAAAAAAACCTTTTTCGAGATGTTTCTGAGTACGGGGGATAGATTATAGAAAGGGAAGGTGTTAGCACCCTTTATATCTGGGGTTTTCCATGGGCTCTTAGGTACTTTCTCATTTTTAAATTGCTTTTGTGTGTGTTTTGAAAAGCTTTGAAAAATGCCTTAGTGCGCCGTTTCACTTTATGGTAACCCTTGTGTCAGTCCTCAAGAGTGTGATAAAGCGTTTTTGAAAACTTTGTTCGAAAAGTGTAAGTGTGAAAAAATTGGTTGTTTTGAGCAAGTACTTAAGAGTTTCTAAGGATTATCAATATCACTGATCATCCTTTATCAGGCATTGCTTCAGCTAAGGCAATCTTTTCTTGCGGCCGAAATATCCCGAAAGTCTGATCTCAATGAGTGTAGCATCGAGGATCAACCAATCCTCAGCTTTATACCGAGGTCGGCTATCTCACTACTTTCTAATGGCCAAGTTTGTTCAACTAAGGTTCTAAGGTCCGTTAGTGCTTCACGACACCACGCGGCGGCCCCATATTCTCCTTGTTTCAACATGAAGAATATCGGTACAAACCAAAGTGTCACACCAACACAACCATCGCTTAAAACATATCGGTCTACACCATACAGTCTCCACGGTGTATTGATGTTTACCTAAAAAGTGTCCCCATATCCGGGTGCATGATCTTCAACAATACCAAAGCAAAAACCCATAAAGATAAAGCAGGCAAACCAAACAAGAAAGTAATTTAAAAAAATAACCTAGATCCTAAGGTATACCCCACTTTATTAACTAATCCCCAGCAGAGTCGCCAGTTCTGTAATACGGTGGCAGAACTGACTATTTTTTTTACTACTGTTTTTTGCGTTTTTTGTTTACAATTGTACCGTAAGAAAGAGTCCCCGCCGTCTTTTATTTTATCCAAAAAAGGAAAGGGTAAAAAGAACATAAAAAACCTTTTCCGAGATGTTTCTGAGTACGGGGGGTAGATTATAAAAAGGGAAGGTGTTAGCACCCTTTCTATTCGTGGTTTTCCACAGGCTCTTAGGTACTTGCTCATTTTTAAATTCCTTTTGTGTGTGTTTTGAAAAGCTTTGAAAAATTCCTTAGTGCGGCGTTTCACTTTATGGTAACCCTTGTGTCAATCCTCAAGAGTGTGATAAAGCGTTTTTGAAAACTTTGTTTGAAAAGTGTAAGTGTGAAAAAACTGGTTGTTTTGAGCAAGTATTTAAGAGTTTCTACCTACTCGAAAAAGACTGTTTATTTTCCTGTTTCCTTTAGATAGTGCTATCCTACTATTAAGGAGTAGGTAGCTCCATCGTTGGAGTTTGAGGGACAATCGAAAGGGAAGATTACGGTCACTTAAGGCAACAGGGCAAGATCT
This sequence comes from Vicia faba, assembly GCA_948472305.1. Lineage (NCBI taxonomy): Eukaryota > Viridiplantae > Streptophyta > Magnoliopsida > Fabales > Fabaceae > Vicia > Vicia faba. Next base: position 1,084,360,972 of record OX451738.1, on the reverse strand, counting down.
CTTAGTAACTGTCCTAAAGTTCTAAGACCGCATTTTGTTTTACCGAGGCAACCTTCGAAAGGGACTTTCAATCTCTGAATTAGAGGACAGTCACTAAGAATTCTCAAATTCGAGAATAGTGACCGTATTTTTCCGAGGCAACCGAAGTGGGAAAAACCCTAGGAGTGAATATGTGCAAGTGTTTGATTTCAGTTTATTTAATATTTGCACATTAAGGGTTTTCTACTGTTTTAAATTATTGATCTTTTGCATACAATCCTACACATACATCTAACAGTTTATAATTGCAGAAATTAAAAGCGGAAAAGAAAACCTAATTTTTACAGGTCTTCGGCGGAAGGGGATTACATAACCAAAAACTTTGGGGATTTGAACAGTAAAACAGGAAAGGATAGTAAATAACCTAATTAACTATTACAAACCTCAGAGCAATTACATTAATTGGAAAAAATAATGAAAGGAATACGCGCGATGAAATTAAATACGAGGAACTAATGTTTAAATTCAAAGGAAATCTAGAAAGAAAATTTTTTTGTTATTTTATTTTAGGAAACCCCTAATACTAATGTTTTATGTATTTTTATTTGAGAAAAGTAATTTAATTCCAATTAAAACCTAATCTCTAATTAACTTTAATTATGAAAAAGAAATTAACTACCCTAATTAAATTAAACTATTTAATTAGCAACATTAATTTTTTATAAAAAACACTAATCCTAGTATTTTTGTGATTTTTGACTGGATTTATGATTAAGTAAAAAAAATATTTTTTAAATGGTAAACAATTAATAAAAAAAATAAACAAACAATTAAAAAAATATAGAAAGAAAGAAAATTGGGCATGCTGATGATTGCAATCTGAGGGTGCCTTGCTGAATTTGTGTTAGGCCCATTTTTTTGGTGGCCCAATTGTCAACACCTGATTAAGTGGGAACTCAATCTTGGTAGCCCACCGTGTACTGCACTTGTGATGCGTTAGATCTGGACTGATGATAGATCTAGTGGAACGGATCTGGGAGCGCATAGCATGGCGTGAGGTACATGGAATCCGCAAGCCACAATTCAGAAAATGTGAAAAATGCTTGGACCTGGGATCGAACCCAGGTCCTTTCTCTCACCAGCGCTGCCTTTTACCATATGAGCTACATGACATATTCGTTAGTATAATAAACAAAAAAACATAAAGTAAATAAAGTAGCATGCCCAGAAAAATGCGCGAAATTCAAACAGGTCAGTGGTATGCTGCCACGCCCTTATCTTCTTCCCCAGAATCGTCGCTTTTGCTAACGACCTTTACTTACAAGCCAAAGTCTGTAGTTGTAAACCTGCCAATTTCAAAAATGCAGCACGCGCACAATAAATTCAAATGGTGACCATGGATCAACTAGGTTTGAGGCCCTGAACACCATGGTACCCATAATCAAACCTGATTTTGCCTATATTAAAAAAACCTAAAACGAAGCTTGAAACCCTAAGAATGGCATCTTTTGATTCCTGCGCTTATTCTCAAATCAAAGCATCCCAACATATTGCAAACATGATTACAAGCATGAATATATACTTAGAACATGTTGATAATTCCAAAATAAATGAAAGCGAATTTAAAAAAAAATGCAAACCGTGAATGTGGTAGCACGTGATTCTGGAGGTTTTGAGGGTTGAGGATGATTGCAAGAACTTCAGTGAATATCCAGGGACGTGATTTGATCCCTTGAATAGCTTGAATTGGTCTGTGGAGGAGAATGGGCTCTGCACTTTTTGACAAAAAAAATGAACTTTGTTCTTGATGTAGAGGCAGGTTACGCATCTTTTATGTTCTTCTTCTCTAGGGTTAGAATGATCTTGTATATATATGTGAGAATCAAATTAGGTCCATAAAATTGGAACGAATCCAAAGAATAATGAATTTAAATTCTTGCATCCAATCTTTCCAAATATATAGATTTCTTCTCTTTTCAATCTTGCATGTTTTTCCTTGGCTATAGACAGCTTGCATGATCTATAATTTAATGCAAAACAAATCTCATTCCATTGATTTTATTTATTTTGATTTTATTTGATTTTATTTGATTTTATTTGAATTTTAAATAATTAAAATTAAAATAAATTAGATAAAAAAATAAATGAGGCAAGGAGGGTCCTATGGGTCGTGGACCATGCTAGGGATAAGATTCAAGCTTGAAAAAGATGGGCCCATGTGGAAAAAATGCAAATGTGGGCATTGTTGACTTTATGCAAATTTCCAAAAATGGCCAACTTTCACAATGCATATGTCTCTCAATTTTAACCCTAAGAGGGTGTTCTTGGACTTTTTAGAAAGCTTAGGATGTCCTCTAACAACCTTTTTGGTTTCATCTTAATTGGATCTTCCATGTTCATGTAAGGAGCTTTGACCCAAAAGGTGTTTTTGTTTACTTTTTGAAATGACCTATAATGTATGAACTTGTATCTTTTTATTGAGGCATTTCTTGACCTTGAGGGATAAATAGGAGGTGTAGGGAATTGGATTCTCTTCAAAATTAGCCTTGGTTGGAAACTTTCTGATAAAGCATGAGAAAGTTATGCATGGTCAAAGTTTGGTTGACTTTTTCTATAGAAACCCTAAATTGCCATTTTTGACTTTTGATGAGTTAGGAGCATTTCTTGAGGAATCATGATCAACCCTTGATCAAATGATGGACATAACTTCAAAATATTGATGTTGACCAGAAATCTTGAAGTTTGACTGTATTTGAGCCACAGTTGACTTTTGACTTAGTATAGTTGATTTTCAAGCATTTGAGCAGTTGACTGAGCAAACTTGTTGTGTGAGGCATGAAACTTGGCATAGATGATATTGAGGACATAATAGGAAAATGGAGACCATTTGGGACCCTTGGGACTCAACCATCTTGCTTGAAATTTCAACCCTAGTTTGAGGCTTATTGTCTTAAGAGGAGGATTTGTTTGGTCAATCCTTAGTCAACTTGAGCAATTGAGGACCTCTAGGAGTATGTCTTGTGTGAAAATGGGAAGGAAAATTTTGGGGTACAACACAAGGCTTCTCCTCTACACCATCAATGTCAATCTCAAAGAAATGCGCTGGTTCGTCAAATATTTCGACAATAATTTGGGGAGCTTCGTTGTCCCATCTGACCTTGAACATAGAAGACATGGTAGATAAAGCATCTGTCAACTGATTTTCTTCCCTCGGAAAATGCTCAAAGTTAACCTCTTCAAAGTATGGAATCAGGTCTAGCACAAGTTCTTTGTTTGGGATAAGATTTGGAAGTGTTATATCCCATTCTCCTTTAACTTGACTGACCACCAAAGTTGAGTCTCCATATACACTTAAGAATTTGATTTGTAAGTCAATAGCATCCTTAAGACCCAAGATGCATGCTTCATACTTGGCCTTATTGTTGGTACAGTCAAAGCATAGTCTGGCCGTGAAAGGCGCGTGGCAACCTTCAGGGGAAATGATCACAACACCAATTTTGTTAGCCAGTGCGTTGGAAGCTCCATCAAAAACCATAGTCCATCGGGATCCTTGTTCAGATCCTTCATACGGTCTAGGCTTTTCACAATCCGCAATCAGCATGATATTCTCATTCGGGAACTCAAAGTTCATAGATTGGTAGTCATTAACAGCTTGATGTGCCAAATGATCTGCCAGTACACTCCCTTTGATTGCTTTTTGTGTAGTGTATTGAATGTCGTATTTGGTTAAGATCATTTGCCATCGAGCTATCCTTCCGGGGAGAGTTGGCTTCTCAAAGATATACTTGATGGGATCCATCTTAGATATTAATAGAGTGGTATGAGTCAACATGTACTGTCTTAGTTGGAGAGCAACCCATGCCAAAGCGCAACAATTTTTCTCAAGCAGTGAATATCTTGTTTCACAATAGGTGAATTTTTTTCTAAGGTAGTATATTGCATGCTCTTTTCGACCAGACTCGCCATGTTGCCCCGGCACACACCCCATTGAATTCTCTAAAACAGTTAAGTACATGATCAGAGGTCTTCCTTCGACTGGTGGCATCAGAATTGGAGGTTATTGCAAGTATTCTTTGATCTTGTCAAAATCTATTTGGCAGTCGTCATTCCATTTTACTACTTAATCTTTCTTTAATAGTTTGAAGAGTGGAAAAAAAGTAGAAATCAGGTGAGAAATGAATCGAGCAATGTAGTTTACTCGTCCTAGAAAACCTCTGACCTCCTTCTCAGTACGAGGAGCTGGTATTTCTTAGATAGATTTGACTTTGGCAGGATCAACTTCAATTCCTTTGTCACTGACAATGAAGCCTAGGAGCTTACCAGACTATACCTTAAAAATGCATTTGTTGGATTTAGTCTTAGCTTGTATTTCTTCAACCTTTCAAATAGCTTGTGCAGATGATTAAGGTGCTCTTCTTCAGTTTGGGATCTGGCTATCATGTCATCAACATAGATCTCTATCTCATGATGAATAATGTCATAAAATAAACCCACCATAGCCCGTTGATAAGTTGTGCCTGCAGTCTTCAGTCCAAAAGGCATGACCTTTTAACAGAAGGTGCCCCATTGTGTGACAAAGGTAGTTTTCTCCATGTCCTCAGCCGCCATTTTCATTTGGTTTTACCCCGATGTGATACGGTGGGAGAACTGACTTGAGGTTTTGCGTTTGTGTTTGCAAATGTTATGGTTGAGCAAGAGTTGCCACCAACTTTTCTTTTATCGAATAAGGAAAGGTGAAAAAGCACAGGAAAGACCTTTAGAGATGTTTTCTTGAGTTTCGGGGGTAGATTATGAAAAGGGAAGGTATTAGCACCCTTTCCATCCATGGTTTTCCATGATCTCTTAGTTACTTGCTAGATCACTTGCTTTTTGTTTGAAAATTGTGCTTTTGTGTGGTTTTGAAAGTATTTTGAAAAGGTGCCATCGTTTAGGCAAACTTTGCAATGATTCCCGTTCGTAAGGATGTATGCAAAGCGTTGAGCTTTTGAAAATATTTCAAGTTTTGGAAAGTGTATGTGATTGTTTTTAAAATAGCAAGGATATTTGTTTTTGAGAATAAGCAAGTAACTAAAAGTAATCTACCTACTCAAAAGGTCTTAAATGTGCTTTTCCTCCTCCTTTAGATGTTGCTATCTTACCATTGATTTCGCAAGAAGCCCGATCATTGGATGTGAAGGGACGGGCGTTGGGTCATCGTATGACCATGATAGCAATGTTGTGAGATGACTTAGCACTTTTCTTTTAGGGACTAATATCATTTTGAAAGGAAATTTTGATAGCGTCATCGAGGGACTATGATCTTTTTTCGATTCGTTTGTGCTAAGGCATCCCACATGCATAACATGGCTATTTTTGTAAGGCAATAAGTGTAATTACCCTAAGGGTGTAAGTGTGCGAGTGTATTTGATTGCATGCATAATTTGTCTTGATTAGGGTGATCTATTTGTCAATTTTCATATCTTGTCATACACACTAATTATTAGCATATATTGAAAGCAATAACGGTGCAGAAATGTAAAGTCCTACGCTATTACAATATTTAAGGGGATGGAGATACATATTTATGAATGGGGGGTTGCAAGCTAAAATTCTAGGTTACTATTTTAACCATATTGAAATAGATAAGAATGTACAGGAAATGTAAAATGTTTGTCTGTTTAAAAAAGAAAATAACTTTTGTTTAAGAAAATAGTTTTTGTCTTTTTATATTAAAAGAAAATATATCATGCAAATGTAAAATATTTTTGGTGTTTTTTGATTAAAAATAAAATTAAATAAGATGGCAAAATAAAATAAAATAAAAAAGCAAGGAAACATAATCAGCGCAAAGTGCTAAAAATAGAAGAGGTCAGAAATTCTGACTCTGCCTTGGCTGCACAAACAGAAACAGGTTAGCAAAAATATGGAAGTTCAGAAGTTCTGGATCTTCTGAGAATTCAGAAGTTTTCAGAAGTTCTGACGCAACTGTTATAACTTTTTCTCTCTCCATGCCAATCAAAACATTTGCAGCTTAGTCATTTACAGAACAGAAGTTGCATGCATAACAATTATGACAAATTTCCTGAAATATCAAAAGCACAAATCAAAAGCAACACGTATTGGCTGATTCTAATTCTGAGTCCTAATTTATTTATGAAACTCTGAACTAGGATTTCCTCTACTTAGGAAGGAAGCTGCATGAATTTTCAGAATATGTACATCATCAGGATCGGAATATCTACATTGTGCTAAATGTGCAGAATCTGACAATGCTTAATCAGTATGATGAGAGTCAGCAGAGAACTTACCTTGCAGCTGGAAAGGATTCTGTGAACTGGAAATTGTTCTTGAATTCTGATGATTTTCTGAGCAACTTTTACACGTACTCAGCAGGATGGAAGTTTGCACCTTCTGAAACAGCCAAGGGGTGATATTCTTACTCCTTTGAGGTGGAAATGAATGGAGAGTGTATGGCAATAGAAACAAAAGTTAAGGTAGCTTCTAATGTATGAATCAACGGCTACATGGATAGCTTTAGTCAAGAACACTTGAGGAATAATGGAGTTTGAGTATAAGGAATCAATGCTAAGATTTTGGTATTTTGTGTTTATAGTTTCCTAGGTTCTTGAAAATTCTGCAGTGGTTCAAAGCCTTCTTCCTCAATTCTCTCGTCTCTTTTACAAATTTTTTTTGGGCCTTTTCAGTGTGAAAATGGTGTTCTATTTATAGGCAAAGTTTTGCAGTTGGGGCAGTTAAGTGGCACCAACATCATCTTCTAGATGCTGACTTACTCTTGAAGTAAGCTTAAACAAGTGGGGGTTCAATGCATTCAAGTTGGATGGTTAACAGCGCCTCAGCTGGATTTGGCAGCGTGAATTAAGGAAAAGTAGAAACAACGCATTGGCCTAGCATACTTTTGCACATAAGTTTGTCTTCCCAAGACAGTAGGGGTACACATGGAGAGAATCCCTTGGATAAAGACTTCACAAGTGGTTGTGCACATTAAATGGGTTCCCATGTGAAACTCTGTGTCCTTTCTTAACTCTGGATCAGAAGTTCTGCTTCAGCGTAGCATCTCATCTTCTGATCCTCTTACCTTATGACTTCAACATGTTTTGAAGGATCCTTCAGAACTTCTAGTATACTTACAGCACACTTTGTTACCTTCTTTGATTTAACCTTTGCAAACTCTGACTGAACCTTTGTGAACACTGGCCCAGAAGTTCTGACCAAACTCTGTCTTGAGAATATCCAGAATTTGCTGAGTGTGAACACTGACCCAGAAGTTCTGAAATTATCATATTTCTTAAACACTTAGAAAATTTCTAAGTATTTAGAATTTGGCTCTTTCAAAATAAAATTTGATTTTTGAAACTCTTGATGAAGAAAACTTCATATTCCAACATGTCTTGATGAAATATGATTTTTGAGATTTGATTTTGATCCAAAAGTCAAGGTTGGACTTCTCAGCGTGCAAATGACCATTTTGCCCTTGTGAATGGTCTGCTTGGAGAAATTGATAATTCAAGGCCTGGAATTGGATGAGAGAAAACTTGAGGATCCAGGGTGATTCCTTGGAAATGAGAGGGCAAATTTTGGGGTCCAACAGCTGCCCCTGTTCAAACTTCTTGAACCTGAAGAGTTAGATTGGCGGATCCGCCATTCGTGACTTGAAGGTGAAATATGATTGACCACTAGAGTACCCAGAAATTTCCACTCGAAGATGGATGGTGAATGGGCTTATAGATGCCATTTGGGAGGAATGTTGGTAAATGCTGGAAGAAGTATTAGCACAAATCTCTTGTTGATTCATACTAAACTTGACGTCTTACATGCTATGATGTATGAATGTGAAATGTGTGTTTTCGTCCGAGAAAATAAATCCCTGACTGCTGCTGTGGATCCAAGCTTCACAACTTCCGAGGATGAAGTAGTCAGTTGCTATCTGGTCGGATCCAGGCTTCATGGAAACTTATTGGGGGAAGAGATGAATTAACTGTTATCTGGTCGGGTTCAGGTTTCATAATGACTTGCTGGGGATGCGGAGGTTAACCGTTATCTGGTCGGATCTAGGCTTCACAATAACTTACCGGAGGAAAGGATGAATTACTTGTTATCTGGTCAGATCCAGGCTTCACAAAAAACTATTTGAAAACCGTTATCTGGTCGGGTCCAAGCTTTATGGTCTTTTGGAAAGATGTAATATTATCTGGTCGAATCCAGGCCTCATAGTGTCTTTTTGGGAATCATGGTTAATTGTTATCTGGTCAGGCCCAGGTTTCGCATGTTTATGAGGTTGATAAGGTCAATTTTTATCTGGTCAGGACCAGGCTTCACAATAAACTGTTTGAAAACTGTTATCTGGTCGGGTCCAGGCTTTGCAGATTTCTGAAGTTGATAAGGTCAATTGTTATCTGGTTGGGTCCAGGCTTAACAATAAATTGGTTGAAAACTGTTATCTGGTCGGGTCCAAGCTTTGAAGATTTTTGAAGTTTGATGAGGTTAATTGCTATCTGGTCGGGTCCAGGCTTCACAATAAACTGGTTGAAAACTGTTATCTGGTCGGGTCCAGGATTTGCAGATTTCTGAAGTTGATGAGGTCAATTGCTATCTGGTCGGGTCCAGGCTTCACAATAGACTGTTTGAAAACTGTTATCTGGTCGGGTCTAGGCTTTGCAGATTTTTGAAGTTTGATGAGGTCAATTGCTATCTGGTCGGGTCCAGGCTTCACAATAAACTGCTTGGGGATTTAGTTGTTATCTGGTCGATTTCCAGGTTTCACAATGAATCTTTGAGGGTGATTGCTATCTGGTCGGATCCAGGCTTCGCAATGAATCTCTGATGATGATTGCTATCTGGTCGGATCCAGGCTTCGCAATGGCTTTCTTAAAAGAATGGAAATAAGGAATGATATCTGGTCGGATCCATGTTTCTCAGTCCTTTGTTGGGGATAGAGAGACAACTCTACTGGGGAAAAGAAGTTAAACCTTGGTCAGATTTGAGTTCAGGTTCTTCTATTTCTTTGTAGAGTTAGGCTATTATCTAGTCGGGTCCAGGTTTCATATCATTTTGAGAAATGAGATCAACTGTTATCTGGTCGGGTCCAGGCTTCAGTAACTCAAGAAGTCAAACTGTTATCTGGTCGGGTCCAGACTTTAGTAATTGAAGAAGTCAAACTGTTATCTGGTCGGGTCCAAGCTTCAGTAATAACTTGAAAATTGTGCTAATATCTAGTCGGATCCAGGCTTCATAGCATTTCTTGGTAATAACAAAGGCTTTTTTGAAGGCTTTACTGGGGATAAGGGATTGTGGCCATGTGATTAGTAGTCTTTTGAAAGGGGAATTCAGACTGGAGAGTATAGACTTAGTCGGGTAAGGAAGACTCAGTTTCGGGAGGATACACCCAACTGGGGAGGATGGGCTCAGCCGGGGATGAAGGGCTCATCTGGGGAGGATAGATTCTGTTTGGAGAAAATAGCCTTGGTCGGAGAAGATGTACTCAGCTGGGAAATTTGGACTCAACTGGGGAATTTGGGTTCAGCTAGAGAAGATATACTCGGCTGAGGAAGATGGACTCATCTTGGGGAATAAAATCTTGGTTCGAAGATATACTCCACTAGGGATAAAAACCTCGGTTTGGGGAAGATATACTCAGATGGGGAGTGTATACTCAGCTGGGGAATTTGGGTTCAGCTGGAGAAGATATACTCGGTTGAGGAAGATGAACTCAGCTTGGGGAATAAAATCTTGGTTGGAAGATATACTCCACTGGGGATAAAAACCTCAGTTTGGGGAAGATATACTCAGCTGGGGAGTGTATACTCAGCTGGGGAATTTGGGTTCAGCTGGAGAAGATATACTCGTCTGAGGAAGATGGACTCAACTTGGGGAATAAAATCTTGGTTGGAAGATATACTCCACTGTGGATAAAAACCTTGGTTTGGGGAAGATATACTCAGCTGGGGAGTGTATACTCAGCCGGGGAATTTGGGTTCAGCTGGAGAAGATATACTCGGCTGAGGAAGATGGACTCAGCTTGGGGAATAAAATCTTGGTTGGAAGATATACTCCACTGGGGATAAAAACCTCGGTTTGGGGAAGATATACTCAACTGGGGAGTGTATACTCAGCTGGGGAATTTGGGTTCAGCTGGAGAAGATAGACTCAGCTGGGGATAAAAACCTTGGTTGGAAGATATACTCCGCTGGGGAGGAAAACCTCGGTTGGGGAAGATATACTCCGCTGGGGAGTGTATACTCTGTTGGGGAAATAAACCCTGCTGAGGAGGTGAATTCCCTTTAGGAAGAGGTCTCCTAGGCTTTAGCTGGGGAGAAAGCTGTCAAGAGTTTGAGACTCTGGTCGGGGATCTTCCCGTGTAAGGAGATTTTGTGGGCAACTCCGTTGGGGAAAGGTTTATTGTCACCGCCCTGGTGGGGATAATGATGATGAGATAACTCTATGGGGCTATTTCACAAACATTTGAAAGAGATGCTTAATGCTGTTATGCACTGATGTTCTGTTGTTGATGCTACTACTTAGTAGGACACATGTGCCAAATAGTTTTAATTATGTTCATATGCATATGTTCATTCAATTTTGGTTATTGGACAAATTTGCATTCAAAATAAAAACAAAAAATTATGCACTTCAAAGTGTATTTGTATTGATATTTTGCCCATGAATAGGCGTTTTTGTACATAGAGGCGGAAATCCTAGTAAGAGGAAATATCCAAAAGGAAAAAAGCAAAATTGAGAGATGAAAACAAATAGCCATACAAAATGATCTCATTGCCTTCCAGCTCTATTATTGCCCCAATGTCTTTGAACATCCCTTGTCGTTGATCGAGGTTGATTGGATTGATCCTAGACCATTTGAACTTGGACCTTGGTGATAGCATTGACCATGTTGATTTCACGGGACATAGTCGTACGCTTTTAATCCTTAATTTTTTCCTGAACCTCCCTTTTGGGTTTTCGGTCCACCAGGATACCCTTTTTTGCCCAAGTCACCCTTTCGGGTTTTCAACTTGTCGGGTGTACAATCCTTTGCATATATCCCTAATTTTTGCCCAAACCTTTTGGTTTGTCGGGATGCCCCTTTTTTGCTTAGGCGTGTCAACCTAACGGGTCTCTTATGCGTAGTATTTTTTAACTATGTCCATGTTTATAGGATGTGGGAAATCTTCACCGTTCATGGTGGTTAGTATCATGGCACCGCCAGAAAAAATTCTCTTGACAACAAACGACCCTTCATAGGTGGGAGTCCATTTTCCTCTGGGGTCTCCTTGTGGTAAAATAATGCGTTTTATCACCAAGTCACCAACTTGATATACTCGAGGCTTGACCTTTTTGTTGAAATCCTTGGTCATCCGTTTTTGATACGTCTGACCATGGCAAATAGCAGCTAATCGTTTTTCATCGATCAAGTTCAGCTGATCCAATCTCGTTTGAATCCATTCGTCTTGTCTTAGGCCTGCCTCAATCATAATCCTCAGCGAGGGAATTTGAACTTCTACTGGCAAAACAACTTCCATACCATAGACTAGAGAGAAGGGAGTTGCCCCAGTTGATGTTCTAGCTGAAGTACGGTAGCCATGTAGAGAAAACGGTAACATCTCATGCCAATCCTTATAGGTCACTACCATTTTCTGCACAATCTTCTTGATATTTTTGTTGGCCTCTTTGACTGTGCCATTCATTCTCGGTCTATACGGAGAAGAATTATGACGCTTGATCTTAAATTGAATGCACAACTCCATGATCATGGCATTGTTGAGGTTAGTCCCATTGTCAGTGATGATCCTTTCGGGGATACCATAACGATAGATGAGGTTATGTTTGATGAATCTGGCTACCATATTATTGGTGACTGAGGCAAATGAGGCGGCTTCGACCCATTTGGTAAAATAATAGATGGCGACAAGAATGAAGCGATGTCTGTTGGAAGCAGTAAGTTTGATTTATCCGATCATGTCAATGCCCCACATCGCAAATGGCCATGGAGTGGTCATGACATTCAGAGGGATTGGAGGTACATGGACCTTGTTAGCGTAGATTTGGCATTTGTGACAAGTTCTATAATGTTGATGATAATCGGTCTCCATCGTCGACCAATAGTAACCTTCTCTTAAGATTTTCTTAGACATCGTATGTCCACTTGAGTGAGTACCAAAAAGGCCATCGTGTATATCTTACATCATTTCCTCTGCCTCCCTCTTATCCACACATCAGAGTAGAGTCGAATCATAGTTGAGTTTGTATAATATCCCGTTACTTAGGAAGAATTTGGCTGCAAATCTTTGCAAGAACTTTCTGTCATTGATAGATGATCCCTCTGGATACTCTTGTGCTTCAAGGTATCTCATTACCTCATGGTACCATGGCTTTTCCGCATCAGTGTCAAGCTCATAGCAATGTGAAGCTTCATCAAATCTTTCAATTATAATCATTGGGGTTTCTTTATCCCATCTGACTTTGAACATTAAAGACATGGTTGCCAAAGCGCCAGCCAACTGGTTTTCTTCCCTAGGGAAATGTTCAAAAGTGATCTCTTCGAAGTGAGGAATCAGGGATAGCACAAGTTCCTTGTAAGGGATAAGATTAGGGTGTTTAGTGTCCCAATCTCCATTTATCTAGCTGATCACCAAGGCAGAATCTCCAAACACATCCAAATGCTTGATCCTTAAGTCAATGGCAGCTTTCAGACCTAAGATGCATGCTTCGTACTCAACCATATTATTTGTGCAATCGAAGCAAAGTCTGGCAGTGAAAGGAGTGTGGCAACCTTCAGGGGAGATAATCACAGAACCAATTCTGTTACCTAAAGCGTTGGAAGCCCCATCAAATACCATAATCCATCGGGATCCTTGTCCAGGTCCGTCATACGGTCTAGGTTTCGCACAGTTGGTTACCAGCATAATATTCTCGTCAGGGAATTCTAAGTTCATTGACTAATAATCATTCACAGCTAGATGGGCCAAATGATTTGCTAGTACACTTCCTTTGATGGCTTTTTGATTTGTGTATTGAATGTCGTATTCAGTCAAGATCATTTTCCATCTGGCTATTCGTCTGGAAAGGGCATGTTTTTTGAAGATGTACTTAATCGGATCCATCTTAGAAATCAACAAAGTGGTATGAGTCAACATGTACTGCCTTTGCCGGTGAGTAGCCCACGCTAAAGCACAGCAAGTTTTCTCGAGCAGTGAATATCTGGTTTCACAGTCGGTAAACTTTTTGCTTAGGTAGTAAATTGCATGCTTTTTTCGGCCAGACTCGTCATGTTGGCCCAAAACACACCCCATAGAATTCTCTAGTACTGTCAAGTACATGATCAAGGGTCTTCCTTCAACTGGAGGCATGAGAATAAGAGGTTCTTGTAGGTATTCCTTTATTTTGTCAAAAGCAATCTGGCATTCATCGTTCCATCTGACTACTTGATCTTTCTTCAAGAGTTTGAAGAGTGGCTCACAGGTAGCAGTTAAGTGTGATATGAAACAGGAAATGTAATTGAGAAGACCCAAGAATCCTATGATTTCTTTTTCAGAACGAGGGACTAGAATTTCTTGGATGGCCTTTATCTTGGCGGGATCAACTTCAATGCCTTTATAGCTGACAACAAAACCCAGAAGCTTTCTAGAGCGTACTCCAAATGTGCACTTGTTATGGTTTAACCTCAGTTTGTACTTCTTCAGTCTCTCGAATAGTTTGTGTAGGTGACCGAGATGTTTTCCTTCGGTTTGTGATCTGGAGATCATATCATCCACATATACTTCTATCTCATGATGAATCATGTCATGAAATAAAGAAACCATATCCCTTTGATATGTTGCCCCTGCATTCTTTAATCCGAACGACATGACTTTGTAGAAGAAGGTGCCCCATTTTGTAACGATGGTAGTTTTTTCCATATCTTTAGGAGCCAACTTTATTTGATTATAGCCTGAGAAGCCATCCATGAATGAGAAGACTTTATGCTGAGCGGTATTGTCGACTAAGACGTCAATGTGTTGTAGAGGGAAATCATCCTTGGGGCTTGCCCTATTCAGATCCCTATAGTCTACGCACATGCGAACTTTCCTGTCTTTCTTTGGAACTGGCACTATGTTGGCCACCCATTGAGGATAGAATGTTACATCTAGGAATCTTGCGTCAAACTGTTTCATCACTTCGGATTTGATCTTCTCAGAAATTTCAGGCCCCATGTGACAAACTTTTTGTTTGACAGGAGGGTAGTCTTCTTCAGTTGGCAGACGATGAACCACGATGTCGGTATCTAACCCAGGCATATCTTCATACGACCAAGCAAATACTTCCATATAATCGTGCAACATTTGAACCAAGCGGCTCTTGACACTGCCTTCCAAATTAGCGCCGATCCTGATATCTTTCTTATCTGACTCAGTACCCAAGTTGATAACCTCAAGTGACCCTTCATGTGGTTGAATAGCTTTTTCCTCTTGTAACAGAAGTCTGGCTAGTTCTCCTGGTATGTCACAATCTTCCTCGCTTTCGTCTTTGGCTTGGTTGATAGGACATTCAAAGTCATAGTTGGAAATAATAGAGTTGTTGGCAATATGAGCCGGAGTGGATGTAGACCTGCAAGAGTGTGTGTGTGTGTGCATGTAAGATACATGGCTATTTTTTTTGGAAATGATTTTGAAAGAAAAGAAATACAATAAACACAAATATTTGAATGCAAAAGAGTCCAATGTGTTGAATGATCATATGATTTGATGAACACAATATAAAACCCTTGACAAAAGGACCCAAGTGCCCCGGGAAAGGCATATGGCTTAAAAGTAATTGTTTGGAAATAATATTGCAGACATAGAGTTCCTGAATTGACAGGAAAAAAAAAGACAAGCAGTAATTACTCCTCAATGAAAGAAACAGGAGTGAAATCCTTTGCATGCCAGTTGTTGAGCTTCCCTTCAGTTGTCGGGTAGATCCAGTCTTCAAAAGCACACTCATCATCGGAGTCCTCTACAATGTTCACTTCATGACTTTTGAGGTGGAGAGGCGGCTTTCTAGCACGAGCACTTCTAACTCCTTTTTGAGCTTTGGAGGTGAAACCTAACCCAAACTTGTCTGTCTTGAACGGGATATCAAGGAGTTGACCCCACATCTCATTGTTTCCTTCTTCTACCACAACACGGGCATCTTTAAGATAAAACATCTTGGGAATAACTTTATCGGCTCTTGGAGTGTCGGAGGAGATTTTGGTGGTGGCCACAACTTCAAACGTCTGACAAGGAGTTTCTATAATTTCGCCATCCATTTCTACGTACTTGAAAGAATTGAGATGGCTTACCATAAATTCTTCTTCACCGCAAACAATGACAACCTTCCCTTGAATTGGGTATTTTAACTTCTGGTGGAGAGTAGAAGTGACCGCACCTGCCCCATGGATCCATGGGCGCCCAAGAAAGCAAGAATACGCAGGTCGTATGTCCATTATATAGAATGTGGAGTTGAAAATATGTGAACCAACTTTAATTGGGAGATCCACCTCTCCATGAACCATCCTTTTCGATCCATCGAATACCCTCACAACAATATCACTCGGCTTCAAAACCAAACCTTCACAGTCTAGCCGATCTAAAACGCCTTTAGGTAACACATTTAAAGATGAGTCTGTGTCCACCAAAACATGTGCCAGAGTGGTCCCCTTACATTCAACAGAAACATGCAAGGCTTTATTATGATTCTTTCCCATGGGAGTTAAATCTGCGTCAGAGAACCCCAGACCATTGTCGGCTGTCAGACTCGCTACGCAGTTCTCAAATTGGTCGGCTGTGGTTTCTTGAGGAACATGAGCCTTTTTTAAGAACTTAATCAAATTTTGTGCATGGGCGTCGGAACATATTAATAAGGGTAACATTGATATCTTAGAAGGGGTTTTCCCCAACTGCTCTACTATTTTGAAGTCACTTTTCTTGATGATTTTCAGAATCTCCTCCATCTCTTGAGTGGATGGTTCTTCCATGACAGTCTTTTTAGCAGGTGCCTCTTCCCTGGCAGGTTCACTTTCTTTCCCTTTTTCTTTAGTACTGGCACCAGCATTACCGTTGGTTATGCAGATTAGAACCGTGGTAGTGGTTGGTGGTGAGATATCAGGGGAAATGACTCTTCCTGTTCTTGTGACTTTACTAGAACCAGTAATATTAGTAACACAAACTTCATTATCATCAATCCAAGAATCTTGTTTTACCCCATGGTAATAAACCTCAGCACCATAATTCCATGATACCGCTTTATCGGAGGTGTATGGAACAGGTCCGACAGCAGTGATTATGAGAGGAGCAATGATTGGTTCGTTCAAAATCCTGATAGGACCTTTGGTTGAGATCCTAAGAGGTTTTTTTGAAATTGTTATGATGGCTAAATCTTCAGCTTTGTCGATTGAATTTTTGATGGCGGGAATCTTTTCGAATAGAATTTCGCGACTATCCATTAGGCATTGTGTACCTTTCTTCAGTTTTTCACACCCATCGGATTGTCTCATACAGCCCACGCAGTCTTTTTCATAGCCAGGAAAAGTCCCAGCTTTCAACAGATTGCTCTTGATTACATTCAGTGGAGTAGTTAACTCTTCAACAGAGGCAATGAAAGTTGTATCTTCGACGAAATTAACACCTTTGTCGTGCTTTGATATTGGAGAGGTAATTACATTTGGTGTTCGAGGAGGATCAAATTCAATAGTCTTGTTGTCAATTAAATCCTGGATTTTGTTCTTCAAATCCCAACACTGATCAGTCTCATGCTCGGGGCTGTTTAAATGGTAAGCGCACTTTGCATTTGGATTATATCTCGTTGACGAGGTGTCAGAGTTGGCGGGAGGATCCCGCAATGTCACTAAATTAGCTCTGAGAAGATGTTGAAGGGCTTGAGATAATGACATGCCTAACCTTTTAAAATGTCTTCTTGAAGCTTCAACCCATTGATGATTGGTAGATGGTCTTTGAGTAGCAGTCGGATTAGAGATTCGGACAGCATTGACAGACGAATGATTATCCATTTTGGTATGGGCCTTTGCTCTATACCAGATAATGTGCTCATGAACATGTTAATGTGTTCCCTATCATACAAGGGAGGTTGGACCCTACTAGAAAGGTCTCTCCACTTCTACGCATACTCCTTAAATCCCTCATCCTTCCCCATGGTCATACCTTGCAATTGAACCCTCGTCGGTGCCAATTCGGCTTTGTACTTATATTGATGCGAGAGCCATCCAACTGATAAAACCATTCAAGTTGTGTTCCATCTTGACTCTCTTGGAAGAAGTGAATCCAGAGTTTTTTTTCAGCAGCGTGCGATTGTATCTTGCGCACATAGGACTTCAAATGGAGCTTTGGGCAAGAAACCCCATTGTATTTTGCAAAGGTTGGTATTTTGAACTTGTGGGGAATGACTACCCCAGAGATTAAGCCCAAATCGTCAAAATTTAACCTGGGAATAGCTTGGATTTCAACAGATTTCAACTTGTCTTCTAGCTGCTTGTATTTGATGTCTGCGGATGGATATTGTTCATTTAAATAATCATCATCAGATTCTTTGTCATTGATACAGTCGGCCTGAGTACTCTTTACTCCACCAATTTGGTTCTCGTCCTCTTGGAATGAATCTTCCTCTATTGGAGTTTGATGGATTGTCTCCTTGAACCTTTTACCCATGTTGAGTAGAGCTTTCTTCTTTGTATTTTTCTTAGCGGCCAACAAGGTCATCATATCCTGCTGCCCCTTGGCTAGGGCGAGTAAAGCTTCCTAAAATTGAGAATTATGGGCCTGGAGTTCCGTCATAGTTTTTTCTAGATCCATCTTACCTAAGGTAACCCCACTTTTGGAGTTTTTATTCGCCAGCAGAGTCGCCAGTTCTGTGATACGATGGGAGAACTGACTTGAGGTTTTGCGTTTGTGTTCGTAAATGTTGTGGTTGAGTAAGAGTCACCACCGACTTTTCTTTTATCCAACAAGGAAAGGTGAAAAAGCACAGGAAACACCTTTAGAGATGTTTTCTTGAGTTCGGGGGGTAGATTATGAAAAGGGAAGGTATTAGCACCCTTTCCATCCATGGTTTTCCATGGGCTCTTAGTTACTTGCTAAATCACTTACTTTTTGTTTGAAAATTGTGCTTTTGTGTGGTTTTCAAAGTATTTTGAAAAGGTGTCATCATTTAGGCGAACTTTGCAATGATTCCTGTTCGTAAGAATGTATGCAAAGTGTTGAGCTTTTGAAAATATTTCAAGTTTTGGAAATATGTTTGGAAAGTGTATGTGATTGTTTTGAAAATAGCAAGGGTATTTGTTTTTGAGAATGAGCAAGTAACTAAAAGTAATCTACCTACTCAAAAGTTCTTAGATGTGCTTTTCCTCCTCATTTAGATGTTGTTATCTTAGCATTGATTTGGCAAGAAGCCCCATCATTGGATGTGAAGGGACGGGCGTTGGGTCATCGTATGACCATGATAGCAATGTTGTGAGATGACTTAGCACTTTTCTTTTAGGGACTAAGATCATTTTGAAAGGCAACTTTGATAGCGTCATCGAGGGACTATGATCTTTTTTCGATTTGTTTGTGCTAAGACATCCCACATGCATAACATGGCCATTTTTGTAAGGAAACAAGTGGAATTACCCTAAGGGTGTAAGTGTGCGAGTGTATTTGAGTGCATGCATAATTTGTCTTGATTAGGGTGATCTATTTGTCAATTTTAATATCTTGTCATACACACTAATTATTAGCATATATTGAAAGCAATAACAGTGCAAAAATGTAAAGTCCTATGCTATTACAATATTTAAGGGGATGGGGATACATATTTATGAATGGGGGGTTGGAAGCTAAAATTCTAGGTTACTATTACAACCATATTGAAATAGATAAGAATGTACAGGAAATGTAAAATGTTTGTCTGTTTAAAAAAGAAAATAACTTTTGTTTAAGAAAATATTTTTTTGTCTTTTTATATTAAAAGAAAATAGATCATGCAAATGTACAATATTTTTGGTGTTTTTTGATTAAAAATAAATTATAATATGATGGCAAAATAAAATAAAATAAAAAAGCAAGGAAACATAATCAGCGCAAAGTACTAAAAATAGAAGAGGTCAGAAATTCTGACTCTGCCTTGGCTGCACAAACAGAAACAGGTTAGCAAAAATATGGAAGTTCAGAAGTTCTGGATCTTCTGAGAATTCAGAAGTTTTCAGAAGTTCTGACGCAACTGCCAGAACTTTGTCTCTCTCCATGCCAGTCATAACATCTGCAGTTTAGTCATTTACAAAATAGAAGTCGCATGCATAACAATTATGACAAATTTCATGAAATATCAGAAGCAACACGTATTGGCTGATTCTAATTCTGAATCCTAATTTCTTTCTGAAACTATGAACTAGGATTTCCTCTACTTAGGCAGGAAGGTGCATGAATTTTCAGAATATGTACATCATCAGGATCATAATATCTACATTGTGCTAAATGTGAAGAATCTGACAATGCTTAATCAGTATGATGAGAGTCAGCAGAGAACTTACCTTGCAGCTGGAAAGGATTCTGTGAACTGGAAATTGGTATTGAATTCTGATGATGTTCTGAGTAACTTCTACACGTACTCAGCAGGATGGAAGTTTGCAACTTATGAAACAACCAAGGGGTGATATTCTGACTCCTTTGAGGTGGAAATGAATGGAGAGTGTATGGCAATAGGAACAAAAGTTAAGGTAGCTTCTAATGTATGAATCAACGGCTATGTGGATATCTTTAATCAATAACACTTGAGGAAAAATGGAGTTTGAGTATAAGGAATCAATGCTAAGATTTTGGTATTTTGTGTTTATAGTTTCCTGGGTTCTTGAAAATTTTGCAGTGGTTCAAAGCCTTCTTCCTTAATTCTCTCGTCTCTTTTACAAATTTTTTTCTGGGCCTTTTCAGTGTGAAAATGGTGTTCTATTTATAGGCAAAGTTTTGCAGTTGGGGCGGTTAAGTGGCACCAACATCATCTTCTAGATGCTGACTTAATCTTGAAGTAAGCTTAAACAAGTGGGGGTTCAATGCATTCAAGTTGGATGGTTAATAGTGCCTCAGCTGGATTTGGCAACATGAATTAAGGAAAGTAGAAATAGCGCATTGGCCTAGCATAATTTTGCACAAAAGTTTGTCTTCCCAAGACAGTAAGGGTACACATGGAGAGAATCCCTTGGATAAAGACTTCACAAGTGGTTGTGAACATTAAATGGGTTCCCATGTGAAACTCTGTGTCATTTCTTAACTCTGGATCAGAAGTTCGACTTCTGCGTAGCATCTCATCTTCTGATCCTCTTACCTTATGACTTCAGCATGTTCTGAAGGATCCTTCAGAACTTCCAGTATACTTACAGCACGCTTTGTTACCTTCTTTGATTTAATCTTTGCAAACTCTGACTGAACCTTTGTGAACACTGGCCCAGAAGTTCTGACCAAACTCTGTCTTGAGAATATCCAGAATTTGCTGAGTGTGAACACTGACCCAGAAGTTCTAAAATTATCATATTTCTTAAACACTTAGAAAATTTCTAAGTATTTAGAATTTGGCTCTTTCAAAATAAAATTTGACTTTTGAAACTCTTGATGAAGCAAACTTCATATTCCAACATATCTTGATGAAATATGACTTTTGAGATTTAATTTTGATCCAAAAGTCAAGGTTGGACTTCTCAGCATGCAAATGACCATTTTGCCCTTGTGAGTGGTCTTCTTGGAGAAATTGATAATTCAAGGCCTGAAATTGGATGAGAGAAAACTTGAGGATCCAGGGTGATTCCTTCGAAATGAGAGGGAAAATTTTGGGGTGTAACACCCGAGAAGCCATCCATGAAGGAAAACACTTTGTCTTGAGCAGTGTTGTCAACCAAGACATCAATATATGGTTGTGGGAAATCATCTTTAGGGCTAGCCCTATTTAAATCCATGTAGTCTACAACATACAGACCTTACCGTCTTTCTTTGGCACTGGAACAACATTTTCAACCCATTGGGGATACGACGGCACTACCAAGAAACCTCCATTGAACTGTTTCATTACCTCCGCCTTGATTTTATCGGACATATCAGGGCGCATGCAACGAACCTTTTGTTTTATCGGAGAACAACCTTCTTTCATTAGCAGACGATGAACCACGATATTAGTATCAAGCCCTGGCATATCTTCATATGACCAAGTGAAAACTTCAAAATATTCGTGCAACATCTGAACCAATCTTCTCTTAACACTATTTTCCAGGTTGGCGCCAATCTTGACTTCTTTCTTATCTAGCTCAGTACCGAAGTTTATTACTTCGACGGGATCTTCATGCGGTTGGATATCCTTTTCCTCTTGTATCAGGAGTCTGGAAAGTTCTCCAGGTATCTCACAATCTTCTTCACCTTCGTCTTCAGCTTGATAGATTGGATTTTCGACGTCATAAGCGATAATAGCAGAATTATTGTCAATGAGATCCAGAGTGGATGTAGATCTGCAAATGTGTGTGTGTGCATGTAAGGTCACGTGGCTATTTGAAAATGCAGTAAAGTAAAATAAAGACAAGGATCGCAAAATTTGAATGAAAAATCGTCCAATGTTTTCATTAAATAAGCATATGATATGTGAAATGAAAAACCCTTAATAAATGGACCATTGTGCCCTAGGTAAGGCATAAGGTTTAAAGTCATTGTTTTAACAGAAATTATAGAGACAAACTTCTTAAAGCAATAAAAATAGGAAATAACAATTACTCCTAGCTAAAGGAGATTGTGATGAAGTATTTGGCCTTCTAGTTGTTGAGTCCGCCATCAGTAGTTGGAAATATCCAGTCATCCAAGTCTTCATCACTATCAGTATCTTCCAGAGCATTGACTTTGTTATTGCTACTACGGAGAGGTGGTCCACCAGCACAAGCACGTCGAACCTCTTTATGAGCCTTTGAAGTGAAACCCAATCCAAATTTGTCAGGTTTGTAGGGGATATCCGGAAGTTGTCCCCAGATAGTGCAGCCTCCATCTTCTACAACAACCCTAGCATCCTTCAACGAGGTCACTTTTGGTGTGCCCTTAGAGATTTCAAGAGTAGCAACAACAACCATTTAAGAGATTACCTCAAATTTCTAGAAAGGAGTTCCAATGAATTCTCTATCCATTTTAACATATTTGAACGAATTTAAATGACTGGCCATATATTTTTCCTCTCCACAGACTGTGACAACCTTCCCTCTCACTAGGTACTTCAGCATTTGATGTAATGTAAAGGTAATTGCACCTTCCCCATGAATTCATGGGCGTCCGAGCAAGCATGAATAGGTCGGACGAATATCCATTACATAAAAAGTTGAATTGAAAACTTGATATCCCACCTTGATTCGGAGATCAACCTCTCTATGGACCATTCTTTTCAAACCATCGAAGGCTCTTACCATAATATCGCTAGGTTTCAGCACCATCCCTTCACAGTCCAGTCTATCTAAAGCACCTTTGGGTAAAACATTTAAGGAGGATCCAATATCTACCAACACATGCGCTAAAGTGGTGCCTTTGAATTCAATAGAGATGTGCAGAGCTTTGTTATGATTCTTCCCCGCCAAATTTAAATCTGCATCAGAAAATCCCAAGTCATTATCTACAGTTAGGCTTGCAACACAATTCTCAAATTGATCCGCAGTGGTCTCTTGTGGTACATGGGCATTCCTCAGGAATTTCAGCAGAACTTGGGCATGTGCTTCGAAGCATAACAACAAGGACAGCATGGATATCTTTGAGGGTGTCTACCCCAGTTTCTCAACTATTTTGTAGTCACTTTTTCGGATGATATTCAGAATTTCTTCCATCTCTTTCCTAGATGGGTCTTCAATTGCCACTTCTTTTGAGGGTGCCTCCATCGGGGCAGGCTCAGTTACTTTCTCTTTACTTCGGGCATTGGCAGTTGGCCCAGCAGCAAGAACGCAAACATGTGTTGTAGTAGTTGGAGGAGAGATCTCCGGAGAGAAGATCCTTCTTATCCTAGTGACCTTACTAGTTCCAACAATGTTTGTAATTTCAGGCTCTTCATTTTCAATAATCCATGGCTCTTGCTTGACACCATGATAATAAAATTATGCCCTATAGTTCCAAGGCCCAGCTTTGTCGGAGGAATAGGGGACTAGCCCTGGTGTAGTGATAATCAGGGGA
The DNA here is from genome assembly GCA_948472305.1 of Vicia faba. Taxonomy (NCBI): domain Eukaryota; kingdom Viridiplantae; phylum Streptophyta; class Magnoliopsida; order Fabales; family Fabaceae; genus Vicia; species Vicia faba. The sequence continues at coordinate 1,084,337,840 of OX451738.1, read as the reverse complement.
GCCACTCTTGGCTCAGTAGGAATCCTTATAGGTCCTTTAGAGGTGTTCCTAATATGAGTATTGGAAATTGTGATTATGGAAACATCTTGAGGTATATTTTCAGATAAACTCTTCATGGACGGAGTTAATCTCGAACAAAATTTCATGGTTTTCGATCAGGCGTTGGATACCTTTATTCAACAACATACAACCATTAGTTTGGGAAGTATAATGGTAACAATTCTCAAGGAAGCCAGGAAATAAACCGGCTCCCAGCAGATTCTTCTTAACGGTCAATAATGGAGTAGTCAAATCATCAACGGTGGAGACTAAGGAGGCATCATCAATAGCATTGACACCTTTACCATGATTGGGCATGGGAGCGGTAATGACAATAGGGGTTTGTGGATGGTCAAACTGAATCACTTTGTTATCAATCAAATCTTGGATTTTTCTCTTTAAGGCCCAAAAATCATTGGTAACGTGCCCAGAGCTATTGGAATTATAGGCACATTTTACATTTGGGTTTTATTTTGGAGATGAAGTATTAGGGTTTTGAGGAGGATTCCTCAGTGTTACCAAATCCACCTTCAACAGATGTTGTAAAGCTTGAGACAATGGCATGTTGATTCTAGTGAATTGCTTCCTTGGGGCATCAGGCCTTTGTTGATTGTTTGATTGATGTGGTTATTGAATTGGGGTCGGGTTTGAAATCAATACAGCTTCTACCGACTGATGACAATCATTCTTGACACGACTCCTTTGTCTATAAAAAACATCAGTTTCCTTCTTACCAATAAATGGTTTCTTTACAGCATTAGAGGTGGGGGCCATTGGGATCTTTCCACTTTTGATTCCACTTTCAACTCGTTCACCAGTCATAATTAACTCAGTAGACCCTGACGAAGAACTCCCAATCAGCAAATTAAAGAATGGACCAATCAAGGTGCCCATGAACATGTCCACTAATTCTCTATCAGTCAAAGGGTGTTTCACCCTTCTAGCCAGGTCCCTCCACTTTTGAGCATACTCCTTAAAGCCTTCATTTGAACCCATAGTCATATTTTGTAATTGCACGTGAGTTGGTGCAAGCTCAGCATTGTATTGGTATTGTTTGTAGAAGGCAGCAGCTAGATCCTCCTAGGTATGGATATTAGTCCCCTCAAGTTGATAGAACCATTCCAACTATGTACCAGATAAGGTTTCTTGGAAGAAGTGCACCCATAACTTCCTATCAGCGGTGTGTGTTTGAATCTTGCGGACATAAGACCTCATATGCATCTTTGGACAGGAGATTTCATCGTACTTGGCGAAGACTGGAATTTTGAATTTGTGGGGAATGACTACCCTAGGGACCAAACCTAAGTCTCCAAAGTCCAAAATAGGTACTATTTGGATCTCTACATCCTTAAGTCAGTCTTCCAGTTGTTTGTATTTCTCATCCGCTGGTGGATACTGCTCTTAGAAATAGTCTTCGTCCTCAGTAATCTGTTTATTTCCACCCCCATCCTTGGTGCTTCTAACATCCTCGTCTTGATTGTCTTCCTCCTCAGAAGAAGCCTCTTCTATTTGAGCCAATCGGGCGGGTCCTTTGAACCTTCTTCCCATGTTGAGGATAACAGCCCGTTTCTTGGTCTTTTTTTGGTGGCAAAGCTAGGTTGAGGAGAGTCTCTTGGAATTGTGCGTGTTGAGTTTGCAGATCTTTGACGGTTTTCTCTAGAGCCATCTTATACTGAAATTAACAGTAAAAAGATGAGGAAACCTGTATCGGAAAACCTGCTTATGATATGATGCATGCTATGTGGATGAAATGTTTTTAAGAACCTCAAGAGATTTAAATTTTCTATCCAAAAAGGAAACAAACACAACAATTGTATTAATAAATTCAAGATTACAACTGCCCCTTGGGCTTCAATGAAAAATCAAAAAGGGTGTCAAAATACAACAAAGTGGACTTCTAAAACTAAACACTCAAGTCTCCCACGGACGTTTCCTCTTTGGTGCAATGTATGCATTCAGGCTTCGCTCCTCATGAAGTTGCCTTGTAAGCTCCAACACTTTCTTCTCGTTTTCATAGAATCGAGCGTCAAAGGTGTCTCTTTCTCCTTTAAGTTGAATCCAAGATCTCTGTAATTCCTCGAGGTTGGTAGGCATGTCAGGATGGAGAATAGTATAAGGAATATCTCCCTCGGCAACAGGCTCCACAACTATTGGTAAGGTAGCTGGATATGGCATCATGAGACTTTGATCACGAGCTCGTACCCATTTGAGATAAGGCTTAAGAGGGATGGAATTCTCATGCTCCAAAGTCTTGCTATCAACCTTTCTTACCATTCCCCAAGCATGTATAAACCTTCAATGATAACCTTGGACATCCTTCTCGTAGTCGAATATAATACCATGGATAAGTGTATCATGAGGACCATCTCTTTGAGCATAACCAAACTATCGTAGAGTCGGAGAATGGTTATAAGTAATACCTCCCCTAATGCCCAAGAGTGTAACATTAGGGAACTCCCCACAACGGTCGATGATTGAAATGTCCTCTTGAGATCGAGAGCACCAATGGATATCCGAATGAGAAAGCGACATTGTGATACGGTGGCAGAACCGACTGCTTTTACTAGTTTGCATTTTTTGTTTTTTGTTTGCACAATGTCGCGGTAAGCAAGAGTCGCTACCGACTTTTATTTCATCCATTCATGAAAAAGGAAAAAGAATAGAAAAAAACATTTTTTGAGATATTCTGAGTACGGGGTTAGATTATAGAAAGGGAAGGTGTTAGCACCCTTTCTATCCATGGTTTTCCATTGGCTCTTAGGTACTTGCTCATTTTTCAAATTGCTTGTGTGTGTTTGTCTTGAAAATGTTTTACTTCGTGATAACCCTTGTATCAGTCCTCAAGGGTGTGACAAAGTTTGTTTTGAAAATTTGTTTTTAAAGGTGTTTGTGTGAAAAGTTTTTTATTGAGCAAGTACTTAAGATTCCACCTACTCGAAAAAGGATTGTTTGTTCTCGTTTCCTTTAGGCAGCGCTATCCTACTATTAAGGAGTAGGTAGCACCGTCGTTGGAGTTGTAAGGGACATTCGAAAGGGACAAGTACAATCACTAAAGCAATAGTTAGAAAACTTTAGTAGTAACCCTAGAGTCTTAAGATCTTTCCGAGGCAACATCTTTGAGGCAACATTTCCGAGCTAACATTCTAATGGGACAACTTGATCTTTTCAGACTGGAGGACAACAACTAAAATCTCCTATGCATAATGATTGTTTACCGAAGGCAGCCGAAGTGAGATAAACCCTAGGAGTGAATATGTGCATATGAATTGTTTCAGTTATTTAGTCTTTGCATATTTAGGGGATCTACCGTTTTAATTTCAAGTAATCTTGCCATACAATCCTATTAGCATATATCTAGACAGTTAAATATTTGCAGGAATAAAAAATGCGAAAAAATAAACCTAGCTATTGTAAGGCTTTGACAGATACATAATTGTCTTGACGGGAAATAAAAGTGCAGAATTTAAAACCCTAATTAAAACTTTTACAAACTCGAAACATTTATAATAATAAAAAATTAAAATGCGCACGGAAAATTAAATGCGAGGAGAAATTGAAAACCCTAAACCCTAATTGAAAGATAATTAAGTTATTTTTGAGAAAAGAATTAATTAAATTATGTACAACAAAAACCTTAATTCTAATTATTTTAAATTACCAAAAGAAGTTGAAATTAACCTAATCTAGCTAAATTAAATAATTTCAAGAAAATAAAATATTTTGTACAAAAAGATTTTGTGTATTTTTGGGTTTTTTATTTGAGAAAATAATTTTAATTGTAAAATTAAAAAAACCTAGTTTCTATTTGATTTTAATTATGAAAAAGAAATTAAATTGACCTAATTTACTAATTATATTAAATAAAATATTATATATATAAAAAAAGCTTTTTTTTTTATGATTGGTTAATTTTATGAAAAAATATAATTTTGTGTTAATTAATTAAAACAAATAAAAGAAACTAATTAAAGAAATAGAAAAGAAAATAGAAAAGAAAATGCAAAATGTGTTGAATAGCAAATCTGGGGGTGTCAATCTGAACTTTTTGAGGCCCAAAACGCTCCCAGCCCAAGCAATATTGGATTTTGTGTGATGTTGACTTGAACATACACCATGGTCCCTCATGGATGAAGCGTTATATCTGATGGCACGCTTGATCAAACGGCTGGACACAAGGGTGTATGGAAGACGCTTGACTAGGTGGTGTATGGAATCTGCAAGCACAAAGTTAGAAAATAAAATTTGCTGGGACCTGGGATCGAACCCAAGTCCTCCCACCTAATACCAAGCGCTTTTACCACTGAGCCATCTGCTTTGTTTTGTTAGTAACCCAAGAATAAAACATAATATACAAAAAGGTGGTTAACTGAACAAAAAAGCACGTGAGGTTCAAACGGACGAATGGTAGGCTGACACATAACCGTCTTCTAATGGTAGGCTTGATCATTTTAGGTTTTTATACCTTTACCTACAGTCACATGTTCGTAGCCATATCCCCTGCAAATTTCCAAAATGCACAAGACACACGATAAATGATTTCTAACTATATAGATGCATTCCTTTTGATCTCGTGAACCTCATGGTACCCTTCTTTTTGGCTAATTTCACGTGTGGACAAAACCCCTAAACTGCACATACAAACCCTAACAATGGCAAAGGCATGTACAAGCTTCAAAAATGTAATTAAATCATCCAGTTAGCTTGCAAGCATGATGAGGATCACAAATATATAACTTAAACATGCTAATGATGTAAGAAATACAGTAATCAATTTTGAATTAAAGGGAAAACCGTGAGAATGATTATACGCGTTTCTGGGTGTTTCAAGCCTTGCAAATGATCCAATTGGCTTCTGGGAGGTCTAAGAAACGATTGGAATCGTTGGAATGACTTGAATTGGCCTGTGGAGTGAAAACTGATTCACACTTTTCTTTGAATTTTTTGAATTTGCTCTGCCTCTTTCACGATTGCTAACCCTTGTTTTTTTCTTTGTTCTTGTCCAATATATACCTAGGGATAAATTAAGGTTACAAACTTGGATTAAATCTTGAAATTTGATGAGATTTGATTTGATTTGATTCTTTAGCCATATGCAAACTTGCTATTTTGAGCCAAATCTTCCTTTTCTTGTACCAATTATGCTTGATTCGTTTTGGCCTTGATAATTCAGCATATTTTGATTGCCAACTTGTCCAAAAACCAAATCAAATCATATCTTTTCTATTATTCATCAATTATTTGATTTAATTCAATTTTTAATAATAAAAAATCAAAATAAATTGAGAAATGAAGCAAGTAATGTGTGGGTGAATATTTGAGTCGTGGACCACATTATAAGTGAGGTTCAAGCATACAAAGTTAGGCCTATTTAGCAAAAAATGCATTTTTGAGCACATTTGACTTTTGGCAATTTTGCAAAAAATGTCAACTTTGACAAGACATATCTCTTTAATTTTAACCCTACAGAGGTGTTCTTGGACTTTTTAGAAATCTTAGGATGTCCCCTAAGCAACCCTTTTGGTCTCATCTAAATTGAGTCTTCCATGTTCATGTAAGAAACTTTGACCCAAGAGGTGTTTTGTTGACTTTTTAAAAGGACCCATAATGTAGAAATTCATATCTTTTTATGAGTGCACATTTTGAACTTGTGAGCTGAAGATGAATTGTAGGGAATTGCATCCTCTTCAAAATGAGCTTTGGATGGAAAATTTCTTATAAAGCATGTGGAAGTTATGCATGGTCAAAGTTGGGCTGACTTTTATTGAGAAACCCTAATTTAGCAACTTTTGAGTTTTGATGAATTTGGAGCATTCCTTGAGGAATCATGATCAACCCTTGATCAAATGATGAAAGTCACTTCAAAATGTTAATGTTGACCAAAAATCTTGAAGTTTGGCTGTATGTGGGTCACATCTGACTTTTGACCTAATACAGTCGATTCTCAAGCATCTGAGCAGTTATAACTGAGCAAACTTCTTGTGCAAGGTATACAAATTGACATGTAGGGTCTTGAGAACGTATTAGGACCATGGAGATCATATGAGGCCTTTGTGGTTCACCCATCTTGATGAATATGGAAACCCTAATTTGAGGTATATTGCATTAGGAGAGATTTTGTCTGGTCCATTCTTGGGCAACCTTGAGCAAATTGAGGATCTCAATGGACATGTATTGAGTAAAATAAGAGGTAAAATTTTGGGGTGCAATAGACATTAACCTTTGAGACCACCTCAAGCCTTGTTCATTCTTCAATACTGATCGAGGAAGGTGAAAAATAAACCACCTAGACAGCAATAAAATGCAACACATAAGAGCCCCTATCTTCCTCATGGTGCCAGTGTGAAGACAGTGTAGAATGTCTCCAAGCAAAGTAGGCACGGGGTTACGAGTAAGGAAAATTTTGACAGCATTCACATCTATGATTTGGCCAGGGTTAGGAAAAATCTCCAACTCATAGATTAGAATATCCAAGATCTCCTCATAAGCTTGTAAATCTATAGCATCCCAAAATAGTCGAGCCTTCTCCATCAAGAATTTAGCCAAAAAGTCTTTGACCCCACTTCTTGTATCCCAATTAGCTACAATGTCAGAACTCTTCAAATGTAAGGCCCTAGCAACAACTTATAGCTTTGGAGTTTCCTCTAAACCGGTGAATGGTATTTGATCAACGACTGGCACTCCCAACAATTAAGAGAATTCTTCCATTGTGGGTTTTAATTGGTTATCGGGAAAGGTTAAACAATGATGTACATGGTCAAACAACTGAAAGAGTGCCTTTATCATGTCTTCTTCAAAGCTTGAGGTAACCAGATTGAGAAGTCGACCATATATTTTGGTGAACGGAGAATTTTCAGGAACCCTTGATGCTAACTCTTTGAGTTGAGGAGGCACCCTTACGAAGTTGATTCATATGGTATTTCTATGAATGGAAGCCATATCCTACAAAATAGAACAAAGATAAATCCCTAGGTCCTTGAAATGGTTAGTGAAAATGTTATGGCATGATGTCATGATATTTATGAACAAATAGTCACTCACAAACAAAGCATACAAGGCCTTAGGTTTAGGCTTGCATGGGGTTTATAGGTAAGTACCCTCTTGAAGTTCAGTTGGTTCAACCTGTCCTAACAAAAGTAATCGGGTTCTAAGGAATCTCAATATCACTAATCTTTCTTCATTGGGCATTTTTTTATCTCAAGCATCCAAACTGCGGACAAAATATCCCAAAATTCTGATCTCAATGAGTGTAGCATCGAGTATCAACCAACTTTAGTCTTGCACCAAATCCAGCTATCTCAATACTTTATAATGGCCAAGTTGTTAAACTAAGGTTCTACAGTCAGTTAGTGCTTCATGACACCACACATCGGCCTCGTATTCTCCTTGACTAGACTCAAGGGACACCGGTACTAACAAATGTGTCACACTAACGTAGCCATCACTTCAACCATGTCGGTATTATGCCGCATAGTCCCCATGATCTATTGCTACTTACCTAATATGCCCCAAATCTGGGTATAGGATTTTTACAAGTAATAAACCTAAGCATAACCCACAAATGTAAAGCAAATAAAACAAACAAGTAAAGTAAATAAAGGTGATCTAGCTCTTAAGGAACCCCACTTTTAGTTCAAATTCCCCAGCAGAGTCTCCAGTTCTGTGATACGGTGGGAGAACTTACTTGGTGTTTTGCGTTTGATTGCAAATGTTATGGATAGCAAGAGTCACCACGGGCTTTTCTTTTATCCAATAAAGGAAAGGGTCAAAAGAGCAGGAAAGACCTTTTTGAGAATTTTCTTGAGTTCAGGGGGTAGGTTATGAAAAGGGAAGGTGTTAGCACCCTTTTCATCCGTAGTTATCTACGGGCTCTTAATTGCTAGGTCACTTTGAAATGCTTTGTGTTTGTGTAAGTTTGGAAATATTTCGGGAAAAAATGCCTTCATTTGGTAAACTTTGCAATGATTCTCGTATCGTTGAGAATGTATACAAAGTATTGGATTAGATAATATTTGTTGAAAGGGAGTGTTTGAAAGATGTTTTGAAAATGCCAATATAAGTCCATTTTTTAGTGATTCTCGTATGTTGAGAATGTATACAAAATGTTTGTTTGAAAAGTGTTTTTAAAAGTGTGAAGTGTAAAGATTGTTTTAGTTGTGAGTAAGCAATTACAAGCAATCTACCTACTCAAACAGTCTTTGTTCTTTTCCTCCTCCTTTAGATAGTGCTACTTCACCATTAGTTGGTAGAGATCCATATCATTGCATGTGAGGGACGGGCGTGAGTCATCATACAGTCATAGAAGGCAACTTGTAAGATGCTTTAGCAATTGTCGTAAGGGACTAAGATCATTTATCGAAGGAAACATTTAAGGGTCATCGAGGGACTATGATCTTTTAATTGAGGGTATTTGCTAAAACATCTCACATTCGAGGGACATGACTGCTTATATCCAAGGAAACAAGTGTGGGTTACCCTAGAGGTACATGTGTGCCAAGTGTGTTGTTTTCATGTATTTTATCTTTGAATTAGGGTTTTTCTAAGTTTGATTTTTAGTCTTGTCATGCAAACCCTAATTACTAACAATAATAAGGAAAGCGATAAATTGAGGAGTTTAAATGTCCTACGCTATTACAACACTTTGGGAATGAGGGTACAATTTTGTGAATAGGGGAAGGAAAGCAATAAAGCCCTAATTACTATTACAAACCATTGAATATGAATTACAACAATAATTATGCACAAAATGTAAAGATGAAGAAGAAATTTCTTTTAGGATTTTTGATGAAATTTTTTAAGTTTAACCTAATTGAACTAATTAATTTTAATTACAAGAAAAGTTAATTAATTATTTAATCAAAACCTAGAATCTAAATTAATCAAAATAAAACCTAAATCTAATTTAATTTGTTTAGAAAATAATTTGAAGGTTAATATTAATTTAAAAAGTTATTTTAAAGTATGGAAAACAAATAAAATCTAGTTATAAATGTTAACAAAATAAGATAAATGTCTAAATTAAAATATTTGATTATTTAATTATTAAGAAAATATATTTTTGGTATTTTTTGTTTAAATAAAAATAAGTAAATAAATAAAATATAAAGGAAAATAAAATATATTGGGCTGGGTGTTAAAAAAGTAAAAGGGAGGTAAAAAGTTAGCAAAGAGGTTAGGCTCAATATGTATTTTTTGTTTGAAATCAGAAAATAAAAAAAAAGTGTGTATGGGCCTGCGTTTTGAAAAGTAAAATGGGGAGTATGAAGATAGAAAAAAAAAAGAGGAAGAGCCCCAACACTGAAGGGCCCAGCGCCTATTGAATAAGGTGTGGATAGCATGTGATGATGTACCATGGTCTTGCCTATGTGGTGTGTTGGATCTGCATTGTTGAACATCCAATGGTGTTGATGTGTGGCTCATGATAGGCGCGCCTTGCTTGTATGCAAAAAATCTGAAATAAACAAATAAGTGAAACACAAAAGTGTACCACTGGGGATTGAACCCGGGTCCCTATACACTAATACCTTATGCACGCTTCCTCTGTCACTGGGGTGGCTGTTTCATCCGGTCATAATACATATTGCGCTAAATTTAAAATAAACTTAGTCCTTGTTACATCTTCATCTTCTTCCTCGCGCCAACCTCTATTGTTGCATTTTCAAATTTCTGATCTTGCTCATTTCTCAACCATTTGCAAAAGTGTAAACATGAAACTTGCTCCATTTTCAATACGAATTCAAACATGTAAACAAATTAAACTATAAATCAAAGATGAACATTAATTTCCGTTGGTACCAAATAAAACCTAATTTTTTCAGAAAGTTCAAACTCAAAATTTGCATCACTCAGGAAACATAAATGAAAACTAAGGGCATGGTTAGCTTCAGGGCTATGATGTCTACATTTTTTATTCACAAAATAACCATTAATGATGCTAGTAGAGAGAGTTCAAAGTTAAGAAAACTTACCTCAAAAATGGAAATTGTGTATGGAGTTTGAGCAACCCTGGAGCTGTGGTGATGATCTGGATAGCTTCACTGGACTCCTAGGAAGCTAATTCAAGTCTTACTTTATGCTGAAAGTGCCTGAATCGTGATGGAGAAGTCAATGTGTAGATTTTTGTTTTTGAGTTTAGAAGATGAGGAAGATTATGTTATAGTGCTGAAACAGGGATAGGGATGAGTTCTAAATGAAGTAGGGAAGCTTTGAGAATATTTAGAGGGAAAACGCACGAGTGAATTATGAGATTGGAGTTTTTGGCCAAAAAAATGCAACAATGGATATTTTGGTGCAAGTTCTAAGTTTCAGGGAGTTTCAGGGTATCTCAAGGCTTGTAAAATCCCCTCTTATGTTGCATATAACCTCTCTATTTATAGGCAAGAGGTTTGGAAGCTTTAAGGGATCAGAAACAAGAGATAACATGTTATGGTATTGAAACTTAGTTTTGAAGCAAAGTTGAAATTCATGGTTTTAATATGAATTACAAGAGCTTGTAGGGTGGTTAACAGGTTGTAGATATGTTTCTTCTTGATTTTAAATGTTTTGGAGTTAGAAGCAACAATGTATGGGCTCAAGGAGAGTTGACATTGTAATTAAAGTCACTTTTCCAAAATGGAAATGTGAATTTTGTTCCTTAAATGGAATGATCACTTGGACAATGGCTCAAGCTCTTGGATCATAGCTCAATTAGTTGTCTAAACCTCTAATTATGGATAGTTTTGAAAGACAAGAGGCCTGCAAAGCAAGAATATTCAGCATAGTTGGGGTATTTGGTTATGTGTTCTTCATGAAGATGCCTTGTAATTCAAGAATGAAAGCTCAACTTCTTCTCTTCGATTCTCCTAGCTCAAGCATGATCTCTTCAAGTTCTTTGACATTTTGGAAAGTCTGAAACAGTTTCTATAACCTTCATGTTGACCACTTTTGGTAAATCATCTTGGAACTAGGTGAAAATTGGTCAAGAAGTTAGGTCAAAAATTTGCCTAAACATGCTAAAATTTTCATTAAGTGTTTTATGAAAAATGTCATGACTTTATGAGCTTAAATCTTCAAATCTGAACATTTTTTGGACATCAACCCTAAGGGACAAAGTTTTAGATTTCATTAAGATCTATAACTTTCATGTTGAAATTTTTCCTTGAATCATCTTGCATTTTGGTGAAAAATTGTCATGAAGTATTGAAACTATCAAGGTTAAAAACACTTAGAATTTTCGAAGTCTTTGAAATCTTAACTTTTTTGTTGACTTTTTAATTTCTTGATTATTGATGATCAAGTTTGATATTTTTGAATGTCTTGATGAATTTTGATCTTTGAAATTTAATGTTGACCAAATAGTCAAAGTTTGACTTTTTGTGTATCATTTGACTTTTCATCAGTTGATCAAATTTCAATTATCAATCCATTGATCTTGAGAAATGATTTGAGCCATGAAATTAGGTTAACATGTTGTGTTTTATTCCTTGAGATCATGTTTCAAGCCATTAGGTTATGTACTAGGTCAAAAGTCACTGATCAGTCCTTCTCAGTCAAAACCCTAATTTTGACAAATTTGCCCCTTTGATGATTTGAGTTCTTTTCTTGAGGCATTGTGATCAACCTTGGTCAATTGATAAATATAACTTCAAAATATTGATGTTGGCCAAAAATCATGAAGTTTGACTGTATATTGACCACAGTTGACTTTTTACCCAATACAACTGATTTTCAGTCATCTAAGCAATTAATTGAGCAAATTTGTGATGAAAGGCTTGAAATTTGGTATGAGCAATATTGAATACCTATAATGAACCATGAAAGTCATTTGAGACATCAAAAGTCCAATTTTCCTTGAGAAAATCAAAACCTTGATTTGGAGGCTTAGTGCTTTGGAGGTGATCTTGTTTGATCAAATCCTTGAGTACCCTTGAGCATTTGAGATCTTTGGTGAGAAATGTCTTGATAAAAGAGAGGGAAAATTTTGGGGTACAACAATAGCCTTCTACACTCCTTAAATCGATCACAAGCATTAAGCGTGACATCACCAACTTCACTTGTCACCACCTTAGAAAAAATCTTCGTTCACTTATTCCTCTGCCGAGACTTTTTGTTCCTTCCTTTATCAGATTCAATCACAACAACCTGGAGGAGGGATAGATAATTTGTTGCACTCCTCCCCATCTGTGATTTCTATAAACCATTGAAGGTTTCAAAACCATTTTATCTTTCTTTGATGAGTTTCATCCAGGCATACTTTGAGAAATCCTTAGCAGTTACATCAATAATCCTCTTTTTACCAACTTTGCCAATCTGAGTTTTCAGTTGGGAGGTAATTTTGGCTACTTTTCTGACAGACCTTTCTTCATACCTATCAGGTTTATATTATCATATTTTTGATGACATATCTTCACTTCAGCTTCTTTTGTCATTGAGCTTAAGCATGAATAATCTAATTCTTAAGACGACCACAAATAGCAGTTGTCTTCAGATCTAATTCATCTCATGATTACCTCATTGTTACCATTTGTTACCAAACATTCAAATTCAGTGAAGTTAACTTTAAGACCTTGGTCGCACAGTTGACTAACACTAATCAAATTTGCAGTCATCCACTTAAAAAATAGCACGTCATCAAGATTAGGATGTCCTGAATAGTCTAACTTTCCAACACCTTTTATTTTACCTCTTAATACATCTCCAAAGCAGACATAATTAGTGGGACATGGTTAAAAGTTCACCAGAAATTTCTTGACACCAGTCATGTGCCTAGAACACCCACTATCAAAATACCAACCCTTTCTTGTTGTATCTATGATAGGTGTATGAGTTATAAGTCAAGACATTCCCTTTCTTGAGCTTCATTTCTTCATTGCTTTCGTATCCACTTGTTTTCTTCTGAATTGTGTTTCATATTTGGGATAGCCATACAACTTGTAGCAGACATATTATATATGACCAACCCTACCACAATAATACCACCCCCTTTATTGATACTTATTTCTGAGTTGATTTATTTATTGTTCATGCTCATGCTGAAACATCATGTTCGACATCTTTTATTCTACCACTCTCATTGGTTGAACAAATTTCACTTCATCCTTTTTACCCTTGCTCTTCATAGATTGGTTGACATACACGAGTCCTTGAACATTTCCAGCACACTTCCCAGACTTGATAATCTCATCAAGTACATCAAAACTGATGTTAAGCATTCTTATAGACTTGAGCATACCATTAAGTTGAGAATTTAACTCAATCACTCTACTCTTTAGGTCAGAGATGGTAGCCAGATACTCTATAATTTCTACCTTTATATGAGAAATAACTTTCTCTTGCTCTTCTTCCACTCGGCTCTTCCCTTGATTTTTGAGACATAATTCCTCATAAGCTTCAGCAAGCTCATCAATAAATAGCTCTTCACAGATTGATTCCTTATCTGAGACACAAGTCCCAGTCAAATCTGTGACCTCTTTGGCTTTTTTTTTTCATGGTCACTTTCAGAGTCTTCGTATGACCATAACATATACATACCTTTCTCCTTTCTCCTGAAGTTAGTGGGACATTCATATATTATGTGTCCAATTCCTTCACACTCATGACACTGAACTCCTTTTCCTTGAATGATCTTCTCTGTACGTCTGTCCCTTCTACCATCATATTGATTTTTACTGATGTCGAAGGACTTGTTGAAAGGCTTATTTCTCACATTTGATCTTGACTTCCTGTAATACGGTGGGAGAAGTGGATTTTGGTTTTGCGTTTTATCACAAATGTTGTGGATAGAAAGAGTCTGCACCGACTTTTCTTTTATCCAATAAAGGAAAGGGTGAAAAGAACGGGAAAGACCTTTGAGAATTTTTCTGAGTAAGGGGGGTAGGTTATGAAAACGGAAGGTGTTTGCACCCTTTTCATCCGTAGTTATCTACGGGCTCTTAATTGCTAGCTCACTTTTGAAAATGCTTTGTAAATGTGTAAGTTCGAAAATATTTTTAAAATGCCTAAGTTCGGCAACTTTGTAATGATTCTCGTATCGTTGAGAATGCATACAAGGTGTTTTTTTTAAATATTTCATAAAAGTGTTTATGTGAAAAAATGTTTTGAAATGTTAGCGAGAAATCGATTAAGAACTATCTACCTACTTCTTGTACCCCAAATTTTTCCCTCTCATTTATCAAGATTTTCCTCACAAGACTTCTTGAACTCAAGACAAGATTAGGGTTTAGTCAGCTCAAGACATCATCTTGCACTGATAACCCAAAATTAGGGTTTGAGTTTGCACAAGGATTTTTGGACCATCAATGCTTCATGTGACTTTCATACACCATCTTGGACTCCTAAGATTGCTCATGTTAAGTTTCAAGCCTTGAACCACGTTTTTGACCAGTTAATTGGACAGTTGACCTAACAATCAGCTGTATTGGAGAAAAAGTCAACCATGGCCAATTTACAGTCAAAATTCATAATTTTTGATCCTCAACAACATTTTAGACTCATATGTACCGTTTGATCAAGTTTGGATCACAACTCCTCAAGAAATTTGATCAAATCATCAAAAGGTCAAAATGGTCAAAATTAGGGTTTTGATTGAGAAAGGGCAATATCTGGTTTTTAACCTAGCCAATGACCAATTGGGTTCAAACATGATTTCAAGGGTTCAGTGGAATTATCTTTACCTAATCACATAGTTCAAAAGATCTCAAGTTCATTGGATTGACAGATGAATTTTGTAGTCAACTGATCAAAAGTCAACTGTACACTGAAAAGTCAAACTTTGACTTTTTGGTCAAAATCAAGTGCCAAGGGTCATAATTCATCAAGTTATGTCAAAATGTGAAACTTTTTGACCAAGAAAACCAATTTTGCAAATTAGGGTTTTTAATTTGAAAATTTTCATAACTTAGAATTTTTCTAAGTATGGAAATTTTCTTATTTTTTCTCAACTTTCCACCACTTTTTCACCATGATGCAATTTGATTAAAAGAAAACTTCCAACATGAAAGTTGTAGTCTTCCATGAAATCTACAACTTTTCTTCACAAAGTTTTCCCAAAATATGCTTGGATCTCAAGTTATGAATTTGTGAATAGGGGTCCATGATCTAAATGACTTAGTGAAATTTTGTCCTAATTTAGGCAGGTTTTTGACCCAACTTCATGGACATTTTCACCTAGTTACATTAGGTATATCAAAATGCATTTCAAATATGGATTATAGAGCATATTTCAAGCTTTCTAAAATGTCTAAGAACTCTCCAAGATCATTTGTGGTTAGGGAGAATCGAAGAGGAGAAATTGGCATTTTATCACTTTTGTTCATGCCATTTTCACAAAGTATCAAGTTGCAAATCTGATTTTGGATGCTTGTACCTTGCATTAGAGGTCCTAAACTCATTATACACTCCATAATTAAATTCAAACTCAGTGGTTAAAGGCTTTATTTTAACTTTTGAAGCATTGTACAAGTTGTAATTCCATTTTTGGCCAAAAGTGCACATTGTCATTTTCATAAAGGCAAGCTTTTACAACTTTACAAATCTTGAGCCTTGGAGTTGTCCCTTTGGTGCAGGAAATTTCCACAAATCTAAAGTAACTTGTACCAACTCTCTACAGCTCACAAGCAAGCAAGGACATGGTTGTTAGCATGGTCACTTCAACTTTTCTTCAAATGCAAGAAAAGTTGCAAAAAATGCTAGAACTTGTACAGCTAGTGAGAGTGGACTTTGTATCCATTCTATACAAATGTACCAAGTCATTACAATGCAAAAACAGGGATTGATAGCTTCCAAAACACTCTCAAGCTCAAAAAACACAAAATTATGCCCAAACATTGTAGTTCTGCAAAATCATTGCCAACTTCATTTTGGCTCTTGCGTTTTGCCTTTTAACATTTGAAACACCTTCCATATATCCTACCAAAGTTATCCAAGCCTTTTTCCTGGTTCTGTGAGCTCTGTTTCAGCCATTGCCATTTTCAAATTTGGAGCTTGCAACTTGACTTCTATAGAGAGTTTTGGCCATCCACAAAGCAAGCTAGGTACTGGAATAGTTTGAGGGAACTTCAAGGAAGCTCACACGATCCTCAGGCCTCACTCAAAGTCCCCACATTGTCATATCGAAATCCAGCTGAAGGAGGTATTTTTCAAAACTCTATCTCTCTATTTAGACATCCTCAAGCCACGATTTGTGAAGGAAAAATGTAGCCCTTATCTTGGTGAAGTTGTACATATGCATACTTGCCATTTATATTAACTGTGCCATAAGAATTTGAAGCTTGAAGTTGCTGAAATATTTAGGTCACAATTTAGGGCCATTAAAATTCTCCTTGATCTTTGAGAGTTAGGTTACAAATTTTATATCATTGGAATCGTGAGATAAAATGCTACATGTTTTGTGTTATAAGTTTTTGTTTTTATGCAAGCAATAGCAAGTTATAGGTTTGAACCATAAGTGCGCGAAGGAGAAGGAACCAAGTTACAGGTTTGAACCATAAGCGCGCGAAGGAGAAGGAACCAAGGACAGGGACGAAGCTTGCCTTGGGCTTTTTGGCATTTCTGGCCTTTTTGTTTTTACTTTTCACACACCCCTGACCACTATTTGCACCCCCTGATTCTTGTTTTATATTTTTTGCATTTTTCTTTATATTTTCATGTTTATTGATTTTAATCATTTTTTTTAACATTAAAAATCCTAAAAAATAATTAAATAATTTTTTGCAATTTTATTTTATTTTATTTATTATTATTATTTTACATAGAAAATAGCTTATTGGAATAAATAGAATTTTATTTTCTTATATAAATTGTAAATACATTTAAAAATACCGTACATTTTTATTTTATTATTTTACACATAAAATATTCATTTTCTCATACATATTTAATTTTTAAATATTGACATATAATATTATTTATTATTTCCTTGTACAAATATGGACAAAATAAATAATAGGAAACATATTTTTCTTTTAATCAAAAATTAGGGTTTCCCCCTTTCAAAAATAATAATATTATTTTTCCTTATTTTTTAGGGTTAATTAATTTTATTTTCTCATACCTTAAACAAATACAAAATATTTTTTCCATAAATACATTGCATTGCATATTTAAATATTTGTATATTTATTTATTGCACACAATATTCAATTGGGTTGTAATAGTATTTTTAGGGTTTATTTTGTGCAATATCCCCATTCAAAAACTTGTATCCCCCCTCCCATAATAATTGTTGTAATAGCTTAGTTTAAATTTACGCAATTTATCGCTTTTATACCATGTTTAGTAAACTAGGGTTTGCATGACAAGACCAAAAACAAAACAAATAGAAAAGACCTAATCCAAGATCAAATGCATGTAAAATGACACACATTGCACACAAGCATCCTTAGGGTTTCACCCACTTGGTTTCCTAAATTAAAATGGCCATGTTACGCATGCGAAGTATCTTGGCAAAACAAAATAAAAATAAGATCATAGTCCCTCGATGATGCTATCAAAAGGTTGCCTAAAACAAAATGATCTTGGTCCCTCCAAACATGCTAAGATACTTGGCAACATTGCTATCATGGTCATACGATGACCCACGCCCGTCTTGTTTAACATCCAAAGACAGGGTTGTTTACCAAATCAATGGTAAGTCAACAATGTCGAAGGAATAAAAATGCACAAGAAAGACATTTGAGTAGGTAGATAGCTTCTAAGTTACTTGCTCCATTTCAAAACAATCCTTGCTATTTTCAAAAACAAACACACACACATTTTCAAAACATTTCGAAACATCTTTCAAAACATTGAAACATTTTTCAAAAGACAAACATCTTTGTATACATTCTTACGAACGAGAATCATTACAAAAATTGCCTAAAAGAATGGCCTCTTTTCAAAATACTTTCAAAACCACACCAAAAACAAAGCACCATTTCAAATAATTTCAAAATCAAAGCAAGTGATCTAAGCAAGTAACTAAGAGCCCATGGAAAACCATGGATGAAAAGGGTGCCAGCACCTTCCCTTTTCATAATCTCCCCCCGAACTCAAGAAAACATCTCTCAAAGGTCTTTCCTGTGCTTTTTTACCTTTCCTTTTTGGATAAAATAAAATTCGGTGGCGAATCTTGCTAAACCGCGACATTTGCGACGAAACGTAAATCCTCAAGTCAGTTCTCCCACCGTATCACAGAACTGTCGACTCTGCTGGGGATAATTATAAAAGTGGGGTTACCTTAGGGTTTAGATAACCTTTATTTGCTTACAATTGTTTGACTTGTTTGCTTTATATTTTGGTTTTATTGTTTGGGTTTAAATCCTCCACCCGGATTTGGGAAACATTATAGGTAAATAGTAATACGTTGTGGAAACTGTGCGGGGTATACCGACATGGTATAAGCAATAGCTATGTTAGTGTGACATATATGTGGGTACCGGTAGGATTTGAGTCAATCAAAGAGAATACGGGGCCGCTGAGTGATGTCATGAAGCACTAACGAACTTCTAGAACCTTTACTTGACCAACTTGGCCTTTTAGGATGTAGTGAGATGACCGGCTTTGGTGCAGTCCGAAGTTGGTAGATACTCGATACTACATTCATTGAGGGTTGGTTCCTTGGAATATTTCGGTCGCCAGTAAAGAGGCTGAATTGAAACAATGAACAAGGAAACAATTCAGTGATATTGAGCTCCTTATAACCCGGTTACTATTTCTAGGACAGGTTAAGCCAACTAAATTTCAAGAGGGTACTTACCTATGAAACCCCATGCAAGCCTAAACTAGGAACTTGTGTGATTTGCTTGTACATATACTTGTGCATAACATCATGGACATCATGAGCATCATTTGCATCCACTAACCATTTCAAGGATTTTGGAAATTCATCTTTGTTCTTGTTTTGTAGGATATGGATTCACTTCGCACGAAAACTATCCAAGTCAACCTTGTAAGAATTCCTCCACAACTCAAGGAGCTAGCTTCAAGGATTCCTGAGAACTCTCCATTCATCGAGAGGCATGGTATTCTTCTCAACTTAGTCACTTCCAACACAGAGGAAGACATGATGAAAGTTCTTTTCCAGTTCTTTGACCCTTTGCACCACTGCTTCACATTTCCTGACTACCAGCTTGTGCCTACTTTGGAGGAATTTTCTCAACTCTTGAGGATTCCTATTCTCAATCAACTACCTTTCAACGGTACAGAAAGAGATTCAAAGCCATAAGAGATTCCTCAAGCCCTGCACTTGCACTCATCTGATGTCACAACCTATTGGGAAACTAGAAGTGGTGTCAAAGGCTTCTTGGCAAAGTTATTGTTTGAGAAGCCCCAAAGCTGCTGGAACTCCTTGGACTTGCAAGCTTTTGAAGATATTGTAGCTCTTCTCATCTATGGGATGGTCTTGTTCCCTAATCCTGATCAACTCATAGATGTGAGTGCTGTCAAAATCGTCATGTCACGCAATCCGGTGCCTACATTGCTTGGAGATATCTTGCACTCTTTTCACACTCGTACAATGAGGAAAAGAGGTGTTCTTATGTGTTGCACTCCTCTCATGGCAAGATGGTTTATTTCTCATCTTCCCCAATCATTTTTGAATAATGAGCAAGGTTTGAGGTGGTCACAACGGTTGATGACACTTACGCATTCAGATATTCATTGGTGTTCTCGATCCAAAGAGAATGTTATCATTGGCGACCGTTGTGGGGAGTTCCCTAATGTCCCTCTACTTGGAATTAGGGGAGGAATCACCTACAACCCCTTCTTGGCTCTGAGACAGTTTGGTTATGCCCGAAGGGATGGCCCACATGATATGCTGATTCAAGGCTTGGTTTTCAACTTCGACAACGACAATCAAGGACTTCGGAAAAGGTTCATCCGAGCTTGGAGGATGCCAAACAAGGTAGACAATAAGACTCTGGGACACAAGAATTCCATCCCTCTTGAGCCTTACCTCAAGTGGGTACGAACTCGCGCCCAAAGTCTTATGATACCTTACCCCTCTGTTCTCCCAATGATTATAGAGCCTGTTAAGGAAGGAGAGGTTCCATACACCCTCCTACATCCTGACATGCCAACATCACTCAAATATCTACAAAGGAGTTGGATACATCTCAAGGGAGAACGCGATAGTTTTGAAGTCCAATTCTATGCTAGCAAGAAGAAGGTTTTGGAACTCACTCGGATACTTCACGAAGAGCAGACTCTCGACACCTACGTTGCACCAAAGAGGATGTGCAACGTCTTTTTATCATAGGATTTTGTATTATTTTGCCCTAGGGGCATTGATGTACTCAAATTATATTTTTATTAATATAACGTGTGCTCCTTTTTGTTTGAAACAAATTTGATTTTCAAATCCTTGAAAACATTGCATGAATACATATCATTCATCATGAGCATAAACAGATCTTTGCAAGAAGTTTCCTCATCCCTCTGCTGTTTATTTCAGCAAAATGGATCTTGAACAAACGGTTAAAGACTTGCAAGCTCAGAATTCACAATTTCAACAGCTACTCTTGACCTTATCCAAGGGGCAGGAGGAGCTCAAGACTCTGCTAGAGAAAGAGAAAGAGAAAAAGAAGAAGAAGCCAGTCGGTGTGGTTATCATGGGCTGAAGGTTTCAGGGACAAGCCAGAAGGACCTTAGAATTTCCAACAACCTCTGAGGAAGGGGAAAGAAAAGGAAAAGAAACGGCAGTGCCATCTGATTCTGAAGCAGAAGAAGAGGAAGAAGAGGACTACTCAGAACAACAATACCCTCCGACCGATGACAAATACAAACACTTGGAAGAGCGTCTAGCTGCTATGGAAGTACATAGGGTACCTGGGCTGGATTTTGAGGAATTAGGGCTGGTGTCAGGAATAGTAATTCCTCCAAAGTTTAAAGTACCTTTATTTTCCAAGTATGATGGGGTGTCTTGTCCCAAGATGCACCTACGATCTTATGTCAGGAAAATCCAGCCATATTCTACTGACAAAGACTTGTGGGTTCACTTTTTCCAGGACAGTTTATCAGGAACACAACTTGATTGGTTCTACCAGTTAGAAAGAGCTAATGTGCATAATTGGGAAGACTTAGCAGCAGCCTTCTATAAACAGTGTCAATACAACACCGACTTGGCACCAACCTGTACTCAACTCCAGAGTATGGCCATGGTATCAAATGAGGGCTTCAAAGACTACGCCCAAAAGTGGAGGGATCTAGCCCGAAGGGTGCAACCACCTTTATCCGAAAGGGAGCTAGTGGACATGTTCTTGGGAACTCTGTCAGGTCCTTTCTTTAATCATCTGATTGGGAGTTCCTCTGCAGGGTTCACTGAATTGATCTTAACTAGAGAGAGGGTGGAAGCCGGTATTAGAAGCGGGAAAATTTAGAAAGACGTGTCTACCTTTGCTGCTGTAAAAAAGCCCTTCACTGGAAAGAAGGAAGTCCTTGCTGTCTATGCACAGAGGAATCAGGGAAGAACCAACCACCGTCCAGCGGTGGGGGCCGTTATGATTCAAAAGCCTGCATCAGACCAGCCAAGAAATAACCAGCCGAGAAATAATCAGCAAAGGATGGAACGGCTTGTACGACAATTCACCAAGATAAACATGACTCCAGCTCAAGCCCTACCACATCTCCTGAAGTTGAATCTGGCCATGCTAAAAGAGGCCCCTAAAAATCACAATACTACATCTCCCCACTATCATCCGAATGCCAGGTGCGCATACCATTCTGAAAGTCCATGGCACGACACCAACAACTGTTGGGCTCTGAAGAACAAGATTCAAGATCTGATAGACGCGAAAGAAGTTGAATTTGAAGCGCCTGAAAAGCCGAATGTTATCTCCGCTCCAATGCCTAGGCATGGACACAATGCCAGTGCTGTTGAGGATGATTTATTTGTTGACATTGTAGAGGATTTGTTAACTCCACTCTCGACCATCAAGTTGAATTTGTTAAAGGCTGGGGTGTTCCCAGTATGTGACAAAGATTGTCATATTTGCATATCCTCATCATTTGACTGCCCACTATTGAAAAAAGGTATCCAACAACTGATTGATAACCAGGAAATTTTGTTTGAGAAAGCTCCTATGTCACCCATTCCAGTTCCAGAAGTTTCAATAATAACCATATACGCCAATCCTTCCAGGGTCCCTAAAAGACCCGTTAGGATTACATCTGCTCCTATGACTACTCCGCTTAAGATAACAATGCTCGGGCCACCCCCATACAAATCAGATAAAACGGTACCATGGAACTATGGTGGAGAAATCTACTACCATGATGTCAAACAGATTGAACTGACTGCCGAAGAAGAGAGCTCCGAGGAGGACAATTCCGGCATCAGTAACATTGCTGGAACAAGCAAAATTACCCGTAGTGGAAGAATTTTCTTTCCAGAGATTGCCCCTCCAAAGGAAGTCTTTGGACCCGTGGCCATTCCGAAGATTACATCTGTACCACTGATTGTACCTGCAAGTGTATCTACCAACAATGACAATGCAATTCCTATCCCTACTTTCGCTGATAAGAATAAAGGAAAGAATGTTCAAGAGGAGCATGTCCTGACGAAGGCTCAATCGCTAGTTATTCCCGAAACATCCAAGAAGGAGATGGAAGAAATCCTGAGGATCATTAAGAAAAGTGATTATGATGTGGTTGAACAACTGGGGCAGACCCCCTCCAAAATCTCTATGTTAGCATTGCTGCTGTGCTCTGAGGTACATGCTAAGGCTTTGGTCAAGTTTTTGAAGACAACTCACGTGCCACGAGAAACGTCAGCTGACCAATTCCAAGAGTGTGTGGCCAGTTTGACAGCTGACAATGGTCTGGGTTTCTCTGATTCAGACTTGACCCCCAAAGGGAGAAAACACAACGACGCACTACATGTCTTAGTGGAGTGTAGGGGAACCACCGTAGCCCGTGTCTTGATTGTTACTGGTTCATCTTTAAACGTCTTGCCAAAGAAATCCCTTGATAGGTTGGATTGTGAGGGGCTGACATTAAAACCCAGCAATATAATTGTGAGAGCATTTGACGGCTCTAAAAGGATGGTCCATAGGGAGGTGGACATCCCGATCAAGGTGGGAACTCAGACGTTCAAATCAACATTCTACATGATGGACATTTGTCCTTCTTACTCTTGCCTATTGGGACGTCCCTGGATTCACAATGCCAGTGCTGTCACTTCCACTTTGCATCAAATGCTGAAGGACCATGTCCAAGGGAAGATCATAATTGTCCATGGGGAAAAGGAATACATGATTAGTCATCTGAATTATTTCTGATATGTAGAATTGGATGGCGAATTCATTGAAACCCCTTTCCAACATTTTGAAGAAGTTTCTCAGGAAATAGCGGCGACCAAAGCAGTATCCTCGACTCCTGTGATCACAAGACCTCCACCTCGGATGTCTTCTCTAAAAGATGAAAAGGAAGTAGTGGAAGAAGGCGGATCCACCATCTGGGGGAAGCTTCCAGACATCCCTTACAAATCAGACAAATTTGGCTTGGGATTTACCTCAACTGCTCAGAAGGCCGTGCGCCGCGCCCGTGCCGGAGGGCCACCTATGAAGATCAGCCACCAAGGGGTTAATGCACTAGAGGACAGTGAAGAAAATGACATCCTGGAAGATTGGATATTTCCTACTGTCGGCGGAGGACTCTGCAACTGGGAAGCCAACGACTTCATTCCGATTACTTTTATACCACAGTAATTTATCTTTTACATTTCTGTTGGACTTGTAATAATTCACAAACAATTCGTACTTTTTCAACCTTGTGTCTTACCAGAGGCACAACGGTCCATTTGTAAGGATTCTTATTTCATTTTCATATGTCATTTCAATGAATCATGGACGCTTTTTCATATATAAACATTTTATGCTCATTGTCTTTCTTTTACATTTTATTGTTTTAAGATGGCTATACCCTTACACACACCCACACTCACAAATGCAGGTACCCTTCCATTCCGGATCCCATGGGTAACGACACTGCTATAGCCTTCAGTGACTCTGAAGATCTTATCTACCAAGCCGAATACGAAGGTGAGGAAGATTGTGAGGTGCCGGGGGAATTGGCCATATTATTACAACAAGAGGAAAGAGCTATTCTGCCTCATGAGGAGATATTGGATACAATCAACTTGGGTACTGAGGAAGATAAAAAGGAAATCAGAGTGGGTGCCAATATCGAGCCAAGTGTCAAGGAGCTTCTAATTCAGCTATTGCATGATTATGTTGAGATCTTTTCCTGGTCACACGGAGACATGCCGGGACTCGATATAGACATTGTGGTACACCGTCTACCCACAAGAGAAGACTGTCCACCGGTGAAACAAAAAGTCCGCCGCATGAGACCTGACATGTCAGAGAAGATCAAAGCAGAAGTTATGAAACAATTCAATGCTGGATTTATGGATGTTACTTCATATCCTCAATGGGTTGCTAACATTGTTCCCATGCCTAAAAAGGACGGCAAAGTAAGAATGTGCGTGGATTATAGACTTAAACAGGGCCAGCCCTAAAGATGATTTTCAACTTCCGCACATCGACATCCTGGTTGACAATACAACTCAACACAAAGTATTTTCTTTCATGGACGGATTCACAGGCTACAACTAGATCAAAATGGCACCTGAGGACATGGAGCAAACTACATTTGTCACACAGTGGGGTACGTTCTGCTACAAAGTGATGCCATTCGGACTGAAAAATGTCGGGGTAACCTATCAACACGCCATGGTAGCTTTGTTTCATGATATGATACATCATGAGATAGAGGTCTACGTAGATGATATGATAGCCCGATCACAAACTGAAGAAGAACACCTTGATCACTTGCAAAAGCTGTTTGTCAGGTTGAAGGAGTACAAGCTAAGATTGAATCCAAACAAGTGCACATTCGGAGTCTGGTCCGGTAAACTCTTGGGTTTCATTTTCAGCAACAAAGGCATCGAGGTTAATCCTGCCAAAGTCAAAGCTATACAAGAAATGCCTGCTCCTCGCCTTGAGAAGAAGGTCGGCGGTTTCTTGGGACGCCTAAACTATATTGCTAGGTTAATTTCTCACCTAACATCTACTTGTGAGCCAATCTTCAAGCTGTTGAAGAAAGATCAGGTAGTTAGATGGAATGATGACTGTCAAATTGCTTTCGATAAAATCAAGGAGTATTTACAAGAGCCTCCTGTCTTGATGCCACCAGTCGAAGGAAGACCTCTAATCATGTATCTGACCGTCTTGGAGAACTCAATGGGGTGCGTATTTGGGCAGCATGACGAGTCTGTCCGAAAAGAGCATGCCATTTATTACCTTAGAAAAAAGTTTACCGATTGTGAAACCAGATATTCACTGCTCGAGAAAACTTGTTGTGCTCTGGTATGGGCTGCTCGCCGGCTAAGACAATATATGTTGACTCATACAACTTTGATGATATCTAAGATGGATCTGATAAAGTACATCTTTGAGAAGCCTGATTTATCTAGAAGGATAGCTAGATGGAAGATGATCCTTACAGAATATGACATACAGTACACGACCCAAAAAGCTATAAACGGCAGTGTGTTAGCTGATCATCATGCTCATAAAGCTGTAGAAGATTACCAATCCATGAAGTTTGACTTTCCTGACAAAGACATCATGACATTAGACAGTGTTGAAGGAATCAGACCATATGACGGACCTGAACAAGGATCCCGATGGACCATGTACTTCGATGGGGCCTCCAATGCATTTGGTAACGGTATCGGTGTTGTACTTATATCTCCGGAAGGTTGACATACTCCTTTTACAGCTAGACTTTGCTTTAACTATACGAACAACATGGCAGAGTACGAAGCATGCATCTATGGACTCAAGGCTTCCATAGACTTGGGAATCAAATCTTTAGTTGTGTTTGGGGACTCAGCTTTGGTCATCAGTCAGATCAAAGGAGAATGGGACACTAAGCATCCAAATCTTATCCCTTACAAAGAACATGTTTTGACATTGATACCACATTTTGAGCAGATTACCTTCGAGCACTTCCCGCGAGAAGAAAATCAGCTAGCAGATGCTCTAGCTACAATGTCATCCATGTTTAAACTTAATTGGGATAACGAGGCTCCCCAGATCACCATTTAACGGATGGACGAACCAACATACTATCACGAGATTAACACCGAAGAAGTAGTGGACCGACCTTTGTTTCACGAAGTCAAAAGGTATATCGAGGCTCAAGAATATCCTGAAGGAGCTTCAGTCAATAACAAAAAGTTCTTAAGGAGATTCTCAGCTAAGTTCTTCCTAAGTAATGGCATCTTGTACAAACGCAATCATGATTCTATTCTGCTCTGTTGTGCGGACAAGATTAAAGCTGAAAGGATTATGGCTGAATTGCATGAATGTACCTTCGGAACTCACTCTAGCGGGAATACGATGGCAAAGAAGATTCTATGGGCAGGCTATTATTGGTCTACCATGGAAGCAGACTGCTATCAGCACTCCCGGACTTGTCATAAATGTCAAATCTATGCAGACAAGGTACACGTGCCTCCCGTTCCTCTAAATGTCTTAACAGCTCCTTGGCCCTTCGCTATGTGGGGAATTGATATGATTGGGGAGATCAAGCCTACAACCTCCAATGGACACCGCTTCATTCTAGTAGCCATTGATTATTTCACAAAGTAGGTCGAAGCAGCTTCCTTCGCATCTGTTACTAAGAATGTGGTTGCCCTCTTCATCAAACAGAATCTCATTTGCCGGTACGGTATCCCCGAAAGGATCATCACTGACAATGATACGAACCTTAACAATACTATGATCACCGCCCTGTGCGAGCAGTTCAAGATTCAACATCATAATTCATCCCCCTATCGGCCAAAGATGAATGGTGCAGTCAAAGCTGCGAACAAAAACATTAAAAAGATCATACAGAAAATGATAGTTACCTACAAGGACTGGCATGAGATGCTATCGTTTGCTATCCACGGGTACCGTACCACGGCTCGCACATCAACTGGGGCAACACCCTATTCTTTGGCATATGGCATGGAGGTTGTTTTACCTATTGAGGTTCAGATCCCCTCCTTAAGAATCATGAAGGATGCAGGTTTGAGTGAAGACGACTGGATTCAAACCCGACTTGATCAGTTGAACTAAATTGACGAAAAGAGACTTACTGCTATCTTCCATGGTAAGATTTTTGTACCCTAAAATTTTCCCTCCCATATTTCTCAAAATATTTTAAGAAAGATCCTCAAGTTGCTCAAGGTAGTCCAAGGGTTGGCCAGACCAGCTCTCTCCTAAGGCAGTCTACCCCAAATTAGGGTTTCATGTTGCATCAAGATACTTGATTCCAAATGACCCCAAGTGCTTACCAATGTCCTAATATGTTCTCAAGATCATCCATGTCAAGTTTCAAGCCTTGCAGAGGAAGTTTGCTAAATCCATTGCTTAAAGGTCCAAAAATCGACTGTGTTAGGGAAAAAGTTAACTGTGACCTACATACAGTAAAACTTCAATATTTTTTGTCAACATTCTCATTTTGAATTATATTTCATCATTTGATCAAGGGTTGATCATGATTCATCAAGGATTGCTCACAATTCATCAAGACTCAAAAGTTGCTAAATTAGGGTTTTGTAGGAAAAGTCAACTCAACTTTGACCAAGCATAACTTTCTCATACTTTATGAGAAATGACCGATCCAAAGCTCATTATGAAGAGGATGCAATTCCCTACAATCTATCTTCATCTCCAAAGTTCAAAATATAAACTCACAAGAAGTTATGAATTTGGACATTATAGGTCATTTTGAAAAGTCAACAAAAATACCTTTTTTGTCAAAGCTTCATACATGAGCATGGAATATAAAAATGAGATTAGACCAAAAGGGTTGATTATAGGACATCTCAAGCTTTCTAAAAATTCCAAGAACACCTCCAAAGAGTCAAAATTGAGGAAGTTATCCATTGTTGAAGTTGACCCTTTTTGCAAAATTGCCAAAAGTCAACTATCCCCAAAACTTCAAATTTTGCCAAATGGGCCCGTTCTTTTTCACTTGTTTTGAGTTGGCATTATAGCCCACGTGCTCTATCCTTGGCCATGTGTCCATATCATATTTTTATTATTTAATTTGCTTTTTATTTGAATTAATTCATTTTAAATCAAATTAAATCAAATAAAATCAAAAATATTAAAAACCAAAGATCTTTTGATGATTTCAGGTTTCATTGGACAACTAGAACAATTCCCAATTCGTATCAAAGCTTGTGTGCACAAAAAGATTCAAATCAAGCCAATTTTGGAAAGCTTTAAAGGAGGATCAAACCAAATATCAATTTTATTGAAAGAGGAAGATTTAGGCAAGGCAATCAACCTTAATGCATTGTGTGGTACATAAGGGTTACGTGCAGACCAAAAACCGGGTTAGAGAGGCACGAGGGAGAAAGAACAAAAACTGAAAAATCAAGCAAAAAGTGTGAGTTCGAAATCAATCCTAGAGGCAGTTTCAAGGCTTGGTGCTTGTCTCAATCTCTTCCTGGCAATCTCCACAAGCGAAAGCAAGCAAAACCACGCGTTTTCAAGCCCCCCAGTGCACTGTAAGTCGTCCACGGATTCACTATATTCTTGAAATCAAAAAGCTTTATTCTTGCATCCATTGTGAAAAATATTGGCATATTCTTGATCACCATATCATTTGCAAGCTTTTTACAATAGCCAATTTCGTTTACATCACCTATACCGTGAATCACCATTGTAGGGTTTTCTTGGAGTTTTTTAGGGCTTTCGTTTTCAGGTACAATTAGCCTACATAATGGCCATGGTTGCAATCAAGAGGATGAGACGAACTCAACCATGGTACTAGAATTCATTTCCATGGCCTGTAGGAGATTTGGAGAATGGACAGGCTTGTAGCGACGGGCATTTGTCCGTAGGTATAGGCATTTGGACTTTTAGCAACGGTGCCATTACAGGGATGAAGGCGTGGCCAGATCCCATTGGTTAGTTTGAACGAAGCGCGCATTTTTTTGCTTTTGTCCACTAACGTTCTTTTTTGATATATTATAATTAATGCTTAGCCTATGTACAAAGACAACCAGCAGCTCAGCTGGTCACAAGCCATTGAAATTTGCCTTGGGGCCTGAGTTCGAATCCCAGGTCCCCCTATTTTCTCCATATTATTTATTTTTTCAGGCAATTCAGTACAAGCAAGGCCAGGAGTTCCATCATACACCTCCCTCTTCAACAAGCCAGATGGCCAGATCTGGTGGCCAGCATTGGAGACACATCATAGACCAAGTCAACGCCAATGCACTGAATCAGAAAGGTCCAATGGATCAACATCATTGGGCCAGAATAATTTCTTTCTACACCTCCAAAATCAGGCCCATCTCATTCTTTTTCTATATTTTGCTTATTTTATTTAATCATTTTATTTTGTTTAATTTAATTACTAACCAATAGAATAATTTCTTTTTCATCAAAAAAATCACAAAAATATTTTTACCCAATTAAATTTCAGAACTTTATTTTTCTTTAATAAATATTAATTAATTAGGTTAATTAATTAGGTAACTTTAATTTATTTTGCAAATATTTAAAATTAATTAGAAATCAATAGGTTTTAACCCTAGTTTAATCATTTTATTTTCTTTATTAAAATAACAAAAACTCCAAAAATATGTCATTTAATATTTTTCATTAATTAATTTATTTAATACTTAATTTAGCATTTAATTTTAGGATTTAATTTCTTTTTTATTAAAAATAAAAACAACAAAAAACATTTTCTTTTAATTTAAAGGGTCAAAACCTTAATTTCGCATTCGATTTAATTTTGCATCGCGCGCTTTATTTTTCTTTATCCAATTAATGTATCTGCTCCCGGTTTGTAATAATTAATTAGGATATTTATTTTTCCGCTTTTAAATTTCAAAGGGTTATTTTTGGCGATGTAAATACCCGACGCCTTGTAATAATTTAGTTTAAATTCCGCATCTTTAACTTCTGCAAATTATTCAACTACTAGATGTTTAATAATAGGGCTTGCATGACAAGAATGAATGCTTAAATCTTAAAATGGTTAGATCACCCTTAACATGTGCAAAGATAAAAATAACTGAAATCAACACACTCGCACATGCGCACTCCTAGGATACACCCCACTTGGTTGCCTTCGTACATGGTCATTGAGTATAGGTTGTTTTAGAGGTCGCCCTCTTGTCTAAAAGATCATAGTTGCCTCGAAGTGGTTTCCTCGGATATTGTTGCCTCAAACAAATGATCTAAGACATTAGGGTTACCGCTAAGACATCCTAACATTGCTTTAGTGACCGTATGTCCCTCTTTCTAATTGACCCTTAAACTCCAACGACGGTGCTACCTACTCACTAATAGTGGGATAGCATTGTCTAAAGGAAACAAACATAGAACGATTCCTTTTTTGAGTAGGTAGATTAGTTCTTAGATACTTGCTCATTCAAAACAAAACTTTTTCACACTTACACTTTTACAAACAAGTTTTCAAAAACACTTCATTACACTCTTGATGACAGAAGCAAGAGTTAAATCGAAGTTAAAACAAAACCTTTTCAAAACCCACAAACACAAAGAAAACAATCTTGAAAATAATGAGCAAGTACCTAAGAGCCCGTAGATAACTACGGATATAAAGGGTGCTAATACCTTCCCTTTCTATAATCTACCCCCCGTACTCAGAAATATCTCGAAAAAGGAATTTTTCTGTGCTTTTTTCCTTTCCTTGTTGGATAAAATAAAAGTCGGTGGAGACTCTTGCTTACCGCGACATTTTGCGAAAACAAACGCAAACCAGCATTTTAAAAACAGTCAGTTCTTTCCACCGTATCACAGAACTGGCGACTCTGCTGGGGACTTATAAGTGGGGTGTACCTTAGGAATAGTTCATATTGTTTTAAATTGTTTGATTTGTTTGCTTTATTTTTGTGGGCTTGAATCGAAGTTACGATAGATCCTAACCGGGATCTTGGGGATACCTTTTAGGTAAGTAGCAATAGACTGTGAGGGAACTGTATGGCATAGACCGATACGGTTGAAGCAGTAGCTACGTTGGTGTGACACTTTAGTTGGTACCGATATCCCTTGTGGAGCAACAAGGAGAGTATGGGGCTGCTAATGGGTCATTAAGCACCATCTTACCTTAGAACCTATAATTGACTAACTTGTCCATAGAAAAGTAGCAGTATGCTACACTCATTGAGACCAAACACTCTCGATGATTGCGGCCGCAAGAAAAGGTTGCTAAACTAGAATTATGACCTATCGAGGGTGGTCATTGATATTGAGATCCTCTAGAACCCGGTTACTATTTCTAGGACAGGTTGAACCAACTGAACTGAAAGAGGGTAGTACCTAAACTCCATGCCAGCCTGAAATTTAAGGGCAATCTATGTGACTTGTTTGCCCTTACCATGTTTGCTATCTGTGAATACCTGTGATGTGTTTCTATCATAACATCATGCATCATGGCATTTCATGCCTATTGCATTGGACTAACCATTTCAAAGACCAATGGGATTCATCTTTGTTCTGTTTTGTAGATCATGGCATCTATGCGTAGAAACACTTTTCAGATCAGCTTTGTACATATTCCTACTCAGCTCAGAGATTTGGTTTCTAAGGTTCCTGACACTTCCTCTTTCGAAAGAAGACATGGTCACCTCCTCAGTCTAGTCACTTCCAAGTTGGATGAACAGATGATGAGCGTCTTATTCCAGTTCTTTGATCCATTATACCACTTCTTCACCTTTTCGGACTACCAGTTGGTCCCTACTTTGGAAGAATTCTCGGATCTACTCGGCATCTCTATTCTAGAGCAGACCCCATTTACAGGTTTGGAAACAGCTCCTAGGCCGAAGGATATTGCTTCATCCCTCCATCTTACAAGGGTTGATGTGGTGTCTAATTTGGAAACTCGGAGTGGGACAAAAGGCTTCTTGGCTAAGTTCTTGGTTGATCAGGCTAATCAGTTCTGGGATAGTTTAAACTTTCAGGCGTTCGAAGACATCCTCACTCTTCTCATTTATGGTCTGGTTCTTTTCCCCAATTCAGATTCCTTTGTCGACGTGAATGCAATGAAGATTTTCATGTCTCGTAATCCAGTGCCCACTCTCTTGGGTGATATTCTGCACACTCTCTATGCCCGTACTGCTCGGAAACGAGGAACCCTTATGTGTTGTGCCCCATTATTGGCGAGGTGGTTTCTTTCTCACCACCCCAAATCAGTTTTGAAGAACAAGGAAGGCATGGGTTGGGCCTATAGGATCATGTCCCTTGCTCACACAGACACCATCTGGAGTACTAAAGACATGGAAGAAGTGGCTATCATTGATCATTGTGGGGAGTACCATAATGTTCCATTACTGGGAATCAGAGGAGGAATCACCTATAATCCTTGTTTGGCCTTACGATAGTTTGGGCAAGCTAGGAGGGACGGACCTCATGAGTTGCTACTTCCAAGCATTACTTTTGACTTCCAGGGAGATGCTGAGGGACATCGATGCAGATTCATACGAGCTTGGGATAGGGTCAACAAGTCTGATCCGCACGAGCTAGGCGTGAAGACTTCTCTTCCGATGGAACCATATCTCCGGTGGGTTCGAGCCCGTGCTCAAAAACTGGGGATGCCGTACGAAGCTGTCTTACCGGTAATTATTGAGAGTACTGATGAAGAAGGGGTTCCTCCTACCATCCTCCACCCATACATGCCTACAGACATTGGGGCATTAAAGAGGTCTTGGATCCAGCTAAGGGAAGAACGGGATACTTACAGAGATAAGTATCATGAACAAGAACGAAAGATCATAAAGCTTACAAGGCAGCTGGAAGATGAGAAGGTCCTCAACGATTATGTCAGCACCAACGGAAAACGACCATGGGAGCGCTGATGTCTTTTGTTATTTCTAGTTTTGATTTACTTTTCAATTTTTCTTTTTGTAGCGCCTTAAAGGCATTTGTTGAACATTGAATTCAAGTTTTATCTAATAAAAGTGTGTTTCATTTTGGTTTACGAATTTGAATCTCCAAAGTCTTTGAAATCATATCATACACATTTCATTCCCATGCACCTCATTACAGGTATCCTTACAGGTTTCTCATCTTCTTCGTTGTTTATTTCAGCACATCATGTCTTCTTAAACATCAACTGATCAAGCTATCAAGACTCTGCAAGCTCAAAACGCTCAGTTCCACGAAATGTTCATGAACATGGCCAAGGGTCAGCAAGATCTGAAGACTCTTATCTTGAAGGATAAGAAGAAGAAGAAGACGGTCCTCCTGAATATGGGTCGTAGATTCGGGAACAACTTGCGGGAAGATGTTGATTTGTGTCACTCACCTGGAGGGGGAGAAAACCAAGAAGAAAGGAGGGCTCCTAGCCCTGTGGTTTCTGACAACGAGACTGACTTTGACGAAGACTAGTATCCTCCAGCTGATGATAGGTATAAGCAACTCGAAGAGCGGTTGAGTGTAATGGAGGTCCAGAAAGTCCCTGGTATGGACTTTGGAGATTTGGGTTTGTCATATGGGGTGGTGATTCCCCACAAGTTTAAAGCACCAGTCTTTGCTAAATACGACGGGGTCTCCTGCCCAAAGCTACACCTCCGTTTGTATGTTAGAAAGATTCAACCATACACTCCCGATAAGAACCTCTGGATTCACTTCTTTCGAGATAGTCTTTTAGGGACTCAACTTGAATGGTTTTACAAACTGGAAGGAGCTAATGTCCATAACTGGGAGGACCTTGTTGCTGCTTTCTACAAGAAGTACCAGTACAATGCCGACCTCGCTCCCACGCGTACCCAACTTTAGGGTATGTCTATGGGTGCGAGCGAAGGTTTCAAGGACTACGCTCAGAAATGGAGGGACCTTGCTGGAAGAGTACAACCCCCATTGGCTGATAGGGAGTTAGTGGATATGTTTCTAGGGACCTTGTCTGGTCCGTATTTCAACCATCTGATTGGAAGTTCATCGTCCGGGTTTACTGAGCTGATCATGACCGGGGAAAGATTTGAAGCCGGTATCAAGAGCGGTAAAATACAGAAAGGTGCTTCGTCAAGCACGGAGAAGAAGCATTTTAAGAAGGAATCCAATGCAGTTTACAGCGCGAAGAGCCATAACAGACCTGAGCGCTGCCAAGCAGTTAACGCGGTGGTTATATTAAGACCTGCTGTTGCCCCACAATGCAACAATCAGCCAAGGGCAGAAAGGCCGCAAAGACAATTCACTCGGCTCAACAAGACTATATCTCAAATTATGCCGCAGTTATTAAAGACCAATCTGGTGATTCTGAAGGAGGCCCCGAAGAATCCCAACACTACATCACCGTTGTACAATCCAAATGCCCGATGTGCTTTTCACTCTGATAGCCCGGGGCATGATACGA
This sequence comes from Vicia faba, assembly GCA_948472305.1. Lineage (NCBI taxonomy): Eukaryota > Viridiplantae > Streptophyta > Magnoliopsida > Fabales > Fabaceae > Vicia > Vicia faba. Next base: position 1,084,303,457 of record OX451738.1, on the reverse strand, counting down.
ATAACTGCTGGGTCTTGAAGAATAAAGTGCAGGATCTAATTGATGCTAAGGAAATTGAGTTTGAAGAGCCGGAAAAGCCTAATGTCATAACGGCACCTATGCCCAAACATGACGCGGGAGTGAATGCTATTGGGGATGATGATGAAGAGTTTGATATTGACAGCTGGATATACCTGACTGCTGATGGTGGACTAAGCAATTTGACGACAAAGGATTTTATGCCCGTTTCTTTTATTACCCAGTAATGAGACTTTTGTTTTGAGTTTGTAACAGACAATTTTTTAAACTTTACGGCCCAGTGTCTTACCCGAGGCACCGTGGCTTTGTTTGTGAGGGCTTTATATGTCTATCTTGCAAAACAGCTATTTTACACACACTCACATATACAGGTCTACGTCCATTCTGGATCCCACTGATAACGATTCTTCTACTGCCAGTTATGATTTCGAAAGTCCGATCAACCAAGCCGAGGACGAAGGTGAGGATGATTGTGAAGTGCCTGGTGAACTTGCTAGACTGCTAATTCAGGAAGAGAGGGTCATACAGCCGCATGAGGAGCCCGTGGAAACAGTAAATCTGGGTACAAAGATAGACAAGAAAGAGGTCAAGATCGGTGCGAATCTGGAACCTAGTGTTAAGCAACGTTTGATTCAGATGCTGCGTGACTACGTTGAGATCTTTTCCAGGTCTTATGAATATATGCCTGGGTTGGATACCGATATTGTGGTTCACCGCCTGCCTACCAAGAAAGACTGTCCTCCAGTGAAACAGAAGGTCCGCCGAATGCGCCCGGAGATGTCTGAGAAAAGCAAGGCTGAAGTGATGAAGCAGTTTGACGCCGGTTTTCTAGCAGTTACTTCTTACCCACAGTGGGTGGCCAACGTGGTTCCAGTGCCGAAGAAGGATGGTAAGGTTCGAATGTGTGTTGACTATAGTGATCTGAACAGGGCAAGCCCCAAGGATGATTTCCCTCTACCTCATATCGACGTTCTGGTTAACAACACCGCACAACATAAGGTCTTCTCCTTTATGGATGGTTTCTCCAATTATAATCAGATTAAGATGGCTCCCGAAGACATGGAGAAGACAACTTTTGTCACACAGTGGGGTACCTTTTGCTACAAAGTCATGCCTTTTGGATTGAAGAATGCTGGGGCAACGTATCAGCGCGTCATGGTCGCTTTGTTCCACGACATGATCCATCAGGAGATTGAGGTATACGTCAACGACATGATTGCAAGGTCCCAGACTAAAGAAGAGCATCTTGACCACCTTCAGAAGTTATTTGACAGGTTAAGGTTGTACAAGCTGAGGTTAAACCCGAACAAGTGCACCTTCGGGGTGAGATCTGGTAAGCTGTTAGGTTTCGTCGTTAGTGATAAAGGTATTCAAGTGGATCATACAAAGGTGAAGGCTATACAGGAAATGCCAACTCCCATAACAGAAAAAGAAGTCAGAGGCTTTTTGGGACGGTTGAATTACATTTCCCGATTCATCTCACACCTGACTGCTACTTGTGAGCCAATCTTCAAGCTACTGAAGAAAGGTCAAGTGGTAAGATGGAATGATGAATGTCAGGCCGCTTTCGAAAGGATCAAAGAATATCTCCAAGAGCCACCCATTCTGATGCCTCCGGTTGAAGGGAGACCTTTGATCTTATAATTGACAGTACTCAACAATTCAATGGGGTGTGTGCTGGGGCAGCATGACGAGTCTGGCCGAAAAGAGCATGCTATTTATTACCTTAGCAAAAAGTTTACCGACTGTGAGACCTGATACTCGTTGCTCGAGAAAACTTGTTGCGCTTTGGCATGGGATGCTCGCCGACTGAGACAGTATATGCTGACTCACACTACTCTATTGATATCAAAGATGGATCCAATCAAGTATATCATCGAAAAGCCTGCCTTGTTCGAAAGAATAGCAAGATGGCAGATGATCTTGACTGAGTATGACATCCAGTACACGACCCAAAAGGAAATCAAGGGAAGTGTGTTGGCAGATCATTTGGCACATCAGGTAGTGGATGATTAAAAGTCTATGAACTTTGAGTTCCCGAATGAGAATATCATGATAGTAATCGACTGTGAAGAACCTGGACCGGATGAAGGACCTGAGGAAGGATCCCGATGGTCTATGTACTTTGATGGAGCCTCAAACGCTTTGGGCAATGGCATTGGCGCCGTGATCATATCTCCTAAAGGCTCTCATACTCTGTTCACCACCCGACTATGTTTCAACTGCACCAACAATATGGCGGAGTATGAAGCGTGCATCATGGGTCTTCAAGCAACAATTGACCTAAGGATTAAGTTCTTGAGTGTGTTTGGAGATTCCGCTCTCGTGATCAGTCAGATCAAAGGCGAGTGGGATACGAAACACCCAAATCTTATTCCTTACAAGGAGTATGTATTGACACTGCTTCCATATTTCGAAGAGATAACCTTTGAACACTTCCCTAGAGAGGAGAATCAGTTAGAGGACACGCTAGCTACGATGTCTTCTATGTTCAAAGTCAATTGGGACAACGAGGCTCCCCTGATTACCATTGAAAGGTTGGACGAACCTGCACATTGCTGTGATATTGAGACTGAAGAGGTAACGGATAAACCCTGGTTTCATGAAGTGAAGAGGTATCTTGAGGCTCAGGAATACCCCGAGGGTGCATCTGTTAATGATAAGAAGTTTCTAAGGAGGTTCTCTTCATCAGTAATGACATCCTTTACAAGCGCAACAATGATTCAACCTTACTGCGATGTGTAGATAAGAACGAGGCAGAAAGGATTATGGTAGAGTTACATGAAGGTACTTTCGGAATTCATTCCAGTGGACACACCATGGAAAAAAAATCCTACGGGGAAGATATTATTGGTCCACCATGGAAGCCGACTGTTATCAGCATTCTTGGACTTGTCACAAGTGCCAAGTCTATGCTGATAAGGTGCACATACCTCCAGTTCCTCTTAACGTCTTGACAGCTCCGTGGCCTTTTGCAATGTGGGGCATCGACATGATTGGTGAGATCAGACCTACTGCGTCCAACGGGCATCGTTTCATCCTGGTAACTATTGATTACTTTACGAAATGGGTTGAAGCAGCTTCCTTCGCTACGGTAACCAAGAACGTCGTGGCACGGTTCATTCGGCACAATCTGATTTTTCGATATGGTGTACCAGAGAGGATCATTACGGATAATGGTACAAATCTCAACAATAAGATGATCACCGAACTCTGCAAACAGTTCAAGATACATCATCACAACTCTTCTCCCTACCAGCCGAAGATGAATGGGGGCTGTTGAAGCGGCTAATAAGAACATTAATAAGATTGTGCAGAAGATGACGGTGACATACAAAGACTGGTACGAGATGTTACAATTTGCTCTTCATGGGTATCGTACCTCAGCGCGGACATCAACAGGGGCAACCCCCTATTCCTTGGTATATTGTATGGAGGCAGTCTTGCCCATTGAAGTTCAGATACCCTCTCTTCGGATTATGAAGGATGCAGGTTTGAGCAAAGATGACTGGATCCAGACCCGGCTTGATCAGCTGAACTTAATCGACGAAAAAAGACTTACTGCTATTTGTCATGGTCAGACGTATCAAAAACGGATGATCAAGGCATTTAACAAGAAAGTTAGACGACAAGAGTATCAAGTTGGGGATCTGGTAATCAAGCGCATTATATTACCTCAAGGTGATCCCAGGGGCAAATGGACCCCTACTTAAGAAGGGCCATTTGTGGTTAAGAACATTTTCTCAGAAGGAGCTATGATTCTAACCACCATGGATGGTGACGACCTTCCTCACCTCGTCAATGCCGACATAGTGAAAAAATACTACGCGTAATCAACGACCCGCTAGGTCGACTGGCCTAGGAAAAAATAAGGGCTTCCCGGCGAACCAAAAGGGTTCGGGAAAAAATAAGGGATGAAAATAAAAAATCTGTACACCTGGCAAGTCGAAAACCTGAAAAGGAGGCTTTGGCAAAAAAGGGTATCCCGGTGGACTGAAAACCCGAAAGGGCGGTCCAGGAAAAAATTAGGGATCAAAGCGTAACACTATGTCTTAGTGGATCACCTTGTAACCAGACTTCGGTATCGACTATCAAGCTCAGACGACACTAAACAATCTGATCCACCTTCAACCAAGTAGCAAAGTAATGAGATTCTCGAGGACATAAGGACAATAGCAGAGTTGGAACCCAGTGGGATTGTTCACATAGCTGTTTTTCTTTGTTTTTCACAAATTGTATAAATTCTATTGTTCGGCGGAGTTCTCTTACTAGGAAGTCAGCCTCTTGTACAAAAACGCCTATTTACAGGCCAAACTTCAAAATCAAAACAATTCATCTTCAAAGAAATTACAAACTGTTTTTCCTTTTTCTGTTTTGTTTTGCAAAGAACGTCCAATGTTCATTTTTGATATATGCATTTGACATTAACTGCTGCTCATAAATATTTACATGCAAAACAAAAGACGATTACTTATAATATCAGAAACAGGGGCAAATAAGAATTGTCCAAGCTTTACAGTTTCCCTGTCCACCAGGTATGAAGGTAGATTCAGCTGAAAATATGGCTAAAATACTTTCACTCCCCGCAGAGTAAGAAAAGACATTAATGTTAACTCTCCCCAGCTGAGACTCGCAACTATGAATGAATCGGTAATATTCTCCCCAATAAGAGTTTATCTACCATCAGCGCTGAAAAATCTTATTATCCCCGACGGAGTATAAATTTTCCCCAACGCAGTCTGAAAAAGCTTCCCCAGTGGAGTTTGGAGAATCATCCCCAATAGGCTCTGAAGATTGTCCCCAGTAGAGTCTAAAAGGTTATCCCCAATGAAGCCGCAACTGAAATATCATCCTCAGCGGAGTTCATTCCTTTCACAAACAAAAACTCAAATCCCCAACAGGATTCAGTATTACCAGTAACGGTAATTCATCCCCAGCGGAATTTATCAGTGAAATCCTCAGCAAAACATCTCTTCCCCACAGAGTAATCTCCTCATCAGTTTATTCCCCAGCAGAGTTATCCTCTCTTGCATATTTATTCTCACAATCATCTTCTTTCGTTATCTCCAGCGGAAACAAAGAATCCAATTCTTTTCTCCAGCAGCAATCCGGGATTTGTTTTCCCCAGCTAGAAACATTACATTTCCATACATCATGACACATGCATATACGCATCATACAACACAATCTCATTTATTTTGAGAACATCATTTCTTGATACATATCATGCATTACATAAAACTAACCTTTACCTTTCAGGAAAGATACGGTTAAATTCTCACAAGATTCAAAGCTATGAAGCTTTTTCCTCCGCTGAAGTACGGGCAAGTTCCTAAATCTCAGCAGAGAAGATTTCTCAGTGGAATTACGAGCGAGTTCCTAAATCTCGACGAAGATGTTTCCCCAGTTGAATTACGGACAAGTTCCTAAATCTCAGCAGAGATGTTTTCTCAGTTGAAGTACGGGCGAGTTCCTAAATCTCGACAAAAGTGTTCCTCCGTTGAAGTACGGGCAAGTACCTAAATCTCAGCAGAGATGTTTTCTCAGTTGAAGTACGGGCGAGTTCTTAAATCTCGACGAAGATGTTTCCCCCCAATTGAATTACGGACAAGTTCCTAAATCTTGACGATGATGTTGAATTATGGACGAGTTCCTAAATCTCAACAGAGATGTTTTTCTCAATTGAATTACGGGCAAGTTCCTAAATCTCAGCAAAAGTGTTCCTCCGTTGAATTACAGACAAGTTCCTAAATCTCAGCAGAGAAGTTTTCTCAGTTGAATTACGGGCGAGTTCTTAAATCTAGACGAAGATGTTTCCCCCCAGTTGAATTACGGACGAGTTCCTAAATTTCAGCAGAGATGTTTTTCTCAGTTGAATTACGGGCAAGTTCCTAAATCTCATCAAAAGTGTTCCTTCGTTGAATTACAGACAAGTTCCTAAATCTCAGAATAGAAGTTTTCTCAGTTGAATTACGGGCGAGTTCTTAAATCTCGACGAAGATGTTTCCCCCCAGTTGAATTACGGACGAGTTCCTAAATCTCAAAATAGATGTTTTTCTCAGTTGAGTTACGGGAAAGTTCCTAAATCTCAGCAAAAGTGTTCCTCAGTTGAATTACAGACAAGTTCCTAAATCTCAGCAGAGAAGTTTTCTCAGTTGAATTACGGGCAAGTTCTTAAATCTCGACGAAGATGTTTCCCCCCAGTTGAATTACGGACAAGTTCCTAAATCTCAGTAGAGATATTTTCTCAGTTGAAGTACGGGCGAGTTCCTAATTCTCGACAAAAGTGTTCCTCCGTTGAAGTACGAGCAAGTTCCTAAATCTTAGCAGAGATGTTTTCTCAGTTGAAGTAGGGACGAGTTCTTAAATATCGACGAAGATGTTTCCCCCCAGTTGAATTACGGACGAGGTCCTAAATCTCAGCAGAGATGTTTTTCTCAGTTGAATTACGAGCAAGTTCCTAAATATCGACACCCCAGTTGAATTACGGGCGAGTTCCTAAATCTCAGCAAAAATATTTCCTCAGTTGAGTACGGACGATCGAAGTTCCTAAATATCAACAGAGACGACTCACCAGTAGAATGACGGATGACGAAGCTCCTAAAATTCTATCTCTCTCCATGAAAGATCAGACTTCCCCAGTGGAATCTTCCTCAACAACAGGTATACAAGCTCTTGCTAAGGAATCTCTTATGCGATCGACACCAATTTCCAAATGGCATTTGTAAGCCCATTCCCGACATCACAAGATAATTACCACTTCATGCAAGTGAAAATTTCTGGGCACTCTAGTGTTCAATCCTCTTCCACCTTCGGATTACGAAAGGCACGAAAGCCAATCTACATCCTCAGGTTTAAGAAGATTGAACAGGGGCAGCTGTTGTACCCCAAAATTTTCCCTCCCATATTTCTCAAAATATTTCAAGAAAGATCCTCAAGTTGCTCAAGGTAGTCCAAGGGTTGGCCAGACCAACTCTCTCCTAAGGCAGTCTACCCCAAATTAGGGTTTCATGATGCATCAAGATACTTGAGTCCAAATGACCCCAAGTGCTTACCAATGTCCTAATATGTTCTCAAGATCATCCATGCCAAGTTTCAAGCCTTGCAGAGGAAGTTTGCTTAATCAATTGCTCAAAGGTCCAAAAATTGATTGTGCCAGGGCAAAAGTCAATTGTGACCTACATACAGTCAAACTTCAAGATTTTTTGTCAACATTCTCATTTTTAAGTATATTTCATAATTTAATCAAGGGTTGATCATGATTCATCAAGGATTTCTCACAATTCATCAAGACTCAAAAGTTGCTAAATTAGGGTTTTGTAGGAAAAGTCAACTCAACTTTAACCAAGCATAACTTTCTCATACTTTATGATAAATGACCCATCCAAATCTCATTTTGAAGAGGATGCAGTTCCCTACAATCTATATTCATCTCCCAAGTTCAAAATATGCACTCACAAGAAGTTATTAATTTGGACATTATAGGTCATTTTGAAAAGTCAACAAAAATACCTTTTTTGTCAAAGCTTCACACATGAGCATGAAATATAAAAATGAGATGAGACAAAAAGGTTTGATTAGAGGACATCTCGAGATTTCTAAAAAGTCTAAGAACACCTCCAAAGAGTCAAAATTGAGGAAGTTATCCATTGTTGAAGTTGACCCTTTTTGACAAATTGCCAAAAGTCAATTATCCCCAAAACTTCAAATTTTGCCAAATGGGCCCATTCTTTATCACTTGTTTTGAGTTGGCATTATAGCCCACGTGCTCTAGCCTTGGCCATGTGTCCATATCATATTTTTATTATTTAATTTGGTTTTTATTTGAATTAATTAATTTTAAATCAAATTAAATCAAATAAAATCAAAAATATTAAAAACCAAAGATCTTTTGATGATTTCAGGTTTAATTGGACAGCTAGAACCATTCCCAATTCGTATCAAAGCTTGTGTGCACAAAAAGATTCAAATCAAGCCAATTTTGGAAAAGCTTGAAAGGAGGATCAAATCAAATATCAATTTTATTGAAAGAGGAAGATTTGGGCAAGGCAATCAACCCTAATGCATTGTGTGGTACATAAGGATTACGTGCAGACCAAAAACATGGTTAGAGAGGCACGAGGGAGCAAGAACAAAAACTAAAAAATTAAGCAAAAAGTGTGAGTTTGAAATCAATCCTAGAGGTAGTTTCAAGGCTTGGTGCTTGTCTCAATCTCTTCCTGGCAATCTCCACAAGCGAAAGCAAGCAAAACCACGCGTTTTCAAGCCCCCCGGTGCACTGTAAGTCATCCACGGATTCACTATATTCTTGAAATCGAAAAGCTTTATTCTTGCATCCATTGTGAAAAATATCAGCATATTCTTGATCACCATATCATTTCCAAGCTTTTTACAATAGCCAATTTCGTTTACATCACCTATACCGTGAATCACCATTGTAGGGTTTTCTTGGAGTTTTTTAGGGCTTTTGTTTTCAGGTACAATTAGCCTACATAATGGCCATGGTTACAATCAGGAGGATGAGACAAACTCAACCATGGTACTAGAATTCATTTCCATGGCCTGTAGGAGATTTGGAGAATGGACAGGCTTGTGGCGACAGACATTTGTCAGTAGGTATAGGCATTTGGACTTTTAGCAACGATGCCATTACAGGGATGAAGGCGTGGCCAGATCCCATTGGTTGGTTTGAACGAAGCGTGCATTTTTTTGCTTTTGTCCACTAACGTTCTTTTTTGATATATTATAATTAATGCTTAGCCTATGTACAAAGACAAGCAGCAGCTCAACTGGTCACAAGCCATTGAAATTTGCCTTGGGGCCTGGGTTCGAATCCCAGGTCCCCCTATTTTCTCCATATTATTTATTTTCAGGCAATTCAGTACAAGCAAGGCCAGGAGTTCCATCATACACCTCCCTCTTCAACACGCCAGATGGCCAGATGGCCAGATCTGGTGGCCAGCATTGGAGACACATCATAGACCAAGTCAACGCCAATGCACTGAATCAGAAAAGTCCAATGGATCAGCATCATTCGGCCAGAATAATTGCTTTCTACACCTCCAAAATCAGGCCCATCTCATTCTTTTTCTATATTTTACTTATTTTATTTAATTATTTTATTTTGTTTAATTTAATTAATAACCAATAGAATAATTTCTTATTTATCAAAAAAATCAAAAAAATATTTTTTACCCAATTAAATTTCAGAACTTTATTTTTCTTTAATAATATTAATTAATTAGGTTAATTAATTAGGTAACTTTAATTTATTTTGCAAATATATAAAATTAATTAGAAATCAATAGGTTTTAACCCTAGTTTAATTATTTTATTTTCTTTCTTAAAATAACAAAAACTCCAAAAATATGTCATTTAATATTTTTCATTAATTTATTTATTTAATAATTAATTTAGCATTTAATTTTAGGATTTAATTTCTTTTTTCTTAAAAATAAAAACAACAAAAAACATTTTCTTTTAATTTAAAGGGTCAAAACCTTAATTTCGCATTCGATTTAATTTCGCATCACGCGCTTTATTTTTCTTTATCCAATTAATGTATCTGCTCCCGGTTTGTAATAATTAATTAGGATATTTATTTTTCCGCTTTTAAATTTCAAAGGGTTGATTTTGGCGATGTAAATACCCGACGCCTTGTAATAATTTAGTTTAAATTCTGCACCTTTAACTTCTGCAAATTATTCAACTGCTAGATGTTTGATAATAGGGCTTGCATGACAAGAATGAATGCTTAAATATTAAAATGGTTAGATCACCCTTAACATGTGCAAAGATAAATATAACTGAAATCAACACACTCGCGCATGCACACTTCTAGGATACACCCCACTTGGTTGCCTTCGTACACGGTCATTGAGTATAGGTTGTTTTAGAGGTCACCCTCTTGTCTAAAAGATCATAGTTGCCTCGAAATGGTTGCCTCGGATATTGTTGCCTCAAACAAATGATCTAAGACATTAGGGTTACCGCTAAGACATCCTAACATTGCTTTAGTGAATGTATGTCCCTCTTTCGAATTGACCCTTAAACTCCAACGACGGTGCTACCTACTCACTAATAGTGGGATAACATTGTCTAAAGGAAACAAACATAGAACGATTCCTTTTTCGAGTAGGTAGATTAGTTCTTAGATACTTGCTCATTCAAAACAAAACTTTTTCACACTTACACTTTTACAAACAAGTTTTCAAAAACACTTCATTACACTCTTGAGGACAGAAGCAAGAGTTAAATCGAAGTTAAAAGAAAAACTTTTCAAAACCCACAAACACAAAGAAAACAATTTTGAAAACAATGAGCAAGTACCTAAGAGCCCGTAGATAACTACGGATATAAAGGGTGCTAATACCTTCCCTTTCTATAATCTACCCTCCGAACTTAGAAATATCTCGAAAAAGTAATTTTTCTGTGCCTTTTTCCTTTCCTTGTTGGATAAAATAAAAGTCGGTGGCGACTCTTGCTTACCGTGACATTTTGCGAAAACAAACGCCAAACGTAAACCAGCATTCCAAAAACAATCAGTTCTTTCCACCGTATCACACAGACGTATCAAAAGCGGATGATCAAGGCCTTCAACAAGAAAGTCAGACGCCGAGTGTATCAAGTTGGAGATCTAGTGATCAAGCGCATCATCTTGCCACAAAGTGATCCCAGGGGCAAATGGACTCCTACCTACGAAGGACCATTTGTAATCAAGAACATCTTGTCTGGTGGGGCATTGATCTTAACCACCATGGACGGCGACGACCTGCCACACCCTACGAACGCAGACATAGTCAAAAGATACTACGCATAAAAGACCCGCTAGGTTGACACATCTAGGGAAAACAAGGGCATCCCGGCGAACCAAAAGCTTCGGGAAAAAATTAGGGATAAAAAAAAAATCTGTACACCCGGCAAGTTGAAAACCCGAAAGGGCGACTTGGGCAAAAAAGGGTTTCCGGATGAATCGTAAACCCGAAAGGACGGTTCAAGCAAAAGTTAGGGAATTAAAGCGTATGCTTATGTCTCGTCGGATCACTTTAAGGACAATCTCTTCACTGACAAACCTGGAGCTTCTGATCAATCCAATCATCTTCGATTGAAGCAACGAATAGACAAGATATTCGGAGATACGAAGGCTATAGCAGAATGGGAACCCTCATGGATTTTTTTTTACACATAGTTATCTTTCTTCGTATAAATTTTTCTCATTTTTTATGACACCATCCTCTGACTAGGATGTCTGTCTCCTTTGTACACAAATACTTATTCAAAGTAAATACAAAGATATCTCTTTAAAGTGCAGAAAACCATTTGTCCTTTTTCCTTTAACACTTGTGTTTTATTTGCAAAAAAGTCCAATGATTCATTAATGAACATATGCATTTGAACATAATTGTTGTTTACAAATAAACAGAAATAAAAAAAGAACAATTACTGACGGGTTGAAAGAATAGGAAAACGTCTTTTGGCTATTCCATGAGCAATCCCTACAGTAAACCATTGATCCCCAGCGGAGCCAAAACTTTGAACTACAAATCCCCAGTGGAGCTGAAGCTACTAACAACCATTAATCTCCAGCGGAGCCAAAATTTTCAACTATAAATCCCCAACAGAGACCATCCAGTTTCTCCAAATTTCCCAGCAAGTTATCTTGAAGCCTGAAAACCAGACAATAACTTATGATGACTCCCCAGTAGAATGGCAGACAACCCAAACTCCTGAACTTTTTCCAAACAGGAATAAGCTTTTTCTCACAAAGTCTTCACTACTCCCCAGCATGATAGTTTTCTTCCCCCACAAAGTTTTCATTGTTCCCCAATAGAATAAAGATTCTCATTCTTAATTCCCAGCAGAAGTCATCCAAGCTCTTTGGATTCTCCAAGCAGATTTCTCAAGCAGTATTTGACATTACTCTCACAATGGAATTTTTGCCAATACTCCAACTTCAAGACATGAAGAATCCTTGTATCCCCAGAGAAGTCGTCAAGGATTTCTTATCCTCAGCAGTCAAGGATTTATTCTCCCCGGCAACAGTCAAGGATTTATTTTCCTCAGCAAAACAGCTAATCAACTTGCATGTGCATTACATTACATTCATATATCATAAACATTGATAAATCACATTTATTGCATCATACATTTCATGCAACATAACTTTGTGTTTCAACTAACAGTTTACCCTTTTCAGGATAAGATTAATAGTTATCATTAACAATGATCAAAGATTTCAGATACAGTCCAGATACACTCCAGACACAGAAGTCATTCTATCACTTATTCAGATTCAATTTCAAGATACAGTACAGATACACTCCAGACATGGAAGTCATTCTGTTACTCATTCATATTCAGACACGGATATAGCACGGATACGCTCCAGACACGGTAGACATTCTGTTGTTTATTTAAGATTCATCTTTCAGATTCAAGTCCAGATACGCTCCAGACGCGGAAGTCATTCTTCTACTTATTTAGATACACTCCAGACACGGAAGTCATTATGTCACTTATTGAAATTTAGTCCAGATACGCTCCAGATACGGTGTTCATTCTGGTACTTATTCAGATTTCAAATTCTAGATAAAGTACAGATACACTCCAGACACGGAAGTCATTCTGTTATTTATTCATATTCAAGCTCGGATACGCTCCAGAGATGGCTGCTATTCCTTTGCTCATACAGACTCAGTCTCTAGATACAGTTCAGATACGTTCCAGATACGGACACCATTCTAATACTTATTCTTTTGACTTACAACATGCAATTCAACACACATTCTTGGATGGCATCTACAATCCCATCTCCAACAAGATTCTATCATCTCTCCAAATGGCATCTTTAAGCCCATTCCCTCAACTACACTTTGACGAGTGCAAATTTACGGGCACTCTAGTGTCCAATCATCTTTTACCTTCGAGTCAGGAACGGCAAAACTCGCCAATCTAACTCTTCAGGTTTAAGAAGATTGAACAGGGGAAGCTGTTGTACCCCAAAATTTTCCCTCTCATTTATCAAGATTTTCCTCACAAGACTTCTTGAACTCAAGACAAGATTAGGGTTTGGTCAACTCAAGACATCATCTTGCACTGATAACCCAAAATTAGGGTTTGAGTTTGCACAAGGATTTTTGGACCATCAATGCTTCATGTGACTTTCATACACCATCTTGGACTCCTAAGATTGCTCATGTTAAGTTTCAAGCCTTGAACCACATTTTTGACCAGTCAATTGGACAGTTGACCTAAAAATCAGCTATATTGGAGAAAAAGTCAACCATAGCCAATTTACAGTCAAAATTCATAATTTTTAATCCTCAACAACATTTTAGACTCATATGTACTATTTTATCAAGTTTGGATCACAACTTCTCAAGAAATTTGATAAAATCATCAAAAGGGCAAAATGGTCAAAATTAGGGTTTTGACTGAGAAAGGGCAATTTCTGATTTTTAACCTAGCCAATGATCAATTGGGTTAAAACATGATTTCAAGGGTTCAATGGAATCATATTTACCTAATCACATAGTTCAAAAGATCTCAAGTTCATTGGATTGACAGATGAATTTTGCAGTCAAACTGATCAAAAGTCAATTGTACACTAAAAAGTCAAACTTTGACTTTTTGGTCAAAATCAAGTGCCTAGGGTCATAATTCATCAAGATATGTCAAAATGTGAAACTTGTTGACCAAGAAAACCAATTTTGCAAAGATGGATTATAGAGCACATTGCAAGCTTTCTAAAATGTCCAAGAACTCTCCAAGATCATTTGTAGTTAGGGAGAATCGAAGAGGAGAAATTGGCATTTTATCACTTTTGTTCATGCCATTTTCACAAAGTATCAAGTTGCAAATATGATTTTGGATGCTTGTACCTTGCATTACAGGTCCTAAACTCATTCTACACTCCATAATTAAATGAAAACTCAGTGGTTAAAGGCTTTATTTTCACTTTTGTAGCATTGTAGAAGTTGTAATTCCATTTTTGGCCAAAAGTGCACATTGCCATTTTCGTAATGGCAAGCTTTTGCAACTTTACAAATCTTGAGCCTTGGAGTTGTCCCTTTGGTGCAGGAAATTTCCACAGATCTTAAGCAACTTGTACCAACTCTCTGCAACTCACAAGCAAGGACATGCCTGTTAGCATGGTCACTTCAACTTTTCTTCAAATGCAAGAAAAGTTGCAAAAAATGCTAGAACTTGTACAGCTAGTGAGAGTGGACTTTGTATCCATTCTATACAAATGTACCAAGTCATTACAATGCAAAAACAGGGATTGATAGCATCCAAAACACTCTCAAGCTCAAAAAACACAAAATTCTCCCCAAACATTTCAGTTCTGCAAAATCATTGCCAACTTCATTTTGGGTCGTGCGTTTTGCCTTTTAACATTTGAAACACCTTCCATATATCCTACAAAAGATATCCAAGCCTTTTTCCTGGTTCTGTGAGCTCTGTTTCAGCCATTGCCATTTTCAAATTTGGAGCTTGCAACTTGACTTCTACAGAGAGTTTTGGCCATCCACAAAATAAGCTAGGTACTGGAATAGTTTGAGGGAACTTCAAGGAAGCTCACACGATCCTCAGGCCTCACTCAAAGTCCTCACATTGTCATATCTAAATCCAGCTGAAGGAGGTATTTTTCAAAACTCTATCTCTCTATTTAGACATCCTCAAGCCACGATTTGTGAAGGAAAAATGTAGCCCTTATCTTGGTGAAGCTGTACATATGCTTACTTGTCATTTATATTAACTGTGCCGTGAGAATTTGAAACTTGAAGTTGCTGAAATATTTAGGTCACGATTTAGGGCCATTAAAATTCTCCCTGATCTTTGAGAGTTAGGTTACAAATTTTATATCATTGGAATCGTGAGATAAAATGCTACATGTTTTGTGTTATAAGTTTTTGTTTTTAAGCAAGCAATAGCAAGTTACAGGTTTGAACCATAAGCGTGCGAAGGAGAAGGAACCAAGGACAGGGACGAAGCTTGCCTTGGGCTTTTGGGCATTTCTGGCCTTTTTGTTTTTTTTTCACACCCCTCTGACCACTATTTGCACCCCCTGATTCTTGTTTTATATTTTTTGCATTTTTCTTTATATTTTCATGTTTATTGCTTTTAATAATTTTTTCTGAACATTAAAAATCCTAAAAAATAATTAAATAATTTTTTGCAATTTTATTTTATTTTATTTATTATTATTTTTACATAGAAAATAGCTTATTAGAATAAATAGAATTTTATTTTCTTATATAAATTGTAAATACATTTAAAAATACCATACATTTTTATTTTTATTATTTTACACATAAAATATTCATTTTCTCATACATATTTAATTTTTAAATATTGACATATAATATTATTTATTATTTCCTTGTACAAATATGGACAAAATAAATAATAGGAAACATATTTTTATTTTAATAAAAAATTAGGGTTTCCCCCTTTCAAAAATAATAATATTATTTTTCCTTATTTTTTAGGGTTAATTAATTTTATTTTCTCATACCTTAAAGAAATACAAAACATTTTTTCCATAAATACATTGCATTGCATATTTAAATATTTGTATATTTATTTATTTCGCACAATATTCAATTGGATTGTAATAGTATTTTTAGGGTTTATTTTGTGCAATATCCCCATTCAAAAACTTGTATCCCCCCTCCCATAATAATTGTTGTAATAGCTTAGTTCAGATTTACGCAATTTATCACTTTTATACCATGTTTAGTAAACTAGGGTTTGCATGACAAGACCAAAAACAAAACAAATAGAAAAGACCTAATCCAAGATCAAATGCATGTAAAATGACACACATTGCACACAAGCATCCTTAGGGTTTCACCCACTTGGTTGCCTAAATTAAAATGGCCATGTTACGCATGTGAAGTATCTTGGCAAAACAAAACAAAAATAAGATCATAGTCCCTCGATGACGCTATCAAAAGGTTGCCTAAAACAAAATGGTCTTGGTCCCTCCAAACATGCTAAGATACTTGGCAACATTGCTATCATGGTCATACGATGACCCACACCCGTCCCGTTTAACATCCAAAGATAGGGTTGTTTACCAAATCAATGGTAAGTCAACAATGTCAAAGGAATAAAAATGCACAAGAAAGACATTTGAGTAGGTAGATAACTTCTAAGTTACTTTCCCCATTTTAAAATAATCCTTGCTATTTTGAAAAACAAACACACACACACATTTTCAAAACATTTCCGAACATCTTTCAAAACATTGAAACATTTTTCAAAATACAAACATCTTCGTATACATTCTTACGAACGAGAATCATTACAAAGATTGCCTAAACGAATGGCCTCTTTTCAAAATACTTTCAAAACCACACCAAACACAAAGCACCATTTCAAACAATTTCAAAAGCAAAGAAAGTGATCTAAGAAAGTAACTAAGAGCCCATGGAAAACCATGGATTAAAAGGGTGCTAGCAGCTTCCCTTTTCATAATCTCCCCCCCCCCCCCGAACTCAAGAAAACATCTCAAAGGTCTTTCCTGTGCTTTTTTACCTTTCCTTTTTGGATAAAATAAAAGTCGGTGGCGGCTCTTGCTAAACCACGACATTTGCGATGAAGCACAAAACCTCAAGTCAGTTCTCCCACCGTATCACACTACTCAAAAAGTATTTTGTTCTTTTCCTCTTCCTTTAGATAGTGTTATCCTACCATTAGTTAGTAGGAAGCCCTATCATTGGATGTTTGAGGGATAGGCGTGGGTCACCGTACAATCATAAAGGAAACATATAGGGATACCTTTAGGAATTCGAATGGGACTATCATCATGTATTCATAGGCAACATTTAGGGACAAGATCATTTACTGAAGGCAGCCTCAAAGGGTCATCGAGGGACTATGATCTTTATGATAATTTTTAACCGAGGGTATTTACTAATGGTATCCCTACGTTCGAGGGAAAGACTGTTTTTTATCCGAAGGCGATAAGTAGAATCACCCTAGAGGTGCATGTGTGAGAAGTGCTTTGATTTCAGTTAATTTTAATCTTTGACAAGGGTTAGCTATCTTTTCTTTTAGTCTTTCCATGCAAGCCTATTAGCATACATCTAGCAGTTATAAGGAAAGCGTGAAAGACAGAAAATAGATTTCCTATGCTATTACAAAGCTTCGGGGAAGGGGGATACAAACCACAAAATTTAGGGCAAATAAAAAAACCTATTCAATCTATTAAAACCTTTATCAGTTACATAATTATTATAAAATTAATGCGAAAATAAGAAAAAACACGAAGATTGCAAGAAGAAACGGGGAGATTATTTGATGGAAAATAATGGATGATCAATTGATTTTTTATTTTGAGAAAAGGGAATTAAAACCTAATAAAAACCTAAGTTATTTTTAATTTAAGAAAAGTTTGATAATGAAAGGAAATTAAGTTAATTAATTTTCTTTAAAAAATTAACTTGATTTAGTTAAAATTAAAGAAAAAAAGTCAAGTTGATTTAATTAAAGAAAACCTAAATAAATTAGTTTTAATTAATTAATTAGAAAAAAATTTAATTACATTTAAAAAAAGAATTGTAAAAAAAAAGAATTGATGGGCCTGCAGAAGTAAACTCAAGGGGTGTAACAAAGCAAATCCGCTAAGCCCAAACACGCTAGCCCAGCTGCCTGAATGAGATCTAGTGCACCTCTTCCATGAGGGTTTAACATGAACGTGAGATCTAAAACGCTAAATATGGATTGGATGGTGATGATTGAGGAGGTGTATGATGCGCGCGCTAGCTGATTGACGCTTGATATGTAAAAGAGAAAACATGAAAAATAAAATACCAGGGGCAGGGATCGAACCCATGCCCTCGTATATGAACGCCTTAGTAACACACTCTCCTACCGCTGGGGAGGCCCTTACATCTGGTAGTATAATCAATCAAAAATGTATATAATATAAAATCAATTCCTAAAAATCAATCAATAAAAAGTGCACGTCCAAGTGGGGTCCTGGTGTTTTGAATGGGTCAATCATAATGCTCCGACCTGCCACGTATACGACCAGAATAGTAAAACCACCGCCTGTGGTGGTTTCCACCGTCTTCTCCGATGAGAAGATTTTGGAACCTACGAAGTACATAAAATCAAAGAAAGCAAAAACATGTTATCCCCCTAAAATTTCCTCCTGAGTCCGAATATGGAGTGTGTTTGAGCTAAAAGTCTCTGTATAATAGGTTCCGAAAGAAAACCCCTAGTGCGGTTCAAAAATGATGACCCCGAAGTTAAGCATTGTCAACTCCATGCGATGGTTGAAAACTGCTCAAAACATTCATATGAATTGATTTAAATTATTAGAAAGATCCAACAACGCATAACATTAAAAATACGATTAAATGAAAAAAATGCAATCGGAGATGATGAACATGGTCGTTTCAAACATGGAAGACCATTGAAAACCGACTATACTTACTCTGTATATATTCAGAAAATGAATGGTATTGAGGTTTTGGAGTAAGAGTGCTTATAACACAAGTTCTGAATACTTAGGGTTCTTTGAAAAATGTTGAAAATTTTGGCAAGCTCTTAGAGACAGGGATGCGTGGTTTGTGTTTCTGATATTGTGTGTATATATAGAGGGAGGAGTAGGGTGAACAAGTATGGCAAGAAAACAATGCATTCATGGCCATGAGACAAGAATCAAACACACTTATAACCTTCCATTTTTAAAATTTTTCTTGCCATTTTCAAGTTCACACGGTTTTGGCATATTCTTCATGTGTTCTTGGGCCTCCACGTGATTGAAATTCAAAGCCCATGCTCCTTGGCCCAATGATTTTGTATTTCATTTGATTTAATTTCATTTAAATGAATAAAAATTCAAATAAAAGAAATAAAAATAATGAAAAATATGAGAATGGATTTATAGGTCCTATAACACATTTGAACATGTTTCAGCATCAAAAGTTAGGTCCACTAGTTCAAAATTTCAAGTTTGCTCACTTTGCACTTCATGCATTTCCTAAAATTTCCTAACTTGCACTGGTCATAACTCTTTCAATTTTCATCTTTTGAAGGCGATCTTTGACTTTTTGGAAATCTCGAGATGTCCTCTACAAACTCTCTTTTGTTAATTTTTTCATTTGGATACTTTATCTTGATGTAAGTTGCCTTGACAAAAAGTGTTTTTTTGTTGACTTTTGAAATGACCTATAATGTTTGGGCTCATATCTCTCAAATGAAGCACTTTTTGGACTTAAGCATACAACTACAAAGTTGTATAGAATTGAATTTCCTTCAAAATGTTATCTGGTTAGGGAAAAGTTGATGAATCATGTGAAAGTTATGCTTGGTCAAAGTTTAGTTGACTTCTCCTAAGGAAACCCTAAATTGACAACTTTTGACTTTTGATGATTTGAGGGCTTTCCTTAGGGAATCAAGATCAACCCTTGATAAAATTATGAATATCACTTCAAAATGTTCATTTTGACCAAAAATATTGAAGTTTGACTGTATTTGACCATAGTTGACTTTTACCCAATATAGTTGATTTTCAATCATCTGAGCCATTGACTGAGCAAACTTATGATGCAAGACTTGAAACTTGACATGAACATTGTTGAAAACCTATGGAGAATCATGGAAACCACTTGAGACCTTTGCAAACCAAAATTCCTTGAAAAACACAAGACCCTAGTTGTGGACCCCTTGCTTAGGAGAAGCATTTGACTGGTCAACCCTTGAGTAGCCTTAAGTACATAAGAACCTTTTAAGAATTTTTTGAAGAAAATGGGAGGGAAAGTTTTGGGGTACAACAGCTTCCCCTGTTCAATCTTCTTAAACCTGAAGAGTTAGATTGGCATGTCCGCTATTCGTGACTTGGAGGAGGAAGATGATTAAACAATTAAGTGCCCAGAAATTTGCACTCGCCCGTGCACAAAGTAACATTGTTGGTTGATTATGTTGGGAATGGGATTAGATATGCCATTTGGAGAGGTGATGGAGAGTCGTTGGATATGGGCATATAGATGACATCCATGATAACTGTTGATAGGAAGTATCAGAAGGAATCTACGTTTGACTGTATCGGATGATGCTTTTCAGAGCGAACCTATTCGATTCTATCTGAAGGAAATGCTTTTTCAGAGTGAATTTCTGAAGGAAAGGGATTTTCATAATGAATATCCTGAAGGGAAGTCTTCTTCATGTAGATATTTGCCCCTTCCTATTTCGAGAATTGATCTACAGTCCATTTGTTGGTAAACTTGTCCTGTTTCGCGAGTTCATACCACTTGGTGATAAAGATAGTCGCCCCGTCCTATTTCGAGAATTGATCTTTATCTAGCCATAAAGAAAGAAATATAGTTTCCCCGTCCTGTTTCTGGAGTTAATCTTCGATCTATTCATGTAGATAGTCGCCCTGTCCTATTTCGGGAATTGATCTACAATCAGTTTGTTGGTAAACCCGTCTTATTTTGGGAGTTCATACCATTGGTGATAAAGATAGTCGCTTAGTCCTCTTTCTGGAATTGATCTTTATCTGACAATAAAGAAAGAAAGATAGTGTCCTCGTCCTGTTTCGAGATTTAATGTTCGATCTGTTCATGTAGATAGTCGCCCCATCCTGTTTCGGGAATTGATCTACAATCAATTTGTTGGTAAACCCGTCCTGTTTTGGGAGTTCATACCATTGGTGATAAAGATAGTCGCCCTATCATGTTTCGGGAATTCATCTTTATCTAACCATAAAGAAATAAAGATAGTTTCCCCATCCTATTTCAGGAGTTAATCTTTGCTCGGTCGTATAGATAGTTTCCCCGTCCTATTTCGAGAGTTAATATTTAACTTGTCTGTAAATTGTTGATGATGTTCGTTTGTTGGTAGACTTTACCTGAAAGGATAAAGAGTTAGATATATGCAATATCATGATGTATGAAATGCATTGTGTAATGATGTTCTCAAAGTAAATTATATTGTGCCATATGCGTTTCTTATGCATATGATATGATGTTTGTAAATGATGGATGAATGTGAAATGTCATTGAAGTGTAGCTCCATATAACATCTCGTTGGGGAAAATAAATCCCTGGATGGTGTTGGGATGAAGAATATGTGTAATCTTCAATCTCGTCTAGAATGTTGCCGCTAGGGAATCTTACTCTCTATTTCACGGAACTCCGCTGGGGAACGTTGATTTCTGCTTGGGGAGAAGAGTTTAAAATCATTGGTCGTTCATCGCTTTACTGGAGAGTTTAATTCTTATATACCCTGACTGGGGATAAAATAGATGGATAACCTTTCGAGGAATTATCTAACCAAGTTTCTGATATGGACACTGTTGTACCCCAAAATTTTCCCTCCCATTTTACTCAAAACATACTCATTGAATTCCTTAACTTTCCCAAAGATGCCCAAGGATTGATCAGACAAATGCTCTCCTAAGACAATGAACCTCAAACTAGGGTTTCCATTTGCATCAAGATGGTTGAAATCCAAAGGTCTCAAATATTCTCCATGGTCTTAATATGTTCTCAAGATCATCCATGTCAAGTTTCATGCCTTGCACAAGAAGTTTGCTCAATCAACTTCTCAAATGCCTGAAAACCAATTGTACTAGGTCAAAAGTCAATTGTGGTCCACATGCAGTCAAACTTCAAGATTTTTGGTCAACATCAACATTTTGAAGTGATATCCATCATTTGATCAAGGGTTGATCATGATTCCCCAAGGAAGGCTCCTAATTCATCAAAACTCAAAAGTTACTAAATTAAGGTTTCTTAGGAAATAGTCAACCAAATTTTGACCAGGCATAACTCTCTCATACTTTATCAGAAATTTCTCATCCAAGGCTCATTTTGAAGAGAATTCAATTCCCTACAACTCATATCCATTCCTCAAGTTCAAGAAATGCACTCATGGAAAGATATGAACTCAGACATTATAGGTCATTCCAAAAAGTCAACAAAAAACACCTTTTGGGTCAAAGCTCCTTACATGAACATGGAAGATCCAATTGAGATGAAACCAAAGAGGTTGCTTGGGGGACCTCCTAAGCTTTCCAGAAAGTCATAGAACACCCTCTTAGAGTGAAAATTGAAGGAGATATGCATTGTCAAAGTTGTCCATTTTTGGAGAATTGTCAAAAGTCAACAATGCCCAAAATTGCATTTTTTGGCAAATGGGCCCAACTTTTTTTGATTATATTTCATTCTCAACATGGTCCACGACCCATAAACCCATCCATGCTTCATCTTCACATTTATTTTATTTATTTTGGTTTTTTATCATTAAAAATCCAAATTAAATTAAATAAATGGTATAAAAATATTTTGAAATGGTTTTCCATTTAATGAAGGGGAATATATGTTGATTATGGCCAAGAAATCATGCAAAACATGGAAAAGGAAGAGAATATTCAAAAATGGAAAGTTTGGAAGCAATTTTAAAAGGCCATTATTCTTTTGGATTCTCTCCATATATGTTAACCTAGGTCTTGCCTCATACATAAGGAAGAGGTTCTAACCCTAAAACAGAACGCACGTGCACACAGCTGGCCTCCCAATCCAAGAACAAATCTTCTAAAATTCCAAAAGTGGTGCAACTCTCAAACACTCGATCCAGTCCTCCTCGATGAGATCTAAGCACTCTATCAAACTTCTGATAATCCCAGGAGTTTATCTCTTTCACTCTTGAAGCTTGAAGCGTTCCAGATTGCAACAACCAAGTGTCACCGATTAGCAAGGTTTATTGAATTCGAAATTGTTAATTCAGGCATTGTTGACATGTTTGATGTGTTGATTTTTGTTCAGGACACCTTTTAGGACATGTTGGACACTTTGCATTAGAGTTTCAAGGCCTAAATCACGTGATGCCATTGTTAGGGCATCACGAACTGAAGCGTTCGAAACTCTTGATCTAAGGACCTTCAGACCAAACTAACCCTATATTTGGATTCCTGGGAAAATTTCAGGGGGTGTAGGATCCTTTGCGCCTTTAAAATTCCACTTTTTGCAGGTTTTGAATTTCCATCCTCCCGGAGAAGATGACCGGAGACTCTCTCCGACATCGTTGAATATTGACTCCGGTTGGGAAGCCCGCGTGTCAATTTGATGTATCTTGATTGGTTGGCTTGTATTGCCAACGCATTCATTTTTTATGACATGGATCTAACACTGGTTTTCCTTTTAATTATTTTTATGCTATTATATAAACGAATGTCTTAGTAGCGCAGTTGGTAGGGAGAAGGGTCTATGAAGTGTACGTCCTGGGTTCGACCCCAAGCGTGTGCTTTTGTATTTTTTCTAACATTTACTGCACGTTCCAGTGAATAATATCTAAAGACGTCCACCATACGCCCCTAATCTCATCCTTGAGATCCATTAACACGTAGATCCCATGCCCCAGCCTTGAGGGTCCATCATGAGTCCTTAAGAGATGACTTCACTGGATCAGGCGCCAGACACTAAGCCAGCTTTGGGCCTAACACAAAATTGGCAGTACACCCCCCAAGTTACTCATCATATCAGACCCAAATCCCATTCTCTTTTTATTTCAATTATTTTAATTTTTATTATTTTTACAAAACAAGATCATTTTTTTTATTAAATCCAAAATCACAAAAACATAAAAATTAGATTTTTTTTATTAAATATTTATTTTCATTTAATTAATTAGTTTTATTAGGTTAACTCAAATGTTTTTTTTGTAATTAAAATGTAATAAAAATTAGGTTAATTTAATTAATTTTTCCTTCCATAATTAAAATTAAATAGCATTAGGTTTGTTTTTATAATTGAAATTAATTTTTGAAAATGAATAATTTTAATTATTTCAATATTGGTTATTTTGGTGAATAAAATTAATTAGTAAATTAGGTTTAACTTTCAAATTGCAACTATTTTTCTCAATAAAAATAAAAAAATATTTTTTAATTAATTAGATTTCTTAGGTTTCTAATTTGTTTCCGTCTTAAATTTCGTGCATTGTTTTTCCTTATTTTTATTAATTATTGTAATTGTTCCAAGTTTGTAATAGTTGATTAAGTATTATTTCGCATTTATCATTTTTCCCCGATTTTTGGTTATGTAATCCCCTTCCCAAGGCCTTGTAATAGATAGGGTTTTAATTTCTCGCACTTTACTTCCCGCAATTATAAACTGCCTACATGTATGGACAATAGGCTTGTATGCAAAAGATAAATCAAATTAATACAATAGAAAACCCTACATGTACAAAGATAATTAACTGAAAAAAACACACTTGCACATGCTCACTCCTAAGGTTTGCCCCACTCGGTTGCCTCGGAAATAATAGTCGTGTCCCTCGAACGTAGGGGTACCTTAGCAATAACCCGCAATTTAAAATCGTCATAAAGATCATAGTCCATACTTGTCCCTCGAGTTTCCTACGAATTGATCTTATGACGATAATCCCTTCGAAATGCTAAGGTATATTTACTTGTTGCCTTCAGAGACCATTTCGTCCCTTCGAACGTCCCTTTAAAAATCCAACGATGGAGCTACCTACTCCTTAATAGTAGGATAACACTGTCTAAAGGAGATGAAAACGAACAGACTTTTTTCGAGTTGGTAGAAATCTTAAGTACTTGCTCAAAACAAAAACTTTTCACACTAACACTTTTCAAAAAAAGTTTTCAAAACAACTTCGTCACACTCTTGAGGACCGATACAAGGGTTATCACGAAGTAAGCAAAACTTTTCAAAACAAGCACACACAAGCAATTGAAAAAATTAGCAAGTACCTAAGAGCCCGTGGAAAACCACGGATAGAAAGGGTGCTAACACCTTCACTTTCTATAATCTACCCCCCATACTCAGAAATATCTAGAAAAAAGGTTTTTTCTGTTCTTTTTCCTTTTCCTTTGTTGGATGAAATAAAAGTCGATGGCGACTCTTGCTTACTGCGACATTTGCGAATACAAAATGCTTACCACTATAACAGTCGGTTCTTCCATCGTATCACAGAACTGGCGAATCTGCTGGGGACTTTAATAAGTGGGGTATACCTTATGATCTAGGTCATTTCTAAAAATTGCTTCCTTGTTTATTTTGT
This sequence comes from Vicia faba, assembly GCA_948472305.1. Classification (NCBI taxonomy): domain Eukaryota; kingdom Viridiplantae; phylum Streptophyta; class Magnoliopsida; order Fabales; family Fabaceae; genus Vicia; species Vicia faba. The sequence goes on along the minus strand of OX451738.1, from coordinate 1,084,278,392 downwards.
CTGCTTTATTCTTAAAGGGTTTTGTTTGGGCATTGTTAAACATCCTACACCCGGATCTGGGGGAACTTATTAGGTAAACAACAATAGATCATGGAGATTGTATGGTGTAGACCGATATGGTTTAAGCGATGGTTGTGTTGGTGTGACACTTTGGTTGCTACCGATATCCTTCGTGTGGAAACAAGGAGAATACAGGGCCGCCGCGTGGTATCTTGAAGCACTAACGGACCTTAGAACCCTAGTTGAAGAAACTTGGCCATTAGAAAGTAGTGAGATAGCCGGCCTCGGTATAAAGCTGAGGATTGGTTGATACTCGATGCTACACTCATTGAGATCAAACTTTCGCGATATTTCGGCCGCAGGAAAAGATTGCCTGAGCTGAAACAACGCCCGATAAAGGATGATAAGTGATATTGAGAATCTTTAGAACCCTCTTACTTTTCTAAGACAGGTTTGAAACCAACTAAACTTCAATAGGGTATTTACCTTTAACCTCATGCAAGCCTTTTAACCTAAGGTATATTGTGTGCTTTTCTTGTGTGTGATTTACTCTGTTTGAACATAACATCATGCATCATAACATAGTTTTGATTCTCATTACACTAACCATTTTAAGGACCAAGGGAATTTATTTTTGTTTTGTTTTGCAGATCATGGTTTCCGCTCATAGAAACACTATTCGAATCAGCTTTGTGAGAATCCCTCCCCAACTCAAGGAACTAGTATCAAGGGTACCTGAAACTTCTTCGTTCATTAAGAGACATGGTCGACTTCTCAACCTGGTTACTTCGAGCTTTGATGAAAAGATGATGGGTGTACTATTTCAGCTCTTTGATCCCGAACACCATTGCTTCACCTTTCTAAACTATCAATTGGTGCCTACCATGGAAGAGTTCTCTCAGTAACTGAATCTACTCATTCTTGACCAGGTGCCTTTCACAGGTTTAGAAGAGGTTCCTAAGCAAGAAGTCATTGCCTCAGCTTTAGATCTGAAACGGGCCGACGTGGTATCCAATTGGGAAACAAGAAGCGGAGTCAAGGGTTTTCTAGCCAAGTTCTTAATAGATAAAGCCCAGCTGTTTTGGGATGATTTGGACTTTCAGGCTTTTGAGGAGGTCTTGGACCTTCTAATCTATGGGTTAGTATTGTTCCCTAATCCATACTTATTCATAGATGTGAATGCTATCAAGATCTTCCTCTCTCGCAACCTTGTGCCTACCTTGCTCGGATATATCTTGCACGCTCTCCATACTCGTACCATGAAGAGAAGAGGGGTTCTTATGTGTTGCATGCCATTACTGTCGAGGTGGTTTATTTCTCACCTCCCTAAGTCAGTGCTGAAGAATGAAGAAGGTTTGGGTTGGTCGCAAAGGATAGTGTCACTTTCTCACGCGGATATTCTCTATTATTTCGGATTTATTGGAGATATTACTATTATTGACCGTTGTAGGGAATTCCCTAATATCCCACTACTTGGCATTACGGGAGGCATAACTTATAATCCTTGTTTGGCTCTGCGACAATTCGATTACGCTCGAAGGGATGGTCCTCATGAGTTACTTATCTAGGGCATTGTATTTAAATTTGAGGATGATGTTCAAGGGTATCTCCAGAGGTTCGTACGAGCTTGGGGCATGATTAACATATATGACGCCAAGACTTTGGGGCCGAAGAATTCCATCCCTATGGAACCTTATCTCTAATGGGTACGAGCTCGCGCTTAGAAACTTATGATTCCCTACATAGCCGTCTTACCAGTGTTTGTGGAGCCCATTACTGAAGGGGATATTTCCTACACGGTTCTTCATCCTGATATGGCCACTGATCTTGAAGTACTACAGAGGTATTGGATCCAATTGATGAAGGAGCGTGATACTTATAGGGACCAGTTCTATTCCCAGGAGAAGAAAGTTTTAGAGCTCACAAAGCAGCTTCATGAGGAAAGAAGCCTTAATGTCTATCTTGGAACGAAGAGGAAGCATCCATGGGAAACTTTATTTCTTTCAGTTTTTAAAATATTTCAATTGTAACGCTTAAAAGGCAATTGTATTTTGAATTCTACTAATAAAATCTTTGTTTCATTTTGGTTCGCAAATTTAAATTTCCCAAAGTATTTGAAATCATTGCATACACATCCCATCCATAGAATTGCATAAACAGGTACCATTATAGGTTTCTCATCTTCTTCGCTGTTTATTTTAGCAAAAATGTCTTCTGAGCAAAGCATCAAAGATCTTCAGGCACAAAATGCCCAATTTTAAAAGATGTTCATAACTCTGGCAAAAGGACAAGAGGATCTGAAGGAACTCATCCTGAAAGAGAAGAAGAAGAAGAAGAAGAAATAGAAGAAGAGGCCCTCCTCGTCTAAAGAAGGGGAAAATCAAGAGAGAGAAGCAAGGGAGGAGAATCCTAGTCCTGAATTCTCTGACAATGATACAGACTACAATGACGAGCAATATCCTCCCACCGAGGATATGTACAAGCAGTTAGAGGATCGGTTGAGTGCTATGGAAGTCCAGAGAATACCTGGGTTGGATTTCGAAGAACTGGGATTGGTGTCGGGAATGTTCATCCCGCAAATGTTTAAGGTTCCGGTTTTCACAAAATATGACGGAGTGTCCTGCCCAAAACTCCATCTCAGTTCCTATGTAAGGAAGATCCAGCCCCACACCGCTGATAGAAACTTGTGGGTTCACTTCTTTCAAGAGAGTCTGTCAGGGACTCAACTTGAATGGTTCTACCAACTAGAAAGAATCTGTAAGTGTTTGCTTGTTGGCATTAATTTTTGGTAAAACCAGATTTGCGAATGTCATGACTGATGTCATAACATTCTGGGATAAAGAAAAATTCTGCATAAGGAATGTTCTACAGGAACAACTCAGTATGAGTGAATATCATGATTATTAAGCTATGATCATATGTACCGAATTCTACCAAAATCAGTGAGCAGGATACATGATGTCATAACCAATGTCATAACCAATGTTAAGACATCATGTACTGATCAAGTTGTTGTGCAGATTTATTGTTCCTGAGAATTTTCAGGAATCTGGTGTGCTATTCTGAGTTGAAGTATATTGACTAGATCAGATGCTCACGTGGATATTAGGTTAACCTTGCTTAACCCTAATCTGTTATGATGAAAGCCCAAGACCAAGTCTTTAGGTTAACTTTTGTTAACCCTAGCTATTTTTATGGAAGCCCAAAATGAAGAATAGACTGTGTTATACCCCAAAATTTGCCCTCTCATTTCATCAACATTTTCTCATCACAAGACTCTTATAGCTCAAGATCAAGCTAGGGTTTGCTCTGCTCAAGACCCCTCCTTGCACTGTTGACCCAAATTAGGGTTTGAGTTTGCACAAGGATGTTTTGACCTGAAATTCCAAAAGTGACTTTCATGCTTCATGTTGGACTCACAAGTTTATCCATACCAAGTTTCAAGCCTTGATTCCAATCTTTGCCCAATCAATTGGACAATTGACCTAGAAATCAGCTGTATTGGAGAAAAAGTCAACTGTGGCCAATTGACAGTCAAACCTCATGAATTTTGACCCACATCAACATAATGAACTCATATGGACCATTTGATCATGTTTGGACCACAACTCCACAAGAAATTTGATCAGATCACCAAAAAGGTAAAATGGTCATTTTTAGGGTTTTGACTGCACAAAGGCAATTTTTGACTGTTTGACCTAACCAATGGCAAATCAAGCTCACACATGGACTCAAGGACTCAATGGCATTGTCTTTACCCATTCCACAAGTTCAAAAGATCTTAATTGCATAGGATTGACAGATGAATTTTTCAGTCAACTGATCAAAATTTGACTGTGTACTGAAAAGTCAAACTTTGACTTTTTAGTCAAAATCAAGTGCCAAGATTCATTTTTCATCAAGACATGTCAAATTATGAAACTTGTTCATCAAGAAATCCAAAAATGCAAATTAGGGTTTAAAATGGAAAATTTTCATAACTTAGAATTTTTCTAAGTTATGAAATTTTCTTATTTTTTCCTAACTTTGTCCCAATTTTTCACCAAGATCCAAATGGTTTCAAACAAAACTTGCAACATGAAAGTTGTATTCCATTGAAAAATATACGACTTTGATTCACAAAGTTTCCTCAAAAGAATCTTGTAGCTCAAGTTATGATTTTTGGAATAAGGGTCCATAAACTTTTTAACTTAGTGAAATTTTTACCTATTCTAGGCAGGATTTTTGTCCAACTTCTTGGCCATTTTTAACATAGTTCCACTTGGAGTTTCAATTTGCATTACAAATATGGATTGTAGTACACATTCCAAGCTTTCCAAATTGTCCAAGAACTTCTCAAGCACACTTGTGGTTAGAGAGAATCGAATTTGCAAAGTTGGGCAAAATACACTTTTGGTCATGGCCAAGGCTTGTTCATAACACTTGCATATTCAAATCAGTTTGTGCATTTCTAGCTTGCAGACCTCAAGACCAAGTTTACACTCCTTAATTTAATTCCTAACCATTGTGTTAATACATTATTTCACCCATTTGGACAATGCATGTTAAATTAATCCTTAATTGGAAAAAGCAAACTTGCCATTTTTGAAAAGTAGTGCTTTATGTCAAATACCAAATCCAAGAGGCATGGGCCAGATCTTTGAAGCAAGAGTTTGTAGACAAATCCCACTGATCAAGAGCAAAGTGTGCAGCATAGATAGATAGGGTACATAGGCCTGCATAAGAACTTGAACCTTCTTACTTCAAAAACAAGCAAGTTTGCAAAACACAACCATCTTTCATTCTTGTAAACAAAAGCTTAAGCAAACTTTGTACACCTTTTCCATACACAACAACAAGCCTAAAGCACGACTCATCCATCCCTAAGACCTGCTCATACTCAGAATCCCTGTTTTGCTGCAAAACAGGGCAAGTTCTGCAACTTGACCTCCATAACCATATCCACTCGTGCATTTTTGCTCAAGCCTGTCCAAACACATTCCATATCATCCATACAAACTATCTCTAGCCCTAAACATAAACTGTAACACCCCTAACCACGTTTGCCATTTTTACTTTCAAGCTGTGCAGGTGGACTTCCATAGCACGATACAGTTGGTTTCAAAGCAAGCTAGGCATTTGGGAAGCATCCTTGGACTTCTGGCAAGCTGTACAAAAGCTCAAAATCCATTGGAAGTTGCTACATTGCTCTGTTCAAGTCAAGCTGAAACAGGTAAAACCATGAACTTCTATCTCTCAATCTAGGAAGAGTTAGGCTTAGGTTTGTGAATGAAACATGCTCTACTCATAGCCCTGAAGCCATACATATGATTACTTTTCATTTATATTAAGTATGCTTTGAGAATTTTAACCATGAACATTGAAGAAAAATTAGGTCAGAAATTGGGGGAGAAGAAATTCTCCCTGGTTTCTTAGAGATAGGTTAAGTTTCTTACATATTTGGAATCGTGATTTGATGCTCTACATTATTGGTGTTATGAGTTTTTGTTAAAAGTCCAAGAATCAGGAGATGATGATTGCATAGGAGAGGCGCGCGTTTTTCTTTTTGAACATGGCTGGAGGTTGAAGACAAAGCTGGCTTGGGCTGGGTCTGAGTCAGCTTGCTGTTTACACCCCTTTTTTCCATTTACACCCCCTGGCCCATTGTGTGAAATATATATTATTTTTGCATTTTTCTTTTTGCTTCTGACTTCATATTTTTTATCCAAACATAAAAAACTCCAAAAATATTTTTTTCACCCTTTTTTGCATTTATTTGGTATTTATTTGTTTTATTTAACATATACATGTAAATAAATATATATACTTTTTTTACTAAAACCCTAAAAAATAATACAAAAATATTTATTTTTCAGTTATTATTTTTTGTTTACATTTTGAAAACATTTTCTAAATATACATTTTTTTTGTAAATAATTAATATTTTATTTTTTGTACATATTTAGCATATTAAATATATATAAATATACATATACATATTTTATTAAATATTTAGGACAAAAATATAGAAATAATACATTTTTATTTTTATTTAATATTTGACATCAAAAATACTTTTTTACAATATACTTTTTATTTTTTTTGTATAAATTAATATATTTTATACATAATTAATAAATAAATACCATTGATTTAAAAACTAGAGTTTTGCCCTAAACCATACAAATAATATAAAAAAATGACTTTTTTTTATTTTGTTTATACTTCAAACATGAAAACTTTTTACATACATAAAAAATCATTTTGTGCATAATACATTTTGCATATTTATTGTATTTATTTAAATATTGTACAATTAAATATTTGTATATTCGATATGGATGTAATAGCTTAGAATTTAATTTCTTGTCAAATATCCCCCATTCAAACATTTGTACCCGCATCCCCATAATCATGTTGTAATAATTTAGGACTTTAAATTTCCGCATTTTAAAGCTTTTAATTATGCCATGTTAGACTTAGGGTTTGTATGCAAATAAAAATTAACAAATAGCTTGGCTAATACAAAGACAAAAAAACATGAAAATTGACAACACAATGCACACTTGCACCCTTAGGGTTACTCCACTTGTTGCCTTCCAAAATGGGCCATGTTTTCATGTTGAGTTTCTTTGGCAAAACAAAACAAATCAAATGATCATAGTCCCTCGATGACGGTATCAAGTTGCCTAAACAAAAATGATCAAGTCCCTTAAGGAAAATTGCCAAAGACACTTGACACTATTGCATTCATGGTCTATACGATGACCCGTGCCCGTCCTGTTAACATCCTAACACAAGATTGTCCACCAAATACAATGGTGGAACAATACTGTTAAAAGGTTTAAAACATAGGAAAGATCTTTGATAAATTTAGGGTAGATAGCTCTTGGTTACTTGACCAAACTTGCAAAACAATCCTTGCCATTTTATAAAATACATATCACAACACACTTTCAAAACAAACTTTCAAAAAACATTGAAACATCTTTTCAAAAAGACACACACCTTTGTAAAACATTCAAACAAGAATTGTTACAATGGTTGCCTAGACAAGGCATATTTTTCAAAACATTTTCAAAACCACACACAAAGCACCATTTCAAACAATTGAAAAGCAAAGGCAAGTGATCTAAGCAAGTAACTAAGAGCCCATGGATAACCATGGATAGAAAGGGTGCTAATACCTTCCCTTTCTATAATCTACTCCCCGAACCCAAGAAAACATCTCAAAGGTTTTTCCTGTACTTTTTAACCTTTCCTTAGGATAAAATAAAAAGTCGGTGGCGACTCTTGCTTAACCGAAACATTTGCGAAAACGAACGCAAAACCCAAGTCAGTTCTCCCACCGTATCACAGACTGCATATATATTTCTCACGAATCCTAATGGTGTGCAGGGCTTTTAGAGAAGATCAACAAGGCATTTTGTAGTTGTGATAGTTTTAGTAATTACTGTGAGCCAAGCAATTATCACTTGATAAGTGACTTGGAGTAGGATTTGGTTGTAAGGGTTGTTTATCACTCAAAGCTTTGAAGCACGACTGTTGTGTCTCTTGATTAAAGCTTTGAAGCAAAATCAAGCGTGTGTATTGAAGAATGTCTTCATAATCTTATTAATCAGTAGATTAATATCACTGCTGTGATTGAGGGGGAGTGAGTAGGAACTCAGGTTTAAGTAGGACTTAGATTGAAGTTGCATTGGGTAGGTCTTAAGTGAAGGAGATAAATTAGTTGGTTTATTCCTAAATTAATACCTCTTATAGTGAATTTCCTCCCTGGCTTGGTAGCCCCCAGATGTAGGTGTTGTTATATACTGAACGGGGTTAACAATTGATTTTGTTCTTTATTGTCTTTTAAATTACTGTTTGGTTTCTGTACAATTTTTCAGATACGGTGTCATAACATTCACTATGACATTAAGTATCTGTTGCCAGAATTTCAATTGGCATCAGAGCAGGCACCCTGTCTGTCTTTCTGGGTGAGATCTAGAGATATCATTTTCTAGCGCTATGGACAAGGAAGGAGGATTTGGGAACAGACCACCTATTCTAGATGGATCAAACTATGACTACTGGAAACCTCGTATGATTGCCTTCTTGAAGTCACTGGACAATAAAGCTTGGAGAGCTGCTGACAAAGGATGGAACCATCCCACCATAACTGGGAAAGATGGGACGACTAGTCTGAAACCTGAGGAAGAATGGAGCAAAGAAGAAGAAGAGTTAGCCCTGGGTAACTCTAAAGCATTGAATGCCCTGTTCAATGGAATTGATAGAAACATATTCAGACTAGTACATCAATGTGAACTGGCCAAGGATGTTTAGGACACTCTCAAAACCACCCATGAGGGTACATCCAAAGTAAAAATGTCAAGACTTCAGATGCTCACTACCAAATTTGAGAATCTAAGGATGAAGGAAGATTATACCACTCATGAGTTTCACATGAACATCTTGGAAATTGCCAACACCTCCGGAGCATTGGGAGAAAAGATGTCAGAAGAAAAGCTGGTAAGAAAGATTCTCAGATCCTTGCCTAAAAGGTTTGCAATGAAAGTGACTGTTATAGAGGAAGCTCAGGATATCTGCAACTTGAAGGTTGATGAACTCATTGGGTCACTTCAGACATTTGAGATGGGGATCAGTGACAATGTTGACAAGAAAAACAAGAGCATAGCCCTTGCATCCAATACTGAAGATGAAAGCAAGGAGAGTGATGAAGATAATATATCAGAAGCTATAGCTATGCTTGGAAGGCAGTTCAACAAACTCATCAAGAGAAATGACCCAAAGTCAAGGTCAAATGTCAAGAACATTTCCTCTGACATTATCAGATCCTATGACTCCATCAGAAGAACTAAGTCTGAAGAAAAGGCAAATCAAAGCAGAGGAATCCAATGCCATGGATGTGAAGGATATGGGTACATTCGAGTTGAATGTCCTACCTTTCTAAAGAAATAAAAGAAAGGAATGTCTGTTACTTGGTCTGATGGTGACTCAGAAAGTGACTCTGAAGAAGAATCTGCTAAACTAGTTACTGCACTGTCTGGTGTTTGTAACTCTGATAATGATTCTAGTGATGAGGAAGTGATATTTGAAGAACTTGTTGACTCCTACAAGAAGCTATGTATCAGAAGTGCTGAAGTCTGTCAGCAAAATGAGAAACAGAAAAAGCTCATAGTGAAGTTGGAGGCTGAGAAGAAGGCAGACACTGCTACTATAAGCCATCTCTAAGGTGAAGTTCTAATGTTGAACTCCAAACTTGATCAGATGACTAAGTCTGTCAAGATGTTAACAACTGGAATTGACAAGTTGGAAGAAATCCTTCAGGCTGGACAAAATGCAGGAAACATGTCTGGTCTAGGATTTGTGGCTGCAAAGAAATCTGCAGTTGATAAGAAGAAGACCAGGACTGATAAACAAATGTCAAAGCAGATGTCACAATGTAGGACTCAACATCAAGAACAAAGAAATATGAAGAAAAAGTATCAAAGATGGAGATGTCATTATTGTGGGAGGTTTGGTCACATAAAGCCATTTTGCTTCAGATTATATGGATATCCTAATCAGACCCCATATGTCAAACCTAAGACTAACAAGGAACCATATACTCAACAGTGGAAGAAAAAGACTGCAGCCCTGATAGCTCACACCTCCCTTAGAGTTTCTACCAAGGAAGACTGGTACTTTGACAATGGATGCTCTAAACACATGACTGGAAACAAGAATCTGCTAAATGATGTCAAACCTCATACTACTAGCTATGTCACTTTTGGAGATGGTGCTAGAGGAGAAATCAAAGGAGTTGGAAACTTGGACTGCCCCGGAGTTCCAAACCTAAATGAAATGTTGCTGGTAAATGGTTTGACTGCTAATCTCATAAGTATCAGTCAATTATGTGATCTAGGATTCAAGGTCAACTTCACCAAGTCTGAATGTCTTGTAACTAATCAAAAATAAGAAGTTGTAATGAGAGGAGTGTTGTACCCCAAAATTTGTCCTCCCATAATCCTCAAAGTTTTGCTAAGCATCACCTCCAATGGTTCAAGTCTACTCAAAGGCTACACAGTCAACCATCCTCCTAAGCCAGTCAAACTAGGGTTTTGGTTCTTGCAAGGAAGTTGAGGTTTTCAAGGGCCCAATCAAGTCCCATATGCTCATATACATTGTCAAGCACCTATATGTCAAGTTTCAAGGCTCACAAGGTCAAGTTGCACAGTCAAAAACCTAATTGCTCCACAGTCAACTGCAGGGGCAAAATGGTCATTTGGCAGTCAAAAGTCAAACATTTTGGTCAACATATTATTTTGAAGCCACAATCATAATTTGGTCAAGTCTTGACCATGATTTCACAAGAATGGCTCAAAAATCATCAAGATGCAAAAGTTTTTATTTTTGGACAGCTGAAAAGTCAACTGTAACTTGACCAGGGCATAACTTCCTCATGGTTTATCAGAAAAATCCCATCCAATGCTCATCTTGAAGGGGAGGACATTTCCTACAACTCATCTTCATATCCAAAGTCCAAGAAATGCTCTCACAAAAAGTTATCAATTTCAACATTATAGGTCATTTTCAAAAGTCAACAAAAAGGGACTTTAAGTCAAAGACCATAACATGAGATTGGTAAATCAAAATTAAATGGGACCAAAGACATTGGTTAGAGGACTTCAAGACCTTTCCAAAATGTCAAAGAACATGTTCATATCTTCAAAATTGAGCAAGATATGCATTGGAGAAGTTGGGAAATGTTTGTGAAATGGCCAAAGTCAATTATCCTTGAAAATTCATTTTTGACAAAAGGGGCCCACTTTTTCCACTTGATTCAGCTTGGCCATGCTTCCCACGTGTCTCACAAATTATTTCAAGATTTAAAATTAATTTTTCCATTTTTATTTAATTTTATTTGATTTAATTCATTTTAAATCTTTTAAAATCAAATAAAAATCAAGAAAATTAATTAAAGGGTATATTTTGTATTGAAATGCTTTGATAGACCATCATGACCATTCCAAATTCGTGCAAGGGGCTAAATCAAGCAAGAATTCAAATTTTGGCACAAAAATGGAAAGTGCTTCAATGGGGTTCATGGCAAATCTCAAGCATGAATGCATTGGGTTAATGGCCTTAATTCTGATCAAAACTCATTACATAATACATGTGCAAGCCATCACAAGAGAATTCACGACCTAGGCATCCAAAAAAAAATGGCCATACACTTTTCAAAATTTCAAAGAAAAAAAAAGAAACTGAAAACCTAGTTGCAGTGCCTCTCAAGCCTCCATTCGAATCAAAACATATTCCTGGCATTCCTAGGAAGCTTTGGCAATCAGAACCAAGCACAATCACTCAAGAAATCGTGCCATAGACATCATTCGGTTTGCTTCATTTTTCAAAACTGTACATCACATTTCATAAGCATTTGATCCATTTTCTTTATTGTTTTGTATTGCTAGGGGCTTTCTGAAGCTAATAGGATGATCCAATTGCATTCTAATGCGTTATAACATGATTCACCATTAAAGCATTTTAGGTTTTTTTCAAGCTTCAAATTGGGGATTTCCCCAAACTGAAAAATTGGAACCTCAGACCACCATGGTTGAATTGAGAAGGATGAGACGAAGCAAACGGACCCATCGCGCCTAATTTATGACTAACGAGGAGCTAATCGCTATTATTTGCAGGCTTGTGTTTTGGGGGGGTTTAAAACCCCCGCTATGTATTTTTACATTTGCATGAAAGCTTGAAGAAGACAGACGTGGCAAGCAGGCGTTGGTGCATTCAAAATGCCGCGCGCGTTTTGTTTTTTAATTCCCAGGATTTATTTGCTTATCAATATAATATTAAATGTTTAATGTTATGTCAATTGAAACAGCTGGCTCAGATGGCAACGCGTTAGTGGACATTCCCAGAAGGCACGAGTTCGAGTCCTGGTTCAGGCATTTTTTTCACCTTTTCCATAATTAACATGTTTCCTTTGTTTTTCACCCTTTTTTATATTTTTAATCATAATTTAATTTATATTCAAATAATTTTCTCATGCATTTAAAAACTCACAAAAAATATTTCCCTTTCGCATTTTAATCAGAAAAATGTTTATTTAATTTTTGACATTAAAAATAATATTTTTGCATGCATATTTTAATTAATTGTTAAATAATCATTAATTGACTTTTATTTGTTTTTTTTAGTTATCAAAATTGATCCCAAAAACACCAAAAATAATTACTCTATCATTAAATTAATTCAACTAACATTTTTCATAAAAAACCAAAAAAAATTGAACTAACATTGTTTTATTATTATTATTTTTGTAAATAAATCTCAAACAAATTAATTATAATTAGGCCATTTTAACCTTTTTTTTAAATAACTAAAATAGCTTAGATTTAGGTTAACGTTTAATTTTGTTTCTTTTTATTCTATTTCATAAAAACATAAAAATACAAAAATATTTTCTTTTAATTTAATTAAATTAATTAGTTATTAATTAGCTTCAATTTTATTTTAATTACCAAAAAAGACAAAAAATTCACTTCTTTTCTTAAAAGGGTCAACACCCTTAGACATTCCCGATTAATTTATTCGCGCACATTTAATTTGTTCGATTATTATGTAATTTCTCCGGACATGTAATAGTAATTAGGACTTTTACTGTTTTCATTTACTTTCCGTATTCATTTACCTAAAAAATGGGTCTTTGTAATTTTTGGCGATGTATAGACCCGCGCCTTGTAATAGCGTAGGATTTACATTTCCGCAATTTACTTTCCGCACCCCCTTAACTGTTAACTTGTATGAAAGAATGCATGCTAATTAAAAACAAGCATAGATCACCATGATACATATACAAGATAAAACATAACATGAAAACAACACACAAATTCACACACCACTCTTAGGGTACGCCTCACTGTTGCCTTACCCTCGAAACGTGGTCGTCGAGTATAGGACGTTTTAGTAAGTCCTTATGTCCATGACATGATCTAGTTGCCTCGAAACGGTTGCCTCGGAATCAAAAAGGATCAATGGCATAAGGGTAGCTTCTAAGGTGTCCTACTGTTGCTCTGGTGACCACACTGTCCCTTAACTCGAATTGACCCGAACACCTCCAACGGTGGTGCTACCTACCTCTCAATGATGGGATGGCACTACCTAAAGGACACTTACACAGCTTAATTCCTTAAGGTAGGTAGATGACTCGTGGATACTTGCTCTTTTCAAAAAAAAAACAAACAAAATACTTTTCACACCTCACACTTTCAAAAAGCTTTCAAAATAAATTTTTCAAACACTCTTGAGGACAAATACAAGAGTTATTCAGAAATCTTTCAAAGAAACTTTTTCAAACCCACTCACATTTTGAAAAGCAAAAATTTTGAAAACATAAGAGCAAGTATCTAAGAGCCCATGGATAACCAGGGATAGAAAGGGTGTTAACACCTTCCCTTTCTATAAATCTACCTCCCGAACCGAGAGACAATCTCATAAGGAATTTTGCTGTGCTTTTGTCCTGTCCATGTTGGAGAAAATAAAAGACGGTGGAGACTCTTGCTTACCGCGACATTTCGCGAAACCAGCTTTAAACAGTCAGTTCCAGATCCACCGATCACAGAACTAGCGACTCTGCTGGGGACTCTTATAAAGTGAGGTGTACCTTAGGACTAAGATCACTTGTGTTTTCAATTTTTGTGCTTGTTTGATTTATTATTGTGGGCTGCATCGGAGTTACATAGATCCTAACCCGGATCTGGGGATACCCTGTTAGGTAGCATAAGCTGTGAGGGACTTGTCCGGCGTAGACCGACATGGGTGAAGCAGTGGCTACGTTGGTGTGGCACCTTGGTCTGTACCGATATCCCTTGTGTTGCAACGAGGAGAATATGGGTCTTCTGAGGAGTCATTAAGCACCAACCGACCTTAGAACCTTAATTGACCCAACTTGGCCATAGAACAGTAGCAGTATGCTACACCCATTGAGGCTAAACTCTCGCGATGGTTCTGGCTGCAAGAAAAGATTGTGATGCTGGAGTTATGACCGATTGAGGGTAGTCAGTGATATTGGGATCCTCTAGAACCCGGTTACTTCTGATAGGACTGGTCTTAACCAACGAAACTGAAAGAGGGTAGTACCTAAACTCCATGCTGGCCTAAAACTCTAAGGGCTATCTTGTGTGACTTGTGTGCCTTCAAACTTGACTACTTGCATGCTTGTTATCTGACACTTGAGTTTCTTGCAGGTTTTGTTTACAGTCCTTAATCTGGACTCATAACAGGGTTTACCTACATTACTCCACGCATGGCATAACATCATGCCATCATACCATTGCATACATCCTGCATAAGGACTAACCCATTTCAAGGATCTCTAGGGTCTGTGATGCAGGTCATGATGAATCAAACGTCTAGCAAGGGGCAAAGGGGATTTATTTTCCTCAAGCCAAGTTTAACAGCTTGAGTCAGGGGCTATGACCCACTAGATATGGTGAACCTTGACTCTTGAAGAAGGACTCTCAACAATATGAAGTTACTTCCATCAAGCTACAAAATTCAATTTCTAACAATTTGAATGTTTACCCCGCGAGATTCTTGAAAACATTGCATGCATGCATAACATTGCATCACAGGTACCCTTTCTTTACAGGTCACTTACCTTCTCTGCTATTTATTTCAGCATCATCATGTCTTCTGCACCATCCAATGAACAAGCTATCAAGGCCCTCCAGGACCAGAACGCCCAGTTCCAGGAGCTGGTCATGAGCTTAGCCCAGGGGCAACAGGAGTTGAAGACTTTGCTTTTGAAAAAGAAGAAGAAGAAGACTGTTTTGTTCAACCCTAGACGCAGATCTGGGAATACACTGCAGAATGAAGCTGAGAGGACTACTCCATCTGTTGGGGAAGGCAGTCATCAAGAGGAAAGGGTTCCTAGTCCCGTGGTCTCTGACACCGAGACAGATTTCAATAATGAACAGTACCCTCCAGCTGAGGATAGGTACAAACAGCTGGAAGACCGGCTAAGTGCTATGGAGATACAAAAAGTGCCCGGCCTGGACTTCGAAGATCTAGGTCTGTCTTCTGGGGTAGTAATCCCGCACAAATTCAAGGCACCTGCCTTTGCAAAGTATGACGGAGCTTCATGTCCTAAGCTGCATCTGAGGTCTTATGCAAGGAAGATTCAGCCTTATACAGCTGACAAGAAGTTATGGATCCACTTCTTCCAGGAAAGTCTTTCAGGGACTCAACTCGAATGGTTCTATCAACTAGATAGAGCCAGCATTCGTAACTGGGAGGACTTGGCTACTGCATTTTATAAGCAGTATCAGTATAACACCGACCTCGCTCCTACGCGTACCCAACTCCAGGGTATGTCACTAGGGACGGGTGAAGGTTTTAAGGAATATGCGCAAAAGTGGAGAGACCTTGCTGGAAGGGTGCAACCACCTCTGACTGACCGGGAACTCGTTGACATGTTCTTGGGGACCTTGTCTAGTCCATTCTACAACCATCTGATTGGGAATTCTTCCGCTGGGTTTACAGATCTGATTTTGACTGGGGAGAGAATTGAAGTTGGCATCAAGTATGGGAAGATACAGAAGGATGCTTCATCGAGCACCGATAAAAAACCTGTTAAGAAGGAATCCAATGCTGTCTATGGTTCAAGGAGACAGAATAGGCTAGAATGCCACCAAGCTGTCAATGCAGTGGTGATCTCAAAACCTGCTGGTGCTCTTCAGCATCACAACCAACAAAAGAGCGAGAGAAGGAAGTTCACTCGGCTCAGCATGACCTTGTCCCAGATGTTGCCACAGTTGCTGGAGACCAAGTTGGTGACTCTAAAAGAAGCTCCAAAGAATCAAAATACAGCGTCACCCAAGTACAATCCCAACGCCCGTTGCGCTTATCACTCTGACAGCCCGGGGCATACTACAGATGATTGTTGGAGCTTGAAAAATAAGATCCAAGACTTGATTGACGCAAAGGAGATTGAGTTCGAGGCGCCCGAGGCTCCCAATGTGATCACTGCTCCCTTGCCAAAACATGGCTAGGATAGAAAGCACTTTTTGTTCATTTGAATTCAAGTTGTATTTTTTCTTTGTTTATTCAAACAATAATTATCATGTCAAACTCTTTTATTCAATGAATGCATTACACGTGTCTGTCTTGAATTAATTGTTTTCATTACGCTTAAAATTGCTTTCATTTTTGTGATGTTCAAACTCTCGAACAAATTCCTAAGCCTTTTGAGGGAGGATGACGAAAACGATACCATGATCTTTACAGACGATCTTTACAGTATGCTTTTGAACAGACCCCGTTGATGAGGTACATGCATTGTTTCAAATCCTAAACAGTGGAGTAATAAGGAAGATAATCCCTCGTTAACCCCTCTGAGCCAAAGAAGTAGGAGTTTTTCTTTTCGAAAATTAAAACCCTTAATCACAACCTGGGGCAGGGTAGTTCTCTCAGTTGATCCAGGTGCACAATGAATGGCACCAAAGAAGTCCTTACAAGACAAAAGACAGTGATGGTTCCAAATAATCATAAAGACAGGCAGTCATTATCTCCCAAAATAAAAGCCCAATAAGTCAAAACCTATGAAGGAGACTTACAAAACTGGGGCATCCCGCTGACTGTAAATCACAAAAGAAACAGTTCAGGCAAAAATAGGGATAACGAAATCAAAAAAGAAAGAGGTCCTACAAACCCTCAACACAAAAGGAAATGACTGCCTATCCAAAATAAATTTTCAATATCCGAACCATCACTGGAATACCCGAGCAAAGACTCAAACAAGGTCTAACGCACGATTAGCTGAGCTTAGGTTTGAAGAACATTACGAAGAGCGGGTGGGTACAAATAAAATTTGAGCCTTTATCCTTTGTTTCTTAAACTGTGAACCAGGCCACGTTATAACCCTCAAAAGTCCTAGCTGAAGCATGGGTTGGTTCGAAAGCATACTGTTACAAAGGTATCCTGACTCCTTAAGGCTTGCGGTAAAATAACGAGTTGACATCACATTTTTACAAAATTTGCTTGTGTTACTGAAAAATGCATTTTCAAAAATTTCAAGACAGACATAAGCTTTGCATTTTTAAAATAACATTGTTTGCATATGACGATTTGTTCGAACAGCAGAGAAAGTCGCACGACGAATATCTAAGTGAACAAAAGTACTTCCAACCAAGGGGCAAACATGATCAGTGTCCATCATCTGGGGCAGTCCAGTCAAGATTCGGAGAATCTCTCAAAAGGCCAACCAGCTTGGGGAAAATCTCCATCTGGATCACCTGGGGAATTCCGACAACGAATCTTGCCTGATCAGACATCTTCTAGTGGTACGGCGACACGGCACTACTAACGGTGACAACTCCCTGCTCTCTGAGAACGCGGACATAGTCGAAAAAATACTACGCCTAATCAAAGACCCGCTAGGTTGACACACCTAGGCAAAAATAAGGGCTTCTCGGCGAACCAAAAGGGTTCGGGCAAAAGTAAGGGATGAAATGAAAAAAATTTGTACACCCGACAAGTCGAAAACCTGAAAAGGAGGCTTGGGCAAAAAAAGGGTTATCCCGATGGACTAAAAACCCGAAAGGGCGGTCCAGGCAAAAGTTAGGGATCACAGCGTACGACTATGTCCCGGCATCTCATCACTTTCCTGCCAGAAGAAGATTTATTAAGTCGACAGTTATCAAGGCCTCCACAGGTACCTTCTTCCGCAGAAACTGGGGCAATAAGAATTGTCTAAGCGATCTAGTTGCTTTGTCCTCCAGGTATAAGGTAGTTTCAGTTGAAGAATGTACCCAAGATACCTCCACTCCCCGCAGAGTAAGGATAAGACTCAACAATTCTCCCCGAGCAGGTTTGGTCTCCCATTAGCCCTGAAAAGGCACAGTATCCCTAGAAAATCAACAACACTCTCCCCAAGCAGAGTTAGCCTACTGTCAGCCTCAAGGAAATTGGGTACCCCCAGAAGATCTCAACATTCCCCAGCGGAGTATACAGATATTCCTAAGCAAGCATCCCCGGCAGTCTTAATACAAGATTGTTCCCCGGCGGAATACCAGACACCCCAGTGGAGCCACTTCCCCAGTGCAGTTCAAAAGTTTCCCCAGGAGAGGTGAACCATCTCCCCAGTAGATTCTGGAAGCTTATCCCCAGTAAATTCTGGAAGCTTGTCCCCTGCAGAGTACATATCTCTCCCAGGCTTTATTCAAAGGTTATTCCTCACCAGAGCTTATAATTGGGTTATCCTCAACTAATTGCAACGGAAAGACCGTCCTCGGCGAATTTCTTCTTACCCCCAGCGGAGTTCATCAAATCCTCCAACAAAGCTTATCAACGGTATCCCCAGTGGAGTTATCATCAAAACCTCGGCGAAGTATCTCTTCCCACAGAGTGATTCCCTGCAGAGTAATCTCTCCAACAAGTTTATTCCCCAACGGAGTCATCTTCTCCTACCGGTTCACTCTTGCAATCTTCATCCCCAGCGGAAACGAAGAACTCTCTTCAAACATCAGCCCAGGATTCAAGCTCCCGGCATTCGTCCAGGATTTATTTTCCCAGACAAAAATACATTCACAAACATAACCTTTCCATACATCATGACATGCATAAACGCATCATATCTTACAATCTCATTCATGTTGAGAACATCATTGCTTGATCCATATCATGCATTGCATACAACTGACTTTTACCTTTCAGGAAAGATCCAGTTAAGTTCTCAGCTATTCCAAGACCTTGCCTGGTCCAGTTAAATCAACTCCTAAAGATTTTTCTGAAGCCGATCCAGTCAAAGGCCTTCTCTGGTCCAGTTAAATCGACTCCTAAAGATTTTCCTGATGAAGACCCAGTTGAAGATTCCAAGACCTTGCCTGGTCCAGTTAAATCAACTCCTAAAGATTTTTCTGAAGCCGATCCAGTCAAAGGCCTTCTCTGGTCCAGTTAAATCGACTCCTAAAGATTTTCCTGATGAAGACCCAGTTGAAGATTCCAAGACCTTGCCTGGTCCAGTTAAATCAACTCCTAAAGATTTTTCTGAAGCTGATCCAGTCAAAGGCCTTCTCTGGTCCAGTTAAATCGACTCCTAAAGATTTTCTTGATGAAGGCCCAGTTGAAGATTCCAAGACCTTGCCTGGTCCAGTTAAATTAACTCCTAAAGATTTTTCTAAAGTAGATCCAGTCAAAGGCCTTCTCTGGTCCAGTTAAATCGACTCCTAAAGATTTTCCTGATGAAGACCCAGTTGAAGATTCCAAGACCTTGCCTGGTCCAGTTAAATCAACTCCTAAAGATTTTTCTGAACCCGATCCAGTCAAAGGCCTTCTCTGGTCCAATTAAATCGA
Organism: Vicia faba; assembly: GCA_948472305.1. Taxonomy (NCBI): domain Eukaryota; kingdom Viridiplantae; phylum Streptophyta; class Magnoliopsida; order Fabales; family Fabaceae; genus Vicia; species Vicia faba. Next base: position 1,084,259,066 of record OX451738.1, on the reverse strand, counting down.
CTCCTAAAGATTTTCCTGATGAAGACCCAGTTGAAGATTCCAAGACCTTGCCTGGTCCAGTTAAATCAACTCCTAAAGATTTTTCTGAAGCCGATCCAGTCAAAGGCCTTCTCTGGTCCAGTTAAATCGACTCCTAAAGATTTTCCTGGTGAAGACCCAGTTGAAGATTCCAAGACCTTGCTTGGTCCAGTTAAATCAACTCCTAAAGATTTTTCTAAAGCCGATCCAGTCAAAGGCCTTCTCTGGTCCAGTTAAATCGACTCCTAAAGATTTTCCTGATGAAGACCCAGTTGAAGATTCCAAGACCTTGCCTGGTCCAGTTAAATCAACTCCTAAATATTTTTCTAAAGCCGATCCAGTCAAAGGCCTTCTCTGGTCCAATTAAATCGACTCCTAAAGATTTTCCTGATGAAGACCCAGTTGAAGATTCCAAGACCTCGCCTGGTCCAGTTAAATCAACTCCTAAAGATTTTTCTGAAGCCGATCCAGTCAAAGGCCTTCTCTGGTCCAGTTAAATCGATTCCTAAAGATTTCCCTGATGCCGATCCAGTTGAAGATTCCAAGATCTTGTCTAAATCCAGCTAAAATCGATTCCTAAAGATTTTTCTGATGACCCCAAGACCTTCTCTGGTCCAGTTAAATCAACTCCTTAAGATTTTTCTGAAGCCGATCCAGTCAAAGGCCTTCTCTGGTCCAGTTAAATCGACTCCTAAAGATTTTCCTAATGAAGACCCAGTTGAAGATTCCAAGACCTCGCCTGGTCCAGTTAAATCAACTCCTAAAGATTTTTCTGAAGCCGATCCAGTCAAAGGCCTTCTCTGGTCCAGTTAAATCGATTCCTAAAGATTTCCCTGATGTCGATCCAGTTGAAGATTCCAAGATCTTGTCTAAATCCAGCTAAAATCGATTCCTAAAGATTTTTCTGATGACGCCAAGACCTTCTCTGGTCTAGTTAAATCGATTCCTAAAGATTTCCCTAATGCCGATCCAGTTGAAGATTCCAAGATCTTGTCTAAATCCAGCTAAAATCGATTCCTAAAGATTTTTCTGATGACGCCAAGACCTCCTCTGGTCCAGTTAAATCGATTCCTAAAGATTTTTCTGATGCTAACCCAGTGAAAGAAGACAAAGCCAGTTAAGTCGATTCCTAAAGATTTTTCTTATGCTAATCCAAATCCAGTGAAATCAACTCCTAAAGATTTTTCTGATGCCGCTCCCATAAAAGTTATTCCAAGACCTCCTCTAGTCCAGCTAAATCAATTCCTAAAGATTTCTCTGAGACGAAACCTTTTTGAAGTTCCAGACTCGATTCCTGTATCCTGCCAGGGCACGTCTGAAGAGTTTGAAGATCCGACTCCTGAATCTTGCCAGGGTGTATCTGTTGACGACTATTTTCCAGATTCGATTCCTGCATCTAGCCAGGGCACATCTGTGAGTAGCTGATTGTAGACTCGATACCTGTATCCGGCCAGGGCACATCTACATAATGAATTTGAAGATCAATCCCTGTAACAGGCCAGATAAGTATCTTTCTTTTTCAGGTACGCAAGTTCTTGCTAAGGAATCTCTTACGCGATCGACACCTAGACGGCATCTATAAGCCCATCTCCACAACTATCCATCACAGTCCAAATGGCATCTCTAAGCCCATTCCCGACAAGGTTCTGTCACACTCCCAGATGGCATCTATAAGCCCATCCTCCTATCCATCAGTCTCCAAATGGTATCTGTAATCCCATTCCCTACACCGCACTGCTGACACTCAACTATGTGATTGCAAATTTGTGGGCACTCTAGTGTTCAATCCTCTTCCACCTTTGGATCACGAAAGGCACACAAGCCAATCAACATCCTCAGGTCTAATAAGATTGAACAGGGACAACTTTTGTACCCCAAAATTTTCCCTCCCATAATCCTCAAAGTTTTGCCAAGCATCACCTCCAATGGTTCAAGTCTACTCAAAGGCTACACAGTCAACCATCCTCCTAAGCCAGTCAAACTAGGGTTTTAGTTCTTGCAAGGAAGTTGAGCTTTTCAAGGGCCCAATCAAGTCCCATATGCTCATATACATTGTCAAGCACCTACATGTCAAGTTTCAAGGCTCACAAGGTCAAGTTGCACAGTCAAAAACCCTAATTGCTCCACAATCAACTGCAGGGGCAAAATGGTCATTTGGCAGTCAAAAGTCAAAAAATTTGGTCAACATCTTATTTTGAAGCCACAATCATCATTTGGTCAAGTCTTGACCATGATTTCACAAGAATGGCTCAAAAATCATCAAGATGCAAAAGTTTATATTTTTGGACAGCTGAAAAGTCAAATGTAACTTGACCAGGGCATAACTTCCTCATGGTTTATCAGAAAAATCCCATCCAATGATCATCTTGAAGGGGAGGACATTTCCTACAACTCATCTTCATATCCCAAGTCCAAGAAATGCTCTCACAAAAATTTATCAATTTCAACATTATAGGTCATTTTCAAAAGTCAACAAAAAGGGACTTTAAGTCAAAGACCATAACTTGAGATTGGTAAATCAAAATGCAATGGGACCAAAGACATTGGTTATAGGACTTCAAGACCTTTCCAAAATGTCCAAGAACATGTTCATAGCTTCAAAATTGAGCAAGATATGCATTGGAGAAGTTGGGAAATTTTTGTGAAATGGCCAAAATCAATTATCCTTGAAAATTCATTTTTGACAAAAGGGGCCCACTTTTTCCACTTGATTCAGCTTGGCCATGCTTCCCACGTGTCCCACAAATTATTTCAAGATTTAAAATTAATTTTTCCATTTTTATTTAATTTTATTTGATTTAATTCATTTTAAATCTTTTAAAATCAAATAAAAATCAAGAAAATTAATTAAAGGGTATATTTTGTATTGAAATGCTTTGATACACCATCATGACCATTCCAAATTCGTGCAAGGGGCTAAATCAAGCAAGAATTCAAATTTTGGCACAAAAATGGAAAGTGCTTCAATGGGGTTCATGGCAAATCTCAAGCATGAATGCATTGGGTTAATGGCCTTTATTCGGATCAAAACTCATTACATAATACATGTGCAAGCCATCACAAGAGAATTCACGACCTAGGCATCCAAAAAAAAACGACCATACACTTTTCAAAATTTCAAAGAAAAAAAAGAAACTGAAAACCTAGTTGCAGTGCCTCTCAAGCCTCCATTCGAATCAAAACATATTCCTGGAATTCCTAGGAAGCTTTGGCAATCAGAACCAAGCATAATCACTCAAGAAATCGTGCCATAGACATCATTCAGTTTGCTTCATTTTTCAAAACTGTACATCACATTTCATAAGCATTTGATCCATTTTCTTTATTGTTTTGTATTGCTAGGGGCTTTCTGAAGCTAATAGGATGATCCAATTGCATTCTAATGCGTTATAACATGATTCACCATTAAAGCATTTTAGGTTTTTTTCAAGCTTCAAATTGGGGATTTCCCCATACTGAAAAATTGGAACCTCAGACCACCATGGTTGAATTGAGAAGGATGAGACGAAGCAAACGGACCTATCGCGCCTAATTTATGACTAACGAGGAGCTAATCACTATTATTTGCAGGCTTGTGTTTTGGGGGGGGTTAAAACCCCCGCTATGTATTTTTACATTTGCAGGAAAGCTTGAAGAAGACAGACGTGGCAAGCAGGCGTTGGTGCATTCAAAATTCCGCGTGCATTTTGTTTTTTAATTCCCAGGATTTATTTGCTTATCAATATAATATTAAGTGTTTAATATTATGTCAATTGAAACAGCTGGCTCAGATGGCAACGCGTTAGTGGACATTCCCAGAAGGCACGAGTTCGAGTCCTGGTTCAGGCATTTTTTCACCTTTTCCATAATTAACATGTTTCCTTTGTTTTTCACCCTTTTTTATATTTTTAATCCTAATTTAATTTATATTCAAATAATTTTCTCATGCATTTAAAAACTCACAAAAAATATTTCCCTTTCGCATTTTAATCAGAAAAATGTTTATTTAATTTTTGACATTAAAAATAATATTTTTGCATGCATATTTTAATTAATTGTTAAATAATCATTAATTGACTTTTATTTGTTTTTTTTAGTTATCAAAATTGATCCCAAAAACACCAAAAATAATTACTCTATCATTAAATTAATTCAACTAACATTTTTCATAAAAAACCAAAAAAAATTGAACTAACATTGTTTTATTATTATTATTTTTGTAAATAAATCTCAAACAAATTAATTATAATTAGGCCATTTTAACCTTTTTTAAAATAACTAAAATAGCTTAGATTTAGGTTAACGTTTAATTTTGTTTCTTTTTATTCTATTTCATAAAAACATAAAAATACAAAAATATTTCCTTTTAATTAAATTAAATTAATTAGTTATTAATTAGCTTCAATTTTATTTTAATTACCAAAAAAGACAAAAAATTCACTTCTTTTCTTAAAAGGGTCAACACCCTTAGACATTCCCGATTAATTTATTCGCGCACATTTAATTTGTTCGATTATTATGTAATTGCTCCGGACATGTAATAGTAATTAGGACTTTTACTGTTTTCATTTACTTTCCGTATTCATTTACCTAAAAAACGGGTCTTTGTAATTTTTGGCGATGTATAGACCCGCGCCTTGTAATAGCGTAGGATTTACATTTCCGCAATTTACTTTCTGCACCCCCTTAACTGTTAACTTGTATGAAAGAATGCATGCTAAATAAAAACAAGCGTAGATCACCATGATACATATACAAGATAAAACATAACATGACAACAACACACAAATTCACACACCACTCTTTGGGTACGCCTCACTGTTGCCTTACCCTCGAAACGTGGTCGTCGAGTATAGGACGTTTTAGTAAGTCCTTATGTCCATGACATGATCCAGTTGCCTCGAAACGGTTGCCTCGGAATCAAAAAGGATCAATGGCATAAGGGTAGCTTCTAAGGTGTCCTACTGTTGCTCTGGTGACCACACTGTCCCTTAACTCGAATTGACCCGAACACCTCCAACGGTGGTGCTACCTACCTCTCAATGATGGGATGGCACTACCTAAAGGACACTTACACAGCTTAATTCCTTAAGGTAGGTAGATGACTCGTGGATACTTGCTATTTTCAAAAAAAAAACAAACAAAATACTTTTCACACCTCACACTTTCAAAAAGCTTTCAAAATAAATTTTTCAAACACTCTTGAGGACAGATACAAGAGTTATTCAGAAATCTTTCAAAGAAACTTTTTCAAACCCACTCACATTTTGAAAAGCAAACATTTTGAAAACATAAGAGCAAATATCTAAGAGCCCATGGATAACCATGGATAGAAAGGGTGCTAACACCTTCCCTTTCTATAAATCTACCTCCCGAACCGAGAGACAATCTCATAAGGAATTTTGCTGTGCTTTTGTCCTGTCCATGTTGGAGAAAATAAAAGACGGTGGCGACTCTTGCTTACCGCGACATTTCGCGAAACCAGCTTTAAACAGTCAGTTCCAGATCCATCGATCACAAGGAGTCATATCAAAAGACAAATGTTACTTATGGGAGTCTGAGAACACTAACTACTCTTCTGTGTGCTCTATAGCCAAAGAAGAAAAGGAAGTGAAACTGTGGCACCAAAAACTTGGTCATTTACATCTTAGAGGGATGAAAATGATCATATCCATGGAGGCTGTCAGAGGGATTCCAAGGCTTCAGATTGATGAAGGGAGAGTCTGTGGTGAATGTCAGGTTGGAAAGCAAACTAGAATGTCACATCCAAAGACAAGACATCTTACCACCTCTAAGGTGCTAGAACTTCTACATATGGATCTGATGGGTCCCATGCAGGTGGAAAGTCTTGGTGGAAAGAGATATGCCTATGTTGTTGTGGATGATTTTTCCAGATTCACCTGGATAAACTTCATTAGGGAAAAGTCTGATGTATTTGATGTATTTAAGGAATTGTGCAAAAGAATTCAAAGAGAAAAAGAAGGATGCATTGTTAGAATCAGAAGTGATCATGGTAAGGAATTTGAAAATAGTAAGTTTGATGAGTTCTGTTCCTCAGAAGGAATCAATCATGAGTTCTCTTCACCTATAACTCCTCAACAAAATGGAGTTGTGGAAAGGAAAAATAGGACTATACAGGAATCTGCCAGAGCAATGATACATGCCAAGAAGCTTCCTATTCATTTTTGGGCTAAAGCTATGAATACAGCCTATTATGTCCACAACAGGGTCACCTTGAGAAGGGGAACATCATCCACCCTTTATGAACTATGAAAAGTAAGAAAGCCTACAGTGAAGTACTTCCATGTCTTCGGGAGCAAATGCTATATTCTGACAGATCGTGAACAAAGGAGAAAGATGGACCCTAAAAGTGATGAAGCAATATTCCTAGGATACTCTACCAATAGCAGAGCATATAGGGTGTTCAATTCCAGGACCAAAGTTATGATGGAGTCTATAAATGTCATAGTTGATGATCACCATGAGAAAACAAATGTCCCATATGATGTTGAGACATTCTTTGAGACTTCAACACAAGTGTCTAAAAAGGATGATGTGCTTAATCCTACTCCATCAGAGTCTGAATCAAAGGAAGCTAACAAGGATCCTTCCATCAGAATTCAAAAAGATCATCCTAAGGAACTCATCATAGGAGATCCTAACAGTGGAGTCACTACAAGATCTAGAGAAATCATCACAAACTCTTATTTTGTGTCGAAGATTGAACCAAAAAATGTTAAAGAGGCTTTGAGTGATGAATACTGGATTGGAGCAATGCAAGATGAATTGAACTAGTTCAAGCAACATGAAGTATGGGAGTTAGTTCCTAGACCAGAAGGAACAAACATCATTGGCACAAAGTGGATCTACAAGAACAAGTCAGATGCTGAAGGAGTTGTCACCAGGAATAAGGCAAGGCTTGTTGCTCAAGGATACACTCAAGTTGAAGGGGTTGATTTTGATGAGACTTTTGCTCCTGTAGCCAGACTGGAATCAATCAGACTTCTCTTGGGAGTTGCTTGTCTCCTTAAGTTCAAGCTGTTTCAGATGGATGTGAAGAGTGCCTTCCTAAATGGGTACTTAAATGAGGAAGTGTATGTGGAACAGCCTAAAGGATTTGTGGATCCAAACTGTTCTGATCATGTCTACAAATTGAGGAAAGCATTATATGGTCTGAAATAAGCTCCTAGAGCTTGGTATGAAAGGTTGAAAAAGTTCCTCACTGACAAAGGATACAGGAAAAGAGGTTTGGATAAAACTCTTTTTGTCAAGGATGAAGGAGGAAAGGTAATGGTAGCTCAAATTTATGTTGATGACATAGTGTTTGGAGGAATGTCAGATAAAATGGTTAAACATTTTGCTAACCAGATGCAAGCTGAATTTGAAATGAGCCTCATGGGAGAATTGACCTACTTTCTTAGACTACAAGTCTTACAGATGGAAGACTCAATCTTTCTGTCTCAAAGCAAGTATGCAAAGAATATTGTCAAGAAGTTTGGGATGGAGAATGCCAGTCATGAAAGGACTCCTGCACCTACTCATTTAAAGTTGTCCAAAGACACAAGTGGGGCAAATATGGATCAAAGCTTATACAGAAGCATGATAGGAAGTCTGCTATACTTAACAGCCAGCAGACCTGACATTGCCTTTGCAGTTGGAGTATGTGCAAGATACCAGGCTGAACCCAAAGTAAGTCACATCAACCAGGTGAAAAGAATTCTGAAGTATGTGAGTGGAACTTACAATTATGGCATGCTGTAATCTCATGGATGTGAACCAATTCTGTCTGGTTATTGTGATACTGATTGGGCTGGTAGTGTTGATGATAGAAAGAGCACCTCTGGAGGATGCTTCTTTTTGGGAAATAATCTTGTTTCTTGGTTCAGCAAGAAACAAAACTGTGTGTCTCTATCTACTGCTGAAGCTGAATACATAGCAGCTGGTAGCAGCTGGTAGCAGCTGTTCTCAAATGATATGGATGAAACAGATGCTGACTGAGTATAATGTCACACAAGATGTCATGACATTGTACTGTGACAATTTGAGTACTATTAACATATCCAAGAATCCTATACAGCACAACAGGACTAAGCATATTGACATTATACATCACTTCATCAGAGATCTTGTGGAGGAGAAGGTGATTAAGCTGGAACATGTTGCCACTGAACTACAACTGGCTGATATTTTTACCAAGGCACTTGATGCAAGTCAGTTTGAGAATTTAAGGGGAAAGCTGGGTATTTGCCAATATGAAGAGATGTAGCAATTAATTTTGCTTAATACAAGGTGTAAAAGAGATATTTTAATCAAGGTTTCCAACTGCTATGAGATTCTTGTCAAAGAATTCATAGTAAATTTGTCTGGTGGATTTGCTGATGGAAAGTAAGCTGATTTTAAGAGTGTTTATGTGAGAAGAAGGAAGGTAAATTTCTCTCCTACTGTGATAAGCAAATACCTAGGGAGGCCTGATGATGCTCAGCCTGAGCTTGAAGCTACTGACAACCAGGTTTTTCAAACCATCACTGCCAAGCAAGTCAAGCACTGGCCCTTGAAAGTGAATCTAACTGCAAGCAAGCTGAGTGTGGAGTTTGCCATACTGCACAAAATTGGTGCAGCTAACTGGGTTCCCACCAACCACTAATCCACCATCTCCACTGGTTTGGGAAGATTTATCTATGCTGTTGGAACCAGAACAAACTTTGATTATGGAAAGTACATCTTTGATCAAACAATGAAACATGCTGAGAGTTGTGCTATTAAAGGCCCTATTGCTTTTCCCTATCTCCTTTGCGGTATAATCATTGATCAGTATCCTGATATTCTGGTTGAAAAGGACTCTGTGTGCAAAAGAGCCCCTGCACTTGGTTTTCACTATAAGCTGTTTCAGGGAACACATGTCCCTGAGATTATTATGACATCTGCTGAGACATCAAATGTCAAAGTTCATTCCAAGAAAGCTGATGTTATAGATATTCTAAAAGAAACCTGCAGAGAGCTTTATGCAAGAAAAAGGACTCTTGAAGAGCTGATTACGAGTCTGGAACAGGAGGAGAATGAAGAACAAATGAGGGAAGAGGATGCTGATGAAGAACAACATGATGGTTCTGCAAGAAGCTCACCAGAAGATGCTGCTGAAAATAGTGCTTCCTCAGGGGATGACAGTACCTGAAGGTCTGTGTTTGCTGAGTTGTAAAGATTGATGCTGGAACTTGCTGCTGCTATTTGATACCTTCTCTTTGTTTCTGTGTATTTTAGATTTCCTTTTGATGAATGTATAACTTGAAGTACTAGATCCTTTGGCCTCTTTATGGCTAAAAAGGGGGAGAAGTAATTGTGGTAATTTTGGTAGAATTGGATATTGGGAGTTAGATTAGCTGTTATTAAAAATTCTACTGCATGTTGCTTCTGCATTCTAATCTCTGATTGTTTAGGGGTTTTAGCCAAAAATTTGCGAAAGGGGGAGTTTGTAAGTGTTTGCTTGTTGGCATTAATTTTTGGTAAAACCAGATTTGCGAATGTCATGACTGATGTCATAACATTCTTGGATAAAGACAAATTCTGCAGAAGGAATGTTCTACAGGAACAACTCAGTATGAGTGAATATCATGATGATTAAGCTATGATCATATGTACTGAATTCTACCAAAATCAGTGAGCAGGATACATGATGTCATAACCAATGTTAAGACATCATGTACTGATCAAGTTGTTGTGCAGATTTATTGTTCCTGAGAATTTTCAGGAATTTGGTGTGCTATTCTGAGTTGAAGTATATTGACTAGATCAGATGCTCACGTGGATATTAGGTTAACCTTGCTTAACCCTAATCTGTTATGATGAAAGCCCAAGACCAAGTCTTTAGGTTAACTTTGGTTAACCCTAGCTATTTTTATGGAAGCCCAAAATGAAGAATAGACTGCATATATATTTCTCACGAATCCTAATGGTGTGCAGGGCTTTTAGAGAAGATCAATAAGGCATTTTGTAGTTGTGATAGTTTTAGTAATTACTGTGAGCCAAACAATTATCACCTGATAAGTGACTTGGAGTAGGATTTGGTTGTAAGGGTTGTTTATCACTCAAAGCTTTGAAGCACGAGTGTTGTGTCTCTTGATTAAAGCTTTGAAGCAAAATCAAGCGTGTGTATTGAAGAATGTCTTCATAATCTTATTAATCAATAGATTAGTATCACTGCTATGATTGAGGGGGAGTGAGTAGGAACTCAGGTTTAAGTAGGACTTAGATTGAAGTTGCATTGGGTAGGTCTTAAGTGAAGGAGATAAACTGGTTGGTTTATTCCTAAATTAATACCTCTTATAGTGAATTTCCTCCCTGGCTTGGTAGCCCCCAGATGTAGGTGTTGTTATACACTGAACTGGGTTAACAATTGATTGTGTTCTTTAATGTCTTTTAAATTACTGTTTGGTTTGTTTACAATTTGTCAGATACGGTGTCATAACATTCACTGTGACATTAAGTATCTGTTGCCAGAACTTCAAAACCAATGTCTGAAACTGGGAAGATTTGGCTGCTGCTTTTTATAAGCAGTATCAATATAACGCCGACCTTGCCCCCACTCGTACTCAACTCGAGAGTATGTCCATAGGTGCAGGTGAAGGCTTTAAGGACTATGCGCAGAAGTTTAGACACTTGGCTGGGAGAGTCCAACCTCCTTTATCTGACAGGGAGTTGGTTGACATGTTTCTTGGGACGCTGTCCGGTCCATTCTTTAATCATTTGATTGGAAGCTCGTCAGTTGGTTTCACTGAGATGATATTAACTGGAGAGAGGTTAGAAGCTGGGATCTGGAGTGGTAAAATACAAAAAGGCACCTCTTCGAGTTCAGTAAAAAATCCTTTCACTGGTACGAAGGAAGCCAATGCCATCTATAGCCCAAGAGGTCAAAGTAGAGTTGAACACCGACCGACAGTAATTGCTGTAATGATACCTAGGCCTGCGGCTGCTCCACAACACAGCAATCAACAAAGGGTAGAAATACCACAAAGGTAGTTTACTCAGATTAACATGAAATTTACAGAGGTTCTACCCCCATCTGCTGAGATCCAACTTAGCAACCTTTAAAGAGGCTCCCAAGAATACGAATACCACATCTCCTCGGTACAATCCAAATGCTCGGTGTGCCTACCATTCTGAGAGTTCTGGTCACGATACAAATGACTTCTGAGCTCTAAGAAATAAAATACAGGATCTGTTTGAAGCCAAGGAGATTTAGTTTGATGCTCCGGAGAAGCCCAATGTTATAACTGCTCCCATGCCTAAGCATAATCGTGGAATTAATGCTTTTGATATCGATCTGTTTGTGACCTCAGTTGATGAAGTTTCTACTCCTCTTATGAATGTCAATAAGAATTTGTTGTTGGTCGGTTTATTTCCGGGTTGTGGTAAAGGTTTCCACGTGTGTTCATCTCTGCCTTCTGGTTGCCATTTGCTGAAAACAGGTGTCCAACGCTTGATGGACAGCAGAGAAATTTTGTTCGAGAAAACTTTGATTCCAACTGTTCCATTCGAAGATGTTACTATTATAACCATTTCCGCCAATCCTTCCAAGGTCTCCTCGAGAAGACCTGTTAGGATTATACCCATTCCAAGAGTCGCTCCGTTAATAATCACCTTTCCTGGTCCTGTCCCGTACGCCTCGGACAAAGTTGTCCCTTGGAATTATGGCGCCGATGTCTACTATCATGGCGTTAAACAAGATCTGAAGAATGAAGAGGCTGATCCCGATGTCAGTAACATTTTCGGGACCAGTAAGATTACCATAAGTGGAAGGGTTTTCTCTCCCGAGATTTCCCCAAAGACTGTCAATAAGCCTATTGTTATTTCACTTGTTATTCCTACCGGTACTTCAACTACTACTCCTGTTCTTACTCCAATTGTCACTCATGTCGTCGAGTCATCTGGGACCCGAGGCAAAGAAGCTATAGATGAGTCTGCCCGGACGGAGGCACCTAGAAAAGTTGTCGTAGAATCCTCTAAGCAAGAGATAGAGGAAATATTAAAAATAATTAAAAAGAGCGACTACAATGTGGTCGAGCAGCTGGGGCAGACCCCCTCGAAGATATCCATGTTGTCTCAGTTGTTGTGTTCCGAGGCCCATGCAAAGGCTTTGATCGCATTCCTTAAGATTGTGTATGTGCCGCAAGAGACCTCGACTGATCAATTCAAAGACTGTGTAGCCAGATTGACTGCTGACAATGGGTTGGGTTTTTCAAATGCTGACTTAACACCAAAAGGGAGGAAGCATAATGATGCTCTGCATGTCTCGATCGAATGCAGGGGCATCACTATGGCTCATGTGTTGGTGGATACTGGGTCTTCACTGAATGTTATGCCTAAGAAGGCTCTTGATCGGCTGGATTGTGAAGGTTTGACCTTAAAGCCTACTAACATTGTGGTAAGGGATTTTGATGGGTCGAAGAGAATGGTGCATGAAGAGGTGGACATCCCTGTCAAGGTAGGCTCTCAAACCTTTGAGTCCACCTTCTACGTGATGGACACCAGGCCATTATACTCTTGTTTGTTGGGTCGTCCTTGGATCCATGAAGTTGAAGTTGTTACTTCTACATTGCACCAAATGCTGAAGTATTCGGTGAAGGGGAAGATTGTCACTGTGCATGGCGAAGAGGAGTATATAATGAGCCACCTGAACTCCTTCAGGTATATGGAGATGGACGGGGAACTCATAGAGACTCCTTGTCAAAACTTTGAAGAGGTTCCCCAGATTTTGGCTTCGACTAAAACTACCACCAGCACCAAACCTCCTCTAAAGATGGCTTATCTCAAACACGCCAGAGCAGTGGTTGAAGAAGGTGGGTATAACAACTGGGGACAACTCTCTAATTTTACTCACAAAATTGACAAGTTTGGTTTGGGCTTTACTTCAGGAGCTCAAAGGGTTGTTCGAAACGCTCGGGCTGTAGGACCTCCCCTACGCATCAGCAATCGGAGAATTAATTCCATTGAAGACAGTGAGGAAGACTCTGACATTGACAGCTGGATATACCCAACTACCAACGGTGAACCGAGTAACTGGACGGTTAGGGATTTTATACCAGTTTATTTTATTCCGCAATAATTGTCTTACTTGTTTTTTGAATTTGTAATAAACTATTTAAACTCTACAGCCTCGTGTCTTGCCCGAGGCACATGGGTTTTGTTTGTGAGGGCTATTATGTGTCATTTCATATATCATCAATAAAACATTGGACGTTCCTTGAATACAAATTTTGCGCTCTCTGCTTTTCTTTTTTCACTTTATCAAAACAGCTATGCTCTTACACACGCTCACGTATCATACTGCAGATCCATATCCACTATGGATCCCATTGATAATAGTTCTGCTATTGCCGGTTATGACTTCGAAAATCTGATCAACCAAGCCGAGGACGAAGGTGAGGATGATTGTGAGGTTCCTAGAGAACTTGCTAGACTGTTACAACAGGATGAAAGGGCTATACAGCCTCATGAAGAGCCAGTTGAGACGATAAACTTTGGCACGGAGGTGGACAGAAAGGAAGTCAAGATCAGTGCAAATCTGGAGGCTAATGTCAAACAACGATTGATACAGATGTTGCACGACTATGCTGAGATCTTCGCCTGGTCATATGGAGACATGCCTGGTTTAGACAATGATACCGTTGTAAACCTCCTGCCGACTAAAGAAGATTATCCTCCGGTTAAACAAAAGGTTCACCGTATGCGCCCTGAAATGTCAGAGAAGATCACGGCAGAGGTCATGAAGCAATTTGACGTAGGGTTCTTAGCTGTCACCTCCTATCCGCAGTGGGTTGCTAACGTTGTTCTGGTACCTAAGAAGGACGGCAAGGTACGGATGTGTGAGGATTACGGAGACCTGAATAGGGCGAGCCCCAAGAATGACTTCCCGCTTCCCCACATTGATGTTCTGGTTGAAAACACTGCGCAACACAAAATCTTCTCCTTCATGGATGGTTTCTCTGGCTACAACCAGATCAAGATGGATCTTGAAGACATGGAGAAGGCAACCTTCATCACACCGTGGGACACCTTCTGTTACAAGGTGATGCCTTTTGGGTTGAAGAATGTGGGGGAAACTTATCAGCGAGCCATGGTCGCCTTGTTCCATGATATGATTCACCATGAGATCGAGGTTTATGTTGATGACATGATAGCCAGGTCTCAAACTGAAGAGGAACACCTGGATCATCTACAAAAGTTGTTCGACAGGTTGAAGATATACAAGCTGAGGTTGAATCCGAACAAGAGCACCTTCGAGGTAAGGTCTGGCAAGCTTTTGGGTTTCATCTTCAGTGACAAAGGTATTCAAATAGACCCTGCGAAGGTAAAGGCCATACAAGAGATGTCAGCTCCCCATATAGAGAAAGAGGTTAGAGGTTTCTTGGGACGCTTGAATTATATTTCCAGGTTCATTTCACATTTGACTGCTACTTGTGAGCCCATCTTCAAGCTTCTGAAGAAATATCAAGTGGTAAAGTGGAATATCGAATGCCAGACCTCCTTCGAAAGAATCAAAGAATATCTCCAAGAACCGCCAATTCTGATGCCTCCGGTTGAAGGAAGACCTTTGATATTATACTTAATAGTGCTAGACAATTCAATAGGGTGTGTGCTGGGGCAGCATGATGAGTCTGGTCAAAAAGAGCACACAATATACTACCTTAGCAAAAAGTTTACCGACTGTGAGACACAATACTCACTGCTCGAGAAAAATTGTTGCGCTTTGGCATGGGATGCTCGTCGACTAAGACAGTATATGCTGACCCACACTAATTTGTTGATATCTAAGATGGACCCAATCAAATACATCTTCGAAAATCCCGCTCTCTTCGGAAGAATAGCAAGATGGCAGATAATCTTAACTGAATACGATATACAATATACAACCCAGAAAGCAATCAAGGGAAGTGTATTAGCTGATCATTTGGCTCATCAGGTCATGGATGACTACCAGTCCATGAATTTTAAGTTCCCGGACGAGAACATTATGTTGGTGACTGACTACGAAGAACCTGGACCAGATGAAGGACCTGAAGAAGGATCCTGATGGACTATGGTATTTGATGGAGATTCGAATGCACTTGGTAAAGGCATCGGCGCTGTAATCATATCTCCTGAGGGCTGTCATACTCCTTTCATTGCCCGACTATGTTTCAACTGCACTAACAACATGGCGGAGTATGAAGTCTGCATCACGGGTCTCAAAGCCGCTATTGACCTCAGGATCAAATTCTTAAATGTCTTCGGGGATTCAACCTTCGTGATAAGTCAGATCAAAGGCGAATGGGATACGAAGCATCTGAATCTCATCCCATACAAATAGAATGTGCTGACATTGCTCCCACACTTTGAGGAGGTAACCTTTGAACATTTACCACGAGAGGAAAATCAGTTAGAGGAAGCACTAGCTACCATGTCTTCTATGTTCAAAGTCAGGTGGGACAATGAGGCTCCCCGAATCACCATTGAAAGGTTGGATGACCAGCGCACTGTTGTGAGATTGATACTGAAGAGGTGGCAGACAAACCTTGGTTTCATGAAGTGAAGAAATACCTCGAGACTCAAGAGTATCTCGAAGGGGTATCTATCAACGATAATAAGTTCCTGAGAAGGTTCGCTGCGAAATTCTTCTTCAGTAATTGAATCCTCTACAAGCGCAATTATGACTCTACCTTACTGCAGTGTGTAGACAAGAGCGGTGCAGAGAGGATTATGACAGATCTACATGAAGGTACCTTCGGAACCCATTCAAGTGGACATACCATGGTTAAGAAAATCCTACGGGCAAGATACTACTGGTCCACTATGGAAGCAAATTGTTATCAGCACTCCCGAACCTATCATAAGTTCCAAATTTATGCTGATAACGTGCATGTGCCTCCGGTTCCTCTAAATGTCTTGACAGCTCCGTGGCCTTTTGCAATGTGGGGCATTGACATGATCGAAGAAATCAGGCCTACCGCTTCCAATGGACATCGCTTAATCCTGGTGGCCATAGATTACTTCACAAAATGGGTTGACGCGGCCTCTTTTGCTACTGTGACCAAGAACGTCGTGGCGCGGTTTATCCTACATAATCTAATCAACCGGTATGGTGTTCCCGAGAGTATTATTACTGACAATGGTACAAATCTCAACAACACGATGATCACCAAGATATGTAAGCAATTCAAGATACAGCATCATAACTCTTCTCTCTACCGGTCAAAGATGAATGGCGATGTTGAAGCGGCTAACAAGAACATCAAGAAGATTATACAGAAGATGACGGTGACGTACAAAGACTGGCATGAGATGTTACCATTTTCTCATCATGGGTACCGTACCTCAGCACGGACGTCGACAGAGGCAACACCCTACTCTCTGGTATATGGCATGGAGGCAGTCCTACCCATCGAGGTCCAGATTCCTTCTTTACGGATTATGAAATATGCGGGTTTGAATGAAGACGACTGGATCCAGACTCGACATGATAAACTAAATTTGATCAACGAGAAGAGACTTATTGCTATCTGTTATGGTTAGACGTATCAAAAGCGAATGATCAATGCTTTTAACAAGAAAGTCAGACGTCAAGAATATCAATTTGGGGATCTGGTAATCAAGCACATCATACTTCTGCAAGGTTATCCCATGGGAAAATGGACTCCCACCTACGAAGGGCCATTTGTGATTAAAAACATTTTCTCGGGTCGAGCCATGATTCTAACCACCATGGACGGTGACGACCTTCCTCACCCTGTCAATGCAAACATAGTGAAAAGATATTACGCATGATAAAAGACCCGCTAGATTTACTGGCCTAGGCAAAAATAAGGGCTTCCCGACGAACCAAAAGGGTTCGGGCAAAAGTAAGGGATGAAAATGAAAAAATATGTACACCCGGCAAGCCGAAAACCTGAAAAGGCGGCTTGGACAAAAAAGGGTATCCCGGTGGACTGAAAAGCCGAAAAGGAAGTCCAGGCAAAAGTTAGGGATGTAAAGCGTATCACTATGTCCCATTGGATCATCTTGCGACCAGACCTCAAAATCAACTATCAAGCTCGAACGAAATCGATCAACCTAATCAACTTCGGACAAGCAGCAAAGTGATGAGACGTTCGAAGACATAGAGGCAATATCAGAGTTGGAACCCAATGCGATTGTTACACATAGCTATTTTTTTTTCTTTTTACACAAAATTATATAGTTTCTATTTTTATGGCGGCTTTCTCTTACTAGAGCGTCAGTCCCCTTGTACAAAAACGCCTATTACAGGCCAACTTCGAAAGTTAATACAAATCATTTTTACAAAACTATTTGTTTTTCTTTTTCCGTTTTGTTTTGCAAGAACGTCCAATGGTTTATTCTTGACATATGCATTTGAATATGATTGCTGCTCATAAACATTTACATAAGAAACGAAAAGAGAACTGCTCGTAACTTAAGAAACAGGGGCAAAAATAAGAAATATCAAACCCGATAGTTACTTTGTCCAGCAGGTACTAGGGTAGAGACAGCTTTGGAGAACAATCATAAGTACATACGACCCTGTAACATCTTACTCCCCACAGAGTAAAAGCAATCAAGGCATTTGATATCAGGTTTCCTAAAACAGGAAGTAATCTCCCCAGCCGGGGTATTTCAAAAACCTGACAGCTGTATCACTAGCCGAATTTCATAATCGCGAGCAGATCATCATAATTTTTATCTCCCCAAGCAGAGTTTATTTCTCTGAATACATAAGCTCAATCCCCTACAAAGCCTACTACTTTAGCTACGGAAATTCACCTTCTAGATTATTCCCTGCATAGCTACTCTCAAACAGAGTCTCTCCCTGACGGAATATTCACAAACAACAAAGAGTAAATCTTCAGCACATTCATTTCCATTCACCATCCCCAATGGAAGTAGAAGAACCACAATTCTCTACAACAGTCAGGAATGCTATACTCTCCAGCAGCAGTCAGGGATTTATTTTCCCTGACTGGGACATGTCCCCAATAGTATTTCATGTACATACATCATGACACGCGCATACATATCACCTACAGCATAATCTCATTTATTTTTGAGAACATCATCTCACAAGGCATTTCATGCATCACACATATAATTAACTCTATTATCTTTTCAGGAAAGACAATTATCACCAACAATTAGCAGTTATACATGTCATATCTACAGACAGCTAATGGAAAATCAGTTCCCGAAGATCAAACGGGTCAACTAATCTACATAACCAAATGAAGTAACCCTACTATTAAGGTTCCTTCTCATAGCCCTACTATCCAGGCTTTCATCCCGAAGTAACCCTACTATCCAGGTTCCTTCTCATATCCCTACTATTCAGGATTTCATCTCGAAGTAACCCTACTATCCAGGTTCCTTCTCATAGCCCTACTATCCAGGTTCCTTCTCATAGCCCTACTATCCAGGCTTTCATCCCGACGTAACCCTACTATCCAGGTTCCTTCTCATAGCCCTACTATCCAGGCTTTCAGTTCCAAGTAACCCTACTATCCAGGTTCCTTCTCATAGCCCTACTATCTAGGCTTTCAGTTCGAAGCAACTCTATTATCCAGGTTCCTTCTCATAGATCTACTATCCAGGCTCCCATATCGAAGTAACCCTACTATCTAGGTTCCTTCTCATAGCCCTACTATCCAGGCTTTCAGCTTGAAGTAACCCTACTATCCAGGTTCCTTCTCATAGCCCTACTATTCAGGCTTTCAGTTCGAAGTAACCCTACTATCCAGGTTCCTTATTATAGCCCTACTATCCAGGCTCCCATTTTGAAGTAACCCTACTATCCAGGTTCCTTTTCTTTTATCTCCAGACAACCGTTTACAACACTGTAAGACCTGGACCCGAACAGATACGGTCAATTTCACAATTCCCCAGTAAGTCGTTGTGCAGCCTAGACCCTGACCAGACATGCAACATACTTTAACCTCCTCAATTAAGAGATAATTACCCAATAGAGTAATGGACAACTTAAGCTCCTATACTCTACTACCCAGGACATAAATCAACATTCCTCAGCGAAGTCCTCCTCAGCGGTGGGTACAGAAATTCTCGCAAAGGAATCTCTTATACAACTGATATCTTTTCTGGATGGAATCTTTAAGCCCATCTCCGACGATTCTCTATCGACTTCCAAATGGCATTTGTAAGCCCATTCCTGATATCACCAATCAGTATTACTTCATGTGAGTGCAAATTTCTAGGCACTCTAGTGTTCAATCCTCGTCTACCTTCAGATCACGAAAGGGAAACCAGCCAATCTACATCCTCAGGTTTAAGAAGATTGAACAGGGGCAGCCGTTGTACCCCAAAATTTTCCCTCCTATTTTACTCAAAACATACTCATTGAATTCTTCAACTTGCCAAAAGATGCCCAAGGATTGATCAGACAAATGCTCTCCTAAGACAATGAACCTCAAACTAGGGTTTCCATATGCATCAAGATGGGTGAAATCCAAAGGTTTAAAATATTATACATGGTCTTAATATGTTCTCAAGATCATCAATGTCAAGTTTCATGCCTTGCAAAAGAAGTTTTCTCAGACAACTCCTCAAATGCCTGAAAACAAACTTTACTAGGTCAAAAGTCAACTGTGGTCCACATGCAGGCAAACTTCAAGATTTTTGGTTAACATCAACATTTTGAAGGGATATCCATCATTTGATCAAGGCTTTATCATGATTCTTCAAGGAAGGCTCCTAATTCATCAAAACTCAAAAGTTACTAAATTAGGGTTTCTTAGGAAAAAGTCAACCAAACTTTAACCAGACATAACTCTCTCATACTTTATCAGAAATTTCTCATCCAAGGCTCATTTTGAAGAGAATTAAATTCCCTACAACTTAACTCCATTCCTCAAGTTCAAGAAATGCACTCATGGAAAGACATGAACTCAGACATTATAGATCATTCCAAAAAGTCAACAAAAAACACCTTTTAGGTCAAAGCTCCTTACATGAACATGGAAGATCCAATTGAGATGAAACCAAAGAGGTTGCTTAGGGGACCTACTAAGATTTCCATAAAGTCATATAACACCCTCTTAGGGTCAAAATTGAAGGAGATATGCATTGTCAAAGTTGGCCATTTTTGGAGAATTATCAAAAGTCAACAATGCCCAAAATTGCATTTTTTGGAAAATGGGCCCAACTTTTTGGGCTTATATTTCATTCTCAACATGGTCCACGACCCATAAACCCATCCATGCTTCATCTTCACATTTATTTTATTTATTTTTGTTTTTTATCATTAAAAATCCAAATTAAATTAAATAAATGGTATAAAAATATTTTGAAATGGTTTTCCATTTAATGAAGGGGAATATATGTTGATCATGGCCAAGAAATCGTGCAAACCATGGAAAAGGAAGAGAATATTCAAAAATGGAAAGTTTGGAAGCAATTTTAAAAGGCCATTATTCTTTTAGATTCTCTCCATATATGTTAACCTAGGTCTTGCCTCATACATAAGGAAGAGATTCTAACCCTAAAGCAGAACACACGTGCGCGCAGCTGGCCTCCCAATCCAAGAACAAAGCTTCAAAAATTCCAAAAGTGGTGCAACTCTCAAACACTCGATCCAGTCCCCCTCAGTGAGATAGAAGCACTTTATCACGCTTCTGAGAATCCCAGGAGTTTATCTATTTCACTTTTGAAACTTGAAGCGTTCAGGATTGCAACAACCAAGTGTCACCGGTTAGCAAGGTTTGTTGAATTTGAAATTGTTAATTCAGGCATTGTTGACATGTTTGATGTGTTTATTTGTGTTCAGGACACCTTTAAGGACATGTTGGTTGTTTCGCATTAGAGTTTCAAGGCCTAAATCACGTGATGCCATTTTAGGGCATCACAAACTGAAGCTTTCGAAACTCTATATCTAGGGATCTTCAGACCAAACTAACCCTATATTTGGATTCCTGGGAAAATTTCAGGGGGTGTAGGATCCTTTGCGCCTTTTAAATTCCACTTTTTTTAAGGTTTTGGATTTTCATCCTCCTGGAGAAGATGACCAGAGACTCTCTCTGGAATCGTTGAATATTGACTCCGGTTGAGAAGCCCGCGTGTCAATTTGATGTATCTTGATTGGTTAGCTTGTATTGCCAAAACATTCATTTTTGATGACCTGGATCTAACACTGGTTTTCCTTTTAATTATTTTTATGCTATTATATAAACGAATGGCTTAGTAGCGCGGTTGGAAGGGAGAAGGGTCTATGAAGTGCACGTCCTGGGTTCGACCCCAGCCATGTGCTTTTGCATTTTTTTCTAACATTTATTGCAGGTTCCAGTGCATAATATCTAAATACGTCCACCATACTCCCCTAATCTCATCTTTGAGATCCATCACCATGTAGATCCCACGCCCCATCCTTGAGGGTCCACCATGAGTCCTCAGGAGATGACTTCTTTGGATCAGGCGCCAGACACTGGGCCAGCTTTGGGCCTAACACAGAATTGGCAGTACACCCCCCAAGTTACTCATCATATCAGGCCCAAATCCCATTCTCTTTTTATTTCATTTATTTTTATTTTAATTATTTTTACAAAACAAGATTATTTTTTTATTAAATCCAAACACAAAAAACATAAAAATCAGATTTTTTTATTAAATATTTATTTGCATTTAATTAATTAGTTTAATTAGATTAACTCAAACATTTTTTTGTAATTAAAATTTAATAGAAATTAAGTTAATTTAATTACTTTTTCCTTCCATAATTAAAATTAAATAGAATTAGGTTTGTTTTTATAATTAAAATTAATTTTTGAAAATGAATTATTTTAATTATTTCAACATTGGTTATTTTGTTAAATAAAATTAATTAGTAAATTAGGTTTAACTTGCAAATTGCAACTATTTTTCTCAATAAAAAATAAAAAAATATTTTTTAATTAATTAGATTTCTTAGGTTTCTAATTTGCTCCCGTCTTAACTTTCGCGCTTTGTTTTCCTTATTTTTATTAATTATTGTATTTGTTCCAAGTTTGTAATAGTTGATTAGGTACTATTTCGCATTTATCATTTTTCCTCGATTTTTTGTTATGTAATCCCATCCCCAAGGCCTTGTAATAGCTAGGGTTTTAATTTCTCGCACTTTACTTCCCGCAATTATAAACTGCCTAGATGTGTGGACAATAGGCTTGCATGTAAAAGATAAATCAAATTAATACAGTAGAAAACCCTAATTGTACAAAGATAATTAACTGAAAAAAACACACTTGCACATGCTCACTCCTAGGGTTTGCCCCACTCGGTTGCATCGGAAATAATGGTCGTGTCCCTCGAACGTAGGGGTACCTTAGCAATGACCCGCAATTTAAAATCGTCATAAAGATCATAGTTCCTACTTGTCCCTCGAGTTGCCTACGAATTGATCTTATGACGATAGTCCCTTTGAAATGCTAAGGTATCTTTACTTGTTGCCTTCAGAGACCATTTCGTCCCTTCGAACGTCCCTTTAAAAATCCAATGTCAGAGCTACCTACTCCTTAATAGTAGGATAGAGCTGTCTAAAGGAGATGAAAACGAACATACTTTTTTCGAGTTGGTAGAAATCTTAAGTACTTGCTCAAAACAAAAACTTTTCACACTAACACTTTTCAAAAACAGTTTTCAAAACAACTTCCTCACACTCTTGAGGACCTATACAATGGTTTTCACGAAGAAAGCAAAACTTTTCAAAACAAGCACACACAAGCAATTTAAAAAATGAGCAAGTACCTAAGAGCCCGTGGAAAACCACGGATAGAAAGGGTTCTAACACCTTCCCTTTCTATAATCTACCCCCCCCCCCCCCCCATACTCAGAAATATCTCAAAAAAAGGTTTTTTCTGTTCTTTTTCCTTTTCCTTTGTTGGATGAAATAAAAGTCGGTGGCGACTCTTGCTTACCGCGACATTTACGAATACAAAATGAAAACCAGTATAACAGTCGGTTCTGGCCCCGTATCACAGACACTTACTCGTCTGGAGAGGATAAGTTTGAATGATTACCGGTCCGATTTCAGATTTTGTAGCAACTTTTTCGGGATAGAAACCTGAACTACCCTTTGCTGGAGAAAGGGATTTTACCGTTGATTTGTAGTAGTCAGAGAAATTGGCTCAAGCTGGGGAGAGTGTTTTCTATTGGGGAAATAAACCTAATTCGAGAAATAAACCTTATTGGGGAAATAAACCATGTTGGGGAAATAAGCCCTAAACCTGTTGGAGAAACACTTTGCTGATGAATACTCGTGCTGAGGAAATAAGCTCTACTGGAGAAAACAATTTTGCAGAGGATTTTACAGTTTCGGAGGAATAATATCGGCTGGGGAAGAGAATTCTTATGAACTGTGTTGACATCATAATCTCTTACAAGGGTTGGGACTCTGTTGGTTAGTGATGTTGTCAGGGAAAAGATCATATTCCCTCATCCAGTAGGGAAATCTGCTGGCGAATTAAGTTATTTCAACCTTGTGGGGAGTGTATCTTTGTTGAAAATGAGCTTGCAAATATGACTCTGTAGGGATAATCCTATGAGGATTTATGTGTGACTTGAACATTATCCCAACTCCTAGAGTCTTGAGAAAATGCTTGTTCCTGTTTTTGTACATATATTTGTTAACAGTAATCATATTCATATGCATATGCATATGTTCATTCAATTTAGTTATTGGAAGTTTTGGCAAACAAAATAGAAAAAAAAACATTTGAATTTTTGAAACGGTATTTGTATTGATAGTTTGCCTATAAACAGGCAATTTTTTACAAAGAGACGGAAATCCTAGTAAGAGGAAATCGTTGCGAAAATGAAGAAAGATTACAAAGTGAAAACATATATCTATGTTAAAATAATCTCGTCGTGTTTCAACTCTGCTATTGCCCCTATGTCTTCGAGCATCTCATCCCTTTCTGTCAGAAGAAGTTGACTGAATTTATATGTACCATTTGAACCAGATGTTAATAACAAGGCTTGTTATGAGTGATCCAACAGGACATAATCATACTCTATAATCCCTAACTTTTTCCCGGACCTCCCTTTCGGGTTTTTAGTCCACTGGGATATCCTTTTTTTCCTAAGCCGCCTTTTCAGGTTTTCGACTTATCGGGTGTACAATCTGTTTATATTCTTATCCCTAATTTTTACCTGAACCCTTTTGGTTCGCTGGGATGCCCTTATGTTTTCCTAGGCCGGTCAACCTAGCGGGTCTTTTTTCATGCATAGTATCTTTTAACTATGCCCGCGTTCACAAGGTGCGGAAAATATTCACCGTCCATGGTGGTTAATATCATAGCACCACCAGAAAATATTTTCTTTATCATAAATGGCTCTTCATAGGTGGGAGTCCATTTTCCCCTGGGACCACCTTGTGGTATAATGATGTGCTTTATTACCAGGTCGTTGGCTTGATATACCCGATGCTTGATATTTTTGTTGAATGTCTTGATCATACGCCTCTGATACATCTGACTGTGACAGACAGCCGCAAGCCTCTTCTCGTCAATCAAATTTAACTGATCCAACCTAGTTTGAATCCACTCGTTTATGTCCAAATCTGCATCCTTCATGATTCTCAGAGAAGGAATCTAAACTTCGACAGGTAGAACAAATTCCATACTATAAACCAGAGAAAATGGGGTTGCCCTAGTTGAAGTTTGTGCTGAAGTATGATAGCCATGGAGAGCAAATGGTAACATCTTGTGCCAGTCTTCGTAGGTCATAACCATTTTCTGCGTAATCTTCTTAATGTTTTTATTGGAGGCTTCCACTATGCCATTCATTTTTGGTCGATACAGAGAAGAGTTGTGGTGCTTAATCTTGAACTACATGGAGAGTTCCATGATCATAGTATTGTTGAGATTGTTACCATTATCTGTGATAATTATCTCAGGGATACTGTATCAACAGATAAGATTATGTTTATTGAAACGAGTGACAACATTATTGGTAACTGAGGCGAATGAGGCTGCTTCAACCCACTTTGTGAAATAATCAATAGCAACCAGGATAAAACAGTGTCTGTTAGAAGCAGTAGGCTTAATTTATCTAATCATATCAATGCCCCACATTGCAAATGGCCAAGGTTAAGTCAAGACATTTAGAGGGACCGGTGGCACATGTACTTTGTTAGCGTAGATCTGGAACTTATGATAAGTTTTGGAGTGTTGATGGCAATCAGATTCTAGGGTTGACCAGTAGTAACACGCTCTCAGAATCTTCTTAGCCATAGTATGCCCACTGGAATGAGTCCCAAAGATACCTTCGTGCATAATTTCCATAATTTTCTCTGCTTCTTTCTTGTCCACACAACTAAGCCAATTCGAATCATGGTTGTGCTTGTACATAATTTTGTTGCTCAAGAAGAACTTAGCAGAGAACCTCCGTAGGAATTTCTTGTCATTGATAGATTCTCCTTCAGGATACTCTTGAACCTCAAGGTACCTCTTTACTTCATAGAACTAAGGCTTTTATTCTGTTTCGTCAGTGTCAATTTCATAACACTGTGTTGGGTCATCCATTCTTTCAATGGTAATTCTGGGAGCCTCATTATGCCATCTCACCTTGAACATGGATGACATGGTAGCTAATGCGTCTTCCAAATTATTCTCTTCTCTTGGGATATGTTCAAAAGTAATCTCTTTGAAATACGGAATTAAGGTTAACACATGTTCTCGGTAAGGGACATGATAGAATACTACAGTTTCTAATTGGCTTGAATGAAGAATACAATGGTGTAGTATCACAAGTTTTTCTTATGGATCCTTGGCCAAAAATAAATAAGGTGTTTTCTATGGTGATGCAGCGGGAAAGAAAAATATGTGGCACTATATTCTCAAGTGAAACTGTAGCTAAAGATAGCTCAAGTATGATAAATATTATGGATGGATCAAAACAAATTGGCAGAGGTCGAGGAAATGGCAACTTCACTGCAGGTAGAGGTAGAGGAAATGTGAAAGTATGCACTTATTGTGGTAAGACATATCGCTTTATAGTTAGTTGTTATAAGAAGCATGTATATCCACCTAACTTTGGCAGAGGAAGTTCTTATGTGAATAAAGTGGAAGCTAAGGATCATGAAGCTACGCATGTTATGGCATCAACAAGTGATAGTAGAAACATCTCACTAACTAAAGATTAGTGTCAAAACTTGATTGTTTTTCTTGAAAATAGCACAAGATCTGTCAACATAACTAAGGGAGGTAATCCTTATATTGCTAGCTTTAATGCTCATAGTAGTGTAAATTGGATTCTAGATACAAGTGCTACACACCATATATGCCATTCATTAGAATGGTTTTTTAATTTCTGTACCCCAAAATTTTCCCTCTCATTTATCAAATATTTTCTCACAAGATCTCCTTTGGTTCAAGATTGCACAAGGGTTGATCAGCTCAAGACATCTCCTTAAGCACTAATGACTGAAATTAGGGTTTGAGATTGCAAAAGTATAATTGAAATTTTAATGCCTCATATTACTTTCACGGATCATTATGTACCCCCAAGATTTCTCATGTCAAGTTTCAAGTCTTGGATCACATTTTTGCTCAATCAATTGAGCAGTTGACCTAAAAATCAGCCGTATTGGGGAAAAAGTCAATTGTGTCCAATTTACAGTCAAACTTCATAATTTTTTATCCATATCAACATTATAAACTCACATTTCTCATTTGATCAAGTTTGGACCACAATTCCTCAAGAAATTTGATCAGATCATCAAAAGGGCAAAATGGTCAAAATTAGGGTCTTGATTGAGAAAGAGCAATTTCTGATTTTTAACCTAGCAAATGGTTAATTGGTTGGAGACATGATCTCAAGGTTTAAATTGAATCATTTTGACCTAATTTCATGACTCAAAACATTCCTCAAGATCAATTGATTGATAGTTGATTTTCAGCCAACTGATCAAAAGTCAATTGTACACTGAAAAGTCATACTTTGACTTTTTGGTCAAAATCAAGTGTCAAAGATCACAATTCATCAAAACATGTAAAAATATGAAACTTGTTCATCAAGAAATCAAAAAGTCAAGATTTTATTTTGAAAAGTCAAAGTTTCCAATCTTAGAAATTTTTCTAAGTGTTGAAAACTTCATATTTTTTCACAACTTTGAGCCAATTTTTCACCATGATGCAAGATGATTCAAAAGAAACTTTCAACAAGAAAGTTGTATATATCCATGAGATCTAAAACATTGCTTTACACAACTTCTCCTATAAATGCTTGGATCTCAAGTTATTAATCCATGAAGTCATGGTCATGAAACTAAAACACTTAGTGAAATTTTGAGCATTTTTGGTCAGGATTTTGACCTAACTTCTTGGCCAAGTTTCACATAGTTCCACTTGTATTTTGCAAAAGTGATTCAAAGATGGATTATAGATCACATTACAAGCTTTCCAAAATGTCCAAGAACTCCTTGAGATCATTCTTGAGAAAGGAGAATGGAAGAGAGGAAGTTAGGATTTCAAACTGGAATTATAGGTCATTTTTGTGATGAACAAGAATTCAAATCTCAAGCCTATGCTGCACAATATTGCTTTGCAGACCTCTAAACCTCAAAATCTCTCCCTAATCAGAAGATTACACTTGCTTTTGAGCTATTATCCATTTGATTCAAGCTTTATCCAAGTTAATTTTCCATTAATGGCACAAAGGCACCATTGCCATTTACATAAAGCAAGCTTTATGGAAAGTCAACTTGCATTGAGCTTTTCACTTGTTCCTTCTGTACAAGCTTCCTCTACAAGGTCAGATAAACATGTTTAAAGTTGGTAACCACTCTAGATAGCTTTGTACCTTTCCTTGAAACCATACTTGTCAAGCTTGCTTAAAAAACAAGTCAAAATCCCATAACTTGTGATTCTGACCACCTCAAGTATCCAAACCTTTTCCTATATATCAAGACACTTTTATGTAACCTAGGAGAGGGGCTCAAGAATTCAAAATCACTCCTAAGCACTCTATAACTCAAAATTTTCCATAATTTTACAGTTTTGAACTTCACATAGCCATCTCCAAATCCACTCGTGCGTATTGAGTTTCAACCATCCAAACACCTTATATACATCACATAGGAGTGATCCATGCCTTTGTTGCTGGACTGTAACTCCATTTGCATAATCCACCATTTTCAAAAACTGAGCTTGCAGGTTGACTTGGTTAGAGGGATTCATGGACTTTCAAAGCAAAGCAAGGGTTGGAATACACTCAAGGAGGTCCTGGAAAGCTAAACAGATCATCAAGACAACTTAAAAGTTTCTAAAACTCCATACTCGACTCTAGTGGCAAGAGGTATGTTTTCAAATTTCAAAATCTTAATACAAGCATCTTTTGTGCATATATTCTGAAGCAGAAATGAAGATATCATTGTCCTGAAGCTGTACATATCCATAGTTTACATTTACATGGTTTGAGCTTAGAGAATTTTAAGTTTGAAGTTTCTTAAAAAATTAATGTTCAAATTAGGGCTAGAGAAATTCTCATTCATCTTTGATTTATAGCTTTAGTTGTTTACATGGTTAGAAGGGTGAAGATGAAGATACAGGTGGTCTGGCGAGCTGAAGGGTGAAGATGAAGTACAGGTCATGGAGACATTTTACATTATGTATTTATTCTTTCATTTAAGTTAACGGATGTACAACCACCCCAGTGGTAAGGCAGCACGCGTTATTGGTAGAGGTCGTGGGTTCGAACCTCAGCGATGCCTTTTGCATTTTTTTTCCACTTTTTTGTCATTTTTCCTTTTTTGTTTCAGGTATCGCTTGGGCCTGACTTTTTTTTCTTAACATCACCCCCTGCTTGCTTCATACATGCAGCCTTTTCTTTTATTTATGGTTCTAACAAAAACTGCATTGGGTCAGACCATAAACTTTTTTACACACATACACTCAAAATCTATTTTACACCCCTGACTTCATTTTCACATTTTTATTTCATATTTTATTTTTTTATTTATTTTTATTATTATTAATATTAATAATATTGTTATTTTTATTAATGAAAATCCCACAAACATTTTTATTTATTATTTAGGTAATAATATATTTATATTTTATTTCCTTTAAGACCAAAAAAGACAAAATATTTTATTATACAAATTTAATTTATTTTCTTAAATAAAATAATAATTAGAATTAGGTTTAGTTTATTTTCTCTTTTAATTAAAATTAATTTAGAAACTTAGGATTTTTAATTAATTAATTTTTTCATACTAGTTTAATTTAATTAAAACCCTTTCACAAAAAACTTCATAAAAAAAACCTAAAAAATATTCTTTTAATTAACTTAGTTTAATTTTCTTACTTTTAAGTTCATTAATTTTCTTCTAGTCAATTAGGTTAAAACAAAAAACATTTTTCTAAACAAAAATCCAAACATATTCATTACTTTTTCCATTTATCATTTTATACTTTATTTTAATTCTTGTACATTATTCAATATGATTGTAATAGTTAATTAGATTTAATTTTCTTTCAATTCCCCATTTGTAATTTGTATATCCCCTCCCCCTAAATGATGTAATAGCTTAGTATTTTTATTTTCCGCAATTTAATGCTTTATATACAAATGCTAGTAATTAGGATTTGTATGGGAAGATAGAATCAATGCTTAGAAAAAACTTAATCAAGTAAAATCAAGCATGTAAACCAATACACTTACACACATACACCCTTAGGGTAAACCCACTTTGTTGCCTTACAAAAATGGCCATATTATGCATGTGAGGTATCTTAGTAAAAACAAACAAAATACAAGACCATAGTCCCTCGATGACGCTATCAAAGTTGCCTTTCAAAAATGATATTAGTCCCTTAAATAAAATGCTAAGATATCTTACAAAATTGCTAATCATGGCTATACGATGATCCATGTCAGTCCCTTTTACATCCAAAGATAGGGTTATTTACCAAATCAATGGTAAGATAACAATGTCAAAGGAAAGAGGAAATAAACATGAAATACTTTTGAGTAGGTAGAACGTTCCTAGTTGCTTGCTCATTTTCAAACCAAAACATCCTTGCTATTTTCAAAACAAACACCAACACTTTCAAAAACATCTTTAAAAATTGAAAATATTTGCAAAAGATCAACACTTTATATACATTCTTACGAACGAGAATCATTACAAAGGTTGCCTAAACAATGGCGCCTTTTCAAAATACATTCAAAAACCACACAACACACATTTTTAAACAAAAGCAAGTGATCTAGAAAGAAACTAAGAGTTCATGGAAAACCATGGACGGAAAGGGTGCTAATACCTTCCCTTTTCATAATCTACCCCCTGAACTCAAGAAAAATATCTCAAAGGTCTTTCCTATTATTTTCAGCCTTTCCTTTTGGATAAAATAAAAGTCGGTGGTGACTCTTGCTAACTGCAACATTTGCGATCAAACACAAAACGACTAAGTCAATTCTCCCACCGCGTTACAGAACTGGTGACTCTGATGTGGATAATTTTAAAAGTGGGGTTACCTTAGGTCTAGATCACATTTATTTTTATTTCATTGTTTGACTTGTATGCTTTACATTTTGATTCTCTTTTTAGGTTTGAATCCTCTACCCGGATTTGGGATACCTTATACGTAAGTAGCAATACATTGTGGAAACTATGCAGGGTATACCGACACGGTCTAAGCAATAGCTACATTAGTGTAACATATTTGTGGGAACCGGTATCCCTTGAGTAGTCAAGGAGAATACGGGACCGCTGAGTGATGTCATGAAGCACTAACTAAATTTTATAACCTTTACTTGACCAACTTGGCCATTAGGACGTAGTGAGATGACCAGATTTGGTGCAGTCCGAAGTTGGTAGATACTCGATACTACACTCATTGAGGTTTGATTTTTTAGGATATTTCGGTCGCTATTAAAGAGGCTTCTGCTGAAACAATGACCGAGAAAGCAAACCAGTGATATTGAGCTCCTTTAGAACTCGGTTACTATTGCTAGGACATGTTTGAGCCAACTAAACTTCAAGAGGGTACTTACCTATGAGACTCCGTGCAAGCCTAAACCTAAGGACTTGTTTGTTTTGTTTGTATATATCTACTTGTACATAATATCATAAACATCACAACATCATACTCATACTCACTAACCATTTCAAGGATTTTGGAATTTATCTTTGTTTGTTTTTGTAGGACATGGATTCTATTCGCAGGAAAACCATTCAAGTCAATCTCGTAAGGATCCCTCCTCAACTTAAAGAGTTAGCATCAAGGGTTCCTGAGATTTATCCATTTACGGAAATACACGATCGCCTTCTAAACTTGGTCACCTCCAACACTGATGAAGACATGATGAAGATTCTCTTCCAATTCTTTGATCCTCTACACCATTGCTTCACATT
Source organism: Vicia faba (assembly GCA_948472305.1). Classification (NCBI taxonomy): domain Eukaryota; kingdom Viridiplantae; phylum Streptophyta; class Magnoliopsida; order Fabales; family Fabaceae; genus Vicia; species Vicia faba. The sequence goes on along the minus strand of OX451738.1, from coordinate 1,084,227,709 downwards.
TCCCGATTATCAACTTGTGCCAACTTTGGAAGAATTCTCCCAACTCTTGAGGATTCCCATTCTCAATCAACTACCCTTCAACGGTGCGAAAAGAGATCCAAAACCAGAAGAGATTTCTCAAGCCCTACACTTGCAACCATCTAATGTAACAACTAATTGGGAAACAAGGAGTGGTGTCAAAGGTTTCTTAGCTAAGCTCTTGTTTGAGAAAGCTCAAAACTGTTGGAACTCTTTTAACTTGCAAGCTTTTTAGGAAATTGTGGCTCTCCTCATCTATGGGATGGTTTTGTTTCCAAATCCTGAGCAACTCATAGATGTAAATACTGTCAAAATCTTCATGTCTCGTAACCCGGTGCCTACTTTGTTAGGAGACATTCTACATTCTTTTCACACTCACACTATGAGGAAAAGAGGTATCCTCATGTGTTGTACTCCTCTCTTGGTAAGATGGATTATTCCGTATCTTCCCTAATCTGTATTGAAGAACGAGCAAGGTTCAAGGTGGTCACATAGGTTGATGACGCTCAAACATTTAGACATTCATTGGTGTTCCTGATCTGTATAGAATGTTATTATCGTCGACCGTTATGGAGAATTCCCTAATGTCCCCTTACTTGGCATTAGAGGAGGTATCACTTATAACCCCTGCTTGGCCTTGCGACAGTTTGGTTACGCCTGAAGGGATGGTCCCCATGAGATGCTTTTTCAAGGGTTGGTATTTGACTACGAGAATGACGATCAAGGTCACCGCCAAAGGTTTATCTGAGCTTGGAGGATGTTGAACGAGGTAGATAGCAAGACATTGGGGCATAAGAATTCCATCCCTCTTGAGCCTTATCTCAAATGGGTACGAACCCATGCTCAAAGTCTTATGATGCCTTATCCCTCTATTCTTCCGTTCTTCAAAGACCCTGTTATGGAAGGAGATGTCCCATACACTATCCTTCATCCTAACATTCCCACCTCTCTCGAAGACTTGCGAAGGGATTGGATACAGCTTAAGGGGGAGCAAAACACTTTCGAAGACCAATTCTACGCCAGCAAGAAGAAGGTTCTAGAACTCACCAGGAAGCTTCATGAGGAGCGGAGTCTGAACGCCTACATCGCACCAAAGAGGATGCATTCAACTTTTTTATCTTAGAGTTTTTGTATTCCTTTGTAAGCCCAAAGAAGCATAATGTACTCAAACTTTGATTTATTAATATAACGTGTGTTCCTTTTTTTGTCTAAAGCAAATTTAAATCTCTAATTTCCTTGAAATCATTGCATATGCATTTCCACTCATCATCACACAAATAGGTTTCTTACCACAGGTCTCCTTATCTTTCTACTGTTTATTTCAGTAAGATGGATCTTGAGCAGACAGTAAAAGATCTTCAAGCGCAGAATGCTCAGTTTCAATAGATGTTCTTAACTTTGGAAAAAGGGCAAGAGGATTTGAAAACTTTGCTGATCAAAGAAAAGAAGAAGAAAGCAAAGAAATCAACCAGTGTTTTGAATCTAGGAAGAAGGTTCCCAGGGTCAGCCAGACGAACCCTAGACTTCACAATATCATCAGGTGAAAAGTATAATCAAGAAGGGAAAAACATGGAAGTGATTGCCCATACATAATTTGAATAGGAAGAAGAATAGGATTACTCTGAAGAACAGTATCCTCCGGCTGATGAGAAATACAAACATCTGGAAGAGCGTCTAAGTGCAATGGAGATTCAGAAAGTGCCCGGGCTGGACTTTGAAGAGCTGGGTTTAGTGTCTGGGATTGTTATTCCACCAAAGTTCAAGGCACCAGTGTTTTCTAAGTACGACAGGGTTTCGTGTCCCAAGATGCACCTCCGATCTTATGTGAGGAAGATACAGCCTCACACTGCCGACAGAGATTTGTGGGTCCACTTCTTTCAGGATAGTCTATTCGAAACTCAGCTAGATTGGTTCTATCAACTGGAAAGGGACAATATCCATAATTGGGAATACCTTGCCGCTGCTTTTTATAAGCATTATCAATACAACGCAGACCTTGCTCCCACCCGTACTCAACTCCAGAGTATGGCTATGGTTTCAAGCGAAGTTTTCAAAGACTACGCTAAGAAATGGAGGGACTTAGAAGGAAGAGTCCAGCCTCCCCTGTCTGACCGAGAGCTAGTAGACATGTTTCGGGGTACCCTTTCCGGTCCATTCTATAATCATCTAATTGGATGCTCCTCAGCAGGCTTCACTGAATTAATCTTGACCGGGGAAAGAGTGGAAGCTGGGATTAAGAGTGGGAAGATCCAAAAGGATGCATCCTCTAGTGCCATGAGAAAACCATTTATTATGAAGAAAGAAGTCGGTGTTGTGTACCCTCAAAGGAATCAGGACAGAACTGAACGTCGTCCAATGGTCGAGGCCGTCATGATCCCTAAGCGTGCACCTACTCAACAAAGGAGCAAACAGCCTAGAACAGAAAGACCAGTAAGACAATTTACCCAGATAAATATGATGATGTCTCAAGTCCTGCTACATATGTTAAGATATAATCTGGTAACTTTGAAGGAAGCCCCGAAGAATCCCAACACCGCCTCTCCTCATTACCACCCTAATGCTCGTTGTGCTTACCATTCAGAAAGTCCAGGCCATGATACCAACAACTACTGGGCTTTGAAAAATAAGGTGCAAGACCTTCTCGAGGAAAAAGAAATTGAAGATGATGTGTTTGTTACTGTTGTTGATGAACTTGTTACTCCTCTCTTGACAGTTAAGAGAAACCTGTTGAAGGCCGATTTATTTTCGGGCTGTGACAAAAGCTACCACCTCTGTTTATCCCTACCAACTGGCTGTCATTTACTGAAAGAAGGTGTTCAGCGCCTAATGGATGACAAAGAGATTTTGTTTGAAAAGACTCTCGTTCCAACAATTTATTACAATGATGTTTCAATAGTAACCATTTCCACCAATCCTTCCACGGTCTCCACCAAAAGACCCGTTATGATTAAATTTTTTCCTATGGTGACTCCACTAATAATTACTCTGCCAGGACCGATCCCGTACTCCTCATAGAAAACTGTCCCCTGGAACTATGGGGGTGACGTCTACTATCACGGCGTCAAACAGGGTTGGCTGGCTGATGAAGACTCGAAGTGGAAGGGTATTCTCCCCCGAGATTGCTCCTCCGAAACTGTTACCGGTCCTGTGATCATCCCTGCTTTTATTCCTGTTGACACTACTACTACAATCCCTATGGTTACCCCTACTGACACCCCTACCACTGAATCGACCGAGACTCAGGGAAAAGGCATTATGGTTGAGCCTGTCCGGATGAAGGCCCAATAAGTATATATCCCAGAGGCCTCCAAAAAGGAGATGGAAGAAATTCTGAAAATTATAAAGAGAAGCGACTCAATGTAGTCGAAAAACTAGGGCAAACTCCGTCAAAGATTTCTATGCTAGCTTTACTGTTGTGCTCCGAGGCTCATGGGAAAGCCTTGGAGAAATTTCTTAAAACTTCCCATGTGCCACAAGAAACCTCTGTTGATCAGTTCCAAGATTGTGTGGCTAGTTTGACTGTGGACAATGGTTTAGGCTTTTCTGATGCTGATCTTACACCTAGAGGGAGGAAACACAACGAGGTGTTACATGTCTCTGTCGAATGCAGGGGCACAACTTTGGCCCATGTCCTAGTTGATACTGGTTCATCTTTGAATGTACTTCCTAAGAAAGCTTTGGATAGACCCGACTGTGAAGGTTTGACCTTAAAACCCAGTAACATAGTTGTAAGTGCCTTCGACGGTTCAAAAAGAATGGTGCACGGGGAGGTTGACATCCCCATAAAAGTTAGAACTCAAACCTTTGATTCAACTTTCTACGTGATGGACATTCGCCTTTCCTATTCTTGTTTATTGGGCCAACCTTGGATTCACAATGCTGGTGCTGTCACCTCTATATTACATCAGATGCTGAAATACCCAACCAAGGGAAAAATCATTACTGTCCATGGAGAGGAGGAATATATGGTCAGTCACCTGAACTCCTTCATATATGTGGAATTGGATGGTGAATTCATTGAAACTCCGTTTCAGCATTTTGTGGAAGTCCTACAAAACGTGACAGTAACCAAGGCTATCTCCCAAGTCCCAAAAATTACAAGACCTCCGCTAAAGACGTCTTCTCTGAAAGATGCCATTGCAGTGATCGAAGAAGGTGGGTGTACTATTTGGGGCCAACTCCCGGATATCCCTTACAAATCTGACAAATTTGGTTTGGGTTTCGCTTCAGGAGCCCAGAAAGTTGTTCCCCGCTCTCGTGCCGGGGGACCACCTTTGAACATCATCAACCATTCAGTCAATGCAGTGGAGGATAGTGATGACAGCTGCGACCTGGAGGATTGGATTTTCCCAATTATCAACGGAGTACTCAGCAACTGGGAAGCTAAATATTTTGTCCCAATTACTTTTATCCAACTGTAATTGTCTTTAAATTTTTTGTCGAACTTGTAATGAATTAAAAATTCAGACTTTTAAAACCTTGTGTCTTACCCGAGACACAACGGTTTATTTGTAAGGGTTGTTACTTCATTTTCATATGTCATCAATGAATCATGGACGTTTTTGCATGCAAACTTTATGCTTTTTCTTTTTCTTTTTCTACATGTTTATTTTTCAATAATAGCTATACTCTTACATACACTCACATATCAAATGAAGATCTACATCCACTCAGGATCCCATGGGTAACAATTCTACTATGGCCTTTTGTGACTTTGAAAATCTAATCTACCATGCCGAAGACGAAGGTGAGGAAGATTGTAAAGTGCCAGGGGAACTAGCCAGGTTACTATAATAGGAAGAAAGGACCGTACAGTCCCACGAAGAACCAGTGGACACAATTAACTTAGGTACCGAAGAGGATAAGAAAGAAGTCAAGGTGAGAGCCAATCTGGAATTTAGTGTCAAGAAGCGCTTAATTCAGTTTCTACATGACTATGTTGAGGTCTTTTCCTGGTCATACAAAGACATGCCAGGACTTGATGCTGATATCGTGGTCCATCGTCTACCGTCAAAATAAGACTGCCCTCCGGTAAAACAGAAAGTCTGTCGCATGCGGCCAGACATGTCAGAAAATATCAAGACTGAAGTCATGAAACAATTCAACGCTAGATTCTTAGTCGTAACCTCCTATCCACAATGGGTCGCCAATGTTGTTCCAGTGCCTAAAAAGGTCGGCAAAGTATGCATGTGTGTGGATTACCGAGATTTGAATAAGGCAAGCTCTAAGGATGGTTTCCCACTTCCTCATATCAATAATTTGGTTGACAATACCGCACAACACAAAGTGTTCTCATTTATGGATGGTTTCTCAGGCTACAATCAAATCAAAATGGCACCTGGGGACATGGAGAAAACGACCTTCGTCACACAGTGGGGCACTTTCTGTTACAAGGTTATGCCATTCGGGTTGAAGAACGTTGGGGAAACTTATCAGCGCGCCATGGTAGCTCTATTTCATGATATGATCCATCACGAAATAGAGGTCTATGTAGATGACATGATAGCCAGATCTACAAACTAAAGAGGAACATCTTGACCATCTGCAGAAACTATTTGAAAGGTTAAAGAAATACAAGCTAAGGTTGAACCCGAATAAATGTACATTTGGGGTGAGATCCGGTAAACTCCTAGGCTTCTTCGTCAGTGGTAAATGTATCAAAGTGGACCCTTCCAAGGTAAATGAAATACAAGAAATTCCTTCTCCTCGCACCGAGAAAGAGTCAGAGGATTCTTAGCACGACTTAACTACATTTCCAGATTCATTTCTCACTTAACTGCTACTAGTGAACCAAACTTCAAATTACTGAAGAAAGATCAAGTAGTAAAATGGAATGATGAATGCCAAACTGCCTTCGACAAGATCAAAGAGTACCTACAAGAGCCTCCTACTTTGATTCCTCCAGTTGAGGGAAGACCTTTGATCATGTATCTAACTGTTTTGGAAAATTCAATGGGTGTGTGTGCTGGAGAAGCAGGACGAGTCTGGCCGAAAAGAGAATGATATTTACTACCTGAGCAAAAAGTTCAATGACTGTGAAACAAGATATTCACTACTCGAGAAAACTTGCTGCGCTCTGGCATGGGCTGCTCGCCGGCTGAGACAGTATATGTTAACCCATACTACCTTATTGATATCCAAGATGGATCCAATTAAATACATATTCGAGAAGCCTGCCCTCTCTGGGAGAATAGCAAGATGGCATATGATTCTGACTGAATACGACATTCGGTACACTATCCAAAAATCAATAAAGGGCAGTGTGCTAGCCGATCACCTTGCTCATCAAGTTGTGGATGATTATTAGTCTATGAAATTCGAGTTCCCAGATGAAGACATCATGATGGTAAACAATTTTGAAGAAATCAGACCATATGACGGACCTGAACAAGGATCCCGAAGGATCTTGGTTTTTGGCAGAGGCTCCAACACACTCGGAAATAGCATGGGTGTTATAATCATATCCCCTGAAGGATGTCATACTCCCTTCACTGCAAGACTTTGTTTCAATTGTACTAATAATATGGCAGAATACGAAGCATGTATTTTTGGTATCAAAGTTGCCATATGTTCTACCCCAAAAATTTTCCTCCCATATTTCTCAATGCATTTCAAGTGAGGTCCTCAAATTGCTCAAGGAAGTCCAAGGGTTGACCAGACAAAGTCTCTCCTAAGGCAGTCTACCCCAAATTAGGGTTTCGGTTTGCATCAAGATGTTTGAATCAAAAGGGTCCCAAATGCTCACTATTGTCCTAATATGTTCTCAAGATCATTCATGTCAAGTTTCAAGCCTTGCAGAGAAAGTTTGCTCAGTTAATTGCTCAAAGGCCTGAAAATTGACTGTGATAGGGCAAAAGTCAACTATGGCCCACATGCAGTCAAACTTCAAGATTTTTATTCAACATTCTCATTTTTAAGTATTATTCATCATTTGATCAAGGGTTGATCATGATTCCTCAAGGATTGCTCACAATTCATCAAAACCCAAAAGTTGCTAAATTAAGGTTTTGCAGGAAAGGTCAACTCAACTTTCACCAAGAATAACTTTCTCATACTTTATCAATAATTACCCATCCAAAGTTAATTTTTAAGAGGATGCAATTCCCTACAATTAATCTTCATCTCCCAAGTTCAAAAAATGCACTCACAAGAAGATACAAATTTGGACATTATAGGTCATTTTGAAAAGTCAACAAAAACACATTTTTTGTCAAAGCTTGATACATGAACATGGAAGACTCAATTGAGATAATACCAAAAGAGTTGCTTAGAGGACATCTTTAGCTTTCAAAAAAGTCAAAGAACACATATCTAGGGTCAAAATTGAGGAAGTTATGCATTGGTAAATTTGACCTTTTTTGCAAAATTGCCAAAAGTCAAAAGTGGCCAAAATTGCAATTTTTGTCAAATGGGCCCAACTTTTTATGTTTGCATTGAGTTTGTAACATGAACCACGAGCCATGATCCTTACCACTTGCCTTTGTTTTACTTTTGTCATTTATTTTGATTTTTATTTCATGTAAATCAAATTAAATCAAAATAAAATCATGAAAATATCAAAATCATTTAAACCTTGAGATTTTATGCATATTTCAGGTCCATGAATAGCTGGAAATGAGATCAAATCGTGCAAGGCTTCTTTGTGCACAAAAAGATTGGATTTTGGCTTGATTTAGAAAGATTTACATAAGATGCAAATCATGATCAATGATCATTATTGGAGAAGATTTGATGCAAACTTGTAAACCTAATTCACTCAAGGGTACATATAGAACAAATCCAGACCAAAAGCAGAAGGGTTAGAGGCGTGAAAAGAGAAGAACGACATTCAAAAAATCAAGAAAAAATGGCAATCTGATTTCATAGTTCCAGGCGTTTTCAAGCCTTCCCAACTATCTCATTCGCTTGTTGGGCATTCAAGGAGCCTATCCCAATCATTAGCAAGTGTTTTCGTGCCCAAAAACGCATTATGCGTACCTCACGACATCCCTACTTTTTTGAAATCGAATCTCATGAATTTGGCATTGTTAGCATGATTGGTTTATATATTCTAAATCCTTGACACATTTGCAAGCTAATGACAATAATTAATTGCATTTTTACTAGCCATACTGAGATCCACCATTGCTAGGGTTTTCTTGTTCGTTTTAGGGTTTTCTCATGCAGGTAAAATTGGCCTAAAAGAGGGGTACCATGGTGTTCACAAGGCCAAGATGAATTGATCTGTACCATTAGTTTTCATTTATTGTGCTTGTATGAGATTCTGGAAATATGCAGGGGTTGTACCTACAGAGAACGTCTGTAGGTAAAATTCGTTTTACCTAAGGCGACGGATGCTGGAGAAGATGATGGCGTGGCGTGGCCTGACTGGCCCATTCAAAATTTCACGCGTTTTCAATATACCACTTTGCTTGTTTCCAATATTATGTTTATTTGATATTCCATATACAACAAGGCACATTAGCTCAACTAGCCAGGAGGTTTTGGAAAAAGCCAAAGGGCCTGGATTCGATCCCCAGGTCCCCTTGTTCTTCAATATTATTTTGTTATATGTAATTCCATGTGCAGGCTTCCCATAGATCCACCATATGCCATCAGCTTTCAACCATTGGATCTAAAGCAAACCAAATCTAACGCCTGGAACATGAAGGTCTACCATAGGCCTAGTCAAACGTGCAGCATGGAATCTGAAGGTCAACGTGGACCAAGGCATATTGGGCTTATTGACACCCCCCTTTTACTTTGACACCAGGCCCATTTCTCTCTTTTCTTTTATATTTCTTTTATTTATTTAATTTTTGTTTAAATTATTTTCTAATCACAAATTAATTCTTTTTTTATACAAAAACTCATAAAAATCAATTTCATCAAATTTAGGGTTTTTTTAAAATATTTTGTCAAAATTAATTTAATTAGTTTAATTTAATTCTAGGGCAATTCTAATCGTTTGTAAATAAATTAAAATCAAATAGAAAATTAGGGTTTTGTTTAATTTAATTTTTATTTTATTTTCTCAAAATAACCAAAATACAAAAATAGGTCAAAATTAATTGTTTTTCTTAATTTAAATTAATTAGTAATTAGGTTTGTATTTACTCATTAAAACCTTATTTTTTCTCAAAATAATCAAAAACAACAAAAATTAATTTTTCTTTTAATTAGGTCATAACGGGGTCAAAACCCTAATTTTTTCTCGTTCGCGATTCATCGCGCGTTTATTTTATTTTTTGCAAATATTAATGTAACTGCTCATGGAATGTAATAGTTTAATTAGGACTTTTCGCTTATTTATCATTTTGCGGGTTTTTGGCTATGTAATTAATCCCCCTCCCCGAAGCCTTGTAATAGCATAGTTTTATTTCTCGCATTTTAATTTTCGCAAATATTAACTGTTAGATGTATGATAATAGGATTGCATGACAAGACTGTATGTTAATTTTAAAATGGTTAGCAAACCCTAAATGTGCAAATATAATAACTGAAATCAAATTACTCGCACATGCGCACTCCTAGGGTATACTCTCACTTCGGTTGCCTTTGGTAAACGATCATTAAGTATAGGGTGTCTTAGTGGTTTCCCTCTTGTCTAAACAAAGATCAAATGTCCCGTTCAGAAATCTTACCTCGGAAATGTTGTCTCAGAAATGTCGCCTCGAATATGATCTTAAGACACTAGGGTTATTACTAAGACGTCCTAATATTTCTTTAGTGATCGTACGTCCCATTCGAATTGACCCTTACAACTCCAACGAAGGTGCTACCTACTCGCTAATAGTAGGATAGCGCTTTCTAAAGGAAACAAGAACAGAAACATTCTTTTCTCGAGTAGGTAGATGCTAGTAGGTACTTGCTCAAAATCAAACTTTTCCACACTTACACTCTTTTCAAACAATGTTTTCAAAAACACTTCGTAACACTCTTGAGGTCTGATACAAGGGTTAAAACGAAGTAAAACAAAAACTTTTCAAAACACACAAACATGGAAGCAATTTTAAAATGATGAGCAAGTACCTAATAGCCCGTGGAAAACCACGGATAGAAAGGGTGTTAATACCTTCCCTTTCTATAATATACTCCCCATACTCAAAATCTCGAAAAAGAAATTTTTCTGTGCTTTTTTCCTTTCCAGTTGGATAAAATAAAAGTCGGTGGCGACTCTTGCTTACCGCGACATTTTGCAAACACAACCGCAAACGCAAACCAGCATTTTCAAAACAGTCCGGTTCTTCCACCGTATCACATAACTGGCGACTCTGCTGGGGAAAATAAGTGGGGTATACCTTAGGATTAGTTCATCATAAATTTCTCCTCTTGTTTGATTTGATTGCTTTACTTTTGAGGGTTTTGTATTGGGAGTTACTATAGACCCTAACCCGGATCTGGGGAACACCTTTTAGGTAAGTAACAATAAACTGTGAGGGAATTGTACGGCGTAGACCGATATGGTTGAAGCAGTAGCTACATTGATGTGGCACATTGGTTGGTACCGGTATCCCTTGTGGAGAAAAGAGGAAAATACGGGGCTGCTATGTGTGTCGTTAAGCATCAACTGACCTTAGAACCTATAATAGACCAACTTGGCCATTAGGAAGTAGTGAGATAGCCGGCCTCGATGTAAAGTTGAGAACTGTTTGATACTCGATACTACACTCAGTGAGACCATACTCTCGACATAGTTATGGCTGCAAGAAAATATTGCGTGAGCTGAAACCATGACCGATGGAGGATGGTCAGTGATATTGAGAACCTCTAGAACCCGGTTACTATTATTAGGACAGGTTGAAACCAACTGATCTTCAAGAGGGTAGTACCTAGACCCTATGCAAGCCTGAAACTTAAGGGCTTTTGTGTGACTTGTTTGCCTTTACCATGTCTATTATCTGCTATACCTGTTGTGTGTTTTATCATGACATCATGCATCATAACATAGCATGAATACTTCATTATACTATCCATTTCAAAGACCAAGATGATTTATCTTTGTTCTGTTTTGCATATTATGGCTTCTGTGCGCAGAAACACCATTCGAGTTAACTTTGTGCAAATACCTGCTCAACTCAAAGATTTAGCCTCGAGAGTTTCTGATACTTCTTCATTCATTAGGAGACATGGTCAGCTTCTTAGCTTGGTTACCTCAAAGTTTGACGAGCAAATGATGAGTGTGCTTTTTCAGTTCTTCGACCCGGTGCATCATTGCTTCACTTTCCCGGATTATCAGCTAGTTCCCACTATGGAAGAGTTTTATCACTTATTGGGCATATCTATCCTTGAGCAGATTCCATTCACAGGTTTGGAAGAGACTCCTAGACCAAAAGACATTGCTTTAGCTCTACATTTGAAACGGGCTAATGTAGTATCTAATTGGGAAACACGAAGCAGGGTTGAAGGTTTCTAAGCCAAGTTTCTGATAGATCAAGCTCAACTATTCTAGGATAACATGGATTTTCAGGATTTTGAAGACATCTTGGCTCTCCTTATCTACGGTTTGGTTCTCTTCCTGAATCTGGATTCTTTTATGGATGTGAATGCGGTTAAGTTCTTCCTGTCTCGTAATCCTGTACCTACTCTTCTGGGTGATATCTTACATGCCCTCTATACTCGTATTGTGCGAAGAAGATGGACTCTCATATGTTGCATACTGTTTCTTGCGAGGTGGTTTATTTCGCACCTCCCCAAGTCCGTGTTGAAGAATGAGGAAGGCTTAGGATGGTCTTATAGGATAATATCCCTTGCCCATAGAGACATTCTTTGGAGTTCTAAGGCTATGGAAAGCACTGCTGTCATTGATCGATGTGGGTGATACCCTAATGTCTCGTTGCTTGGAATTAGAGGGGGAATAACCTACAGTCCTTGCTTGGCTTTGCGACAGTTTGGTCGTGCTCGGAGAGACGGCCCTCATGAGCTACTTCTTACAGATATTGCCTTTGACTACAAGGAGGACGTTGACGAGCACCGCCGAAGGTTTATACGAGATTGGGGCATGGTGAACAGGTCTGACCCTTAAGAGCTAGGACCAAAGACTTCTCTCCCTATGCAGCCTCATCTCCAGTGGGTTCGAGCTCGAGCCCAGAAGCTTGGGATGCCTTATGAAGTTGTGTTTCCAGTGATTGTGGAACCTACCAATGAAGAGGGAATTCCTTATACAGTTCTTTATCCATACATGCCCACTGATCTTGGGGCATTGAAGAGATTCTGGATTCAGCTGAAAGGAGGAGAGGGATACCTATCAGGAAAAGTATCATGACCAAGAAAGGAAGATCTTGAAGCTCACCAGGCAACTGGAGAATGAAAGGACGATTAATGACTACGTCAGCACGAAGGGGAAGCGTCCATGGGATTTCTGATTTTTCTTTTTTAGTTTAGATTTGTTCTTCATATGCATCCCATTATCATGCACATCATTACAGGTACCATTACAGGTTTCTCATCTCCTTCGTTGTTTATTTCAGCACGAAATGTCTTCTGAAATACCTACCGATCAAGCCATCAAAGCTCTTCAGGCACATAATGCCCAATTCCAAGAGATGTTCTTGAACTTGGCTAAAGGGCAAGAGGATTTAGAGACTCTCATCCTGAAAGAGAAGAAGAAGAAGAAGAAGAAGAAGAAGAAGAAGGTGGTTCTTCTGAATATGGGTAACAGATTTGGGAATAGGTTGTGACAGGAAGCTGATTTGTCTCTTTCATCCAAAGGAGAGAAGGACCAAGAGGAAGAAAAGGGTCCAAGTCCTGTAGTCTCTGATAATGACATTGATTTTGATGATGAGAAGTATCCTCCTACTGAGGATAGGTACAAACAACTTGAAGACCGTTTGAGATCTATGGGGATTCAGAAGATCCCTGGTTTGGATTTCGAAGATTTGGGACTGGCATCTGGGGTGGTGATCCCTCATAAGTTTAAAGCTCCGGTTTTTGCTAAGTATGATGGAGTATCCTGTCCAAAGCTCCATCTTCGCTCGTACGTCAGAAAGATCCAACCTTACACTGCTGATAGAAATGTGTGATGCATTTATTTCAAGATAGTCTGTCAGGGACTCAGCTTGAATTGTTTTATCAATTGGAAGGAGCTAATGTCCGAAACTGGGAGGACCTTGTTGCTGCCTTCTACAGGCAGTATCAGTATAACGCCGACCTTGCTCCCACTCGTACTCAGCTTCAGGGTATGTCTGTGGGTGCAAGTGAAGGTTTTAAGGACTATGCTCAGAAGTGGAGAGATTTGGCTGGAAGAGTCCAACCCCCTTTGTATGATAGGGAGTTGGTTGACATGTTTCTAGGGACGTTGTCTGGTCCATTTTTCAATCATCTGATCGGAAGTTCATCATCTGGGTTTACTGAACTGATTCTGACTGGGGAGAGAGTAGAAGCTGGTATCCGATGTGGTAATATATAGAAGGATACGTCGTCAAGTGCAATAAAGAAGCCTTTCACCGGTAAGAAAGAAGCCAGTGTTGTCTACGGCTTGAGGAGCCAAAGCGGACCTGAACACCGTCAAGTAGTGAATGCGGTAGTGATATTAAGACCCATCGTTTCACCACAATGCAACAATCAGCAAAGAATGGAGAGACCACAAAGACAGTACACTCGACTCAATATGACCTTATCACAAATTCTACCACAATTATTGAAGACCAACTTGGTAACTCTGAGGGAAGCCCAAAGAATCCCAGCACCACATCTCCGCTATATAACCCGAACGCCCGATGCACCTATCACTCTGATAGCCCAGGTCATGATACAAACAAATGTTAGGCCTTGAAGAATAAAGTGCAAGATTTGATCAAAGCTAAAGAGATTGAGTTTGACGCTTTGGAGAAACCCAACGTCATAACTGCTCCCATGCCCAAATATGATCAAGGAGTGAATGCATTTGAAGATGATGAAGAAGAGTCAAATATCGACAGCTGGATCTACCCGACTACCAACGGTGTATTGAACAACTGGACGGTGAAGGACTTCGTTCCCGTTTCTTTTATTACACAGTAATTGACTTTTGTTTTGAGATTCGTAAACAGACAGTTTGAAACTTTGCGGCCCGGTGCCTTGCCCGAGGCACTTTGGCTTTGTTTGTGAGGGCTTATTATTTGTCATTTTCATATATCATCAATAAAGCATTGGACGTTTTCTTGCATTACAAATTTTGTGCTCCTTGTTTTTCCTTTCTATCTTGCACTTTATCAAAACAGCTATTGTCTTACACACACTCACATATCATAATGCAGATCCACATCCACTCTGGATCCCATTAATAACGACTCTGCTACTGCCAGTTATGACTTCCAAAATCCGATCAACCGAGCCGAGGACGAAGGTGAGGATTATTGTGAGATGCCTGGGGAACTTGCTAGACTGTTACTACAGGAAGAGAGGGCCATACAGCTGCATGAAGAGCCAGTGGAATCAGTGAATTTGGGTACAGAGGACGACAAGAAAGAGGTCAAGATAGGTGCAAATCTGGAGCCTAGTGTCAAGCAACAGTTGATACAGATGCTACGTGACTATGTTGAGATCTTCTCCTGGTCTTATGAGGATATGCCCGGTTTAGACACTGATATTGTGGTGCACCGCTTGCCGACTAAAGAAGACTGCCCTCCGGTAAAGCAGAAAGTTCATCGTATACGCCCCGAGATGTCTGAGAAAATCAAAGCTGAAGTCATGAAACAGTTTGACACCGGATTTCTAGCTGTCACTTCTTACCCACAGTGGGTGGCCAACGTTGTTCCAGTACCTAAGAAGGATGGTAAGGTACGGATGTGTGTAGACTATAGAGATCTGAACAGGGCGAGCCCCAAGGATGATTTCCCACTTCCTCATATCGATGTTCTGGTTGACAAAACCGCGCAGCATAAGATCTTCTCCTTTATGGATGGTTTTTCTAGTTACAATCAAATCAAGATGGCTCCCGAAGACATGGAGAAGAATACCTTCGTTACATAGTGGGGCACCTTTTGCTACAAAGGTTATGCCTTTTGGGTTGAAGAATGTTGGGGCAACTTATCAGCGCGCCATGGTCGCTTTGTTCCACGACATGATTCACCATGAGATTGAGGTTTACGTTGATGACATGATTGCAAGGTCCCAGACTGAGGAAGAACACCTTGACCATCTTCAGAAGCTATTTGACAGGTTGAAGATGTACAAGCTGAGGTTAAACCCCGAACAAGTGCACCTTCAGGGTGAGGTCTGGTAAGCTGCTGGGTTTCGTTGTTAATGATAAAGGTATTCAAGTGGATCTTGCAAAGGTGAAGGCTATACAGGAGATGCCAGCTCCCCGAACGGAAGAGGAAGTTAGAGGCTTTTTGGGACGTCTGAATTACATTTCCCGATTCATTTCACATCTGACTGCTACTTGCGAGCCGATCTTCAAGCTGCTGAAGAAAGATCAAGTGGTAAAATGGAACGATGAATGTCAGACCGCTTTCGAAAGGATCAATGAATACCTCCAAGAGCCACCTATTCTAATGCCTCCAGTTGAAGGAAGAGCTATGATTTTATACTTGACAGTAGTGGATAATTCAATGGGGTGTGTGCTGGGGCAGCATGACGAGTCTGGCCAAAAAAGCACGCTATTTACTACCTTAGCAAAAAGTTTACCGACTGTGAGACCCGATACTCACTGCTCAAAACAACTTGTTGCGCTTTGGCATGGGCTGCTCACCGGTTGAGACAGTATATGCTGACTCACACTACCCTATTGATATCAAAGATGGACCCAATCAAGTATATCTTCGAAAAGCCTGCCTTGTCCGAAAGAATAGCAAGACGACAGATGATCTTAATTGAGTATGATATCCAATACACAACCCAAAAAACAATCAAGGGGAGTGTGTTGGCAGAACATTTGATGCATCAGGTCGTGGATGATTACCAATCCATGAATTTTGAGTTCCCGGATAAGAACATCATGTTGGTGACCGACAGTAAAGAACCTGGACCAGATGAAGGACCCGAGGCGGGATCCCGATGGTCCATGTATTTTAATGGAGCTTAAAACGCATTGGGTAATGGAATTGGCGATGTGATCATATCTCCTGAGGGCTATCATACTCCATTCACCGCCCCATTATGTTTTAACTGCACCAACAATATGGCGGAGTATGAAGCGTGCATCATGGGTCTTCGAGCAGATATTGACCTAAGGATTAAGTTCTTGAGTGTATTCGGAGATTCTACTCTAGTGATCAGTCAGATCAAAGGTGAGTGGGATACGAAGCACCCAAATCTTATTCCTTACAAAGAATATGTATTGACGTTGCTTCCACACTTTGAGGAGATAACCTTTGAACACTTCCCAAGAGAGGAGAATCAGTTAGCGAACGTGCTAGCTACCATGTCTTCTATGTTCAAGGTCAGGTGGGACAATGAAGCTCCCCAGATTACCAATGAGAGGTTGGACAAACCTGCACATGGGTATGGCATCAAGACTAAAGAGGTAGCCGATAAACCCTTGTTTCATGAGGTAAAGAGGTATCTTAAGGCTCAAGAGTATCCCGAGGGTGCATCTGTTAATGATAAGAAGTTTCTGAGGAGATTCGCTGTGAAGTTCTTCATCAGTAATGGTGTCCTTTACAAGCGCAACCATGATTCAACCTTACTGCAGTGTGTAGACAAAAACGAGACAAAAAGGATTATGGAGGAGTTACATGAAGGTACTTTCGGAACTCATTCCAGTGGGCATAACATGGAAAAGAAAATCCTACGGGAAAGATATTATTGGTCTACTATGGAAGCCGATTGTTATCAGCATTCTCGAACCTGTCATAAGTGCCAAGTCTATGCTGATAAGGTGCATATACCTCAAGTTCCTCTAAATGTTTTGACAGCTCCTTGGCCTTTTGCAATGTGGGGCATCGATATGATTGGTGAGATCAGACCAACTGCGTCTAACAGGCATCGTTTCATTCTGGTAGCTATTGATTATTTTACGAAGTGGGTTGAAGCAGCTTCTTTTGCTACAGTGACCAAGAACATCATGGCGCGGTTCATCCGACAAAATCTGATCTGTCAGTATGGTGTACCAGAGAGGATCATTACGGACAATGGTACAAATCTCAACAATACAATGATCACTGAGCTCTGCAAACAACTTAAGATACAACATCACAACTTTTATCCTTACCGGCCGAAGAGGAATGGGGTTGTTAAAGCGGCTAATAAGAACATCAATAAGATTGTGCAGAAAATGACGGTGACATACAAGGACTATCACGATATGTTACCGTTCGCCCTTCATGGGTATCGCACCTTAGCACGGACATCAACAAAGGCAACACCCTATTCTTTGGTATACGGCATGGAGGCAGTCTTACCCATTGAAGTCCAGATACCCTCTTTCCGGATTATGAAGGATGAAGGTTTGAGCGAGGACGATTAGATCCATACCCGACTTGATCAACTAAACTTGATCGATGAAAAGAGACTTATTGCTATTTGTCATGGTCAGACGTATCAAAAGCGAATGATCAAGGCATTTAACAAGAAAGGTTAGACGACAAGAGTATCAAGTCGGGGATCTGGTGATCAAACGCATCATATTGCCGCAAGGTGATCCCAGGGGCAAATGGACCCCCACGTACGAAGGGCCATTTGTGGTTAAGAACATCTTCTCAGGAGGAGCTATGATTCTAACCACCCTGGATGGTGACGATCTTCCTCACCCCGTCAATGCAGACATAGTGAAAAAATACTACGCATAATCAAAGACCCGCTAGGTTGACTGGCCTAGGCAAAAATAAGGGCTTCTCGACGAACCAAAAGGGTTCGGGGCAAAAATAAGGGATGAAAATGAAAAAAACTGTACACCCAGCAAGTCAAAAACCTGAAAAGGCAGCTTGGGAAAAAAAGGGTATCCCGGTGGACTGAAAACCCGAAAGGACGGTCCAGGCAAAAATTAGGGATCAAAGCGTAATACTATGTCTCATTGGATCACCTTACAACCAGACTTCGGTATCAACTGTCAAGCTCGGACGGCGCCAATCAATATGATCTACCTTCAACCGAGTAGCAAAGTGATGAGATGCTCGAAGATATAAAGGAAATAGCAGAGTTGGAACCCAGTGGGATTGTTCACATAGCTGTTTTTCTTTGTTTTTCACAAATTGTATAATTTCTATCTTTCGGCGGCATTCTCTTACTAGGACGTCAGCCTCTTGTACAAAACGCCTATTACAGGCCAACTTCAAAATCAATACAATTCATTTTACAATAAATTTCAAAAAAAATTGTTTTTCTTTTTCCGTTTTTTTTTTGCAAGAACGTCCAATGATTCATTTTTGATATATGCATTTGACAATAATTGTTGCTCATAAATATTTACATGCGAAACAAAACACGATTACTCGTAATTTCTTGAACAGGGGCAAACAAAAGTGCCCAAGCCTTACAGTTGCTCTACCCACCAGGTACATGGATAGACCCAGCTTGAGAAAATGACTAAAAGTGCATACAGTCCCTGCAGAGTAAAAGGAATCTAAAAACAGTGGTGTTAGTTCTCCCCAAGCAGAGTTCATCTATCACCAACGCTAGAAGACTGTCCCCAGTGGAGTTTATTTCTTCCATAAACAGTAATTCATCCCCACTGAGGTTATCGCTCCGAATCAAAAGATCTTATGACAGAGTATCTCTTCCTCACATAGTCATTCTCTCGTTAGTTTATTCTCCGGCAGGGTTATTCTCCCGCAAATTTATTCTCAAATCATCTTCGGTCGTTATCTCCAGCGAGCGAAACTCTTTATATTCTCCAACAGCGGTCCGGGATTTATTTTCCCCAGCTAGAGAACATCATAAAAACATTGCATATCCATACATCATGACATGCGCATACGCATCATACAGCACAGTCTCATTTATTTTGAGAACATCATTGCTCAATACATTTCATATATCATGGCGTTACATATGACTAACCCTTTACCTTTCAGGAAAATAAATGCAATTAAAATTCTCACAAATTTCTCTGGTTCAGTCAAATCGGTGCTAAGATTTCTATTCTAGTTGAAGCTATAAAGCCCGGATCCGACCGAATAATATCTTGATTTCTCCATCATATTGTGTAGCCCGGAGAACGACCGGATAACAGTATCAAAATACCGTGAAGCCTGGAATCGACCAGATAGTGGTATCTCTTAAATTTAAGCTATGAAGCCCGGATTCGACCGGATAATAGTTTAATCCCCAGCAAGTTATTATGAAGCCTGGAGAACGACCAGATAGCAATGCAAGTTACTGTGAAGCCTGGATTACGACCAGATAGCAGTACAAAGACACCATGAAGCCTGGAATCGACCAGATTGTGGTATATCATAAACACAAGCGGTGAAGCTCGAAAATCGACCGGATAATACCTTAACAAGGTACTGTGAAGCCTGGATTACGACCAGATAGAAGCCAAGAATACTACGAAGCCTGGAGTCGACGAGATAGTGGTATATCTTTAATGCAAGTTATGAAAACCGAATTCGACCAGATAATATCTTGATTTCTCCGAACTCCATGAAGCCTGAATTTGACCAGATAATGGTATAATACATTGTGAAGCCTGGATTACGACCAGATAGCGGTAAAAACACTGAAGCCTAGGATTACGACCAGATAACAGTAAGGGACATTGCGAAGCTTGGATTTCGACCAAATAGCAGTCTACTCGGCGAATTACTATGAAGCCCGGAATCGACCGGATATTAGTAGGCCTTAAAATCAAATGGAAGCCCGAATGCGACTGGATAACCACTTGATTTCTTCTGAAGCCTAGAATACGACCAGATAAGAAGTAAGGTATTGTGAAGCCTAGAATCGACCAGATAGCAGTACAGGACACCATGAAGACTGGATTCGACCAGATAATGGTATGAAACATCGCGAAGCCTGGATTACGACCAGAGAGCGGTACGAGACACTATGAAGCATGGATTTCGACCAAATAGCAGTTTACCTGGACAATTACTAAGAAGCCCGGAATCGACTGAATATTAGTATACCTTAAACTCAAGTTGAAGCCCGGAGGCGACCGGATAACAACTTAATTCCTTCTAAAGCCTGGAGTACGACCAGATAAGAATTCGAGAATTGCGAAGCCTGGAGAACAATCGGATAAAAAGTTTAATCTCATATCCCCGGTAAGTTACTGTAAAGCCTGGAGCACGACCAGATAGTAGTCGATCTTATCACTATGAAGCCTGGGTCATGACCAGATAGTAGTTAGTTTTCACCTCTTCGACTAAGAGATGATTCTCCAGTAGAATAACGAACGATTGAAGCTCCTAAAATTCAACTCTTACCAAGACAGAGATCAACACTCCCCATTGAATCCTTCCTCAACAACAGGTATACGGGCTCTCGCTAAGGAATCTCTTATGAAATCGACACTCCTTCGGATGGCATATTTAAGCCCATCCTCCGTCATCAATCTCCAAATGGCATCTATCAGCCCATTCCCAACATCACAAGACAAGTACCACTTCAGGCGAGTGCAAATTTCTGGGCACTCTAGTGTTCAATCATCTTCAACCTTTGGATCACGAAAGGCGAGAAAGCTAATATACATCCTCAAGTTTAAGAAGATTGAACAGGGGCAGCTGTTGTACCCCAAAATTTTTCCTCCCATATTTCTCAATACATTTCAAGCGAGGTCCTCAAATTGTTCAAGGAATTCCAAGGGTTGACCAGACAAACTCTCTCCTAAGGCAGTCTACCCCAAATTAGGGTTTTGGTTTGCATCAAGATGTTTGAATCAAAATGGTCCCAAATGCTCACTATTGTCCTAATATGTTCTCAAGATCATCCATGTCAAGTTTCAAGCCTTGCAGAGAAAGTTTGCTCAGTTAATTGCTCAAAGGCCTGAAAATCGACTGTGCTAGGGCAAAAGTCAACTATGGCCCACATACAGTCAAACTTCAAGATTTTTGGTCAACATTCTCATTTTGAAGTATTATTCATCATTTGATCATGATTCATCAAGGATTGCTCACAATTCATCAAAACCCAAAAGTTGCTAAATTAGGGTTTTGTAGGAAAAGTCAACTCAACTTTGACCAAGCATAACGTTCTCATACTTTATCAATAATGACCCATTTAAAGCTCATTTTGAAGAGGGTGCAATTCCCTACAATTCATCTTCAGCTCCCAAGTTCAAAAAATGCACTCACAAGAAGATACAAATTTGGACATTATAGGTCATTTTGAAAGGTCAACAAAAACACATTTTTTGTCAAAGCTTCATTCATGAACATGGAAGGATCAATTGAGATTAGAAAAAATGGGTTGCTTAGAGGACATCTTCTAAAAAGTACAAGAACACATCTCTAGGGTCAAAATTGAGGAAGTTATGCATTGGCAAAGTTGACCTTTTTTGCAAAATTGCCAAAAGTCAAAAGTGGCCAAAATTGCAATTTTTGTCAAATTGGCCCAACGTTTTATGCTTGCATTGAGTTTGTAACATGACCCACGAGCCATGATCCTTCCCACTTGCCTTTATTTTATTTTTGTCATTTATTTTTATTTTTATTTCATTTAAATCAAATTAAATCAAAATAAAATCATGAAAATATCAAAATCATTTAAACCTTGAGATTTTGTGCATATTTCAGGTCCATGAATAAATGGCAATGAGATCAAATCGTGAAAGGCTTCTTTGTGCACAAAAAGATTGGATTTTGGCTTGATTTAGAAAGATTTACATGAGAATCAAATCATGATCAATGATCATTATTGGAGAAGATTTGATGAAAACTTGTAAACCTATTCACTCAAGGGTACATATAGAACAAATCCAGACTAAAAGCAGGAGGGTTAGAGGCGTGAAGAGAGAAGAACAACTTTCAAAAAATCAAGAAAAAGTGGCAATCTGATTTCATAGTTCCAGGCGTTTTCAACCCTTCCCAGCTATCTCATTCTCTTGCTGGGCATTCAAGGAGCCTATCCCAATTATTAGCAAGTGTTTTCGTGCCCAAAAACGCACTGTGAGTACCTCATGACATCCCTACTTTTTTGAAATCGAATCTCATGAATTTGGAATTGTTAGCATGATTGGTTTATATATTCTGAATCCTTGACACATTTGTAAGCTAATGATAATAATTAATTGCATTTTTACTAGCCATACTGAGATCCACCATTGTTAGGGTTTTCTTGTTCGATTTAGGGTTTTCTCATGCAGGTAAAATTGGCCCAAAAGAGGGGTACCATGGTGTTCACAAGGCCAAGACGAATTGATCTGTACCATTAGTTTTCATTTATTGTGCTTGTATGAGATTCTTGAAATATGCAGGGGCTGTACCTACAGAGAACGTCTGTAGGTAAAAGTTGTTTTACCTAATGCGACGGATGCTGGAGAAGATGATGGTGTGGCGTGGCCTGACTGGCCCATTCAAAAGTTCGCGCGTTTTCAATATTTCACTTTGCTTGATTCCAATATAATGTTTATTTGATATTCCATATACAACAAGGCACGTTAGCTCAGCTGGCCAGGAGGTGTTGGAAAAAGCCAAAGGGCCTAGGTTCGATCCACCATATGCCATCAGCTTTCAACCATTGGATCTAAAGCCAACCAAATCTAACGCCTGGAACATGAAGGTCTACCATAGGCCTAGTCAAACGTGCAGCATGGAATCTGAAGGTCAACATGGACCAAGGCATATTGGGCTTATTGACACCCCCCTTTTACTTTGATACCAGGCCCATTTCTTTCTTTTCTTTTATACTTCTTTTATTTATTTATTTTTTGTTTAAATTATTTTCTAATCACAAATTAATTCTTTTTTTATACAAAAACTCATAAAAATCAATTTCATCAAATTTAGGGTTTTTTATATATTTTGTCAAAATTAATTTAATTAGTTTAATTTAATTCTAGGGCAATTCTAACCGTTTGTAAATAAATTAAAATCAATTATAAAATTAGGGTTTTGTTTAAACAAAGATCAAATGTCCCGTTCGGAAATGTTGCCTTGGAAATGTTGCCTCGGAAATGTTGCCTCGAATATGATCTTAAGACACTAGGGTTATTATTAAGACGTCCTAATATTTCTTTAGTGATCGTACGTCCCTTTCGAATTGACCCTTACAACTCCAACGAAGGTGCTACCTACTCACTAATAGTAGGATAGCGTTGTCTAAAGGAAACAAGAACAAAAACATTCTTTTCTCGAGTAGGTAGATGCTAGTAGGTACTTGCTCAAAATCAAACTTTTCCACACTTACACTCTTTTCAAACAAAGTTTTCAAAAATACTTCGTAACACTCTTGAGTTCTGATACAAGGGTTAAAACGAAGTAAAACAAAAACTATTCAAAACACACAAACACGGAAGCAATTTTAAAATGATGAGCAAGTACCTAAGAGCTCGTGGAAAACCACGGATAGAAAGGGTGCTAATACCTTCCCTTTCTATAATCTACTCCCCGTACTCAAAATCTCGAAAAAGAAATTTTTATGTGCTTTTTTCCTTTCCAGTTGGATAAAATAAAAGTCGGTGGCGACTCTTGCTTACCGCAACATTTTGCAAACACAAACGCAAAACGCAAACCAGCATTTTCAAAACAGTCCGGTTCTGCCACCGTATCACATAACTGGCGACTCTGCTAGGGAAAATAAGTGGGGTATACCTTAGGATTAGTTCATCATAAATTGCTCCTCTTGTTTGATTTGATTGCTTTACTTTTGAGGGTTTTGTATTGGTAGTTACTATAGATCCTAACCCGGATCTGGGGAACACCTTTTAGGTAAGTAACAATAAACTGTGAGGGAACTGTACAGCGTAGATCGATATGGTTGAAGCAGTAGCTACATTGATGTGGCACATTGGTTGGTATTGGTATCCCTTGTGGAGAAAAGAGGAGAATACGGGGTTGCTATGTGTGTCGTTAAGCATCAACTGACCTTAGAACCTATAATTGACCAAATTGGCCATTAGGAAGTAGTGAGATAGCCGGCCTCGATGTAAAGCTGAGAACCGGTTGATACTCGATACTACACTCATTGAGACCATACTCTAGAGATAGTTCTGGCCGCAAGAAAATATTGCGTGAGCTGAAACCATGATCGATGGAGGATGGTCAGTGATATTGAGAACCTCTAGAACCCGGTTACTATTATTAGGACAGGTTGAAACCAATTGAACTTCAAGAGGGTAGTACCTAGACCCCATGCAAGCCGAAAACTTAATGGCTTTTGTATGACTTGTTTGCCTTTACCATGTCTGTTATCTGCTATACCTGCTGTGTGTTTTATCATGACATCATGCATCATAACATAGCATGAATACTTCATTATACTATCCATTTCAAAGACCGGGGGGATTTATCTTTGTTCTATTTTGCAGATTATGGCTTCTGTGTGCAGAAACACCCTTCGAGTTAACTTTGTGCAAATACCTGCTCAACTCAAAGATTTAGCCTCGAGAGTTTCTGATACTTCTTCATTCATTAGGAGACATGGTCAGCTTCTTAGCTTAGTTACCTCAAAGTTTGACGAGCAGATGATGAGTGTGCTTTTCCAATTCTTTGACCCGGTGCATCATTGCTTCACTTTCCCGGATTATCAGCTAGTTCCCACTATGGAAGAGTTTTATCACTTATTGGGCATATCCATCCTTGAGCAGATGCCCTTCACAGGTTTGGAAGAGACTCCTAGACCAGAAGACATTGCTTTATCTCTACATTTGAAACGGGCTAATGTAGTATCTAATTGGGAAACACAAAGCAGGGTTGAAGGTTTCTTAGCCAAGTTTCTGAT
Source organism: Vicia faba (assembly GCA_948472305.1). Lineage (NCBI taxonomy): Eukaryota > Viridiplantae > Streptophyta > Magnoliopsida > Fabales > Fabaceae > Vicia > Vicia faba. The sequence continues at coordinate 1,084,202,968 of OX451738.1, read as the reverse complement.
AGATCAAGCTCAACTATTCTGGGATAACTTGGATTTTTCAGGCTTTTGAAGACATCTTGGCTCTCCTTATCTACGGTTTGGTTCTCTTCCTGGATCCGGATTCTTTTATGGATGTGAATGCGGTTAAGATCTTCCTGTCTCGCAATCCTGTACCTACTCTTCTGGGTGATATCTTGCATGCCCTCTATACTCGTATTGTGCGAAGAAGATGGACTCTCATGTGTTGCATACCGCTGCTGGCAAGGTGGTTTATTTCGCACCTCCCCAAGTCCGTGTTGAAGAATGAGGAAGGCTTAGGATGGTCTTACAGGATAATGTCCCTTGCCCATACAGACATTCTTTGGAGTTCTAAGGCTATGGAAAGCACTGCTATCATTGATCGATGTGGGGGATACCCTAATGTCTCGTTGCTTGGAATTAGAGGGGGAATAACCTACAGTCCTTGCTTAGCTTTATGACAGCTTGGTTGTGCTTGGAGAAACGGTCCTCATGAGCTACTTCTTACAGATATTGCCTTTGACTACAAGGAGGACGTTGACGAGCATCGCCGAAGGTTTATACGAGCTTGGGGCATGGTGAACAGGTCTAACCCTTAAGAGCTAGGACCAAAGACTTCTCTCCCTATGCAGCCTCATCTCCAATGGGTCCGAGCTCAAGCCCATAAGCTTGGGATGCCTTATGAAGTTGTGTTTCCAGTGATTGTGGAACCTACCAATGAAGAGGGCATTCCTTATATAGTTCTTTATCTCTACATGCCCACTGATCTTGGGGCATTGAAGAGATTCTGGATTCAGCTGAAGGAGGAGAGGGATACCTATCGGGAAAAGTATCATGAGCAAGAAAGGAAGATCTTGAAGCTCACCAGGCAACTGGAGAATGAAAGGACGATTAATGACTATGTCAGCATGAAGGGGAAGCGTCCATGGGATTTCTGATTTTTCTTTTTTAGTTTAGATTTGTTTTTCATTTACTTCTTTGTAACGCCTCAAAGGCATTGTTAAACCTTTTACAAGTTTAATCTAATAAAGTTTGTTTATTTCTTGGTTTGCAAATTTAAATCTCCCAAAGTCTTTGAAATCATACGCATCCCATTATCATGCACATCATTACAGGTACCACTACAGGTTTCTCATCTCCTTCGTTGTTTATTTCAGCATGTAATGTCTTCTGAAATACCTGCCGATCAAGCCATCAAAGCTCTTCAGGCACATAAAGCCTAATTCCAAGAGATGTTCTTGAACTTGGCTAAAGGGCAAGAGGATTTGAGACTCTCATCCTGAAAGAGAAGAAGAAGAAGAAGAAGAAGAAGAAGAAGGTGGATCTTCTGAATATGTGTAACAGATTTGGGAATAGGTTGTGACAGGAAGATGATCTGTCTCTTCCATCCAAAGGAGAGAAGGACCAAGAGGAAGAAAAGGGTCCCAGTCCTGTAGTCTCTAATAATGACACTGATTTTGATGATTAGAAGTATCCTCCTACTGAGGATAGGTACAAACAACTTGAAGACCGTCTGAGCTCTATGGAGATTCAGAAGATCCCTGGTTTGGATTTCGAAGATTTGGGACTGGCATCTGGGGTGGTGATCCCTCATAAGTTTAAAGCTCCAGTTTTTGCTAAGTATGATGGAGTATCTTGTCCAAAGCTCCATCTTTGCTCGTACGTCAGAAAGATCCAACCTTACACTGTTGATAGAAATTTGTGGATGCATTTCTTTCAAGATAGTCGGTCAGGGACTCAGCATGAATGGTTTTATCAATTGGAAGGAGCTAATGTCCGAAACTGGGAGGACCTTGTTGATGCCTTCTACAGGCAGTATCAGTATAACGCCGACCTTGCTCCCACTCGTACTCAGCTTCAGGGTATGTCTATGGATGTAAGTGAAGGTATTAAGGACTATGCTCAAAAGTGGAGAGATTTGGCTGGAAGAGTCCAACCCCTTTTGTCTAATATGGAGTTGGTTGACATGTTTCTATGGACGTTGTCTGGTCCATTTTTCAATCATCTGATCGGCAGTTCATCATCTGGGTTTACTGAACTAATTCTGACTGGGGAGAGAGTAGAAGCTGGTATCCGAAGTGGTAAGATACATAAGGATACATCGTCAAGTGCAGTAAAGAAGCCTTTCACCGGTAAGAAAAAAGCCAGTGCAGTCAGCGGTTCGAGGAGCCAAAGCAGACCTGAACATCGTCAAGCAGTGAATGTGGTAGTGATATCAAGACCCATCATTGCTCCACAATGCAACAATCAGTAAAGAATGGAGAGACCGCAAAGACAGTACACTCGGCTCAATATGACCTTGTCACAAATTCTACCACAATTATTGAAGACCAACCTGGTAACTCTAAGGGAAGCCCCAAAGTATCCCAGCACCACATCTCCGCTATATAACCCGAACGCCCGATGAGCCTATCACTCGGATAGCCCAGGTCATGATACAAACAACTGTTGGGCCTTGAAGAATAAAGTGCAAGATTTGATCAAAGCTATAGAGATTGAGTTTGACGCTCCAGAGAAACCCAACGTCATAACTGCTCTCATGCCCAAACATGATCAGGGAGTGAATGCAATTGAGGATGATGAAGAAGAGTCAGATATCGACAGCTGGATCTATCCGACTACCAACGGTGGATTGAACAACTGGACGGCGAAGGACTTCGTTACCGTTTCTTTTATTACACAGTAATTGACTTTTGTTTTGAGATTCGTAAACAAAAAGTTTGAAACTTTGCGGCCCGGTGCCTTTCCCGAGGCACTTTGGCTTTGTTTGTGAGGGCTTATTATTTGTCATTTTCATATATCATCAATAAAGCATTGGACGTTTTCTTGCATTACAAATTTTGTGCTCCTTGTTTTTCCTTTCTATCTCGCACTTTATCAAAACAACTATTGTCTTACACACACTCACATATCATAATGCAGATCCACATCCACTCTGGATCCCATTGATAACGACTCTGCTACTGCCAGTTATGACTTCCAAAATCTGATCAACCAAGCCGAGGACGAAGGTGAGGATGATTGTGAGGTTCCTGGGGAACTTGCTAGATTGTTACTACAGGAAGAGAGGGCCATACAGCCGCATGAAGAGCCAGTGGAATCAGTGAATTTGGGTACAGAGAACGAAAAGAAAGAGCTCAAGATAGGTGCAAATCTGGAGCCTAGTGTCAAGAAACGGTTGATACAGTTACTACGTGACTATGTTAAGATCTTCGTCTGGTCTTATGAGGATATGCCCGGTTTAGACACTGATATTGTGGTGCACCGCTTGCCGACTAAAGAAGACTTTCCTCCAGTAAAGCAGAAAGTTTGTAGTATGCGCCCCGAGATGTCTGAGAAAATCAAAGCTGAAGTCATGAAACAGTTCGACGCCGGATTTCTAGCTGTCACTTCTTACCCACAGTGGGTGGCCAACGTTGTTCCAGTACCTAAGAAGGATGGTAAGGTACGGATGTGTGTAGACTATAGAGATCTGAACAGGGCGAGCCCCAAGGATGATTTTCCACTTCCTCATATCGATGTTCTGGTTGACAACACCGTGCAGCATAAGATCTTCTCCTTTATGGATGGTTTTTCTGGTTACAATCAAATCAAGATGGCTCCCGAAGACATGGAGAAGACGACCTTCGTTACGCAGTGGGGCACCTTTTGCTACAAGGTTATGCCTTTTGGGTTGAAGAATGCTGGGGCAACTTATCAGTGTGCCATGGTCGCTTTGTTCCACGACATAATTTACCATGAGATTGAGGTTTACGTTGATGACATGATTGCAAGATCCCAGACTGAGGAAGAACACCTTGACCATCTTCAGAAGCTATTTGACAGGTTGAAGATGTACATGTTGAGGTTAAACCCGAACAAGTGCACCTTCGGGCTGAGGTCTGGTAAGCTGCTGGGTTTCGTCGTTAGTGATAAACGTATTCAAGTAGATCCTGCAAAGGTGAAGGCTATACAGGAGATGCCAGCTCCCCGAATGGAAAAGGAAGTTAGAGGCTTTTTGGGACGTCTGAATTACATTGCCCGATTCATTTCACATCTGACTGCTACTTGCAAGCCGATCTTCAAGCTACTGAAGAAAGATCAAGTGGTAAAATGGAACGATGAATGTCAGACCGCTTTCGAAAGGATCAAGGAATACCTCCAAGAGCCACCTATTCTAATGCCTCCAGTTGAAGGAAGACCTTTGATTTTATACTTGACAGTACTGGATAATTCAATGGGGTGTGTGCTGGGGCAGCATGACGAGTCTGGCCGAAAAGAGCACGCTATTTACTACCTTAGCAAAAAGTTTATCGACTGTCAGACCCGATACTCACTGCTCAAAAAAACTTGCTGCGCTTTGGCATGGGCTGCTCACCGGCTGAGACAGTATATGCTGACTCACACTACCCTATTGATATCAAATATAGACCCAATCAAGTATATCTTCGAAAAGCCTGCCTTGTCCGAAAGAATAGCAAGACGGCAGATGATCTTAACTGAGTATGATATCCAATACACAACCCAAAAAGCAATCAAGGGGAGTGTGTTGGCAGATCATTTGGCGCATTAGGCCGTGGATGATTACCAATCCATGAATGTTGAGTTCCCGGATGAGAACATCATGTTGGTGACTGACTGTAAAGAACCTGGACCGGATGAAGGACCCGAGGAGGGATTTCGATGGTCCATGTATTTTGATGGAGCTTCAAACGCATTGGGTAATGGAATTGGCGATGTGATCATATCTCCTGAGGGTTTTCATACTCCATTCACCGCCCGATTATGTTTTAACTGCACCAACAATATGGCGGAGTATGAAGCGTGCATCATGGGTCTTCGAGCAGCTATTGACCTAAGGATTAAGTTCTTGAGTGTATTCGGAGATTCTACTCTAATGATTAGTCAGATCAAAGGTGAGTGGGATACGAAGCACCCAAATCTTATTCCTTACAAAGAATATGTATTGACGTTGCTTCCACACTTTGAGGAGATAACCTTTGAACACTTCCCAAGAGAGGAGAATCAGTTAGCGGACGCGCTAGCTACCATGTATTCTATGTTCAAGGTCAGGTGGGACAATGAAGCTCCCCAGATTACCATTGAGAGGTTGGACAAACCCGCACATTGTTGTGGCATCAAGACTGAAGAGGTAGCAGATAAACCCTGGTTTCACGAGGTAAAGAGGTATCTTGAGGCTCAAGAGTATCCCGAGGGTGCATCTGTTAATAATAAGAAGTTTTTGAGGAGATTCGCTGTGAAGTTCTTCATCAGTAATGGTGTCCTTTACAAGCGCAACCCTGATTCAACCTTACTGCAGTGTGTAGACAAAAACGAGACAGAAAGGATTATGGCGAAGTTACATGAAGGTACTTTCGGAACTCATTCCAGTGGGCATAACATGGCAAAGAAAATCCTACGGGCATGATACTATTGGTCTACTATGGAAGCCGATTGTTATCAGCATTCTCGAACCTGTCATAAGTGCTAAGTCTATGCTGATAAGGTGCATATACCTCAAGTTCCTCTAAATGTTTCGACAGCTCCTTGGCCTTTTGCAATGTGGGGCATCGATATGATTGGTGAGATCAAACCTACTGCGTGTAACGGGCATCGTTTCATTCTAGTAGCTATTGATTATTTTACGAAGTGGGTTGAAGCAGCTTCTTTTGCTACAGTGACCAAGAACATCGTGGCACGGTTCATCCGACACAATCTGATCTGTCAGTACGGTGTACCAGAGAGGATCATTACGGACAATGGTACAAATATCAACAATACAATGATCACCGAGCTCTGCAAACAATTTAAGATACAGCATCGCAACTCTTCTCCTTACTGGCCGAAGATTAATGGGGTTGTGAAGCGGTTAATAACAACATCAAGAAGATTGTGCGAAAAATGACGGTGACATACAAGGACTAGCACGAGATGTTACCATTCGCCCTTCATGGGTATCGCACCTCAGCACGGACATCGACAGGGGCAACACCCTATTCTTTGGTGTATGGCATGGAGGCAGTCTTAACCATTGAAGTCCAGATACCCTCTTTCCGGATTATGAAGGATGCAGGTTTGAGTGAGGACGATTAGATCCAGACCTGGCTTGATCAGCTGAACTTGATCGATGAAAAGAGACTTATCGCTATTTGTCATGGTCAGACATATCAAAAGCGAATGATCAAGACATTTAACAAGAAAGTTAGACGACAAGAGTATCAAGTCGGGGATCTTGTTATCAAACGCATCATATTGCCGCAAGGTGATCCCAGGGGAAAATGGACCCCCATGTACGAAGGGCCATTTGTGGTTATGAACATCTTCTCAGGAGGAGCAATGATTCTAACCACCATGGATGGTGATGATCTTCCTCACCCCGTCAATGCAGACATAGTGAAAAAATACTACGCATAATCAAAGACCCGCTAGGTTGACTGACTTAGGCAAAATAAGGGCTTCTCGACGAACCAAAAGGCTTTGGGCAAAAATAAGGGATGAAAATGAAAAAAATTGTACACCCGGCAAGTCAAAAAGCTGAAAAGGCGGCTTGGGAAAAAAAGGGTATCCCGGTGGACTGAAAACCCGAAAGGACGGTCCAGGAAAAAATTAGGGATCAAAGCGTAACACTATGTCTCATTGGATCACCTTGCAACAAGACTTCGGTATCAAGTGTCAATCGGACGGCGCCAATCAATATGATCTACCTTCAACCAAGTAGCAAAGTGATGAGATGCTCGAAGATATAAAGGCAATAGCAGAGTTGGAACCCAGTGGGATTGTTCACATAGCTAATTTTCTTTGTTTTCACAAATTGTATAATTTCTATCTTTCGGCGGCGTTCTCTTACTAGGACGTCAGCCTCTTGTACAAAATGCCTATTACAGGCTAACTTCAAAATCAATACAATTCATTTTACAATAAATTTATAAAAAAATGTTTTTCTTTTTCCGTTTTGTTTTGCAAGAACGTCCAATGATTCATTTTTGATATATGCATTTGACAATAATTGTTGCTCATAAATATTTACATGCGAAACAAAACACGATTACTCGTAATTTCAAGAACAGTGGCAAACAAAAGTGCCCAAGCCTTACAGTTGCTCTACCCACCAGGTACATGGATAGACGCAACTTGAGAAAATGACTAAAAGTGCATACACTCCCTGCAGAGTAAAAGGAATCTAAAAACAGTGGTGTTAGTTCTCCCCAAGCAGAGTTCATCTATCACCAACGCTAGAAGACTATCCCCAGTGGAGTTTATTTCTTCCATAAACAGTAATTCATCCCCACCGAGGTTATCGCTCCGAATCAACAGATCTTATGACAGAGTATCTCTTCCCCACAGAGTCATTCTTTCTTCAGTTTATTCTCCAACAGGGTTATTCTCCCGCAAATTTATTCTCAAATCATCTTCGGTCGTTATCCCCAGCGAGCGAAACTCTTTATATTCTCCAGCAGCGGTCCGGGATTTATTTTCCCCAGCTAGAGAACATCATAAAAACATTGCATATCCATACATCATGACATGCGCATACGCATCATACAACACAGTCTCATTTATTTTGAGAACATCATTGCTCAATACATTTCATATATCATGGTGTTACATACGACTAACCCTTTACCTTTCAGGAAAAAAATGCAATCAAAATTCTCACAAATTTCTATGGTTCATTCAAATCGGTGCTAAGATTTCTATTCCAGTTCAAGCTATAAAGCCCGTATTCGATCGGATAATATCTTGATTTCTCCATCATATTGTGAAATCCGGAGAACGACCGGATAACAGTATCAGAATACCGTGAAGCCTGGAATCGACCAGATAGTGGTATCTCTTAAATTTAAGCTATGAAGCCCGGATTCGAACGGATAATAGTTTAATCCCCAGCAAGTTATTATGAAGCCTGGAGAACAACCAGATAGCAATGCAAGTTACTGTGAAGCCTGGATTATGACCGAATAGCAGTACAAAGACACCATGAAGCCTGGAATCGACCAGATAGTGGTATATCATAAACACAAGCTGTGAAGCCCGAAAATCGACCGGATAATAGCTTAACAAGGTACTGTGAAGCCTGGATTACGACCAGATAGAAGCCAAGAATACTACGAAGCCTGGAGTCGACGAGATAGTGGTATATCTTTAATGCAAGTTATGAAGCCCGAATTCGACCAGATAATATCTTGATTTCTCCGAACTCCATGAAGCCTGGATTCGACCAGATAATGGTATAATACATCGTGAAGCCTGGATTACGACCAGATAGCGGTAAAAACACGGAAGCCTGGGATTACGACCAGATAATAGTAAGGGACATTACAAAGCTTGGATTTCGACCAAATAGAAGTCTACTCGACCAATTACTATGAAGCCCGGAATCGACCGGATATTAGTAGGCCTTAAAATAACATGGAATCCCGGATGCGAATGGATAACCACTTGATTTCTTCTGAAGCCTAGAATACGACCAGATAAGAAGTAAGGTATTGTGAAGCCTGGAATCGACCAGATAGCAGTACAGGACACCATGAAGACTGGATTCGACCAGATAATGGTATGAAACATCGTGAAGCCTGGATTACGACCAGATAGCGGTATGAGATACTGTGAAGCATGGATTTCGACCAAATAGCAGTTTACCTGGACAATTACTAAGAAGCCCGGAATCGACTGAATATTAGTATACCTTAAACTCAAGTTGAAGCCCGGAGGCGACCAGATAACAACTTAATTCCTTCTGAATCCTGGAGTACGACCAGATAAGAATTTAGGAATTGCGAAGCCTGGAGAACAACCGGATAGCAAGTTTAATCTCATCTCCCTAGTAAGTCACTGTAAAGCCTAGAGCACGACCAGATAGCAGTCGATCTTATCACTATGAAGCCTGGGTCATGACCAGATAGTAGTTAGTTTTCACCTCTTCAACTAAGAGATGATTCTCAAGTAGAATAACGGACGAATGAAGCTCCTAAAATTCAACTCTTACAAAAAACAGAGATCAGCACTCCCCATCGAAACCTTCCTCAACAACAGGTATACGGGCTCTCGCTAAGGAATCTCTTATGAAATCGACACTCCTTCGGATGGAATATTTAAGCCCATCCTCCTTCGTCAATCTCCAAATTGAATCTATAAGCCCATTCCCGACATCATAAGACAAGTACCACTTCAGGCGAGTGCAAATTTTTGGGAACTCTAATGTTCAATCATCTTCAACCTTCGGATCACGAAAGGCGAGCAAGCCAATCTACATCCTCAGGTTTAAGAAGATTGAACAGGGGCATCTATTGTACCCCAAAATTTTCCCTCCCATATTTCTCAATACATTTCAAGTGAGGTCCTCAAATTGCTCAAGGAAGTCCAAGGATTAACCAGACAAACTCTCTCCTAAGGCAATCTATCCAAAATTAGGGTTTCGGTTTGCATCAAGATGTTTGAATCAAAAGGGTCCCAAATGCTCACTATTGTCCTAATATGTTCTCAAGATCATCCATGTCAAGTTTCAAGCCTTGCAGAGGAAGTTTGCTCAGTTAATTACTCAAAGGCCTGAAAATCGACAATGCTAGGGCAAAAGTCAACTATGGCCCACATGCAGTCAAACTTCAAGATTTTTGGTCAACATTCTAATTTTGAAGTATTATTCATCATTTTATCAACGTTTGATCATGATTCATCAAGGATTGCTCACAATTCATCAAAACCCAAAAGTTGCTAAATTAGGGTTTTGTAGGAAAAGTCAACTCAACTTTGACCAAGCATAAGGTTCTCATACTTTATCAATAATGACCCATCCAAAGCTCATTTTGAAAAGGATTCAATTCCCTAGAATTCATCTTCAGCTCCCAAGTTCAAAAAATGCACTCACAAGAAGATACAAATTTGGACATTATAGGTCATTTTGAAAAGTCAACAAAAACACATTTTTTGTCAAAGCTTCATACATGAACATGGAAGAATCAATTGAGATGAGACCAAAAGGTTTTCTTAGAGGACATCTTTAGCTTTCTAAAAAGTCCAAGAACACATCTCTAGGGTCAAAATTGAGGAAGTTATGTATTGGCAAAGTTGACCTTTTTTGCAAAATTTTCAAAAGTCAAAAGTGGCCAAAATTGCAATTTTTGTCAAATGGGCCCAACGTTTTATGCTTGCATTGAGTTTGTAACATGACCCACGAGCCATGATCCTTCCCACTTGCCTTTATTTTATTTTTGTCATTTATTTTTATTTTTATTTCATTTAAATCAAATTAAATCAAAATAAAATCATGAAAATATCAAAATCATTTGAACCTTGAGATTTTGTGCATATTTCAGGTCCATGAATAGCTGGCAATGAGATAAAATCGTCAAAGGCTTCTTTGTGCACAAAAAGATTGGATTTTGGCTTGATTTAAAAAGATTTACATGAGAATCAAATCATGATCAATGATCATTATTGGAGAAGATTTGATGCAAACTTGTAAACCTAATTCACTTAAGGGTACATATAGAACAAATCCAGACCAAAAGCAGGAGGGTTAGAGGCGTGAAGAGAGAAGAACAACTTTCAAAAAATAAAGAAAAAGTGACAATCTGATTTCATAGTTCCAGGCGTTTTCAAGCCTTCCCAACTATCTCATTCGCTTGCTGGATATTCAAGGAGCCTATCCCAATCATTAGCAAGTGTTTTCGTGCCCAAAAATGCACTGTGAGTACCTCACGACATCCCTACTTTTTTGAAATCGAATCTCATGAATTTGGAATTGTTAGCATGATTGGTTTATATATTCTGAATCCTTGACACATTTGCAAGCTAATGATAATAATTAATTGCATTTTTACTAGCCATACGGAGATCCACCATTGCTAGGGTTTTCTTGTTCGATTTAGGGTTTTCTCATGTAGGTAAAATTGGCCCAAAAGAGGGGTACCATAGTGTTCACAAGGCCAAGATGAATTGATCTGTATCATTAGTTTTCATTTATTGTGCTTGTATGAGATTCTGGAAATATACAGGGGTTGTACCTACAGAGAACTTCTGTAGGTAAAAGTTGTTTTACCTAAGGCGACAGATGCTGGAGAAGATGATGGCGTGGCGTGGCCTAATTGGCCCATTCAAAAGTTCGCGCGTTTTCAGTATTTCACTTTGCTTGATTCCAATATAATGTTTATTTGATATTCCATATACAACAAGGCACGTTAGCTCAGCTGGCCAGGAGGTGTTGGAAAAAACCAAAGGGCCTGGGTTCGATCCACCATATGCCATCAGCTTTCAACCATTGGATCTAAAGCAAACCAAATCTAACGCCTGGAACATGAAGGTCTACCATAGGCCTAGTCAAACGTGCAGCATGGAATCTGAAGGTCACGTGGACCAAGGCATATTGGGCTTATTGACACCCCCCTTTTACTTTGATACCAGGCCCATTTCTCTCTTTTCTTTTATACTTCTTTTATTTATTTAATTTTTGTTTAAATTGTTTTCTAATCACAAATTAATTCTTTTTTTATACAAAAATTCATAAAAATCAATTCTAATTCTAGTTTAATTTAATTAGTTTAATTTAATTCTAGGGCAATTCTAACCGTTTATAAATAAATTAAAATCAATTAGAAAATTAGGGTTTTGTTTAATTTTTATTTTATTTTATTTTCTCAAAATAACCAAAATACAAAAATAGGTCAAAATTATTTGTTTTTCTTAATTTAAATTAATTAGTAATTAGGTTTGTATTTACTCATTAAAACCTTATTTTTTCTCAAAATAATCAAAAACAACGAAAAATAATTTTTCTTTTAATTACGTCTAGACGGGGTCAAAACCCTAATTTTTCTCGTTCCTAATTCATCGCGCGTTTATTTTTTTTTGCAAATATTAATGTATCTGCTCATCGCTTGTAATAGCGTAGTTTTATTTCTCGCATTTTAATTTTCGCAAATATTAACTGTTAGATGTATGATAATAGGATTTCATGACAAGATTGTATGTTAATTTTAAAATGGTTAGCAAACCCTAAATGTGCAAAGATAATAACTAAAATCAAACCACTCGCACATGCGCACTACTAGGGTATACTCTCACTTCGGTTGCCTTCGGTATACGATCATTAAGTATAGGGTGTCTTAGTGGTTGCCCTCTTGTCTAAACAAAGATCAAATGTCCCGTTCGGAAATGTTGTCTCGGAAATGTTGCCTCGAATATGATCTTAAGACACTAGGGTTATTACTAAGACATCCTAAGATTGCTTTAGTGATCGTACGTCCCTTTCGAATTGACCCTTACAAATCCAACAACGGTGCTACCTACTCACTAATAGTAGGATAGCGCTGTCTAAAGGAAACAAGAACAGAAACATTCTTTTCTCGAGTAGGTAGATGCTAGTAGGTACTTGCTCAAAATCAAACTTTTCCACACTTACACTCTTTTCAAACAAAATTTTCAAAAACACTTTGTAACACTCTTGAGGACTGATACAAGGGTTAAAACAAAGTAAAACAAAAACTTTTCAAAACACACAAACACGAAAGCAATTTTAAAATGATGAGCAAATACCTAAGAGCCCGTGGAAAACCACGGATATAAAGGGTGTTAATACCTTCCTTTTCTATAATCTACCCCCCGTACTCAAAATCTCGAAAAAGGAATTTTTCTGTGCTTTTTTCCTTTCCAGTTGGATAAAATAAAAGTCGGTGGCGACTCTTGCTTACCGCGACATTTTGCGAACACAAACGCAAAACGCAAACCAGCATTTTCAAAATAGTCTAGTTCTGCCACCGTATCACACCATAGATTTGGGAATCAAGTCCTTAAGTGTATTTGGAGATTCAGCCTTAGTCATCAGTTAGATCAAAGGAGAACAGGACACGAAGCACCCTAACCTCATCCCCTACAAAGAACATGTGTTGACATTAACCCCACATTTCGAGGAAATTACCTTTGAGCATTTTCCGCGAGAGGAAAATCAAGTAGCGGACGCGCTAGCCACTATGTCATCCATGTTTAAACTTAAGTGGGGTAACGAGGCTCCCCAGATCACCATTGAACGGATGGACGAACCAGCTACTATCACAAGATCGATACCGAAGAAGTAGTGGACCAACCTTGGTTCTATGAAGTCAAGAGGTATCTTGGTGCCCAAGAGTATCCGGAGGGAGCTTCAGTCAATGATAAGAAGTTCTTGAGAAGATTCTCTACTAAGTTCTTCCTCAATAATGGCTTTCTCTAAAGCGCAACCACGACTCTGTTTTGCTTCATTGCGTAGACAAGGTTGAGGAAGAAAAGATCATGGCTGATCTACATGAAGACACTTTTGGCACCCATTCCAGTGGGCACGTGATGGCTAAAAAGATCCAACGGGCAGGGTATTACTGGTCTACCATGGAGGCAGATTTCTATCAGCATTCACGAACCTGTCACAAGTGTCAGATCTATGCTGACAAAGTGCTTATACCTCTAGTGCCTCTAAACATCCTGACTGCTCCCAGGCTATTCACGATGTGGGGCATCGATGTGATTGGAGAAATCAAACCTACAACTTCTAATGGACACCGCTTCATCTTGGTGGCCATTGACTATTTCACGAAGTGGGTTGAGGCAGCTTCTTTCGCTTCCGTTACCAAGAATATTGTAGCCCGATTCATGAAAAAGAATCTCATATGTCGGTATGGTATCCCAGAGAGAATCATCACAGGAAATGGTACGAATCTCAATAATACTATGATCACCGCACTATGCGTGCAATTTAAGATCCAGCACCATAATTCTTCCCCTTACTGGCCAAATATGCATGGCATTGTTGAAGCCGCAAATAAGAACATCAAAAAAATCATACAAAAAATGACAGTAACCTACAAAGACTGACATGAGATGTTACCATTTGCTCTCCACGGTTACTGTACCACGGCGCGCACATCAACAGGGACAACTCCCTTCTCCTTGGTATACGGCATGGAAGCTGTTCTACCAATTGAATTCCAATTACCTTCTCTGAGATTCATAAAGGATGCAGGGCTGAATAAAGATGATTGGATCCAAAATTGGCTTGACCAGTTGAACTTGATTGATGAGAAGAGGCTTACGGTTGTCTGTCATGGCTAGATGTACCAAAAACGTATGATTAAAGCTTTTAACAAATAGGTCAGACGTCAGGTATATTAGGTTGGTGACTTGGTAATCAAGCGTATCATATTACCACAAGGTGACCCCAAAGGCAAATGGACTCCTACATACGAGGTACCATTTGTAATTAAAAGCATATTCATTGTACAAAAATACTTATTCAAGTTAATACAAAGATACCCCTTTGAAAAGTGCAAAACTATCTGTTTTTCTTTTTTCGTGTTTTGTTTGCGAAAACGTCCAATGATTATTTTTGAACATGACTACTGTTTACAAATGAAAAAAAAAAGAGGAACAGAAAATAGAAAGACAATCATAATGGCTTTAAGAAATAGGATAATATCTTTAGAGTATTCCATAAAATCCCCCGCAGGTACCTTTTCCAACAAGAGTAAAAAATGGGACATCCCACTACAGGATCGCTAACGTATCTCCAGTATGCAGCTTAGTGATATCAAGCTCTCTAACATCCCAGACATAACAACATTTCCGATTACCACTCCTAAGATTCCCCAATAAAAGTCGCCCAATTTCTCAAAATTCCCTAACAGGATTTCACCAGGTCTACAAGTAATGCACGGTGTTTCCCTTACACAACAAAGTTTATTTCTCTAAACAAATGGAAGCTCATCAACACTTCAACTTCAGAACATGAAGACTTACCCTCCTTATACCCAGCAGTACTCAGGGATTTATTTTCCCCGACTCCAGCAACACAGCGACATAACAATTAATGTGTCCATACATTACATCCACACGTCATAGCATTGATAACACAGATACATCTGACATAATCTCATTTATCTTGAGAACATCATTGCACCATGCATTTCATACATCATGACATTACATGTAACTAACCTTTCATCTTTTTCAGGAAAGATCAATCAACAGAGAATTATCGTCAAATTTTCAACAAGTCAATTATAGATCAATTCCCAAGAAAGGACTGGTCAACCATCTACATAGTAGATATTTCTTTCAGACCCCTGTCGGTTCAGTTTAAATCTCTCAATGGTTTATTCTGATTCTTTCCCGCAAATGTCTTTTCTGGTTCAGATAAATCTCTCAATGATTTGTTCTGATTCTTCTCCAGATCCCTTCTGGTTCAGATAAATCTCTCAATGATTTGTTCTAATTCTTCTCTAGATCCCTGCTGGTTCAGTTTAAACCTCTCAACGGTTTATTCTGATTCTTTCCCGCAGACGTCTTTTCTGGTTCAGATAAATATCTCAATGATTTATTCTGATTCTTCTTCAGATCCCTGCCAGTTCAGTTTAAATCTCTCAACGGTTTATTCTGATTCTTTCCCACAGACGCTTTCTCTGGTTCAGATAAATCACTCAAAGATTTACTCTGACTCTTTCCAGTTAGAGAATATCCAAGATCTCTTTTGGTTCAGTTTAAAACCCTCAATGATTTATCCTGATACTTTTGAAAGGAACACTCGGGTTCAGATAAATCTCTCAACGATTTATTCTGATTCTTTCCGCAGACACTTTCTCTGGTTCAGATAAATCACTCAAAGATTTACTCTGATTCTTTCCAGTTAAAGAATATTCAAGATCTCTTTTGGTTCAGTTTAAACCCCTCAACGGTTGATCCTGATACTTTCCAAAGGAACACTTCTGGTACAGATAAATCTATCCAGGATTTATTCTGATCTCTTCCCAGTTAAATAACATGCAAGACTTCTTCTGGTTCAGATAAGTCACTCGAAAGATTTATTCTGATTCTTTTCCAGTTGAAATCAAGTTCAGACTTAGTCCATTCTCTGTTAACAGTCACCCTTGGATGGCATCTAGAATCCCATCTCCGAAAAATCTCCATCATTCCTCCAAATGGCATCTATAAGCCCATTCACAATTCATCTTCGAGTGCAAACTTCTGGGCACTCTAGTGTCCAATCGTCTTCCACCTTCAAGTCACGAATGGCGGATCCGCCAATCTAACTCTTCAGGTTTAAGAATATTGAACAGGGGCAACTGTTGTACCCCAAAATTTTCCCTCTCATTTATCAAATATTTTCTCACAAGATCTCCTTTGGTTCAAGATTGCACAAGGGTTGATCAGCTCAAGACATCTCCTTAAGCACTGATGACTGAAATTAGGGTTTGATATTTCACAAGGATAATTGAACTTTTAATGCCTCATATGACTTTCATGGATCATTATGGACCCCCAAGATTGTTCATGTAATGTTTCAAGTCTTGGATCACATTTTTGCTCAGTTAATTGAGCAGTTGACCTAAAATCAGTTGTATTGGGGAAAAGTCAAATGTGGTCAATTTACACTCAAACTTCATGATTTTTGATCCATATCAACATTCTGAACTCCTATATGTCATTTGATCAAGTTTATACCACAATTCCTTAAGAAATTTGATCAGATCATCAAAAGGGCAAAATGGTCAAAATTAGGGTTTTGATTGAGAAAGGGCAATTTCTGATTTTTGACCTGGCAAATGTTTAATTGGTTTGAGACATGATCTCAAGAGTTAAATTGAATCATTTTGACTTAATGACATGACTCAAAACATCCCTCAAGATCAATTGATTGATAGTTGATTTCCAGTCAACTGATCAAAAGTCAACGGTATATTGAAAAGTCAAACTTTGACTTTTTGGTCAAAATCAAGTGTCAAAGATCACAATTCATCAAAACATGTCAAAATATGAAACTTGTTCATCAAGAAATCAAAAAGTCAAGATTTCATTTTGAAAAGTCAAAGTTTCCAAACTTAGACATTTTTCTAAGTGTTGAAAACTTCATATTGTTTCACAACTTTGAGCCAATTTTTCACCATGATGCAAGATGATTCAAAAGAAACTTTCAACATGAAAATTGTAGATCTACATGATATCTAAAACATTTATTTACATAACTTCTCCTATAAATGCTTGGATCTCAAGTTAATATTCCATGAAGTCATGGTCATGAAACTAAAACACTTAGTGAAATTTTGAGCATTTTTGGTCAGGATTTTGACTTAACTTCTTGGCCAAGTTTCACATAGTTCCACTTGGATTTTGAAAAAGTGATTAAAATATGGATTATATAGCACATTACAAGCTTTCCAAAATGTCCAAGAACTCCTTGATATCGTTCTTGAGCAAGGAGAATCGAAGAGAGGAAGTTAGGGTTTCAAATTGGAATTATAGGACATTTTTGTGATGAACAAGAATTCAAATCTCAAGCCTATGCTGCATAATCTTGATTTGCAGGCCTCTAAACCTCAAAATCTCTCCCTAATAATAATATTACACTTGCTTTTAAGCTATTATCCATTAGATTCAAGCTTTATCCAATATATTTTTCCATTAATGGTACAAAGGCGTCGTTGCCATTTACATAAAGCAAGCTTTATGCAAAGTTAACTTGCATTGAGCTTTGCACTTGTTCCTTCTGCACAAGATTCCTCTACAAAGTCAGATAAACATGTGTAAAGTTGGTAACCACTCTATATAGCTTTGTACCTTGCCTTAAAACCATACTTGTCAAGCTTGCTTCAAAAACAAGTCAAAATCCCATAACTTATGATCTTGTGATTCTGACCACATCAAATATCCAAACCTTTTCCTATATATCAAGACACTCTTATGCAACCTGGGAGAGGGGCTCAAGCATTCCAAAACACTCCTAAGCACTCTACAACTCAGAATTTTCCATAACTTGACAGTTTTGAACTTCACATAGCCATCTCCAAATCCACTCGTGTGTATTGAGTTTCAACCATCCAAACACCTTCTATACATCACATAGGAGTGATCCAGGCCTTTGTTGCTGGACTGTAACTCCATTTTCATAATCCACCATTTTCAAAAACTGAGCTTGCATTCGACTTGGTTAGAGGGATTCAAGGACTTTCAAAGCAAATAAGGGTTGGAATACACTCAAGGAGGTCCTGGCAAGCTAAACTGATCATCAGGACAACTTAAAAGTTGCTAAAACTCCATACTCGACTTCAGCTGCAAGAGGTAAGTTTTCAAACTTCAAAATCTTGATACAAGCATCTTTTGTGCATATATTCCGAAGCAAAAATGTAGATATCATTGCCCTGAAGCTGTACATATCCATATTTTTCATTTACATGGTTTGAGCTTAGAGAATTTGAAGTTTGAAGTTTCTGAAAAAATTAGGGTTCAAATTAGGGCCAGAGAAATTTTCATTCATCTTTGATTTATAGCTTTAGTTGTTTACATGGTTAGATTCGTGAGGAAAAATAGCACAACTTTCATGGTTGCATTTTCCATTTTTGTTGAGAAATGAATGAGATATAGGTGGTTTGGCTAGCTGAAGGATGAAGACGAAGTACAGGTCATGGAGACATTTTACATTATGTATTTATTCTTTCATTTAATTTAATTGATATACAGCCACCCCAGTGGTAAGGCAGTGGTCGTTATTAGTAGAGATCGTGGGTTCGAACCTCAGCGCTGCCTTTTGCATTTTTTTTCATATTTTTGTCATTTTTCCTTTTTTGTTTCAGGTAGCGCTTAGGCCTCCACCCCTTGGGCCTGACTTTTTTTCTTAACATCACCCCTGTTTGCTTTATACATGCACCCTTTTCTTTTATTTATGTTTCTAACAAAAACTGCATTGGGCCAGACCATAAACTTTTTTACACATATACACTCAAAATCTGTTTTACACCCCTGACTTCATTTTCACATTTTTATTTCATATTTTATTTTTTTTATTTATTTTTATTATTATTAATATTAATAATATTGTTATTTTTATTAATGAAAATCCCACAAACATTTTTATTTATTATTTAGGTAATAATATATTTATATTTTATTTCCTTTAAGACCAAAAAGACAAAATATTTTCTTATACAAATTTAATTTATTTTCTTAAATAAAATAATAATAAGAATTAGGTTTAGTTTATTTACTCTTTTAATTAAAATCAATTTAGAAACTTAGGATTTTTAATTAATTAATTTTTTTATACTAGTTTAATTTAATTAAAACCCTTTCACAAAAAACTTCATAAAAAATACCTTAAAAATATTCTTTTAATTAACTTAGTTTAATTTTCTTACTTTTAAGTTAATTAATTATCTTCTAGTCAATTAGGTTAAAACAAAAAAAGCTTTTTCTAAACAAAAATCAAAACAAATTCATTACTTTTTCCATTTATCATTTTATACTTTATTTTAATTCTTGTACATTATTCAATATGGTTGTAATAGTTAATTAGATTTAATTTTCTTGTAATTCCCCATTTGTAATTTGTATATCCCCTCCCCCTAAATGATGTAATAGCTTAGTATTTTTATTTTCCGCAATTTAATGCTTTATATACAAATGCTAGTAATTAGGGTTTGTATGGGAAGATAAAATCAATGCTTAGAAAAAACCTAATCAAGAAAAATCAAGCATGTAAACCAATACACTTGCACACATACACCCTTAGGGTAAACCCACTATGTTGCCTTACAAAAATGACCATATTATGCATGTGAGGTATCTTAGCAAAAACAAACAAAATACAAGACCATAGTCCCTCGATGACGCTATCAAAGTTGCCTTTCAAAAATAATCTTAGTCCCTTAAAGAAAATACAAAGATATCTTACAACATTGCTAATCATGGCTATACGATGACCCATGTCCGTCCCTTTTACATCCAAATATAGAGTTATTTACAAATCAATGGTAAGATAACAATGTCAAAGGAAAGAGGAAATAAACATGAAAGACTTTTGAGTAGGTAGAATGTTCCTAGTTGCTTTCTCATTTTCAAACCAAAACATCCTTGCTATTTTCTAAAAAAACACTAACACTTTCAAAAACATCTTTCAAACTTAAAAACATTTGCAAAAGATCAACACTTTGTATACATTCTTACGAACGAGAATCATTACAAAGTTTTTCTAAACGATGGTGCCTTTTCAAAATACTTTCAAAAACCACACAAAGCACATTTTCAAACAAAAGCAAGTGATTTAGAAAGCAACTAAGAGATCATGGAAAACCATGAATGTAAAGGGTGTTAATACCTTCCCTTTTCATAATCTACCCCCCGAACTCAAGAAAATATCTCAAAGGTCTTTCTTGTTCTTTTCAGCCTTTCCTTTTGGATAAAAGAAAAGTCGGTGGCGACTCTTACTAACCGCAACATTTGCGATCAAACACAAAATGACCAAGTCAATTCTCCCACCGCATTACATTAATCATGAAAGGATTATCCCTATAATGGTTAATCTACCTAATGTAAATTCAATAAGGGCATCAATCTGTGGAAATGTAAAACTGTCTAATAAACTGATCATTGAAGGAGTCCTTTACTTGCCAAAGTTTGAAATCAATTTGATTTCAGTTTCAAAAATGTGTAGAGATCAGGATTGTCATCTTGTTTTTTGAAAATGACGAATGTGTGATACATGCAAGGAAGGATTCGAGGAGGATTGGTTCAGCTAAAGAGCTTGATGGTCTTTACTACTTGGAAACTACTTAAACTCAAAGAAATATAACACTTGTTTCTAGTGTTTTTGTTAATAAGAAGGACCACAATATAGTGTAACACCCCAATTTTATTTACTAATTATTTTATTAGTTATTTATTTTATTAATTATTATATAATATAGTAATTAATTAAATTGTGTGATTTTATGAAAAAATGATTTATTTGAATTGATTGGTTATGTGTGATATATGATTTATTTTATTAATTGAGAATATGTGTTCAATGAGTAATTGAGATATTTAGTGTGAAAATATAAATATTAACTAATTGGATTTTATGTGTTACATTATTGTGAGTGGATAAGATAATCCCATTAGAGTAAAACAATAGTTAATATGTAAAAGAAAGAGAAAATAGATCTAGAGGGAGAAGTTGTCAAAACAAGAGAAGACAAGAAAAAGAAAAAGAGGAAAATAGGAGAAAATGGAGAAAATAGGAGAAGAGAAGGAAGAATCCTATAAGTGTCTTCACTTAAGGTAAGGGTGGACATTTCTTGAATCATGAGTTTATATAATGATGGGTGATGGATAGAAGCATGAAAATAAAGATTTTGTTCTTGAAATTTCTAGATTTGAAATGTTAGGGCTTGGATTTGGATTCAAAACTTGTGTTAGAAATCATGTTTTAAGGTTCATAATTGTTGATACATGTTAGATATAGGTTGATATATATTTAATTTGTATTATAGTGATGTTTAGATGAGATTTTGAGAGGATTTGAGTGGGAACTCGAAGTTGTTCGCAGGAATAATGTAGGATTTTTGTAAAACTTTAAAAATTTATAACATGAATTCCGGGTGTCCATTTGATGCACCGTTTGAATTCAGGGAAAGCTAATACAATGTATTTTTTAGTAAAAATGGTTTTATATTCTGGAAATAAATTTAATTTTTGTTTGATGTGGTTTTGTGGTGTCAATGTATGATGTCGGTTTTTGCGTTTTTGTTAGAGCTTTAAGAATTCATAACTTTTGAATCGTAACTCCATTTGAGTCCCCGTTCGAAGAGTTAGAAAAGTAGAGAGATATTATTTTCAATAAAAATAGTTTTGTTGGAAGTATATGATTTAATAATTGTTTGGTTGTGTAAAATAACATGCATATGTGTTATGCGTATCAGTGATTAGTATTGGATTATAATACATTGTGATATTACTTACTATGTGCTATAGGGAGGTAATGAATTGATGAATATTATGAAAGTGAAATGTATGTTAATAATCCATGAGTATGTGTATGTATTTGCAATTGTATGATATTTCACGTGTGATGAATTATTGAAGATATACATTGATAAGTTTTGGATGACTTCTTAGTATGAACATGATACTTGAATTTTGTGCAGATGTATGTTGTGAATTAAAATTGGATGAGAATAATATTATTGAGCATTATTTGTTATGTGTTGAATTGATAATTCTATGAACATGATACTTGAATTTTGTGTATATGTATGTTGTGAATTGATGATGAATGACAATAACATGTTTTGGCATTGTTTGCTTTGTGTTATTGTAGTGTGTTAAGTTGATGAATGCTATGAAAATGCATTGTATGTGAATGAGGACGTGATTGATGTATGTTATGAATTGATGATGAATGAGAATAACATTTTTTAGCATTGTTTGCTTTGTGTTATTGTAGTGTGTTGAGTTGATGAATGCTATGAGAATGCATTGTATGTGAATAAGGACATGATTGATGTATGTTATTTAATTTGGTGAAGATAATTCAAATATGTTGAATTAAGTAAATTATGCATGAATATTAAGATTAGATAATGGTCTTAATTTCATATAGTTTTTATAATTTCACATGCATTATTGGTTGTGTCAAGAGGCATGTTCGCTGGTTTAGAGAGGGGACTAGTGACTTGTCACAAGTTTAGAGAGGGGGCTTGAAGCTCACAAAGGGGGCTTATGGATTCAGATAGGGGATCTGATTCCAAGGGAATCAAATATTGAGTTGGTACCACATGCATCATTCATAATATTGAGTTGTATTGGAGTCACGTGGGTCGATGTGAATTGGTGAATTGGTGTGCTAAATGTGATATCGTTGTGAATGTTACATTTATGATATTTGTGATTAGTTAATAATTGAATCATGAATGTGAGCAATTTTGTATAGTTAAATAATGTGAATACATGAATGTATGAAGTGCGATTGAAGAAAGTGGGGGAGAAGTTGTTGTTTCTCAGAGATGTTTTAATTACTAGGTGTGAACAGTTGGTTCAGTGTACAATGGATTGCAAGAGTGAAAAGGTTGGTAAGGCTGTGTTGTTTCCTGATTCCAAAGAGAATGTGGATTTGAGGCTCGTGTATAATGGCAATGTGATAGTGCCCTTGAGAGGAGATATTGTGAATTCAAGGTTCCGGTCTGTTAGAAGAGTTTGGGTATCTCTGAGGGAGAACGATCAAGTATTATTTAGGGTCGCTTCTCAGGGGATAGATATCAATGGGATGGCTAGTGATATATCAATGGTGTGTACCTTCCAAATGTTTTTTCGAAGACATCTACTAAGAAAGTAGGATAACTCTTAGGCGATGAGGCTCATATGTTTGCATATCTGTGATAACGGTTGTAGGATGGTTGTGCGTGGACAACCAATAGTTGATTTAGGTAATGATTGAGATAAAATATTCAATTCATAGGATTGACGATTTGATGGACCAACTGGCAGGCGAGTATGTCTTTAGTATAATCGAATTGAGGTCGGATTACCTTCAGATTCAAATGAAGGGTGAGGATAGTTAGAGAACAAATTTTAGAACTCGATGTAGACATTACGAACATTTAGATCAGTTTGTTGTGGTGTTTATTGAGGAAGTTCTGATTTAATCTAAGTCAGAATAAGGGCATGTTGAATGTTGCGATTTTAATTACAGTGTCTAAAAGGAGGGAAACTTACGTTGAATTGTTAAGGTGTAAATTATAGTTTGAGGAAGTGAGTTTTCTTGGGCATATTATATAGGATAGTGATATATATGGATCCGTCCAAAGTAGATGCGGTTCTACAATGAGAGCTTCTGAAGTTGGTTACGGAGATTTGAAGTTTTTTTGGCTTAGTTGGTTACTATCACAGTTTTGAAATGAAGTAAAGTGTTTGTTGAGACGAGGTCAAGTGCGATAGGTTGGTATTTAATAAATTGAGGGAATGAAAAGTTTGGTGTTAAGAAAGACGTGTTAACAAAGTTTTGTAGGAGCACATAAAGATGCGGCTTATGCTAATTGAGAATGGTTAGAGTGGAGAGATCTTTGAAGAAAGAGAGTTAAATGGTAAAGTGGATTGCGTGTCATTGATGATATGGTATCGACATGATTCAGGAAAATTTTGGAAGTTTTTATCACCATCTAGATGACGAGATAGTATTATTGAGATTGTGATTGGAATGAAATCCAAAATGAGAAATCATATGGATCATCAAGGTTATGATATTATAGGGGGAAAACTAAGGATTTATTGATGTTGTTAAAGTCCTCTAATTGGATAAAGACTTCATTTAGAGAAAAACTATTTGGATTGTACTTGGTGTAGTAGCATTTCTGTGTTGGAGGATACTTAACAATTCTGTTGTGCTACGTGCGTATAAAGACGACTATATAATGGATTTTGGGTGTTTATGTCTCATTGATGAGATTGAAAAAGAAGGAAATTGGGAAACCATTTGTAATCCTTAGAGAGATTGTTGGACATTACGCTTAGGTAACTTTGAGCATAAGATAGAGGATGTTATTGCAGTTGAGTAACAATGGCTTATGCTACCATTATGGTTGTCGACTGCCTATTGAAAAATTGAGGAACTGATCACCCTTAAAATCTTGTTGATAGTAGATGGGATCTTATTGTATGGGATAAACTTGCCTTGCAGCTTCATAGTATGAAAAGTGGATTAATGTTCTATCAAAGGGATAATCATTCACCATTTCACGTGAACCTAATGGAAATGGTAGCTATGAACTAGTTGGGACTTATTGAGTAGTTCTAAAACTTGAGTTTTATTTGTGAGAGGACTTCTTATGGGTTAAGCTTGGTATGTTGAAGCTTAATAGTGGCATTCTTGATGAGATTCGAGAGGGTCAGAAATCTGATTTGAGTTTGGTGGATAGATTGACGTTGGTCAATCAAGGTCGAGGTGGAAATTTTCAAATTGATGAGAGTGGTATCATGAGATGTCATGATAGAGTTTGTGTTCTGAATTTGGTTAAGTTGAAGAGCCGTATTCTTGAGGAAGGACATCGTGGTGGATTGAGTATTCATCCTGGAGCTACTAAGATGTATCAAGATTTGAGGAAATTGTTTTGGTGGCCAGGTATGAAGAAAGAGATTGTGGAATTTGTGTATTCTTGTTTGATTTGTCAGAAGTCGAAGATTGAATATAAAAAACTGTCTGGTTTGATGCAACCATTATCCATTCCTGAATGGAAATGGGATAGTATTTCTATGGATTTTGTTTCTGGATTACCTAGAACACTAAGTAATTTTAGGCTATATGAGTTATTATGGACAGGTTGATGAAATCTGCTCACGTTATTCCAATGAGAATAGATTATCCAATGGAGAAGTTAGCAAAGTTGTAAATTGAGAAGATTATCAGTTTGCGGGGTATTCTATCTAGCATTGTCTCAGATAGGGATATGAAATTTACTTCGAGATTTTGGAAATGTTTCCAAAATGCTTTAGGTACGAAGTTGCATTTGTGTTCTGCTTATCATCCACAAACAGATGGTCAGACTGGGAATAAAATTCAGTCATTTGAGGATCTTTTGAGGGATTGTGTATTGGAACAAGGAGGTGCTTGGGAAAATTACTTGCCTTTGATTGATTTTATTTATAACAATAGTTAAATTCTTGTAGGATAGAACTCATATGTCCTATGACATGTCGAGACATGTGATCTGACTTAAACATTACGACAAGTCATAAGCAACTAAAACCAGTACTAAAAAGCATAAACAACACACGGAAATTGTTAACCGAGTTCAGAACAACCTTCCTACTATGGGGGCTACCAAGCCAGGCATAAGTCTACTAAAATAGTATCAATTCATAGACCCTACAAAAAACATCAAATTAACATCTTAATCACTACCCTCGCTAGACTTCTATTTAAGATTCAACTATATATGAGGCCCTCCTCAATATCTCATCAACCACATACAACGATTAGATCAAAACAGGAAGACACACTTCCATGACATCAAAATAGAAGATAAACTTCCATGACAATACCTAGCCAAGAATCTTGAATAAGAACACAACTTAGATTTGCTTACAAGCTTCCTCCAAGAACAATACTCAACTCATTACTTCACAGTTTCTAAATGAGAACACATTGACCATCTCACAATCTGAGTGGTTCATATATACCAACTCTCGCAGAGAGTGGCTTACAGACTCAACCCTAATAATTACATCTTTAAAATTATCGACTGGTCCCTGATACTAGATTACAATACTTCTATTTATAACCTATCCCCCACTTGGATTTGGGTTTCAAAACACTGCTCTTTGGTTGTTACAAAATTGCAGAAGATTCTGCATAAAATTAGGTCTTCGATCAAATCTTCCTAAATTATCTCCATAAATAGAAAATCCATATTCTTCAATATTCTTCTTGACCTATAAAACAATGCCACGCGGGATAGCATAATATCCCCAAAGTATATTATGTCTTTGTGACTTAACAGAATAAAACAGTCCAGTTAAGCTCAAGCACGATGTCGAATGATCCTGCATAGGACATCTTATCTGACATGTTGATCCAGATGTTGAAACAATTCAACTCAACATGTAACAACATAAAATAGGACTTCTTGCTCAACTTGTTCTTCATAGCTAGATAACATATCCTATTTAACACATTGATTCTCTATTAGTTTTACCAAACATAATGCCAACCATAAAAAGAGAATTAACAATCTCCCCCTTTGGCTTATTTTGGCTAAACCTAATTTACATAATCTTTGCATAAATACAACTAGAACATAACTCAATACAATCAATTAGAAGCAATCATAAACTAAAAATATCAGAAGCAATCATCCTTTAGTCTTCACACATTTGAAATTCTTCACTCTTCATTGTCTTCTCATCACATGATGTCATAACATCAACAATAGGACTTCTTCATGATAGTCCAACATATATTCTCTCCCACTTTTTAGACAGAATATGACAAAGAATGCAAGGATAATTAATATAATCAGTATGATTGACGTCAAAACATCATATCCAACATCTATTCACAACAACTCTAAACATTTCAATTCCAGATTCAAAAGCTCAGCCACCACAGACTGATCCTTTTCATGTTCAGCCGAACCAATCCACTACGGCCAACACCAGATGATGTTAATTCCAGAAGCATTCCTCCCAGGATGAATTCACTCCCCCTCAATCTAGAAATATTTCCTCACATGGGGACAAATCTACCTCTAAGGAAGCACAAGAAGAAACTTAAGAAGCACCCAACCATTTAACTAAGCAGCCTATTTGACGACACAAGGGACCTTACTATTACTCCTGAGGAACTCAGAACACAAGCCATAATTGTGTTCATAACTCAGATCACTAGACACAAAAAAACATTCAAAAGGACTAAACACAGAATAGGACATCCTATTCGACATTTTTACAAACCAACTGCAAAAGCAGACATCGGATTTATCAACATCTGAACAATAACTTTCTCTCCAGAATATTAACAGATAAACCCTTCACAAAACCAGACACAAATAGAACTCACCCATACCCGGAAAAAAGACACGAGGACAATGTTAAGCACAAACAACCACAAGGTGAGGGAAGAGAAGAAAATGATCTCTCTAAATACCCAAGC
Organism: Vicia faba; assembly: GCA_948472305.1. Taxonomy (NCBI): domain Eukaryota; kingdom Viridiplantae; phylum Streptophyta; class Magnoliopsida; order Fabales; family Fabaceae; genus Vicia; species Vicia faba. Next base: position 1,084,175,577 of record OX451738.1, on the reverse strand, counting down.
CATGACATAAAAATTAACAATTTCAGACTTAGTCAATGGTCTTGATCAAAGGCGATATTTGAGAGAAAAAAAAGCAAATGAAACTTCCAAAATAGCTTTTGACTGTCCTATTGACTGATTCTTCTAGAAGAAGTTTCCCATAACATATCATGCATAGTTAAGCATCATGTTTTACACTTCATCATGACATATAGATATTGTACCGTCCATAAAACTTCCCTGTTTGGCTCAGGGAGAAAACATGTCCTTAAAAATATTCTGACATCCACTTAAACATTGTCTACTTTCAAAAAATCAAGACCCAAAACATCACATGAGTGACATCCCCATTCATCCATAACCTTTAAAAAGATATTCCAAATCAGAGCATATAATCTTCGCAAGCTTTATAAAAATCTGCACCATTTGAACATAAACTCATAGGCACGTACTAACTCCCTCTCTCATGGATAACCAGTACTTCTGCTACAAAAAGGAATTCAAATTCATTGTAAGTTCACTCCTGGACCAATTTTCTAGATCCTTGAAGGCACACCTAGTTCTTCAGATTTCATCAACTTAACAAGGACATGACTGGAAAAAAATTCCCTTCATATCCATATAATATCATGTCCTTCAGGTTGTCATGCATGCTTGGTTTGACATCACTCACATGTCCAAGACACAAGTTCCCATTCTTCACAAGAACTACTTCTCTATACATTCTCAGTTTTCTTAAAAGCTTCATTGAGACCCCAACTGCATTAGAAGAAAAAAAAACCTATAAAAAGCAACCGGATCAGATCACCATATCTGACACCATTCTTCTGCCCTTACACCCACTAGTAATTTTTGACACTAGTGAGGTATTCAAAAATGATAGTAGTCATGTATTTCCAGAACATACTACTATGGAATGGATCAGAACCTCCACATTCTGATTCACACATTCGAAAGCACCTCTTCTGACATACTGCTTGAGCATCTAACTCCACATGTACAATCCCAAGCATCTTCCAACCATAACCCAACATTATGTTACAACATCATTTAGGGCACCAGGTTCCCAACACCATTCAAAGGACTCGTTATGAAGAGAAGTCCTTCCAGAAGCTTCTAATAAACACGAGAAGATTTCAAAAAATCACATCTTCTGTAGCTCATTCAGGTTATCACAAACACTTGAATGTTATAAAGAGAAATAAACTCACAAATAAATTCTGAACCATCAATTTAAAAGGCATATTAAAAGCAACCAACATCAGATAATTACCCAACTGCCGACAAGTTTTTCATCATTAGTCAGATGCACATCTTAACCAGATCTGACTAATACCCGACTCCTGATAAGGTATTTGTCATTAGAGGAAATCTTCCTCACACTTATATTGCAAATGATGCTACCACTCTTCTTCTTCACTCTCTTTACACTAGAGGATTCATCACAACATTCCAGAGTTGGTTAGAGACTGGACCTCATACTCCATCATGGTCATACATTCCAACTTTGGAATCTAATGTTGATCAACATTTCTCACCCCATGATCTTCAATAATAGCTTCCTCCAACGAAGCTGTAGACACCTGAGGTGATGTTTCAACATCTTGTCAAGACATCACTCTTAGTTGTATGGATTTCACCCTTAATTATGGTTCTGGAGACAACACTATAGTAATCCACAGATCTCTTTTGAAGAAGAACACAAGAGAACCATACTTCAGCAGCTGATACCCCCACATCAGGAGGTTTCACAATACTTAGACCTTCTATAAAGTGCCATCCTTCTGCTCATAAAGAGGAGATTCCCTCTAAAATGTAGAGCATAACAACCATGGTATTTGCTGATCATCATACCATGAACATATTGTCCAAACAATCTTGTTTCTCTCATTGTTCAGCCTTAACTAATTAGACAATAATCATCTTCCTGAATCACACCATAATTGTAAGTTAATCATCCAGAATATTAACTTAACTCATGCTGATGCATCTCATATTGCACACAACCTCTTGTATGTCTCATCCATATTTAGAAGAACACGAGTTCCATGTTCCCATAAACCTAATAAGTGATATCAAGATTGAGTAAACAACCTCTATCATGTTCAAGAGAAACACCAGTCAAACATGTTGAGAAAAATAAATCCTCAACACAAGGATGTCCAAACATTATGTCTGACATTTCGCCAAGAATCTTCAACTCCATAAAATGAGATTCTTTTGTATCAACTGCTAGGAACAACTTGAGAATTAAACATTCTCCTCCTTTAATAGAAGTATAACATGTGGTTAGTGCCTAGCCACACAACTCTTTCTATGTGGTAGTAGAAATTGTTCTACCTGAATAATATCACATACATCTAGGTTCTTTGATTAGAAGAGACTAGGTGACATAGAGAATGTCCTTGACACATGAACTTGACCTTCATATTCAAGAGACCTGGCTGAGAAAACAAAACTCTACTAGAATTAGAGCTCAACCTCTGCACTTCTGCTTACTTGGAAAAAAATAAACTGAACCAACAAGTAGCCAATTGGTTGGTCAACCTTAAACCAAACCATCAATCTAAGACATGTTTTTCTGGGTAACATATCTTAGATACATTTCCCAGATGCCTCCTCTTCCAGATCAGGAGTAGGTTCCAAACACATGTCATTAACACACATTTGTCTAGCACCCAGAGCATCTGTCACTCACCAGGAAACTGCACACCTGCTAACATGATGTCCCAACATTTGGTAGGACATCAGTTCCCTTCTTCTGGAACACAAAACTGAGCTTGTTTCTAAAGCCATTACTTCTTCTAGAACACCCAAAACATCCCTTGATCACCTTCAAGGCCCAAGAAAAAAAATCCAAGCTCCAGCCACACCAACACAACAATACTTAGAGTCACTTTCCTTGTTAAGTCAAGAATTAGGAAGAATCTTTTAGAGACCAAAATAAATGGCTTTATCCTTTCTTCAATAATGTATCAAATAAATGACAGGTTTCTTGAAAAATACATCAACCACACACTAAAAGTCCTTTATGAGTGGACTTGAGAAATAAATTCAAGTATCGTTGGCCACTTTAGAAAGATGGTTGAAATAGTCTTGCACATATCCTATCATCATCGGATACACATGCCGAGGAGACCAAACCCTAATATCCTTTATAATCTTGCAGCATAAGGAACAACCAGGGTTGCAACAGATACCATAAAGCAGAATACGCAATAACAAAAACTCCTCAACAGTCCTCATGAACAATATTTTGCACACAATTGCGACAATCTAGGTGCAAAAAAAAACACAACAGCTCTGCACTATAGCTACAAGCCTGAAAACAACAGACGTGTCCAATACACATCTTGTTATGAATAATCCATCCTCCACTTTAAGGGACCATTCAAAAACAATATAAGTTATCCAAGTTCAAACAAGTTTTCATTAGAAACCTTCTACCTTGCTCATAAACCAGAAAGTATCCCCCACGAATCTAATCCAGAAACAGAAAGGATCCCTGCTCTGATACCAATTGAAATTCTGGTAGGACATAACTCAGATGTCTTATGACATGTCGATACATTTGATCTGACTTAAACATTATGTCAAGTCATAAACAATTAAAACCAGTACTGAAAAAGCATTAACAACACACAAAAGTCTTTCTTGTACCTTTTTAACCCTTTGACATTGTTGTTTTACCATTGTATTTGGTAAACAACCCTATCTTTGGATGTTAAACGGGACGGGCGTGGGTCATCGTATGAACATGATAGTAATGGTGCCAAGTATCTTATCAAGCTTTAGGGACTAAGATCATTTTTTGTTTAGGCAACATTTTGAAAGCGTCATCGAGGGACTATGATCTTTTGTTTTGATTAATTTTGCCAAGATACCTAGCATGCATACCATGGCCATTTTAAGGCAACAAAGTGGATGAAACCCTAAGGGTGCTTGTGTGCAAAGTGTTGTCATTTTTCATGCATTTTTGTCTTGTATTTAGTCATGCTATTTATTTTGATTTTGGTCTTTGCATACAAAACCCTAGTTTTACTATCATGGTATATGAAAGCGATAAAATGCGTAAAATAAATCTAGACTATTACAACATTATTATGGGAATGGGGGTACAAGTTTGAATAGGGGGATATTGCTCAAAATAAAGCCCTAAAACTATTACAACCAAATTGAATTTATTGTACAAATAAATAAATAAGCAAGTATTTAAATATGGAATAAAATGTAATTATACAAAAATGTTTTTGTATTTTGTTTTATGTATGTAAAATGAATTTATTTATGTCTTAAAAAAAAGAGAAAATAAAATGATTGTTGTTGGAAAGGGTGAAAACCCTAATTTTTGGTTTAAAAGAAAATATGCTTTATATTATTTATTTATTCATTTTTTGGTTTAAGAAAAATAATAATAATATATACAAAATTTTAAAAAATTAAGTATTGTATGAAAATATTAATTTAAGTGTATAAATAATAAAAATAAAAATATATAATATTTTTGTATTATTTACAAATTTTCCTTAGAAAAAATAAGTTGTATTATTATTAATAAACTATTTTTATGCCCAAAAAATAATGAAAATAATAAAATAAAATGCAAATAATAATGAAAATATTTTTTGAGATTTTTCAATGTTTTAGAAAAAATAAATAAAGTCGGAAAATATAAAAGAAATGAAAAATATACAAAAATAAAACAAATGGGTCAAGGGGGTGCAGAAAGTAAAAGGGGGGTGCCAAAAGAAACAAGCCCAAGCGCCAGGCCCAAGTTCACTTCATCCCTGTCCTTGAGACAGAAAAATGCGTGTTTCTTGCTTCAAACTGTAACTCTTGTATATGTGCTTAAAAACAAAATCTTGCAACATGAAACTTGTAACTTGTTAACTCACGATTCTAATGATATAAAAAACTTGATCTAACTCTCAAAGACCAGAGAGAATTTTAGTGGCCCTAAATTCTAACCTAGTTTTTTCAGCATGTTCATCATCCAAATTCTCCTAGCTCAGTTAATATAAATAAAAACTATGCATATGTACAGCTCAAGCACATTAATGACTACATTTTTGCTTCACAAACCTAAGACTAATGATGCCTAAATAAGGAGATAGGACTTTGAAAATTACCTCGTTCAGTTGAGTTTGGCTATGGCAATGTAGCAGCTTTGAGTGAGGCCTGGTGTACTTGTGAGATTGCTTGAAGTTCCCTCAACCTTTCCCAATGCTCAGCTTGCTTTGAAATGTCTTGAATGTCCCTGTAGAAGTCAACATGAAAAGCTTCAAAATGAAAATGGTGAAGTGTGAAAATGAGGTTACAGTTGCTGGACAGGGGCTTGGATAGTTCAGGTGTGTTATAGGGAATGTGTTTGGAGTGGTTCCAAGCAAAACGCACGAGTGGAATATGTTTTGGAAGTGGTTCTGCAGAAGATGCCATGTTTGGGCAAGAACTTGTGATTTTGTGTTTTAGGGTGTTTGAGAGCTTAGAACATCATGGTTCTGGCTTGAGACAATATGCTGAACTTGTGTAGAATAATGCTTAGACTTGGTTTTAACAGATGCACAAGTTCTGGACTTTTTGCAAGCTTACTTGCTTTTGAAGCAAAAGTGAGTTGACAAAGCTCAAAGCCTGTACAGGCTAGCTTGAGGTCTGAACATAGTTGGTGAACTTTACCTGATATTCATGGACTTTGTTTGCTGCAAGAGATTGGGTCCAATGATCAAGATAAACAAAATTTCTAAAAGTATGCTTTATGGAAATGGTATTGTTGCCTTTATGCCATAAATGGATCAATTCATTGTGCAAAGTTCCATAGCTCAGAACAAAGCCAATATCCATTGTATTGGCATTAAATTAAGGAGTGTGGAAAGGTTTAAGACCTATAAAACAAGTACAAGCATGCTTAGGACAGATTTGCAACTTGTAGTAATGTGCAAAATGCCTTGGACAAAAGTGAGAAATGGCCATTTTCAAATCTTCGATTCTCCCTAACCATAAATTATCTTGGAGAGTTCTTGGACATTTTGGAAATCTTGGAACATGATATACAATCCATTTTTAAATGTATTTTGAGATTCCACTTGGAAATATGTGAAAAGTTGCCATGAAGATAGGTCAAAATCCTGCCTAAACTAGGGCAAAATTTCACTAAGTTAAAAGTTTTATGGACCCCTATTCACAAAATCATAACTTGAGATCCAAGCATATTTTGAGAAAACTTTGTGAATAAAAGTTGTATATTTTGTTAAGGAATACAACTTTCATGTTAGAAGTTTTGTTTTAATCCAATTGCATCATGGTGAAAAAGTTTGGAAAAGTTGGGGAAAAATAAGAAATTTTCATAACTTAGAAAATTTCTAAGTTATGAAAAATTTCAAACTTAAACCCTAATTTTCAAAATTAGGTTTCTTGATGAACAAGTTTCATTTTTTGACACATATTGATGAAAAATGACCCTTGGCACTTGATTTTGACCAAAAAGTCAAAGTTTGACTTTTTAGTGTACATTTGATTTTGATCAGTTGACTGGAAAATTCATCTGTCAATCCAATGCATTTGAGATCTTTTGAACCTTGTGATTAGTTCAAGATGATTCCATTGAGTACTTGAAACCATTCTTGAACCCAATTTTCCATTGGCTAGGTGAAAAATCAGAAATTGCCTTTCTACAGGCAAAACCCTAATTTTGACCATTTTGCCTTTTTGATGACCTGATCAAATTTCTTGAGGAGTTGTGGTCCAAACTTGATAAAATGGTTCATATGAGTCTATAATGTTGATGTGGATCAAAAATTATGAGGTTTGACTGTAAATTGGCCACAGTTGACTTTTTCCCCAATACAACTGATTTTTAGATCAACTGTCCAATTGACTGGGCAAAAATTTGATTCAAGGCTTGAAACTTGGTATGAGCAATCTTAGAGGTCCAATATGAAGTATGAAAGTCACATGAGGCATTAGAAGTCCAAAAATCCCTGTGAAAACTCAAACCATAATTTCAGGTCATTAATGCAAGGAGATGTCTTGAGCTGAGCAAACCCTAATCCTGTCTGGAGTTCAAAGAGTCTTGTGAGGGGAAATCTTGATAAAATAAGAGGGCAAATTTAGGGGTACAACAGCTGTCCCTGTTCAATCTTCTTGAACCTTAAGAGTTAGATTGGCGATTTTTGTCGTTCGTGACTCGAAGGTAAAAGATGATTGGCCACTAGAGTGCCCGTAAATTTGCACTCGTCAAAGTAGTTGAGGGAATGGGCTTAAAGATGCCATTTGGAGGAGTGACAAAATATTTTCGAAGATGGGCTTGTAGATGCCATCAAGAATGTTTGTTGAACTGCAGGTTGTAAGTAAGAAGAATGAGTATCGAAATGGTATCCGTGTCTGGAATGCATTTGAACTGTATCTGGAATCTGAAACTGTATGAGCAATGGAATGGCGTCCGTGTCTGGAGCGTATCCGAGTTGTAACTGTATTTGAATCTGAATGAATAACTGAATGACTGCCGTGTTTGGAGTGTATCTGTATTGTATCTGAGTCTGAAATCTGATTATGCGACAGAAGGGCATCCGTGTCTGGAGCATCTCTGGGCTGGGGAAAAAGTCAGAATAAGTGAAAGAATGGCAACTGTGTCTGGAGCATATCTGGATAGTATCTGAAGTTGAGATCTGTATGAGTAGCAGAATGACTTCCGTGTCTGGAGTGTATCTGTACTGTAACTGGGATCTGGATAAGTGACAGAATGACTTCCGTGTCTTGAGTGTATCTGAACTTAAAGTTGATAGCTGAATCTGAATGATAAATAGAATGGCTTCCGTATCTGGAGCGTATCTAATATGTATCTGATTGTTGAAGTTTGAATGAGTGACAGAATGACTTCCGTGACTGGAGCGTATCCGAAATGTATCTTGACTTGAAATTCTGAATGAGTAATAGAATGACTTCCGTGTCTGGAGTGTGTCTTTACTATATCTGAAATCTTTGAATATTTGTTGAAGGTAGCTGTTAATCTTATCCTGAAAAGGGTAAAATGTCAACTGAAACACAAAGTTATGTTGCATGAAATGTATGATGCAATAAATATGTTTTATCAATTTTTATGATACATGAATGTGATGTATGCGCATGTAAGCTGATTTACTGTAATGTTGAGGAAAATAAATCCTTGACAGTTGGAGATGATAAAATCCTTGACTGCTGCTGGAGATTCAAAATCTTTGATTGCTGAGGATGAGAAATCCTTGCTGACTGCTCGGGGATTAAAGATCTTTGACAACTTTTGTGGGGATGTGAGAATCCTTCACGTCTTTCCTGGGGATATAGGGATACTTCAAGTCTTTGGAGTTGGAGGATGATAATCATTCTGTTGCGAGAATAAACGCCAAGTGTTGCTTGAGAAACTTGCTTGGGGAATCCCGAGAACTTTGATGACTATGGCTGGGGATTACACAATGGGAATCCTTACTCGACTGGGGGATAAGGAAAACTCTGATAGATTCTGCGGGGGAACTAAGAATGAGAATCTTCATTCTGTTGCAGAGTGAAAACTTTGGCAACTTCATGCTGGGGAGTAAAGAAGGCTCTGGCAACTTCACTAGGGAAATGAGAATGAGACTCTTCAATCTGCTAGGGGATGAAGAACTCTGTGGGGAGCAGCTATCCTGCTGGAGAGTAAGTTCAGGACTCTGGGGAAAGAGCTTATTCCTATTTGGAAAAAGTTCAGGAGTTTGGGTTGTATGCCACTTTACTGGGGAATTATCCTAGTTGGGGATAAGACAAAAGTTAACTGTTATCCGGTTGATTCTCATATTTTAAGACAACTTGCTGGCAAATCTGGGGAAAATTGGATGGTTCCCGCTGGGGATTGATAGTCTGAAGTTTGACTCGACTGGGGAAGAAGGTTTTATCTCCGCTGAGGGTCTGTAGTTCAAATTTTTACTCCGCTGGGGATTGGGAGTTTGAAAACTTAACTCTGATGGGAATTAAGGATTTGAAAATATAACTCCACTGGGGAAATGTTATTTCAAGGTTTTAGCTCCGCTAGGGATCTAGATGATTTACCGCAGGGGATTTCTCTTGGAATAGCCTAAAGACGTTTTCCTATACCTTCAACCTGTCAGTAATTATTCTTTCCCATTTCGTTTATTTGTAAACAGTGATTATATTCAAATGCATGTGCTTATTTAATAAATCATTGGATGTTTTCAAATAAAACACAAGTGTTAAAAAGGAAAAGACAAATAGTTTTTTTTGCACTTTGAAGTATCTTTGTATTAACTTTGTGTAAGTATTTTGTATAAAGGAGACAGACATCCTAGTAAGAGAATGTAGTCATAAAAAATGAGAAAAATTTATACAAAGAAAGATGGCTATGTGTAAAAATTCCATGGGGTTCCCATTCTGCTATAGCCTTCATAACTCCGAATATCTTGTCCATTTGTTGCTTCGTCCGAAGATGATTGAGTTGATCAGAAGCCTGGAGCTTGTCCATGAAGAGATTATCCTTAAAGTGATCTGACAAGACATAGTTATACGCTTTAGTTCCCTAACTTTTTCCCGGACCGCCCTTTCGGGTTTTCGATCCACCGGGAAACCCTTTTTTGCCCAATTCGCCCTTTCGGGTTTTCAACTTGACGGGTGTACGGATTTTTTGTTTTATCCCTAATTTTTGCCTGAACCGCCCTTTCGGGTTTTCGATTCACCGGGATGCCCTTTTTTGCCTAGGTGTGTCAACCTAGCGGGTCGTTTATGCGTAGTATCTTTTGACTATGTCTGCGTTCGCAGGGTGCGGCAGGTCATCATCGTCCATGGTGGTTAAGATCATTGCCCCACCAGAAAAGATGTTTTTGATCACAAATGGTCCTTCGTAGGTAGGAGTCCATTTTCACCTGGGATCACTTTGCGGCAAGATGATCCGCTTGATTACAAGATCCCCCAACTTGATATGTCTGACGCCTGACTTTCTTGTTGAAAGCCTTGATCATTCGTTTTTGATACGTCTGACCATGGCAAACAGCAGTAAGCCTTTTTTCATCAATCAAGTTAAGTTGATCAAGCCGGGTCTGAATCCAATCGTCTTCACTCAAACCAGCATCCTGCATGATTCTCAAGGAGGGAATCTGAACCTCGATAGGTAAAACAGCCTCCATGCCGTATACAAAGGAATAGGGTGTTTCCCCAGTTGATGTACGCGTCGTGGTACGGTACCCGTGGAGAGCAAACGGTAACATCTCGTGCCAGTCCTTGTAGGTGACTCATCTTTTGTATGATTTTCTTGATATTTTTGTTCGCAGCTTCGACAGCACCGTTCATCTTTGGCCGATAGGGAGATGAATTGTGATGTTGAATATGGAACTGCTTGCACAAGGCGGTGATCATAGTGTTATTAAGGTTTGTGCCATTGTCGGTGATGATCCTTTCGGGGATGTCGTACCGGCAAATGAGGTTCTGTTTGATGAAGCGGGCAACCACATTCTTTGTAACGGATGCGAAGGACGCTGCTTCGACCCACTTGGTAAAGTAATCAATGGCCACTAGAATAAAGCGGTGTCCATTGGATGTTGTAGGCTTGATCTCTCCAATCATGTCGATTCCTCACATAGCGAATGGCCAAGGAGCTGTTAAAACATTGAGAGGAACTGGAGGTATATGTACCTTGTCCGCATAGATTTGACATTTGTGACAAGTCCTAGAATGTTGATAGCAGTCAGCTTCCATGGTAGACCAGTAGTAGCCTGCCTGTAGAATCTTCTTAGCCATCGTATGACTGCTAGAGTGGGTGCCAAAGGTACCATTATGCAGTTCAGCCATGATCTATTCAGCTTCAATCTTGTCCACACAATGGAGCAGAATACAATCATTATTGCACTTGTAGAGGATACAATTGCTCAGGAAGAACTTGGCAGAGAATCTCCTTAAGAACTTTTTTTCGTTGACTGAAGCTCCTTCAGGATATTCTTGAGCCTCAAGATACCTTTTGATTTCGTGAAACCAAGGTCGGTCCACTACTTCTTAGGTATTAATCTCGTGACAATGTGCAGGTTCATCCATTCGCTCGATGGTGATTTGGGGAGCCTCATTATCCCAGTTAAGTTTAAACATGGATGACATCGTAGCTAGAGCATCTGCTAGCTGATTTTCTTCTCGCGGGAAGTGCTCGAAGGTAATCTGCTCGAAATGTGGTAGCAATGTCAAGACATGTTCTTTGTAAGGGATGAGGTTGGGATGTTTAGTGTCCCACTCTCCTTTGATCTGACTGATGACCAAAGCTGAGTCTCCAAACACAACCAAAGATTTGATTCCCAGGTCTATTACATCTTTGAGACCAAAGATACAAGCTTCATACTCGGCCATGTTGTTGGTGCAGTTAAAGTAAAGTCTGGAGGTGAAAGGTGTATGGCAACCTTGTGGAGAGATGAGTACCGCGCCGATACCGTTGCCAAGTGCATTGGAGGCACCATCAAAGTACAGGGTCCATCGGGATCCTTGTTCAGGTCCGTCATATGGTCTGAAGTCTTCAATGTTATCCAATGTCATAATGTCTTCGTCGGGGAAGTCGAACCTAATGGATTGGTAATCTTCGACAGCTTGATGAGCTAGATGGTCAGCTAGTACACTTCCCTTTATAGCTTTTTGGGTCGTGTATTGTATGTCGTATTCTGTGAGGATCATCTGCCATCTAGCTATTCTTCCAGACAAAGCAGGCTTCTCAAAGATGTACTTGATCGGATCCATCTTAGATATCAGCAAAGTGGTATGAGTCAACATATACTGCCTTAGTCGGCGAGCAGCCCATACCAAAGCGCAGCAAGTTTTCTCGAGCAGTGAGTATCGGGTCTCACATTCGGTAAACTTTTTGCTAAGGTAATAAATGGCATTCTCTTTTCGGCCAGACTCGTTATGTTGGCCCAGTACGCACCCCATTGAGTTATCCAAAACAGTCAGATACATGATTAGCGGTCTTCCTTCGACGAGTGGCATCAGGATAGGAGGTTCCAGCAAATACTCCTTGATTTTATCGAAAGCAACTTGACAGTCATCATTCCATTTAACCACCTGATCTTTCTTCAACAGCTTGAAGATTGGTTCACAGGTAGATGTTAGGTGAGAAATGAACCTTGCAATGTAGTTTAGGCGTCCCAAGAAACCCCTGACCTCCTTCTCAGTGCGAGGGGCAGGCATTTCTTGTATAGCTTTGACTTTGGCAGGATCAACCTCGATGCCTTTGTTTCTGACGATGAAACCCAAGAGTTTACCGGACCTGACTCCGAAAGTGCACTTGTTAGGGTTTAATCTGAGCTTGTACTCCTTCAACCTGACAAGCAGCTTTTGCAAATGGTCGAGGTGTTCTTCTTATGTCTGTGATCGGGCTATCAGTTCATCTACATAGACTTCAATCTCATGATGTATCATGTCATGAAACAAAGCCACCATGGCGTGCTGATAGGTTGCCCCGGCATTCTTCAGTCCGAATGGAATCACTTTATAGCAGAACGTACCCCACTGTATAACAAAAGTAGTTTTCTCCATGTCTTCAGGGGCCATTTTTATCTGGTTGTACCCTGAAAATCCGTCCATGAAAGAAACTACCTTGTGTTGAGCTGTATTGTCAACCAAGATGTCAATGTGCGGTAGTGGAAAGTCATCTTTAGGGCTAGCCCTGTTTAAGTCTCTGTAATCCATGCACATTCTCACTTTGCCATCCTTCTTAGGCACGGGCATAATGTTAGCAACCCATTATGGATAGGAAGTAACAGCGAGAAATCCAGCATTGAACTGCTTCATAACTTATGCTTTGATCTTTTCTGACATGTCGGGCCTCATGCGGTGGACTTTCTGTTTAACTGGTGGACAGTCTTCTCTTGTAGGGAGACGGTGAACCATAATATCTGTATCGAGTCCCGGCATGTCTTCATATGACCAGACGAAGATCTCAACATATTCATTCAACAGCTGAACTAGGCGTTCTTTGACACTTGGCTCTAGGTTGGCACCCACTCTGACTTCTTTTTTGTCTTCCTAAGTACCCAAGTTGATTGTCTCTAACAGCTCCTCATGAGGTAGAATAGCCCTTTCTTTCTGTTGTAGCAGTCTAGCCAATTCTCCCGGCACCTCACAATCTTCCTCACCTTCGTATTCGGCATGGTAGACCAGATCTTCAGAGTCACTGAAGGTCATAGCAGAAATGTTACCCATGGAATCCGGAATGGAAGGGTACCTGCATTTGTGAGTGTGGGTGTGTGTAAGGGATAGCCACCTTTAAACGAATAGAATGTAAAAAGAAAGACAATAAACACAAAAGTTTATATGTGAAAACGTCCATGATTCATTAAAATGGCATATGAAGATGAAAAATAAAACCCTTATAAATGGACCTATGTGCCTCGGGTAAGGCACAAGGCAAAAAGTGTACGAATTGTTTGAGAATTATTACAAACCAACAGAAATGTTTGAAAGATAAATTACTGATTTATGAAAGTAATCGGAACAAAGTCTTTTGCTTCTCAGTTGCACAGTCCTCCGTCAACAGTAGGGAAAATCCAGTCTTCCAAATTGCTCTCCTCTTCACTATCCTCCAAAGCATTGACTCCGTGATGGGTGATCTTCACTGGTGGCCCTCCAGCACGGGTGCGGCGTACATCCTTTTAAGCAGAAGCAGTGAACCCCAAGCCAGATTTATCTGATTTGAAAGGAAAGTCTAGTAGTTGACCCCAGATTGTGCTTCCTCCTTCTTCAATCATAGCCTTTGCATATTGGAGAGACGACATCCGAGGTGGAGGTCTGGTAATCATGGGTACAGAAGGAACTATCTTGGTTGCTGCAATCTCCTGAGCTACCTCTTCAAAATGCTGAAAAGGGGTTTCGATGAATTCACCATCCAATTCTACATAGCGGAAAGAATTTAGATGGATTATCATGTATTCCTCTTCACCATGAACAGTTGTGATTTTCCCCTGGACAGGGTACTTAAGCATTTGATGCAGAGTAGAAGTAACGGCTCCAGCATTGTGAATCTAGGGTCTTCCCAACAAGCAAGAATAGGAAGGACGGATGTCCATCACATAGAATATGGATTTGAAGGTTTCAGTTCCCACTTTAATCGGGATGTCCACCTCCCCGTGGACCATCCTTTTAGAACCATCAAAGGCTCTGACAATTATATTGCAGGGCTTCATGGTTAAACCTTTACAGTCCAATCTGTCCAAGGCTTTCTTCGGCAAGACATTTAAAGACGATCCAGTATCAACCAAGACGTGAGCTAGAGTAGTCCCTCTGCATTCCACCGAGACATGCAAAGCGTCATTATGTTTTCTCCCTATAGATGTTAAATCAGCATCGGAGAATCTTAAACCATTGTCAGCTGTTAGGCTAGCTACACATTCCTGGAACTGATCCGCAGAGGTTTCCTGTGGAACGTGGGCCGTCTTCAAAAATCTGACCAGAGCTTTAGCATGAGCTTCGGAATAAAGCAGCAGGACCAACATAGAGATCTTTGAGGGGCTTTGCCCCAATTGTTCCACAACATCATAATCGCTTTTCTTGATTATTTTAAAAATCTCTTCCATTTCTCTTTGAGAGGTCTCAGGGATGACCAATGGCTGAGCCCTCGTCTTGAAGGGCACTTCTTGGATCCCTTTCTCTCTATCATCGACAACAGCAGAGGGGACAACCACAGGAGTTACAACTTCTTCAATAATCAGAGTTCTTGCATATATGTTGACCGGTACAGGGGTAACCTTAGGAGCATCTGAGGGTCCAAAGATTGCCTTTTGAGGGGCAATCTCTGGAGAGAAAATTCTTCCACTGCGGGTGATTTTGCTCGTTCCAGCAATATTTCCAATGCCGGAAGTCTCTTCATCAGAACTCTCTTCAGTTGATTCAATCTGTTTAATACCGTGGTAATAGATCTCTCCACCATTGTTCCACGGTATTGATATGTTGGACTTATACGGGATGGGCCCCGACATGGTTATCTTCAAAGGTACAATCTTCGGATCGGATGTAATCTTAACAGGTCTTTTGGAGACCTTGGAAAGATTGGCGGATATAGTAATTATTGAAATATCATTGACAGGAATCGGTGTAACAGGAGTCTTTTCAAAAAGGATTTCCTGGTTATCCATTAGGCGTTGGATGCCTAACTTCAACAATGGACAGTCGATTGGTAAGGATGAGCAAAGGCAGCAATCTTCTTTACAACCTGGGAAAGTCCCAGCCTTCAGCAAATTCAACTTGATTATCGGTAGAGGAGTTATCAAATCTTCAACAGTAGCAACAAAAAGATCTTCTTCAATAGCATGGGCATTGTGGCCATGCTTTAGCATTGGAGCAGAGATCACATTCGGCTTTTCAGAGGCGTTGAATTCCACTTCTTTAGCATCTATCAAATCCTGAATCTTATTCTTCAGGGCCCAACAATTGTTGGTGTCGTGCCCTATACTCCCTGAATGATAAGCACACTTGGCGTTCGAATGGTAAAAAGGAGAAGTCGTATTCGGATTCTTCGGGGCCTCTTTCAAACTGGCAAGGTTTAACTTCAAGAGATGGGGTAGAACCTTAGCGGGAGTCATGTTTATCTGGGTGAATTTCCATACAGGCCTTTCCACCCTTGTTTGGTTGGTTCTGGGTTGATTGTTTCTGGGTTGATCAGCTGCAGACTTCTGAATCATTACGGCCCCCACCGCTGGCCGGCGATCAACTATTCCTTGACCTCTTTGAGAGTAGACAGCTGAGACTTCTTTCTTTTCTGGAAAAGTCTTTTTGATGGCAGAGGAAGCAGATGCATCTTTTTGAATTTTCCCGCTTTTGATGCCGGCTTTAACTCTTTCACCAGTTAGAATTAACTCAGTGAACCCCGCAGACGAACTTCCTATCAGGTGATTAAAGAAAGGCCCTGACAGCGTCCCCAAGAACATGTCTACTAGCTCTCTCTCAGATAGAGGTGGTTGTACTCGTCCCGCCAAGTCTCTCCATTTCAGGGCATACTCTTTGAAACCTTCATTGGAGACCATGCCCATACTCTGTAATTGAGTACGGGTTGTTGCTAAGTCCGCATTGTATTGATACTGCTTGTAGAAAGCAGCAGCCAAATCCTCCCAATTGTGCACATCAGACCTCTCTAGCTGGTAGAACCAATCCAACTGCGTCCCCGACAAACTGTCTTGGAAAAAGTGTAACCACAGGTCTTTGTCAGAAGAATGTGGTTGAATTTTCCTGACATAAGACTGTAGGTGCATCTTGGGATAAGACAACCCATCGTACTTAGCAAACAGTGGCACTTTGAATTTAGGAGGGATTACAATTCCAGATACCAACCCTAACTCTTCAAAGTCCAACCCAGGCACTCTCTGAATCTCCATGACTGCCAGACGCTCTTCTAAATTTTTGTATTTCTCATCTGCAGGAGGATACTGTTGTTCTGAATAGTCTCCATCTTCCTCTTCTTCAGCTTCAGAATCAGAAGGCACAACAGTCTCTTTACCCTTTCTCTCCCCTTCCTCAGAGGTTGACGGAAAATCTAGGACCCTTCTAGCTTGACCTTCAAATCTTCTGCCCAAGGTAGCCACACCAGCCCTCTTCTTCTTCTTTTTCTCTTTTTCCTTCTCCAGTAAAGTTTTGAGCTCCACCTAACCCTTAGCCAGGGTCATGAGTAGCTGTTGGAATTGTGAATTCTGAGCTTGTAAGTCTTTGACCGTTTGTTCAATATCCATCTTGCTGAAATAAACAACAGAGAGATGAGGAAACTTCGTGTGAAGACCTGTTTATGCATATGATGAATGATATGTATTCATGTAATGCATTCAAGGATTCAGAAAATTCAAATTTTTTTTAAACAAAAAAGAAACACACGTCATATTAATAAGATAGAATTTGTTAGTACATCAATGCCCCATAGGAAAAATAATACAAAATTCTAAGGTAAAAAGACGTTGCGCACCCTCTTTGGTGCAATGTAGGTGTTGAGAGTCTGCACTTCGTGAAGTTGGCGAGTAAGTTCCAAAACCTTCTTCTCGCTGGCGTAGAATTGGGCTTCAAAAGTATCGCGTTCTCCCTTGAGCTGTATCCAACTCCTTTGCAGATCCTCGAGTGATGTTGGCATGTCAGGATGTAGGAGGGTGTATGGAACCTCTCCTTCCATAACAGGCTCTATAATCACAGGGAGAATGTAGGGGTAAGGCATCATAAGACTTTGGGCGCGGGTTCGTACCCACTTGAGGTAAGGCTCAAGAGGGATGGAATTCTTGTGTCCCAAGGTCTTGTTGTCTACCTTGTTTGGCATCTTCCAAGCTCGGATAAATCTTTGTCGAAGTCCTTGATCGTCGTTGTCAAAGTCAAAATCCATGTCTGGAATCAGCATGTCATGTGGGCCATCCCTTCGGGCATACCCAGACTGTCTTAGAGCCAAGAAGGGGTTGTAGGTAATGCCTCCCCTAAGGCCAAGTAGTGGGACATTAGGGAATTCCCCATAACGATCAATTATGATAACATTTTCTCTAGATCGAGAACACCAATGAACATCTGAATGTGTAAGAGTCATTAATCATTTTGACCACCTCAAACCTTGCTCATTCCTCAAGACTGATTGGGGAAGATGAGAAATAAACCATCTTTCCAGTAGAGGAGTACAGCACATGAGAACACCTTTTTTCCTCATTGTTCGAGTGTAAAATGAGTGGAGGATGTCCCCAAGCAAAGTAGGCACCGGATTCCGAGACATGAAAATCTTGACAGCATTCACATCTATAAGTTGGTCAGGGTTTGGGAATAAGACCAACCCATAGATGAGAAGAGCTACAATCTCCTCAAAAGCTTGCAGGTCTAGAGAATTCCAGCATTCTTGGGCCTTCTCAACTAGAAACTTTGCCAAGAAACCCTTGACACCACTTCTAGTTTCCCAATGGCCTATGACATCAGATGGTTGCAAGTGTAAGGCTTGAGCAACATCTTCAGGCTTTGGATCTCTTTCTGTACCGTTGAAAGGTAGTTGATGGAGAATAGGAATCCTCGGGAGTTGAGAAAATTCCTCCAAAGTAGGCACTAGCTGGTAGTCAAGAAATGTGAAGTAGTGGTGTAGGGGATCAAAGAACTGGAAGAGAACTTTCACCATGTCTTCCTCTGTGTTGGAGTTGACCAAGTTTAGAATTCGACCATGTCTCTCAGTGAATGGAGAATACTCTGGAATCTTGGAAGCAAGCTCCTTGAATTGAGGAGGAATTCTCACAAGGTTGACTTGGATTGTTTTCCTGCGAAGTGATTCCATAACCTACAAAACAGGAACAAAGATGAAGATCCAAAATCCTTGAAATGGTTAGTGGATGCGAATGATGCTTCGCGATGTTCATGATGTTATGCACAAGTATATGTACAAGCAAGTCACACAAGTTCCTAGTTTAGGCTTGCATGGGGTTTCATAGGTAAGTACCCTCTTGAAGTTTAGTTGGCTCAACCTGTCCTATAAATAGTAACTGGGTTCTAAGGAGCTCAATATCACTGGATTATTTTCTGTGTTCATTGTTTCAGTTTAGCCACTTTACTGGCGACCAATATATTCCAAGAAAACAACCCTTAATGAGTGTAGTATCGAGTATCTACCAACTTCGGACTGCACCAAAGTCGGTCGTCTCACTACATCCTAAAAGGCCAAGATGGTCAAGTAAAGGTTCTAAAAGTCCATTAGTGCTTCATGACATCACTCAGCGGCCCCGTATTCTCTTTGATTGACTCAAAGGCTACCGGTACCCACAAATATGTCGCATTAATATAGCTATTGCTTAGACCGTGTCGGTATACCCCACACAGTTTCCATAATGTATTGCTATTTACCTATGAATGTTTCCCAAATCCGGGTAGAGGATTCAAACCCAAACAATAGAACCAAATGTAAAGCAATCAAAGCAAACAAGGTAAGCATGTAAAGGTGATCTAAACCCTAAGGTAACCCCACTTTTAAGCAATTCCCCAGCAGAGTCACCAGTTCTGTGATACGATGGGAGAAATGACTTGAGGTTTTGCGTTTGTGTTCGCAAATGTTTCGATTTAGCAAGAGTCGCCAACGACTTTTTTTATTTTATCCAAAGGAAAGGTCAAAAAGCACAGGAAAGAACTTTGAGATGTTTTCTTGAGTTCGAGGGGTAGATTATGAAAAGGGAAGGTGCTAGCACCCTTTTCATCCATGGTTTTCCATGGGCTTTTAGTTACTTGTTTAGATCACTTGCTTTGCTTTTTCAATTGTTTGAAATGGTGCTTTGTGTGGTTTTAAAAGTATTTTGAAAAGAGGCCATCGTTTTGGCAATCTTTGTAATTATTCTTGTTTGAAGAATGTATACAAAGATGTTTGTCTTTTTAAAAATGTTTCAATGTTTGAAAGCTTGTTTGGAAATTGTTTTGAAATTGTGTGTGTTTGTTTGAAAATAGCAAGGATGGTTTGCAAATTGATCAAGTAACTAGGAGTTGTCTACCCTAATCAAAAGCCTTTGACATTGTTGTTTTACCATTGTATTTGGTAAACAACCCTATCTTTTGGATGTTAAACGTGACGGGCGTGGGTCATCGTATGACCATGATAGCAATGGTGCCAAGTATCTTAGCAAGCTTTAGGGACTAAGATCATTTTTTGTTTAGGCAACATTTTGAAAGCGTCATCGAGGGACTATGATCTTTTGTTTTGATTGATTTTGCCAAGAAACCTAGCATGCATACCATGGCCATTTTAAGGCAACAAAGTGGATGAAACCCTAAGGGTGCTTGTGTGTAAAGTGTTGTCATTTTTCATGCATTTTTGTCTTGTATTTAGTCATGCTATTTGTTTTGATTTTGGTCTTTGCATACAAAACCCTAGTTTTACTATCATGGTATATGAAAGCGATAAAATGCATAAAGTAACTATTACAACATTATTATGGGAAGGGGGTACAAGTTTGAATAGGGGGATATTGCTCAAAATAAAGCCCTAAAACTATTACAACCAAATTGAATTTATTGTACAAATAAATAAATAAGCAAGTATTTAAATATGGAATAAAATGTAAATATACAAAAATGTTTTTGTATTTTGTTTTATGTATGTAAAATGAATTTATTTATGTCTTAAAAAAAAGAGAAAATAAAATGATTGTTTTTGGAAAGGGTGAAAACCCTAATTTTTGGTTTAAAAGAAAATATGCTTTATATTATTTTATTTTATTTTGTTTAAGAAAAATAATAATAATATATACAAAATTTTAAAAAATTAAATATTGTATGAAAATATTAATTTAAGTGTATAAATAATAAAAATAAAAATATATAATATTTTTGTATTATTTACAAATTTTACTTAGAAAAAATAAGTTGTATTATTATTAATAAACTATTTTGAGATTTTTCAATGTTTTAGAAAAAATAAATAAATTCAGAAAATATAAAAGAAAAGAAAAATATACAAAAATAAAACAAATGGGCCAAGGGGGTGCAGAAAGTAAAAGGGGATGCCAAAAGAAACAAGCCCAAGCGCCAGGCCCAAGTTCACTTCATCCCTGTCCTTGAGACAGAAAAACGCGTGTTTCTTGCTTCAAACTGTAACTCCTGCATATGTGCTTAAAAACAAAATCTTGCAACATGAAACTTGTAGCTTGTTAACTCACGATTCTAATGATATAAATAACTTGATCTAACTCTCAAAGACCAGAGAGAATTTTAGTGACCCTAAATTCTAACCTAGTTTTTTCAGCATGTTCATCATCCAAATTCTCCTAGCTCAGTTAATATAAATAAAATCTATGCATATGTACAGCTCAAGCACATTAATGACTATATTTTTGCTTCAGAAACCTAAGCCTAATGATGCATAAATAAGGAGATAGGAGTTTCAAAATTACCTCGTTCAGTTGAGTTTGGCTATGGCAATGTAGCAGCTTTGAGTGAGGTCTGATGTACTTGTGAGCTTGCTTGAAGTTCCCTCAACCTTTCCTAATGTTCAGCTTGCTTTAAAATGGCTTGAATGTTCCTGTAGAAGTCAACCTGCAAAGCTTTAAAATGAAAATGGTGAAGTGTGGAAATGAGGTTACAGTTGCTGGACAGGGGCTTGGATAGTTCAGGTGTGTTATAGGGAATGTGTTTGGAGTGGTTCCAAGCAAAACACACGAGTGGAATATGTTTTGGAAGTGGTTCTGCATAAGATGCCCTGTTTGGGCAAGAACTTGTGATTTTGTGTTTTAGGGTGTTTGAGAGCTTAGAAAATCGTGTTTCTGGATTGAGACAATATGCTGAACTTGTGTAGAATAATGCTTAGACTTGGTTTTAATAGATGCACAATTTATGGACATTTTGCAAGCTTACTTACTTTTGAAGCAAAAGTGAGTTGACAAAGCTCAAAGCCTATACAGGCTAGCTTGAGGTCTGAACATAGTTGGTGAACTTTTCCTGATATTCATGGACTTTGTTTGCTGCAAGATATTGGGTCCAATGCTCAAGATAAACAAAATTGCTAAAAGTATGCTTTATGGAAATGGTATTATTGCCTTTATGCCATAAATGGATCAATTCATTGTGCAAACTTCCATAGCTCAGAACAAAGCCAATATCCATTGTATTTGCATTAAATTAAGGGGTGTGGAAAGGTTTAAGACCTGTAAAACAAGTACAAGCATGCTTAGGACAGATTTGCAACTTGTAGCAATGTGCAAAATGCCTTGGACAAAAGTGAGAAATGGCCATTTTCAAATCTTCGATTCTCCCTAACCATAAATGATCTTGGAGAGTTCTAGAACATTTTGGAAAGCTTTTAAAATGCTCTACAATCCATCTTTGAAATTCATTTTGAGATTCCACTTGGAACTATGTGAAAAGTTGTCATGAAGATAGGTCAAAATCCTGCCTAAACTAGGGCAAAATTTCACTAAGTTAAAAGTTTTATGGACCCCTATTCACAAAATCATAACTTGAGATCCAAGCATATTTTTGGAAAACTTTGTGAATAAAAGTTGTATATTTTGTGTAGAACTACAACTTTCATGTTGGAAGTTTTGTTTGAATCCAATTTCATCATGGTGAAAAAGTTGGGAAAAGTTGGGGGAAAATAAGAAATTTTCATAACTTAGAAAATTTCTAAGTTATGAAAAATTTCAAACTTAAACCCTAATTTTCAAAATTAGGTTTCTTGATGAATAAGTTTCATGTTTTGACACATCTTGATGAAAAATGACCCTTGGCACTTGATTTTGACCAAAAAGTCAAAGTTTGACTTTTCAGTGTACAGTTGATTTTGATCAGTTGAGTGGAAAATTCATGTGTCAATCCAATGCATTTGAGATCTTTTTAACCTTGTGATTAGGTCAAGATGATTAGGTGAAAAATCAGAAATTGCCTTTCTACAGTCAAAACCCTAATTTTGACCATTTTGCCCTTTTGATGATTTGATCAAATTTCTTGAGGAGTTGTGGTCCAAACTTGATCAAATGGTTCATATGAGTCTATAATGTTGATGTGGATCAAAAATTATGAGGTTTGACTATAAATTGGCCACAATTGACTTTTTCCCCAATACAGCTGATTTTTAGGTCAACTGTCCAATTGACTGGGCAAAAATTTGATTCAAGGCTTGAAACTTGGTATGAGCAATCTTAGAGGTCCAATATGAAGTATGAAAGCCACATGAGTCATTAGAAGTCCAAAAATCCATGTGCAAACTCAAACCCTAATTTCAGGTCATCAGTGCAAGGAGATGTCTTGAGCTGAGCAAACCTTAATCCTGTCTAGAGTTCAAAGAGTCTTGTGAGGGGAAATCTTGATAAAATGAGAGGGCAAATTTTGGGGTACAAACCTAAGGAAAAGTCAACTGAACTTTGACCAAGCACAACTTTCACATGGTTCATCATATTTTTCTCAACCAAAGCTCATTTTGAAGGAAATTCAATTCTCTACAACTTTGTCTCTCTACGCTGAAGTCCATGAAATGCTTCATTTGAGAGATATGAGCCAATACATTATAGGTCATTTCAAAAGTCAACAAAAATACACTTTGTGTCAAGGCAACTTACATCAAGATAAAGTCTTCAAATGCAAAAATGGTCAACATATAGGTTGTAGAGGACATCTTGAGCTTTCCAAAAAGTCTAAGATCACCTTCAAATGATGAAAATTCAGAGTTATGGCCAACGCAAGTTGGTAAATTTTGAGCACATGCACGAAGTTAAAATTGAGCAAACTTGATTTTTTTTGGGCTAATGGGCTATTATTTCAGACTCAAAGCGTGTTTTACACTCCATATACACCTCGCATCTTACTCACGCACCCCTTGATCTTTTTATTTTAATTATTTTGATTTTATTCATTATTAATTCAAAATAAATAAGAAAATAAGACAAGCCTTACTACACAAGTCCAAGCCCATAATTTTTTACCTAAATTTTCTTCTATATATTTTCCATTATTCAGAGAAACAAGCCATGAAAAACCTTGTCCAAGAAACCTCCAAAAATCACAAAATTTCCAAACCTAGGGCAACTTGCAAAAACCTATTTGTAGTCATTTTCAATACATACTAACCATCCTATTCATTCCTAGGAAGATCAGAGGGTAAGATGAGATCGTTTGCAATGATCTAAACGGCCAGAAAGACTCAAACAATCATCACGATTCCATTATTGCATGAAATTTTATTCTTGATTTTCATTGTGTTTTAAGATAAACTAACCATGCTAATATGTTCATGAGGTCTCCATATGCAGGAAAAGTTAATCGCATGACATTCATGCTATTAGAATCATGATTTTCCATATTTTCACCGATCTGGGTTGCCTTGATAATACCTCACAAACCACTATGTTTCATTCCAAAATAGTGACTCTATTTAATCCACAAGCCTTGATTTAGGGGAGTAGGATATTCCTGGTTAGCTAATATTCATTGTTTTGAAGGTTTGAAGAAAAGAAGCTATCAGAGAAGACGATCGGGGCTAGGGCTCCGACGCCTCTCCGGTTCATGCATGGTTTTTACATTATATACATTTTGTTTTATTTAAGATAACAGATGTATTACCACCCCATTGGTTAAACGTGCGCGCTTAAGACATTACTATGTCAAGGCGTGGGTTTGATCCCGGCCTTTTGGCATTTTGTTTCTTTTTTCATATTTTCTTTGTTTTGTAGATTATAAAACGCGCTGATGTCGTTCTTTGACACCAAGGCGCACCTGGCCTAGTGGTGAATATGTTGGGTGAAAGTGCAAAGGGCATGGGTTCAACACCCACCCCTGGCAATTTTTGGGCTTTCTCTATTATTTTCTATGTTTCTCACTCTTTTTCACCCCTTTTCCTTTAACTTCACAAAACCTTTGACAAAACCTTCTTTTTTCCATAAACCCTAATTAGTTTTTTTAGGTTTTCATTTAATCAATCAATTTAGGTTTTTTTGGGTTTGTTTTAATTTAATCAATCAGCTCTTTTCTTAATTAAAATAAATTAGGTTTTAGGGTTAATAATTATTAAAACCTCCTTTTCGAAAAATCACCAAAAAACCCTTTCGCTTTCCTATCTTACATTTTTGAGTAGTTTATTATTCTCGCGTTTTTACGATTATTGTAATTGCTCACAGTTTGTAATAGTAATTAGGTTTACTTTCCCACACTGTTATTACTTTTGTAATTCACCCAAAGCCATGTAATAGTCTAGGGTTTTATTTTCTGCTTTTAATTTCCGCTTATTTACCGCTTTCCTATTTTTTACCGTTACTGTTGGTAATTAGGTCATGTATGGGAAGATAAAATAAAACGGTAGCAAACCCTAATGCAAGATAAACAATAATTGAATCACAACACACTTTGTACACCCGCACCTCTAGGGTAACCTCCATTGCTGCCTCGATAAAAACAATTATGTCCCTTGAATGTGGGGACGCTTTAGCATTGTCCCTCGAAAACAAAGATCGTAGTCCCTCGATGACCCTTTCGATGCTACCTTTGATAAACGATCTAGTCCCTTAACAATAAATTGCTAAAGTGTCCTTACCAGTTGCCTTCTATGACTATACGAGGACCCATGATTGTCCCTTCACATCCAACGATAGGGCTTCCTACTAACTAATGGTAGGATAACATTATATAAAGGAGGAGGAAAATGACAAGAAAGACTTTGGGTAGGTAAAACACTCGTAATCGCTTGCTCACAAACATTTCAAAACAAAAACATCTTTCAGAATCACACTTTGAAAAATATCTTCAAAAATAAAAACTTTGTACGCATTCTCAAGAACAGAAACGAGAATCATTACAAAGTCTTGCCTTACAATTAGAATTTTAAAAATATTTTTTCAAAAACACAACATAAAGCATTTTCAAAAACAAAGTGAGCCAACGATTAAGAGCCCGTAGATAACTACGGATGAAAAGGGTGCAAACACCTTCCCTTTTCATAACCTACCCCCCGAACTCAATAATCTCAAGGTCTTTCCTGTTCTTTTCACCCTTTTTGTATTGGATAAAAGAAAAAGTCGGTAGTGACTCTTGCTATCTGTAACATTTGCGATAAAATGCAAAACCAAGTCTGTTCTCCCACCATATTACAATAATCAATACTTCTGCTACAAAAAGGCATTCACTTTCAATGTTAATTCACTCCTGGACCAGATTTCTAGCTCCTTGAAGGTACACCCAAGTCTTCAGATTTCATTAGCTTAAGAAGGACATGAATGGAAAAAAAAACTCCCTTCATATCCACATAATATCATGTCCTTCGGGTTTTCATGCATGCTTGGTTTGACATCACTCACATGTCCAAGACACAAGTTTCCAAGCTTCACAAGAACTACTTCTCCATACATTCTCAGTTTTCTTAAAAGCTTCATTGAGACCCCAACTACATCATGAGAAAAAAACCTATAAAAAGCAACCTGATCATATCACAATATCTGACACCATTCTTCTGCCGTTACACCCACTAGTAATTGCTGACACTAGTGAGGTATTCAAAAATGATAGTAGTCATGTATTTCCAGAACATACTACTATGGAAGGGACCATAACCTCCATATCCTGATTCTTAAAATCGAAAGCACCTCTTCTGACATACTGCTTGAGCATCCAACTCCACATGCACAATCCCAAGCATCTTCCAACCATAACCCAACATGATGTTACAACATCATTTAGGACATCAGCTTCCCAACACCATTCAAAGGACTCATTATGAAGAGAAGTCCTTCCAGAAGCTTCTAATAAACACGAGAAGATTTCAAAAGATCACGTCTTCTGCAGCTCATTTAGGTTATCATAGACACCTGAATGTTATAGAGAGAAATAAACTCACAAATAAATTATGAACCATCAATTTAAAAGGCAGATTAAAAGTAACCAACATCAGATAATTACCCAACTCCCGGCAAGGTTTTTATCATCAATCAGATGCACATCTTAACCAGATTTAACTAATACACGACTCCTGATAAGGTATTTGTCATTAGAGGAAATCTTCCTCACACTTATATTGCAAATGATGCTACCGCTCTTCTTCTTCCCTCTATTTGCCCTAGAGGATTCTTCACAACATTCCAGACTTGGTCAGAGACTGGACCTCATACTCCATCATGGTCATAAATTCCAACTTTGGAATCTAATGGTGATCAACATTTCTCACCCCATGATCTTCAATAATAGCTTCCTCCAACGAAGCTGCAGACACCTGAGGTGATGTTTCAACATCTTGTCAAGACATCAATCTTAGTTGTATGGATTTCACCCTTAATTATGGTTCTGGAGACAACACCATAGTAATTCACAGATCTCTTTTGAAGAAGAACACAAGAGAACCATACTTCAGCAGCTAATACCCCCACATCAGAAGGCTTCACAATATCCAGACCTCCTATAAAGTTCCATCCTTCTGCTCATAAAGAGGAGTTTCCCTATAAAATTAGAGCATATTTTCACGGGGGTTTAGAGGGTGTTACATGCAGCTGTAGCGGTAGAAATGTTTCAGACTAAGCCATTGGATCGACTAGACTTGTACAAATCAAAATAAAAATCGCCACCGCGCTTTATTGTTTCCAAAGGAATGGGAAAAGAGCGAGTAACCCAAAAAAGAGGGGGAAAGATTCAAGGTAAGGGGGTTGGTTATGCAAAGGGAAGGTATTAGCTTCCTAAACATCTACGGTACTCCGCAGGAACCTCTTTATAAAATTTGTATATTTTGGCTATAAAATGTTGTATAAAAATAGATGGTGGAGGTGAGAAAAGAAATAAATTTTTTATGATTTTTTGCACCCGCCACGGTTGCGAACCTTTAGTGCCTACGTACCAACTTTCATGCAATAGGGGATTAGGGTACACGTAGTTCCTCTTTTAAAATTAAAAAAAAAACACAAATGTGTTGGTTGATTTTATGAGATAAGACATCATCGTCATTGTCCGTGTGGAAAACATACTTACTACCCATAATTATGAGGAAGGAGAATATGCATTATCTCAAAGTGGAGGATATGGCTTAGATTTTAAAATCAACAATGCCTCACTCAACACCCAAGTGGAAAATATCTCACTTCACTACATATTGTAGAAGTATAGTTGTTTGCATCACTACAAGGATTGACAAGAGTCTAATCTTTTGAGAAAAGTTTAAAGTAAAAGCCAAAGTGGCAAAATGGTTTTAAATGAGATTGATTGACTTTTAGTCTTCTCACAAAAATGTCAAGGTATTATTAAGTTGATTGAAGTTTATTTATGAAAAGGTTTTGAAAATGCATAGAACTAAGTCCAAGTTTATTATGAAAGTGGTTCATGTTTTTTTTTTAAAAACAAGAAGAGTTTTCAAAAGGGGAGAGAATATTTTTGAAATTAAAGAAGATGTGATGAGAAGAAGAGACTAACCTAAAGCATACGGTAAAAGCTAGGGATAAGAATCATCTAACCAATAAGAAGCCAAAACTTGACATTATGAGTCAAGAGAAAGTTACCATTCTTTGGATTGAAACCAAGAAAACAAAGATACTAGACCTCTTGAGGGAATCAAACCTCAAATGTGTTAAGTCTTCACAAAAATTGGGCAGAGTAACGGCTGTATACGGGTGAATTCCAGATTACAAACAAAATATGTAATCACAATAACCTGCACACAAAACAAACAAACAACCCAATGCCTTGAGGTAAACCTCAAGAACTCCAGACAAAATATCAATTAAGGTCAAGGTCTCTAACATAGGCTAAGGTCTCTAATCCTAAGTCCAAGAAATCCAATACTCCATAATGCCAAGGATAGTAACCAAATAGTCCAAGTATAATTAAAGCTTTTTATGGTTCATGTTGATTATTAGGTGTCTTAGAAGAGAACTGAAAAGATCAAGTGAGAAAAATAAATAAAAAAAGACATGAAATGTAATGCTAAAAGTAAATGTAGCATAAAGCATAAAAATAAAAAGGGCATAAAGTAAAAACAAATTAATGATTAGTGGTTAGTTGGATGACCATCTTGAAACTTACATTTAGAACTCATTAGAGGATTGATAGAACCAAATCCTCCATACAACAAGTTGCATTTGCTTTTTGTCAAGTATATCATGCATTTGGAATCCTCAAAAGTACCATTTAATGATCAACGATATTTAAGTGATCCGCGTTGACCAAAAGTGTTGTAGATCCATTAGAATATTGGTAGAACCAAATCCTTCACACAATGAATCTCAAGGTTATTGGATCAAATAGGTCAAATTAACATACTTGGGCTTGCAAACATAGGTTTGGGCCATAAATGATCATTTATTCAAATCGGGACAAAATTTAGCGCTATCTTAAGCAATTGTAAGTGGACTTATATAGAAGTCGCACCTATTTTGAGGTCGGTCAATAGCAATCTATGCACCATTTGTTTTGAGACATGATATAAAGATCATGCTCCAATAACACTTGGCGCAATAAGAAAGGGATGAGATGAAGAGGGATGGGAGAGAATATACAAACCACATTTGAATTAAATTTAAATCAAACTATTATTAAAAGCATTCATCCATTTTTATGGAGTTAGACTCAACACCATGGATCCAATGATGTTAACAAAGTTCTTGACCAAAAATTTAATCCAAGATCAGCCAGAAAATAATCACAAAATAATATTGCATTTAATATATACATAAAAAAGGGTTTTAAAAATGTTTTTAAATAGAAATAAAAGAGAAAAATATCAACTATATTCCAATTAATCAATAAAATAAAAGTAAGACCATAGAAAAATCAGAAATGAATTAAAATGATTTTATAAAAATTTTGGTAGTTTTTAAAAGTCAGAAACTATATTTAAAAATTAAAAAAAATGAGTAAAATAAACCAAAAATGATAAAAAAAATAAAAAAAATCAGAAAGAAAAATAAAATGAGGTCACCAATATTTGTCACAATATCATTGGATCATTCCATAATTTTTTTCAGAATTTAAAAATGTATCAAAGTATTTTAAATATTTAAAACAATTCAAATAAAGTGAAAATTTATAAAAAAAACAAAAGTATCAAAACACAATAAAATTGTGAAAAATAAAAATCAGAAAGAGAAAAGTCAAAAATATTTTTCATAATTTTTTCAGATTTTTTGGCCTAAAAATGAATTTTCTATGTTTTTTTTTAAATTTAAAACAATTAATTATAAAAATCAGAAAAGAAAAATAAAGTGAAAAATATGTGGACCATTGGATGAGAGTCAAAACGCGTTAGTAATCAAATCAAAGGGATCTGGCGCGATGTGCATATCATGGTCATTAGTGAATAAAGCACTGAATCATTAATTAAATCAGATTTTCAAAAAAAAAATAAGTGGCGCGCCTTCATTGGTTGGAAGATGACACGTTGGTCATCTTCAACCTCCAGCCAACGTGAATTGCAGGTCGCTCAAACTGTAAAATCAGAAGCTCAGACCTATGTCATTCGCTTCGTCTCTCCAAGACAAAGACAACCACACCTTCGCGACAAATTTATATAAACTGTAGCTCAAGCAATTTGGAAGGAAAGTTTTGAAAAGGGATTTGAAAATTCATGGTCAAAACATGTTTCCAAATAAAATTAAGTGTTGCGACTAGAACCAGGGCAATGAGTGCATCACAATAATATCAAAGTTTTGAAGAATTGATGAAGGGATCTACCTATTGAAATTGAGTTGCAGAGCTCTGAAACTAGACTTTTATGGAGCAATATAGGATACGATTCTTGAATGTAATTATATGGTTAGCTTCAGCGAAGATCAAGGAAGGTAAATTGATAGAAATATTGGATTGAAAAAGGCTTGAAAACAGATTTCGAAGTAGCAGAATTTTGAGTTATGGAGCAAGTTTTGCAGGGTGATTTTGGCTATCCAAGCTTGAGGAAATGAATTGGGAATGACCTTATATTTATAGGGAATCAAATGAAATGTATAAGCGTGTGAAATGATGAAGTTTGGAGGGAAATCGTGTGAAGTTGCAAACAAGAAAAGTGTGACTTCTACTTTGATCATAACTTATCCAAAATGCACGTTTTGTTGTGCTAATCAATTCTGAAACTTCACTAAACATGTTTAGAGGCAAAAACGCGTGGAAAACTTATGATTAGAAGCCAAAACAAAGACTTCAAATTCTGACTTATGGAGAAACCTTAGTTCCAAGTTACCAAGTTCAATCCAATGGCATTCTCAGCTCAAGGGGTCTTAAGTCATGATTCTTGATACTTTATAAAGATGAGGTTACAAGATTTGCAATGGAAAAAGAATGGAATCAAATGGATGCTTGAGATGAAAGTTGCATTGAGTCAAAGTTGGGAAAAAAGAAGTTGACTTTCCATACTTAGAAATATTTCAACTTTTCCTTCAAAAGTGACCTATAATGTTTTGCATCCAAACATGGACTTCCACTTTGAATTTTCTCTTGACCAAAAAATATGGCATGAAATAGGCCTCTTGAATGACATTTTGAAACTTGAACCATTCAAAATATCCAAAAATTGAGAGAGTTATGAGTTGTTGAAGTTGGCAAAAAATCATGAAATGACCTATAATCTTTTGCATCCTTAGGGCATCTTCCAATCATTTTCTCACTTTTCACATAAAAGAAGGCATAAAGTTCACATCCTCAAGATCATTATGGAAAAATATTGGTCTCAAGGTGATAAAAAATTTACCAAGTTATGATCATTTGAAGTCACACATGAGAAATTGGGGGTTCATTTGGAGGACTTGTAATCTTTCTTCATCATCAAGTTTCTTATACATGAAAACTCTTTGAAACTTTTGAAGTGATTTTTCGATAGACCTTTGAAGAGAAGGATGTTTTTGGAATCACTCAAAAATACCAAAATATGAGCAAGATGTGCTTCTTTGAATTTCAAAACCATAGCTCATAGATCAAGAAAATGCTTGGAAGAAACTTGACAATTTTGAACAACCTTCTTGTACCAATACAAATGTTTTATAAATAGAAGTTGTTGAGGATGAAAATGAGAGCTCATAGCCACCAAAACCACTTCCATATCTTGATAATTGAGAGAAATATGCACTTGTGACCAATGGGAACAAAGCCTTGTCCAAGCATGACAACTTCTTCAATCAACCCCTTGTGCTTTTGAATCAATCTTGATAGCTTTTAAATGTGGTGAACCAAAATAACCTTGCCATGCCATTAATTCCAAAATAAATCCAATGGTGAGGTTTGAACTTCTCAAGCTTTATTGACTAGGGAATGGAAATAAACTCATGAACCCATGGAGCAACTTGCTAAGCCTCATTGCCTTTACCTACATTAGTAACAAGCAAGACAAACCAACATTGCATTATATTAATTAAAAGGAAACAATAAGACAAAATATTCATGACCACAGAAGGAAACAAGTCAATGTGCTTGGTGATTCCTCAAAGAGCAAAGCTAAAGATAGGGAGGAGAACCAAAAGCCCTAATGTGATCTTGTTGTGATTTAATAACCATGGTATGATGAAGGGATCTTAGGGGGGAAAATTGGGGTACAGTAGTAGCACCTTCCATTCTTTGGCATCTTAGGCTTGGATAGCTATCTTATGATATGATGCAAAGTATGAGCAAAATGTATAGTTACATGACTAGTAGTATACACACAACTAGTGATATTTGTCAATAGTCTAGACAAAAGCTTTTGCCTTTTCCCATAAGTAATAATAATGCACATCATCTATTCGATTTAATTCATCTTGATAGATGGGGTCCTTTTAATACAACTTTTATGCATAGATTCAAATATTTTTTTGACTATTTTGGATGATCATAGTAGACATGTGTGGGTTGTTATGTTGAAATCCAAAGCTGAAGTATCTCAAAAGATAAGATATTTTGTGTTAATGGTGGAAACATAAATTGAAAAGAAGATAAAGGCTATCATAAGTAATAATGAAGCTGAACTAATGATGCCTGCCTATTATGCTTCAAAGGGAATTATACATCATAGAAGTTGTGTCTACACTCCATAGCAAAATGGAAGAGTGGAGAGACGACATCAACACATCTTGAATACCAGTTGAGCTCTCATGTTCTAATCAAGTTTTCCAAAGAAATTCTGGCCATATGTTATTCTCCATGCAATGTTTCTTACGAATAGAATTCACACGAAAGTTTTGAAGAACAAATTCTCTTATGAGGCTCTATATGACATTGATCTTGATCTTAGTTCTCTAAAGGTGTTTTGATGCCTGAGTTATGCATTAAAACTGCCTACAAATAGACACAAGTTTGACTCTAGGGCAACAAAATGCTCTTTCTTGAGATACAAGGCAGGTATGAAGAGTTTCATTCTCTTAGATATTACCATAATGAAATTATAATCTTTATAAATGTCAAGTTCTTTGATCTGGAATTCCCTTTTCATGCCAAATCTAACATACCCGTACCCACTGTCATCTATTTAGATAATTCTTTACAATATATTGAACTTGAACCTACTTTTTCAAGTGATCAATCACCTATCCTTGAACAACATACACATGTTATTGTTAAGTAATAATTTGAGACCTTAGAAAAAATTGACATATCATCAATCACCTCTAATGACCTTAGTCCTCATCCTATCATAAATCCTCAACAACATTCCTCCACATTTAACCCACAATCTCAACCCACTACTTCTACTGATGTTTCTCAACAGGATGCCACTAGAAAGTTCACTAGAACTATTCATCCTCATGTACATTTAAAAGACTATGTGTGCAGCTCCAATGCATCATCTTCATGCCAATACCCTATAGAAAATCTCCTTACATACACATATATCAACAAACCACCAAGATTACATTATGTCTTTTTCCTATGAAACTGAACCTACCAACTATAAAGTAGCTTATCGGGATCCTAGGTGGGTTAAAGAAATGGAGAATGAAATTCAGACCCTCAATAGCAATCACATTTGGGACTTTGTGGACATGCCTACAAATGCTTCTCATATAGGAAGGAAATGGGTGTATAAAATCAAGAGGCATGTTGATGATTCCATAGAGAGATTTAAAGCTCGACTTGTTACCCAAGGTGATCTAGATTGGGCCTACACTTGCCCTTCGAATGGGAAGCCCAAAAACAACCCAAGTTAGTGACCATTGTGCAACTCCCCACACGACCGTTGGAGGACATGGCCCACGATCCCACGACATTCATCTTAAACTTCCCTCTGGGATTCACGGATCTAACCCTATTCTCGCGGAGCATTTGAACAGGGGGGAGTCCACTTGCTGGACTCCATACACACGCAAGCCCTGACAGTTCCTGTTATTGGGCCTCAACATGGCCCAATAATAGGAACCTTGGCCCAGTGTCGGGGGATATAAATACCCTCTCTCCTAAGAGGGTCAGGTATTCAATTCAACACTTATAACTCTTAACACTTGATTTCTCATTCCGCAACTTACTTTTCCATCAGAGTGTCTTGCAGGTACCCCCATCTCATTCAACTTCTGCCAAAGCTAGCTGTGACGGTCCATTTCTGATTCGGTAAGATAAGTGACATCGTCTGTAGGAAACTTGCTTCCCCGTCTTACATTTACTCGAGACCAAAGCTAAACAATCTCCATCTGTCATGGTTGACCATACTACAGAAAACATGAACGTTTGTATCATCAACGTCAACAACAACACCACCGACAATAGTGTCGGTCTCGACAATGCCGGTACGGCCAGCCACACCACAGCCCCCTCCATTAATATGCCCTAGCCTTCTGAATACAGAGACGGAGCAACTGCTTCATCATCATCACTGCCTCCACGACTCGAAGATGATCGGCCACCTCCTCAGAAATACCAACCCGTTCAGTTCCATGAGATCCCCGTTCCTTCTGGAGCATACACCACGACCAAGGCACTATTTACAGCGATAAATCAGACCAACTACCTGATCTTCGCTCAAGGAGAAAGACTGAGGGCGCTTGAATATGCTCGGAGAGCCCCCATAAGACACAGAAGACCTCAGTCTCCTCCTCCTCGACAAGCAGAGGAATATCCCCAATCTCCTCTGCAGAGACGTAGTTGGGACATCTCTCAAAGCCCTTCTCCCCGACCAATCGGGCGACGCCCCACATTGGAAAGGGACAAGCCTGTTGACACAGGGAGGCGCAATCACGGCCCCTCGCGCCAATAACGAAGACCCCCCTGGAGACAGAAATGGGGGAAATAACTAGCGACCATACCGCCCGAGGAACGCTTCGCGCGACCAGGGACACCATAACCACCACTATGTCAGATCCCTGTCTCGCTCTCCCGAATGGAGTGACGAGGACGGCTCTCGCGGTCCCTTGTCACAAGCCATCATGGAGGCACCCGTTCCCCTGGGCATGAAGAAGCCTCCCCACCTAAAGGAATACGACAGCATCGTCGAACCAGTCGACCATATAGACGGGTTTGAGGCCATGCTACATTATCACAATGTCGTGAGGCCAATAAAATGCCGGTTGTTCCCCACGACTCTAAGGAAAGCTGTGATGGACTGGTACAAACATCTCTCCCCGGGGTCAATTACCTCCTGGAGAAATTTGAAGAACCAATTCATCAGTTTATTCACTGCTTCACGAAGCCACCTAAAGACTGAAGCAGCCATCGTCCAGAGACAAGATGAGACCTTGAGGGAATTTATTTATCGGTTCAACTGGGAGGCCATCCAGGTCCCCTGTACCGATCAAATGAAGAGATACCTTCTCGAGAGGGGACTCCTCCCGGGCACGGAATTCAGAAAGGTCGTAGGCATCAAACCGCCCTGGACATTCGATGCCTTCCTCAAGAAAGCCAGAGCCTACATGGACTACGAGGAGAGAGAAGCGGCCAACAGAGCCCGGGATCCTAGGAATCGCAAATCTACCAATCATCCAAGACAAGACACTGCCCCTCCTCGACAAAATGGTGAGAAGAGAAGGGACGACAACACTCGAGACCCTCAGGGAGGTTTACTTAGTACACTCCGCTAACGGCTTCCCGCGAGCGCATCTTAGTGGAGTGAACGAATACAGATTTCAAGGACGGGGGCGTCAAGCGTCCCCACCTCTCTCCTGCTAAGCCCGGGGCAAATCGAAGAAAATACTTCCAGTATCACCGGAGCCATGGGCACTTGAATGAAGATTGTGTCCATCTCAAGGATGTTATCGAGACCCTCATAAAGTGAGGGAGACTCGGGAAATATCGACGCGGAGACGCCCCCCGTCGAGATGCCCGTGAAATAAGGGGGATAGAGGAGGATGCTCAACCATCTAACGAGTCGGTCCTCATCCAGACCGCATTCTCCATTACGAGACCGGAGGAATTTTACGTCCCTGAACATATGCAAGAGCCTCTATCTACGCACAATAGGTTGGAAAGCTTCCCTCCTCCATGGTCATAAATGGTGGGGGGTTTAATGACTTGACTATAAATTCAGCAAAGAGGAAGCTGGACGAGCTGGTCGACACGGCTCCCCCGCAAATGGTGACCTTCAAGAGGGTTAAATCCAGATCACAGCCGATCACCTTTTACCTCGAGGAAATGCCCAGAGGGGCCCCCAATTCAGCCATCCCTCTTCTGATCAGGGCGAGAATGGCCAACTTCGACGTACATCGCGTCCTGGTCTATGAGGGATGTTCTGTCGACGTGATGTACAACAAACGTTTCTAAACCCTACAGCTCGACGACTCTCACCTTTCACCATACGTGGGATCATACTTGCAGGGCTTTAATGGCTTGACCTCCAAGTCATGGGGGTACGTGGAACTTATGGTCACCTTCGACGAAGATACTGCTACCCGGTAAGTCAAGGTGCGCTTCCTCGTCATTGACTGTCCGTCCCCTTACAACTGCATGCTTGGGAGGCCGACACTAGCAAAGCTGACCGTGGTGCCCTCCACCGTCCATCTGAAGATGAAGTTCTACATAAAGAGGGCACGAGTCACCACCATTCAAGGAGACCTAGCAGCCACCCGAAGATGCTTCAACGCGGCGGCCAAGGGATAAAGCACAATCGACACCAGAGTACAACCCGCCAAGAAAGCTGCAACAGCGCGACCAGAGCCTCAACAGTCAGAGCCACAACCCATCAGAGAGGAGGTGTAGAGGGCTCCTCCAAAGGTCGATTCGATCTCCCTGGACACTCACTTCGACCAAGATGAACCTTCAAACAGCAAGCAGGAGCTCCTCTGACCAATTCCAGATGGGGACTTCGAGTTCGTCCCTCTTGGTGAAGACCCGAGTAGAGGGGCGAAGATTGGCCGAGGACTCCCTGACCTGGCGAGGAAGAAGATCAAGGCTTGCTTGAGGGAGAACGCAGATCTGGTCACGTGGAGCTCCGTGGAGATGCCTGGTCTCGACCCCGAGTTGCCTCTCATCAACTCGCCATCGATCCAGCCGCTAGGGCAGTAGTACAACATAGGCGTAGGCAGTCCCCCGAGAAAACGGAGGCTACTGAAAAAGCTGTAAAAGACCTCCTAGAGGCAAATTTTATTTCAGAGGACTGGTATTCAACCTGGTTGTCTAATGTTATACTCGTTAAGAAAAGTAATGGAAAATGGCGTATGTGTGTTGACTATATCGATCTTAATCGTGCATGCCCCAAAGATGCATTCCCTTTGCCTAATATTGACATGCTGGTCGACAACTCGGCCGACTATAAAATCTTATCTTTCATGGATGCCTATTCGGGATATAACCAAATCCCAATGGAAATGAGCGACAAATACTACACTGCTTTCATCACCAGCTCGGGAAACTATTACTACAACGTAATGCCCTTCGGTCTGAAAAATGCAAAAGCAACATATCAGGGGATGATGAACAAAGTCTTCTATAACAAAATCAGAGATATACTCGAGGTATACATGGACAACATGATCGTCAAATCCTGAGTAGACACTGACCATGCTACGCATCTTAGGAAAGTCTTCACCCAAGCAAGGTAATGTAGAATGAGGTTCAACCCTGAGAAGTGCACCTTTAGAGTTAAGGCGGGAAAGTTCCTCGGCTTCTACATAAAAGAACAAGGAATCGAAGCCAACCCTGACAAATGTCGGACATTCTCTGACCTCATTACACCCACTTTGAAAAAATCCATACAAGTCCTGAATGGTATGCTCGCCTCACTCTCCCGTTTCGTCGCAAAATCCACTCAACACGCCCTGCCCTTTTTCAAACTTCTGTGCAAGGAAGCAGCTTTTGAATGGACCGAGGAATGTGAACATTCCCTTATCCATCTCAAACAAAGCCTTTCACAACCGCCCGTTCTATCAAGACCGGTCGACGGGGAGACGTTATTCCTATATCTGGCCGTCTCCATCGAAGCCATCAATGCGGCCCTCATTCGCGAAACTTATGACGGCCAAAAAGATGTGTATTTAACGAGAAAAGCACTTCAAGGGCCCGAGGTCAGATACCAATAGATCAAGAAGATGGCTTTGGCCCTCATTAACACAGCGAGAAGGCTCATACACTATTTCCTCACGCACACAATCGTCGTACGAACAGACCAACCGGTAAGACAGCTGTTAGGTCGACCAGATATGGCCGGAAGAATGTTAAAGTGGTCCTTAGAACTATCGGAATTTGATATCCAGTATGAAAGTAGGAAGGATCTAAAGGTATAATCCCTGGCCGACTTTGTCGTCGACATCACCGCACTTAACCCCCCACCCCCCATCCCCCGCAGGGAAGAAGCACAAGTGGACCATCTTTGTGGATGGAGCCTCCAACTCGATTGGGAGTGGAGTAGGAATCCTCCTCTAAAATGAGGAGGGCGTCGTGATCGAACACTCACTCACTCTATCCTTTCTGACCTCAAACAATCAGGAAGAATATGAAGCTCTGCTCGCAGGTCTAAGACTTGCCGAGGATTTGGGCGCTCGAGAGTTACAAATTTTCACTAATTCCCAACTCGTCGCGTCGCAAGTTCAAGGGGAATACCAGTTGTGATACGGTGGCAAAACCGACTGTTATACTGGTTTGCATTTTGTATTAGCAAATGTCGCGATAAGAAAGAGTCGCCATCATCTTTTCTTTTATCCAACAAAGGAAAGGGTGAAAAGAACAGAAAAAGACCTTTTCGAGAATTTATGAGTAAGGGGGGTAGATTATGGAAAGGGAAGGTGTTAGCACCCTTTCCATCTGTGGTTTTCCACGGGCTCTTAGAGGTTTGCTTATTTTTAAAATACCTTTGTGCTTTGTGTTTGAAAATGTTTTGAAAATGCCTTAGTACAACGAACTTTGTAATGTTTCTCGGGATAGTGGAGAAAGTATATAAAGTGTTTTGAAATTGTTTTTGAAAAGTAGCATTTGTGTAAGTGCAAAATGTTTTAGAAAACTTCTAACAGCTATCTACTTTCATACTGGAAAAGGGTTGGTCTTTTCCTCCTATCCTTTAGACAGTGCTATCCTACTATTAATGAGTAGGTAGCCTTGTCGTCAGATGTTAGAGGGACAATCCAAGGGACGTTTACAGTCACGAAGGCAACTTGGCAAGAGGATTTAGTAACCACCCTAAAGTTCTAGATCACTTTTAAAATGAGGCAACGTCGAGAGGGTCATCGAGGGGCTAGTGATCTTTAAATTGAAGGGTAGTCACTAAAACTTATCACGTTTCGAGAATTGTGACTGTTTTACCAAAGTGGGGATACCCTAGAGGTGCATATTTGTTAAGTTCAGTTATTTATCTTACATTATTAAGTTTGCTAACGTTTTAATTTTCAGTCTTATCATCCACGCCTAATTACTAATAGTTAACATACAGAAATTAAAAGTGCGGAAAATAAACCTTATACTATTACAAGGCTTCGGGGTGGGGGATTTACAATATACAAGACTGGGGGAAAAGTAAAATAAGGAAATCGATAAAAGTCCTACTTAAGCTATTACAGATCAGGATATAGTTACGTTATCGTAAAAATGCGAAAAATAAACGCGCGCGAGATAAACAATATGTCTAAGAACTAAAAAAAATCTAAATAAAGAAAAAAAATTTGTTGTTTTTTTTTGTTAAGAAAATAATTAAATAAAAATGAGGAAGATTAAGTTTTAATCCTAATTAATTAAATAAATGCAAACAAAGACTAATCCTAATTTTTTTTGTGATTTTTGGTTAAGAAAATATTTAGATGAAATAAATCTAAGTCTAATTGATTTTAAGTTTATAAAATAAAATTAAAATAATTAATTAATTAATTAAAATAATTTTTAGAAAAAACCTAAACCTATTTATTTATTTTTGTTTTGTTTTTTTATTATAAAAAAATGATTTTTGGAAACAAATAAATAATAACTATAAACAAAAGATATGGGCCTGGCTGTCAAAAGTAACTGGGGGGGGGGTGTTTGTTGAAATTCGCTAGGCCCAAGGTGATGAGCCCAGTGCTCCAAAAAACCTGCAAAAAGAAATGTTAAAAAACAAAGCAAAATGCAGTAATCTGGGGTCGAATCCAGGACTTCTAGATATACACACGCGCGTCTCACCACCAAGCCATTTTATCATTCGTTTATATAAACAATAACAAATATATATATATATATATATATATATATATATATATATATATATATATATATATATATATATATATATATATATATATATATATATATATATATATATATATATATATATATATATATATGAAGCAAGTGGATCATGCTGAGCTGTACACGCGTGCGCTCTAGGTGGGACCCTGATGTTTGAATGAGCCAATCAGAGATGTTGATCCAGCCACGTAAGCTTCTTCCTGAGCCAACTGACCAGAGGGACGCCGGAGTCAAACTCCGGTCGTCTTCTCCGGGATATCAAAAATGAAAAAACCTGCAAAATAATAAAATTGAAGCCCACAATCAAGGCTACCCCCCCCCCTCAAATCAACCCTCCTGAGTCTATTTCTGGGGTTAGATTTCAAAGATCCTGGTTGCATCATCTTTTTCAAGCCACGACTCAAGTTTGGCCCTAAACATGGCAAAACTTAGATCTGCATCGAATCACCCATGCTTCATGTTAGAACTAATCAAAATTATCATACAAATAAGAATATATGCATTAAACTTGTTTAGAATGTGTGTATTAAGAGATTCGGATCTTGGAAATTTTACCACAAAGGAGCAATCCAGTTGGGTGCTTTCAGACGTGGATTGACTTGAATAATGATTGGAATGATCCCCTGATAACGTCAGGAGTTGAATGGTATGGTTTTCTGGGCACGAGGAAGGCTGGAATTACAATTTTGGATTTCACAACTTTGAAAGGTTTTTTTGTGAATTTCGTGTGCTCTCTTTAGTCTCTTTATACTTCCATTTGGCTTGCTAATGCAATGTATATATAGAGTAGATGGAAGGGACAAGATAAGGAGGAAATAATCGGGCCCATAAAGTCATGGTTTAAAGTCATTATCACAAATTTGAAAATTTACCAAACTTGAGATTTCTTGCCATTTTTTATGTTCAATGAATCTGGACAGTTGCGCATGAATCTTTGGGCCTTTAAGCAAGTCAAAGCATCAACTTAAATGCCTAAGCCCATTTCCAATTATTTTATACCATTTATTTTATATTTATTTGAAATAAATTAAAATAAATATGTAAAAAATAGGTAGAAAATGAAAGTCCATGCAAAAATAATATTAGAGTTCCTCTCTAACCTTAGGAAAATATTTGAACCTTAAAAATTAGGCCATTGACTCAAAAATTCAAATTTTCTCAATGCACCATTCTTGAAATTTCCAAAAATTTTCCAACTTGGGTAAGCCATAACTTGCTCAATTTGTATCTCATGATGATCATCTTGGGCTTTTTGTAAAGCCCAATATGCCTACTTAAATCTCTCTTTTTATCAATTTTGCATTTGAATACTTTATCTTGATGTAAAATGTCTTGGAAAAAAGTAGCTTTTGTTGACTTTTTGAAAATGCCCTGTAATGTCTGAGCTTATATTTTTCAAGTGGTGAATCATTTGAACTTGTGGGCTGAAGAGGAGGTGTAGGGAATTGGATTCTCTTAAAAATGAGCTTTGTTTGGGGAATCATGGATGAAGTATGAGAAAGTTATGCTTGGTCAAAGTTTGATTGACTTTTCCTATAGAAACCCTAATTTAGAAATTCGTGACTTTTGATGAAGAAGGAGCATTTCATGGGGAATTATGATCAACCCTTGATCAAATGACGGATATGACTTCAAAATGTTAATATTGACCAAAAATATTGAAGTTTGACTGTATATAAGCCACAATTGACTTTTGACCTAATATAATTGATTTTCAGGAATTTGAGCAGTTGACTGAGCAAACTTGTAGTGCAAGGTATGAAATTTGTCATGGATAATATTGAATACATATTAGGACCATGGAAGACATTTGAGACCTTTGGAGCTCACACATCTTGGTGAAAAATGAAACCTTAGTTGGAAGGCCAATGCTTAAGAGGAGAATTCGTCTGATCAATTCTTGGTCAACCTTGAGCAAGTAAGGACCTATAGGAGTACGTCTTGTATGAAAATGGGAGGGAACATTTTGGGGTACAACAGCTTCCCCTATTCAATCTTCTTAAACTTGAGGGTTTAGATTGGCTTGTCTGCCTTTGGTGATCTGAATGTGGAAGATGATTGAACACTAGAGTGCCCAGAAATTT
Organism: Vicia faba; assembly: GCA_948472305.1. Taxonomy (NCBI): domain Eukaryota; kingdom Viridiplantae; phylum Streptophyta; class Magnoliopsida; order Fabales; family Fabaceae; genus Vicia; species Vicia faba. The sequence continues at coordinate 1,084,133,575 of OX451738.1, read as the reverse complement.
GCACTCGCGTGAAGTGATACTGTTGGTGAACAATATCGGGAATGGGCTTACAGACACCATTTGGAAAAGATGATAGAACACTGTCAGAGATGGGCTTAAAGATGCCTTTCATGGAATATGCCGGAGAGTCATCGGAGATGGGCTTAAATATGCCATCCAAAGCAGATGCTGACTTCATAAGAAGTCTCCTTGTGGGGATTCTTGTTCCTGTTGTTTGAGGAGGAGTTTGTTGGGGAATTTTTTTTATAGGAATAGAGTCTAGGAGCTTCGGTTGTCTGCTACTCTATTAGGGAGTTATCTCTTGATTTGAGAGACGAAAGTGAGCTGTTATCTGGTCGGGATCTAGGTTTCACAGTAATTTGTTCAGGACAATAAGACTGACTGCTATCTTGTCATATTCCAGGCTTCACAGTATATTTAACTAGATAAGAATCAAAATATCTTAGTGTCGATTAAACTGAACCAGAGAAAGTATCCACCAGAAATGAATCATAATAAATCATTGATCGATTTAAACTGAACTAATGGAGGTCGTGAGTTATCTTTAATTGGAATAGAATCAGAGAAAATCTTAGGGTCGATTTGACTGAACCAAAGAAAGGTCTTGAATTGTCATTAACTGGATAAGAATCAGAAAAATATTAGGGTTGATTTGACTGAACCAGAGAAAGGTCTTGAATCATCTTTAACTGGATAAGAATCCGAGAAATCTTAGGGTCGATTTAACTGAACCATAGAAAGTATCTACCAGAAGCGAATCAAAATAAATCATTGATCGATTTAAATTGAACCAATAGGGGTCTTGAATATGATCTTCTGAAGAAAATGCTGGAATGGCCCTTCGTCAGAGGTAACCTTTGAAAATACTGTCAGGTCATATAAGTAGTTTGTGATGTTTGTTGATTGATCTTTCCTGAAAAAGGTATAGAATTAGTCATATGCTATGTAATGATGTATGAAATACATCGTGTAATGATGTTCTCAAAATAAATGAGATTGCGTTGTATGAAATGTGTATGCGCATGCCATGATTTATGGACATGGAATGTTGTTGTGAAATTTCCTATTATGGCAAAATAAATCCATGACTACTGCTGGAGAGTACTAGGAAGCTGAATCCCGGGCTTCTTGTTTGGTAGATGAGGAGAGTGATTCTATCCTTTCCGCTGAGGATGGTAAATGGAGACGATTTGTCGGGGATCTTTGACTTTTGCTTTAGAATGCTCCACCGGGGAGACGATGCTCTATTGGAAGATCTTACCAATGTAGAGAAATAAACTCTATTGGGGGATGAACTTCCGCAGCTAGAGAAATAAACTCTACTGAGAACAAGGCTTTATAAACTGTTTGAGATTATAAAATTTAGCTGGGGAATATGGATTTCAGCTCTCTGAGGGTATTTTGCTTGAGGAGGTATTTCCTGCTTGGGGAGAAGAGGTCAAAACTTTGGTTGTTTCCACTCTGTAGGGATATAGACATCGCTAGAACATATGTTGAGGGTGTAGCGGTGACTTTGCAATAGGACGACGCTGCCTTTGTACCTGCTGGAGAAAATGACTGCGGGACTATAAATGGCTCTTTAGACTTTGTCCCATTTCTTAAAGTCATTAGCAACTGTCTTTTTGTTTTTCATGCAAGTATTTGTAAACAGTAATCATATTCAAATGCATATGTCAAAAATAATCAATGGACATTTTTTGTAAAACAAAACAGAAAAATGAAAATGAAACATTTTGTACTTTCAAAGAAGTGTTTTTCATTGATTTTTAAGTTTGCCTATAATAGGCGTTTTTTGTACAAAGAGACTGACATTTTAGTAGAAGAATGCCATCGTAAAAATGAAAACTATACAAAATAACATACAAAGAGGAAACAACTATGTGTAATAATCCCATTGAGTTTCAATTCTGCTATTGCCCTTATGTCCTTGAGCGTCTCATCACTTTGTTACTTGTCTGAAGTTGACTGGATTGATTGGTACTGTTTGAGCTTGATAGTTGATATTGAAGTCTGGTTGCAAGTTTTTCGAATGAGACATAGTTATACACTTTAAATCCCTAACTTTTTCCTGGACCTCCCTTTCGGGTTTTCAGTCCACCGGGATACCCTTTTTCCCTAATCCGCCTTTTCAGATTTTTGATTTGACGGGTGTATAGTTTTTTTTGTATTTATCACTAATTTTTGCCCGAACACTTTTGGTTCACCGGGATGCCCTTATTTTTTCCTAGGCCAGTCAACCTAGCGGGCCTTTATTCATGCATAGTATCTTTTAACTATATTCGTGTTCACAGGGTGAGGAAGGTCGTCACCGTCCATAGTGGTTAAGATCATGGCTCCACCAGAAAATATGTTCTTGATCACAAATGTCCCTTCGTATGTGGGAGTCCATTTTCCCCTGGGATCACCTTGCGGCAGAATGATGCGCTTGATTACTAGATCACCAACTTGATACACCTGATGTCTGACCTTCTTGTTGAAAGCCTTGATCATTCGCTTTTGGTACATCTGACCATGACAGACAGCAACAAGCCTTTACCCATCAATCAAATTTAGTTGGCCAAGTCGAGTCTGGATACAATAATCTTCGTTCAAACCCGCATCTATCATGATTCTCAAAGAAGGGATCTAGACTTCAACAAGTAGGACATCCTCCATACCATACACCAAAGAGTAAGGTGTTTCCCCTGTTGACGTACGTGCTGAGGTGCGGTAACCATGAAGAGAAAATGGTAACATCTCATGCCAGTCTTTGTATGTCACTGTTATCTTTTGTATGATTTTCTTAATGTTCTTGTTATCAGCCTCCACAGTGCCATTCATCTTTGGTCGGTAAGGAGAAGAATTATGATGCTGGATTTTGAATTTTTCACAAAGTTCGGTGATCATAGTATTGTTGAGATTTTATACCATTATCTGTGATGATTCTCTCTGGAACACCATACCGACAAATAAGGTTATGCTTGATGAACCACGCCATAACATTCTTGGTAATAGTAGCAAAAGAGGCTTCCTCAACCTACTTCATGAAGTAATCAATGTCCACTAGGATGAAGCGATTCCCATTGGAAGCGGTGGGTCTAATCTCTCCGATCATGTCAATGCCCCACATTGCAAAGGGTCAGGGAGCCGTTAAGACGTTCAAGAGAACCGGAGGTACATGTACTTTATCAACATAGATTTGGCATTTGTGACAAGTTCGGGAATGTTGATAATAGTCTGCTTCCATAGTGGACCAGTAATATCCTGCCAGTAGGATCTTTTTAGCCATGGTGTGTCCACTAGAATGGGTTCCAAATGTACCTTCGTGTTAATCTACCATAATCCTCTCTGCTCCGATCTTGTCTACACATCGAAGTAAAGTATAGTCGTGGTTGCGCTTGTAGAGGATTCCATTACTGAGGAAGAACTTTGCAGAGAACCTTCTCAGAAACTTTTTATCATTAACAGATGCCCCCTCAGGATATTCTTGAGCCTCAAGATACCTTTTCACTTCATGGAACCAAGGTTTATCTGTTACTTCTTCAGTATCAATCTCATAGAAGTATGTTGGTTCATCCAACCTCTCAATAGTGATCTAAGGAGCCTCGTTGTCCCATCTAACCTTGAACATAGATGACATAGTAGCTAGCACGTCCGCTAACTGATTCTCTTCTCGTGGAAAATGTTCAAAGGCGACTTCTTCAAAGTGTGGAAGCAATGTCAACACATGTTATTTATAAGAGATGAGATTAGGGTGCTTCTTGTCCCACTCTCCTTTGATTTGACTTATTACCAAAGTCGAATCCCCGAAAATGCTCAAGAACTTGATCCTTAGGTCAATAGCAGCTTTGAGACCCATGATGCATGCTTCATACTCATCCATATTGTTGGTACAGTTGAAACATAGTCTGTCGGTGAAAGGAGTATGACAGCCCTTGGGAGATATAATTACAGCACCAATGCCATTTCCGAGTGCATTGGAAGCTCCGTCCAAAACCATAGTCCATCGGGATCTTTTCTCAGGCCCTTCATCCAGTCCAGGTTCTTCACAGTCAGGGACTAACATAATATTCTCATCTGGGAACTCAAAATTCATGGATTGGTATTCGTCCACGGCCTAATGAGCCAAATGATCAGCTAACACACTTCCCTTGATTTCTTTCTAGGTTGTGTATTGAATATCGTATTCAGTCAGGATCATTTGCCATCTTGTTATCCTTCCGGAGAGAGGGAGCTTCTCGAAGATATACTTGATAGGATCCATCTTAGATATCAACAAGGTAGTGTGAGTCAACATATACTGTCTTTGTCGGAGAGCATCCCATGCCAAAGTGTAGCAAGTTTTCTCGAGCAGTAAGTATCTTATTTCACAGTCGATAAACTTTTTTCTAAGGTAGTATATCGCATGCTCTTTTCGACCAGACTCGTCATGCTGCCCCAGAACACACCCCATTGAATTATCTAACACTGTTAAGTACATTATCAAAGGTCTTCCTTCAATCGGAGGCATCCGAATTGGAGGCTTTTGAAGGTATTACTTGATTCTATCGAAGGCAGTATGGCATTCATCATTCCACTTTACCACTTGATCTTTCTTTAGGAGTTTGAAGATTGTCTCACAAGTAGCAGTTAGATAGGAAATGAATCTGGGAGTATAATTTAGGCATCCCAAGAAAACTCTAACTTCCTTCTTAGTGCGAGGAGCCTACATCTCTTGTATAGCTTTTACCTTTGTAGGGTCTACCCGAAGGTTCACTTGTTAGGATTTAGCCTCAACTTGTACGTCTTCAGTCTATCAAACAGCTTTTACAAGTGGTCAAGGTGCTCTTCTTCCGTTTGAGATTTGGATATCATGTCGTCAACATAGACCTCTATCTCATGGTGAATCATATCATGGAACAAAGCTACCATAGATCGCTGATAGGTTGCCCCAGCATTCTTCAATCCAAATGGCATCACTTTGTAACAAAAAGTGCCCCATTGTATGACGAAGGCTGTCTTCTCCATGTCCTCAGGTGCCATCTTGATCTGATTGTAACCAGAGAAACTGTCCATGAAGGAAAATATCTTATGATGCGTTGTTTTATTAACCAGAACATCGGTGTGGGGAAGCGGGAACTCATCCTTAGGGCTCGCCCTGTTTAAATATCTGTAGTCCACACACATCTATACCTTGCCGTCCTTTTTAGGCACCGGGACTACGTTAGTAACCCATTGGGGATAAGAGGTGACAGCTAAGAACCCAGTGTTGAACTGTTTCATAACTTCGGCTTTGATCTTCTCCGACATTTCAGGGCGCATACAATGAACCTTCTGCTTTACTGGAGGGAAATCTTCTTTAGTTGGCAGACGATGAACCACAATATTAGTGTCTAACCCCGGCATGTCCTCATATGACCAGGCAAAGATCTCGACATAATCATGCAACATCTGTATCAACCGCTGTTTGAAACTAAGCTCCAAATTTGCACCTATCTTGACTTATTTTTTGTCCTCTTCCATGCCTAAATTCATTGTCTCAACTGGCTCTTTATGAGGCTGTATAGCCCTTTCTTCCTATTGTAACAGTCTGGAAAGCTCTCCAGGTACCTCACAATCTTCCTCACCTTCGTCCTCGACTTGGTTGATCGGATTTTCAAAGTCATAACCGGCAATAGCAGAACCATTATCAATGGAATCCAGAGTGGATATAGATCTGCAGTTTGATACGTGAGTGTGTGTAAGATTATAGCTTTATTGACGGAGTAAAAAGTAGAAAAGAAAGACAGAGAGCGCAAAATTTGTATGCAAAACGTCCAATGCTTTATTAATTCATATGAGATTGAAACATGATAACCCTCACAAATAAACCATTGTGCCCCGGGTAAGACACATGGCCATAGAGTTTCTATTGTTTAATTATTACATATCCGAAAACAAGAAAGACAATTACTTCTGAATAAAAGTAATTGGTACAAAGTCTTTAGCCGTCCAGTTACTGGGTCCACTGTTGGTAGTGGGGAAGATCCAACTATCCATATAATCACCATTACTGTCTTCTAAAGCGTTGACCCCATGATTGTTGATGTGTAGGGGAGGTCCTCCAGCACGAGCACGGTGAACAGCCCTTTGAGCCCTTGAAGAGACACCCAAACCAAACTTATCAGATTAGTATGGAATATCAGGGAGTTTGCCCCAAATGGTACACCCACCTTCTTCAATAACTTCTTTGGCGTCCTTGAGAGAAGCCATTTTCAAGGGAGGTCTGGTGATCTTCGGCAGATTGGTAACAGTCTCAGTTGTAGCCATGGTCTGGGGCACCTTTTCGAAGTTTTAACAAGGAGTCTCGATGAACTCGCCATCCATTTCCACATACCTAAAAGAGTTCAGGTGGCTTACCATGTATTCCTCTTAACCATGTACCGTGACAATCTTTCCTTTCACCGGGTACTTCATCATCTGATGCAGAGTGGACGTGACAGCTCCTTCCCCATGGATCCAAGGGCGACCCAACAAACAAGAATAAGATGGTCTGATATTCATCACGTAGAAGGTGGATTCAAAGGTTTGAGAACCAACTTTGATGGGGATGTCCACCTCCCCGTGCACCATTCTTTTCGAACCATCGAAAGCCCTCACTACAATGTTGTTGGGCTTCAGGATTAAACCTTCGAAGTCTAATTTGTCCAGAGCCTTCTTGGGTAGCACGTTCAACGATAAACCAGTATCTACTAGAACATGGGCCAAAGTAGTGCCCCTGCATTCGATGGAGACATGCAGCACATCATTGTGTTTTCTTCCTCTGGGTGTCAAATCAGCATCAAAAAAACCCAAACCGTTATCAGATATCAAACTGGCCACACAATCTTCAAATTGGTCAGCGGAGGTTTCTTGTGGCACATGGGCAGTTTTGAGGAATTTTACCAAAGCTTTTGCATGAGCTTCGGAGAATAATAGTAGGGTTAACATTGGAATTTTAGAAGGGGTCTGCCCCAGCTGTTCGACCACATTGTAGTCGCTCTTTTTAATTATCTTTAGGATTTATTCCATTTCCTTCTTGGAAGCCTCTGGAATAGATTCTGAATGTGCCTTCGTCTGGACAGGCTCAATCAATATGTCTTTTCCCCGAGTCTCGGCCGACTTGGTGATAGGGGTGGTAACAGGGGTAATCACAAGAATTGCGGTGGTAGTGTCAGCAGGAACAACTGTAGGAATGATCACAGGAATAGTAACGGCTTTTGGAGGAGAAATCTCAGGTGAGAACACTCTTCCACTTCTTGTTATCTTGTTGGTCCCAGCGATGTTGCCAATGTTGGGATCAGTATTTCCAGAAACTTTTTCTTCAGAAGCCAATAGGTCTTGCTTGACGCCATGGTAATAGACGTCAGCCCCATAGTTCCAGGGAACAGCCTTGTTCGAGGAGTATGGGATTGGCCCTGTCATAGTGATGATCAGAAGAGCCAACTTTGGAGCAGATGTAATCCTGACAGGTCTTTTGGTGGAGACCCTGGTAGGATTGGCGAAAATGGTTATGATCGAAACATCCTTACAAGAAACAGTTGTGACGGGAGTCTTCTCAAATAGAATCTCTTTATCATCCATCAGGCGCTGGACACCTGCTTTCAGAAAACAGCAACCAGTCGGTAGAGATAAACATAAGTGGCAATCCTCACCATAGCCCGGAAATACACCGGCTTGCAAAAAATTCCCCTTAACCGTCACGAGAGGAGTAACAAGTTCCTCAATAGAAGTAACAAATGTATCATCGTCAACAGCATTAACACCACGGCCGTGCTTGGGAATGGGAGCCGTTATAACATTGGGAATCTCAGGAGCATCAAATTCAATCTCCTTCACCTCAATAAGGTATTGCACCTTGTTTTTTAAAGCCCAACAATCGTTTGTATCATGGCCTGGACTTTCTGAATGGTAAGCACAACGAGCATTTGGGTTGTAGCGAAGAGATGCGGTGTTGGGATTCTTGGGAGCTTCCCTCAGGGTAACCAAATTAGATTTCAGTAGGTGAGGCAATACTTAAGACAAAGTCATATTTATCCGGGTGAATTGTCTTACAGGTCTTTCTGCTCTGGGCTGATTGTTTCATTATTGAGTAGTTGCAGGCTTGGATATCATAACAGCCCCTATTGTTGGACGGCACTCGGTTCTTCCCTGATTTCGTTGATTGTAAACAACACTGACCTCTTTTTTTCCTATGAAAGATCTCTTTCCCGCACTTTATGAGGAATCCTTCGGAATCTTGCCACTTTTAATCCCAGCTTCCACTCTTTCTCCCATCAAAATCAACTCAGTAAAGCCAGCTGAGGAGCTTCCAATCAGATGATTGAAAAATGGACCAAATAGGGTACCCAAAAACATATCCACTAACTCCCTATCAAACATGGGGGGGTGGAATCTTCCTGCTAAGTCCCTCCACTTCTGAGCATAGTCTTTAAAACCCTTTCTCGAACCCATAGACATACTTTGGATTTGTGTACGGGTGGGAGCAAGGTCTGCATTATATTGATACTGCTTGAAGAAAGTAGCTTCCATGTCTTCCCAATTACGAATATTGGTCCCCTCTAGCTGATAGAACCACTCTAGTTGAGTCCCAGATAGACTGTCTTAAAAGAACATAAATCCTTGTCTACAGTGTGAGGCTGAATCTTCTTCATATAAGACGAGAGATGCATCTTGGGACATGAGACCCCATCATATTTAGTGAACACCAGAACCTTGAACTTCTGCGGGATGACAACCCCAGAAACCAAACCCAGCTCTTCAAAATCCATCCCTGGTACCTTATGGATTTCCATTGCATTCAGACGATCCTCCAACTATTTGTATTTATCATCAGCAGGAGGATACTGCTCCTCATTATAGTCAGATTCATCATCAGATTCCTTCGGGCTGAGGTCTTTTCTCTCGTCTCCTCTTCCTGGTTGTCTCCTTCTTTTGATGAAGTTACCAGTTCTGAAGCTCGCCGCATTGGTCCTCTGATCCTTCTTCCCAAATTTACTACACCAGCTGGTTTCTTTGGCTTCTTATTTTTGTCCTTCAGTATGAGAGATTTCAGATCTTATTTCACTTTAGCTAGAGCCACGGTCATTTGCTGGAATTGAGCGTTTTGTGCCTGGAGATCCTTGATGTTTTATTCAAGAGCCATTTATTTTTACTTGCTGAAATAAACAGCGAAGAAGATAAGAACCTTGCTTTGAAACCTGCTTATGCAATGTTTTCAAGGACCTTATTGGATTTAAGCTCTTTTAAACAACAAGAAATAAAACCTTTCATTAGCAAGTTTTTAAAGAAACAAAAGATTACACAGGGATAAACATTGAAAGGAAATTCTAAACTCCTAAGTCTCCCATGGGCGCTTCCTCTTGGTGTCGAGGTAGTTATTGAGATTCTTCTCTTCGTGAAACTGCTTTGTTAATTCCAGCACCTTCTTCTCACTTGCATAGAATTGAGCCTCAAAAGTATCTCGTTCTTCCTTGAGCTGGATCCAAGACTTTCGCAACTCTTCGAAGTTGGTTAGCATATCAGGATAGAGAATAATTCGAGACTCGCCCCCTTGAACAACAAGTTTCAAGATCACCGGTAAGATGGCATCATATGGCACCATAAGACTTTGGGCTCGAGCTCGCACCCATTTGAGGTAAGGTTCCAAAGGGATGGAGTTCTTGCGCCCCAAAGTATTACTATCAGTCTTCTTAATAATGCCCCAAGCACGGATGAACCTCTGACGATAATTTTATAAATCATCTGAGTAGTTGAACACAATACCCTGAATGAGCATATCAGGTGGACCATCTCTTCGTGCATAACCAAACTGATGTAGTGCTAAAGAAGGATTGTAGGTGATGCCTCCTCTAATGCCCAGGAGTGGCACATTAGGATATTCTCTGTAGCAATCAATAAAAGAGATGTCTTCTTGAGAGCGAGGACACCAATGGATGTCGAAGTGAGAGAGAGACATTAGTCTTTGACTCCACCTTAAGCCTAAATCATTCTGCATTAGTGACCGAGGAAGGTGCGAAATAAACCACCTATATAACAGAGGGGTTCAACACATGAGAGTTCCTTGCTTCTTCAGAGTGCGAGTATGGAGAGAATGTTGGATATCCCCGAGCAATGTAGGAACCGGATTGTGAGCAAGGAAAATGTTGATGGCATTCACATCTATAAATTAATCTGAATTAGGAAACAGGACCAACCCATGGATCAAGAGAGCTAAGATATCTTCGAAGGCATGATAACTCATAGCATCCAGGAAAATCTGAGCTTTCTTCATCAGAAAATTTGCAAGGAGACCCTTAACTCCACTTCTTTTTTTCCAATTGGACTCAGTGTCAGATGGCTTCAAGTGCAAAGCTACGGCAACATCTTCAGAAGCTGGGTCTTGTTCTAAACCATGGAAAGGTACTCACTCCAATATAGTTAAACCAAGTAACTTAGAGAATTCTTCCAGTGTATGCACCAGTTGATAATCGGGGAATGTGAAGCAATGGGCTTAGGTTCGAAGAACTGGAATAAGACACTCATAAAACCTTCATAAAATCCGGTGGTAACCAAACTGAGTAAGTGACCATGTCTTTTATGGAATGATGAGTCCTCGGGAACTTTCAAGAATAATTCTTTGAGCTTGGGAGGAACTTCTATGAAGTGAATCCGGATGGTTTTTCTGCGACCCATATCCTACAAAACAGCAAAGAGGTAAACCCAATAGGTCCTTGAAATGATTAGTATAGATGAATGTCATGATGTTTATGATGTCATGATTATGCTTAAAATCACAGATAAACACAAACAAATCACACAATAGACCTTAGGTTCAAAGGCTTGCATGAGGTTTTAAGGTAAGTACCCTCTTAAATATTCAATTGGCTTAACCTGTCCTATTAATAGTAATCGGGTTCTAAGGAGCCTCAATATCACTAACCTCCCCTTCAGAAATTGTTTCAGCTCAGCACTGAAGTATTGCGGTAAAAAATCCCGAAAGTCCAGTCTCAATGAGTGTAGTATCGAGTATCAACCAATCTTCGATCGGAACCAAAACCAATTATCTCACTACTTCCTAATGGCTAGGATGAGTCAATTAAAGGTTCTAAAGGTCAGTTAGCGCTTAGTGACACTATGAGGAAGCCTAATGTTATCCTTGACTTACTCAAGGAACATTAGTACAATCCAGAGTATCGCGCTAACGTAGCCACCACTTCGTCCATATCGGTATACGTTGTACAGCCTCCATGATTTATTGCTACTTACCTAAAAGGTGCCTCAGATCTGGGTGTAGGATCTATAGTAACAACCCAAACAAGCCCTCAAAAGTAAAGAAAACAAAGCAAGCAATTAAAACAATTTTAAAATGAACTAACTCTAAGGTAACCCCACTTTTATTTATTCTCCAGCAGAGTCGCCAGTTCTGTGATATGGTGGCAGAACTGACTGTTACACTGGTTTGTATTTTGTATTCGCAAATTTCGCAGTAAGCAAGAGTCGCCGCCGTCTTTTCTTTTATCCAACAAAGGAAAAGGTGAAAAGAACAGAAAAAGACCTTTTCGAGAATTTGAGTAAGGGGGTAGATTATGGAAAGGGAAGGTGTTAGCACCCTTTCCATCTGTGTTTTTCCACGGGCTCTTAGAGGTTTGCTCATTTTAAAAATACCTTTGTGCTTTGTGTTTGAAAATGTTTTGAAAACGCCTTAGTACGGAGAACTTTGTAATGTTTCTCGGGATAGTGGAGAAAGTATACAAAGTGTTTTGAAATTGTTTTTGAAAAGTAGTATTTGAGTAAGTGAAAAATGTTTGAGCAAACTTCTAACAACTATCTACTTTCGTACTCGAAAAGGGTTATTCTTTTCCTCCCATCCTTTAGACAGTTCTATCCTACTATTAATGAGTAGGTAGCCTTGTTGTCGGATGTTAGAGGGGCAATCAAAAGGACGTTTACAGTCACGAAGGCAACTTGGCAAGAGGCTTTAGTAACCACCCTAAACTTCTAGATCACTTTTAAACCGAGGCAATGTCGAGAGGGTCATTAAGGCAACGAAGGCAACTGACCAGAGGGACGCCGGAGTCAAACTCCGATCGTCTTCTCCGTCATATCAAAAATGAAAAAACCTGCAAAATCATAAAATCGAAGCCCACAATCAAGGATACCCCCCCCCACCCCCAAATCAACCCTACTGAGTCCATTTCTGGGGTTAGATTTCAAAGATCCTGGTTGTATTGTCTTGTTTAAGCCACGACTCGGGTTTGGCCCTAAACATGGAAAAAACTTAGATCTGCATCGAATCACTCATGCTTCACGTTAGAAATAATCAAAATTATCATACAAATAAGAATATATGTATTAAACTTGTTTAGAATGCGTGTATTAAGAGATTCGGATCTTGGAAATTTTACCACAAAGGAGCAATCTAGTTGGGTGCTTTCAGACGTGGATTGACTTGAATGATGATTGGAATGATCCCCTGATAACGTCAGGAGTTGAATGGTATGGTTTGCTGGGCACGAGGAAGGATGGAAGTGCACTTTTGGATTTCACAACTTTGGAAGGTTTTTTTGTGAATTTTGTGTGCTCTCTTTAGTCTCTTTATCCTTCCATTTGGCTTGTTAATGCAATGTATATATAGAGTAGATGGAAGGGACAACATAAGGAGGAAAGAATCTGGCCCATAAAGCCATGTTTTAAAGCCATTATCACAAATTTGATAAATTATCAAACTTGAGATTTCATGCCATTTTTTATGTTCAATGAATCTGGACACTTGTGAACGAATCTTGGGGCCTTTAAGCAAGCCAAAGCATCAACCCAAATGCCTAAGCCCATTTCCAATTATTTTGTACCTTTTTTATATTTATTTGTGTGATACGGTGGCAGAACCGGAACTATTTTGGAAAATGCTAGTTTGCGTTTTGCGTTTGTGTTTGCAAAATGTCGCGGTAAGTAAGAGTCGCCACCGACTTTTATTTTATCCAACTGGAAAGGAAAAAAGCACAAAAAAATTCCTTTTTTAAGATATTCTGAGTACGGGGGGTAGATTATAGAAAGGGGAGGTATTAGCACCCTTTCTATCAGTGGTTTTCCATGGGATCTTAGGTACTTGCTCATCTTTTAAAATTACTTGTGTGTGTTTGTTTTGAAAAGTTTTGTTTTACTTCGTTTTAACCCTTGCTTCTGTCTTCAAGAGTGTTATGAAGTGTTTTTGAAAACTTTGTTTGAAAAGTGTTTGGTGTGAAAAAGCTTGTTTTGAGCAAGTACCTACTAGCATCTACCTACTCGAAAAAGGATCGTTTCTATTCTCGTTTCCTTTAGAAAATGATATCCTATTATTAAGGAATAGGTAGCACCATTGTTGGATGTAAGGGTCAATTCGAAAGGTACATACGATCACTAAAGCAATGTTAGGACGTCTTAGTAATAACCCTAATGTCTTAAGATCATATTCGAGGCAACATTTTCGAGGCAACCTTTCCGAGGCAACATTTCCGAATGGGACTTTTGATCTTTGTTTAGACAAGAGGGCGGCCACTAAATACCCTATACTTAATGATCATTTACCGAAGGCAATCAAAGTGAGAGTATACCCTAGGAGTGAGCATGTGCGAGTGATTCAATTTCAAGTTTATTATCTTTGCACATTTAAGGTTTGCTAACCATTTTAAAGTTTACATACATTCTTGTCATGCATCCCTATTACCATACATCTAACAGTTAATATTTTGCAGAAATTAAAATACGGAAAGTAAAGCTACGCTATTACAAGGCTTTCAGGTATTAATTACATAGCCAAAAACCCGCTAAAACGATAAATGAAAGGAAAAAATGTCCTAATTAATATATTACATCTTGTGAGCAATTGCATCAATATGGTAAAAATAAATAAGCGCGATGAATCGAGGACGAGAGAGAAATAGGGTTTTGACCCCGTCTAACCTAATTGAAAGAAAAATTATTTTTGTTGTTTTTGATTATTTTTAAGAAAAAAAGAATAATGTTTTAAATTAAATACAAATCTAATTAGTAATTAAATTAAGTTAAAGAAAATAATTTATATGGCCTATTTTTATATTTTTGGTTATTTTTAAGAAAAAGAAAATAGGAATTAAATTAAACAAAATCCAAATTTCTAACTTGTTTTAATTTATTTACAAAAGAATTAAAGTTACCCTAAAACTAAATAAGCTAATTAAATTAATTTTTTTGATAAAAAAAAACCTAAATCTAATTGGATGAAAAAAATATTTTTATGATTTTTTTAATAAAAAAAGAATTGATTTTTATGTTAGTAAAAATAATTAAATGAATTAATTAAAAAATATAAAAGAAAAGAAAAAGAAAATGGGCTTGTGAGAGTAATTTGGAGGGTGTGAATAGCAATTCTGAGCCCAAAAGAAATTGATCCACGTTGACTTGCCAAGATTCCCTACTGTGCATTGACCAAGGCCTTTTGTGGATCATCACATGATGGCCTTCAGATCTGGCTTCCTGGAGATCCAATGTTTGAGCTTTGAGGGCACATGGTGGTCTTCATGGTGCGTGGGATACCTGATTATGCAAATGAAAAGAACATGAAATATATGGGGGACCTGGGATTCGAACCCATGTCCTGTGACCTTTTCCACTAGCCTTGTTACCAACTGAGTTGCGTGTGCGTGTTGTATATGAAACAATAATAAATCAATATATTAAAAACATGCAAAATCCAAAGTTATCCGCGCGTAAATTCAAATGGGCGAATAGGGTGGTGCCACGCCATCGTCCCTGTCCTCTCTACGTGGCTAAAAGGTTTCGTGACCTTTACCTACGGACGAATGTCTATAGCTATAAGCCAACAATTTTCCAAAATCCTCCACAGGCATGATAAATGGAATCTAAAGCCATGAACCAAACCTCCTTGTCCTGCTGAGCATTATGGTGCCCTTCTTGTGGACCAATTTTCATGTGTAAGAAAAACCCAAAACGCAACAAGGAACCCTAACAATGGTGGATTCCTATATAGTTATCGAAAATGAAATTAAATGGTATTGTTAGCTTGCAAACATGTTATGGATCACAAATATGCTATTAAACATGACAAAGATGCAAGAATTTGGATAATCGAATTTGGAAAATATACCAAACCGTGATGACTACACGTCCCGTTTCTGGGCTTGGAAGGGCTGGCAAACGATTGAATCTGCTTCAGAGAAGGTCCAGGAGTGGATTAGCTGCTTCAAATTTCCTTGAATCTTCCTCTAACTAGTAATTCGAACCAACACTTTTGAGTGATTTTTTTGAATTCAGTTCTGACTTCTCACGCCTCCAAAGCTTATTGTTTCTGGCTGCAATTGTTCACTATATACCAAGGGATGAATTAGGTTTACAAATATGATCTCAATCTTTGCCAATTATGATTTGTTGATCTTGATTTGATTTCCATAAAATTCCTTCCAAAATAGGCCAAAATCAATCTTTTTGTGCCCATCTATGCCTTGCACAAATTGATTCACTTGCTAGCTGTATATGGGACCTGAAATGTGCACAAGATCTTGAAGTTTAAATGGTTTGGATATTTTCATGATTTATTTTGATTTAAATTGATTTAATTGAAATAAAAAATAAAAATAAATAATAAAAATAAGATAAAGACAAGTGGAAAGGGCTAGGGCTCGTGGACCATGCTACCAACTCAAAACAAGTGCAAAAAGTTAGGCCCATTTGACAAAAATTGCAATTTGAGGCACTTTTGACTTTTGGCAATTTTGCAAAAAAAGGTCAACTTCACCAATGCATAACTTCTTTAATTTTGACTCTTTCAAGGTGTTCTTGGACTTTTTAGAAAGCTCAAGATGTCTTATAAGCAACCCTTTTGGTCTCATCTCAATTGAGTCTTCCATGTTCATGTATGAAGCTTTTACAAAAAAGGTGTTTTTGTTGACTTTTCAAAATGACCTATAATGTTCAAATTCATAACTTTTTATGAGTGCATATTTTGAACTTGGGAGATGAAGATGAATTGTAGGGAATTGCATCCTATTCAAAATGAGATTTTGATGGGTCATTTCTCATAAATTGTGAGAAAGTTATGCTTGGTCAAAGTTGAGTTGACTTTTCCTACAAAACCCTAATTTAGCAACTTTTGGGTTTTGATGAATTGTGAGCAATCCTTGATGAATCATGATCAACCCTTGATAAAATGATGAATAATACTTCAAAATGAGGATGTTGACCAAAAATCTTGAAGTTTGACTGTATGTGGGCCACAGTTGACTTTTGCCCTAGCATAGTCGATTTTCAGGCCTTTGAGCAATTGACTGAGCAAACTTCCTCTGCAAGGCTTGAAACTTGACATGGATGATCTTGAGAACATATTAGGAAAATGGTGATAATTTTGGATCCCTTTGACTCAAGTATCTTGATGCAACATGAAATCCTAATTTGAGGTAGACTGCCTTAGGAGAGAGTTTGTATGATCAACCATTGGACTTCCTTGGGGAATTTGAAGACCATACTTGAAATGTTTGAGAAATATGAGAGGGAAAATTTTGGGGTACAACAATTTGAAATAAATTAAAATAAATATGTAAAAAATAGGTAGAAAATGCAAGTCCATGCAAAAATAAGATCAGAGGTCCTCTATAACCTTAGGAAAATATTTGAACCATAAAAAGTTAGGCCATTGACTCAAAAATTAAAATTTGCTCAATGCACCATTCTTGAAATTTCCAAAAATTTTCCAACTTGGGCAAGCCATAACTCGCTCAATTTTTATCTCATGATGATCTTGGACTTTTTGGAAATACCAAGATGTCTACTTCAAACTCTCTTTTTATCAATTTTGCATTTGAATAGTTTATTTTGATGTAAAAGGTCTTGGCAAAAAGTGTCTTTTGTTGACTTTTTGAAAATGACCTGTAATATCTGAGCTTATATCTTTCAAACGGTGAATCTTTTGATGGGATGAAGAGAAGTTGTAGGGAATTGGATTCTATTTAAAATGAGTTTTGGTTGGGGAAACATGGATGAAGTATGAGAAAGTTATTCATGGTCAAAGTTTGGTTGACTTTTCCTATAGAAACCCTAATTTAGAAATTCTTGACTTTTGATGAATTAGGAGCATTTAATGAGGAATCATGATCAAACCTTGATCAAATGATGGATATCACTTCAAAATATTGATGTTGACCAAAAATCTCGAAGTTTGACTGTATATAAGCCACATTTGACTTTTGACCTAATACAATTGATTTTCAGGCATTTGAGCAGTTGACCGAGCAAACTTGTAGTGCAAGGTATAAAATTTGTCATGGATAATATTGAAGACATATTAGGACCATGGAAGACATTTGAGACCTTTGGAGATCACACATATTGGTGAAAAATGAAACCCTATTTGGAAGGTCAATGTTTAGGAGGAGAATTTGTCTGATCAATTCTTGGTCAACCTTAAGCAATTGAGGACCTCTAGGAGTATGTCTTGTGTGAAAATGGGAGGGAAATTTTTGGGGCACAACACCAGGCTAAGAACAACAGCCTTATTGAATACTTAAACTTGGTCAAAGAACACGTGAAGAAGTTTGACCGAGTAGAAATTACACACGTACCACGCAAACAAAACATGCGCGCTGACATACTTTCAAAGGTCACGAGTACAAAGAAAAAGGGCGGAAACAAATCAGTCATACAAGAGTCCCTATCTCACCCCGAGCATTGGATGCCCCATAGTCTTACTCGAGGTGAATGCCATTGGGGACAATTCATGCTGGATGACCCCGGTGTTTAATTTTCTATCGAAGGGGGAACTTCCTCTTGACCAAAGGGAGGCAGCTACAACCAAACGACGAGCATGCTCTTACGTCTTTCTCGAGCACAAGTTGTATCACCGTGGATTCTCCATCCCACTCTTGAAGTGTATCGAAGAGTCTGTGGTCCCTGAGATACTACGGGAAATCCACGAAGGAATCAATGCCCAACACATGGGAAGAAAGTCCCTAGCGCGAAAAGAATTACGAGTGGGGTACTACTGGCCGACCAAGCAACAAGACGCCAAAGAACACGTCAAGAAATGTGATAAGTGCCAAAGACACGCCGACATGCACCTCACTCCACCGCGCGAGCTGAACACGCTATCGTCCCCGTGGCCATTTTCCTGCTGGGGAATGGACATCCTCGGACGTTCATGCAAGGGACGTACCAAAAAAAAATCCTAGTCGTGGCCGTAGATTATTTAACAAAGTGGATAGAGGTCGAAGCCCTCGCGAAAATCACCTCGCATAACATTCTCCGTTTTTACCAACAAAATGTGCTCGCTCGATTTGGAATCCCACAAGCGCTCATCACGGACAACGGCACCCAGTTCACCGACCAAGGTTTTCAAATCTTCGTTGCCAAACTCGACACCAAACAATATTTTACCTCAGTCGAACACCCCCAGACTAACGGGCAAGCCAAAGCTGCAAATAGAGTCATCTTGCGAGGACTCAAATGCAGGCTAGGCGAAGCCAAAAGGGGATGGGTCGAAGAATTACACAGCGTCCTATGGGCTTATCGAACAACGCCCCACTCGACGAACAGCGAGACACAAATCCGACTAACTTACGGCACCAAAGCAGTCATCCAAGTAGAAACCATGGAGCCATCTAGGTGAACTGAAATGCCCCTCGACAAGGAGATGAACGACGAGGCCCTGAGAGATGAGCTCGACCTTGTTGAAGAAATCCGATCAGGAGCATCCCTGCGCGAGGCCACGCTGAAATAGCAGGTATCCCTACGCCACAACAACGAAGTCACAAAGCGCGAGTTTCAGGTCGGCAACCTAGTCTTGCGAAGAAACTAGAAGGATTCCCGCGAAGGGAAATTGGCCGCAAACTGTGAAGGACCTTACCGCATCCAGAGAGATACGGGCACTAGAGCATATTACCTCGAGCAACTGAATAGAGAACCACTACCTCGACCCTGGAATGTTGTGAAGCTAAAACAATATTATAGCTAAGTCCCTCACCTGCTGAGGACTTCGACCGTCGAATACTCATGTTCAGCTGACGAAGGGAAAACTTCGACCACGTAAGCGCATCACAGTACGGACGCGGCCTACAAACCAACAAAAAGCAGGATGTTGTTCATTTTTACGAGCAACATATTTTCCCAACAGGGACACCTCGAACGAGATCTGCTGTCTAAGTACCTCAACATGGCAGAACACCCAGCTCGCGATGGGCAGTTCACGCGTCGAGCATAGGATCGCGATCATACGCCCATCCCGCGGATTCCCACTCTGCGCCCTCGACACACTTCGACATGTGTCTAACTAATATTAGGTTTGAGGGCATATCTCCACACAGAAGACACGAACTTCGTGAGAAATTCATAACGACCACAATGACGGTCGGGAACATATATCCAAGGGATATATCAAGCATTCATCAAATAAACAGTCATAAACAACACAATTATATGGCTGTAGCGATAAAAATGTAGCGGGGTAAATCGGAGATCGAATTATTGATTAATTCGTCTCATAAAAGCAAGAGTCGCCACCGCGCTTTATTATTTCCAAAGGAAAAGGGAAAAGAGCGAAATAAAACCCTAAGTATGCAATGTAAATAATAATAAAATACAAAGCGTTTTTGAAAAAAGATCTTATGGTTCGGGGGTTGGTTATACAATGGGAAGGTACTAGCACCCAATGCATCTATAGTACTCTATAGGAACCTTTTGAAATATCTGTTTTGTTTAAAATTGATTTGTTTGATCGAAAATAAATTGTTTTGGCCGAAAAGGGATACGGACGGGTTTTTGAAGATACGACAACCTAACGTTGAAGTTTTGACTTAAAAGGTGTGAGTCTTGAAAAGGTTGAAGATTTGGAAAAATTATCCTGAGTTTCAATGAAATGAGGGTACTCGCTCGATCGTTTTTGAGGACATGAAGTCAACAAAAAAATAGACTATTCCCTTTGGATTTAAACATAAATCGAGTAAACAAAAAATACATGAACAAGGAACATATGCGAATAATAATTATAAATAAAAGATGCGAACAATGCGTTTTATGATTTTTGGTTTGTTTAATGGAAAAAATTTAAATCTTTTTACACATTTTTGAATAGGATAAATCAAAAGATTTAATTAATGAGAACGTGGCATTTTTTAGTTTTTTAAGTTATTAAGTTTTTTTTTTTTATATATGCATTTAATATTAATTATGGTGATAAAATATATTTTGTTTTTTTTTTTATTCTTATATATTTTTTTTACAAAAATATTAGGAATTATTTTAGATTTAAATAAAACTAACTAAAACCTATTTTTTCAAGAAAAGATATTAAGTTAAATCTTGAAAGTTAGATTGATAAAAAATGGTCTATTATCAAAATACTTTAAATTATTTTGAGTTATCTAAAATTGAAAAATCAAAAATTAATAAGACTTTAAGGAGGTAATAAAAATGGAAATGGGTAAAGGGAGGTGCAATTAAATCTGAATGGGCCAGGTAATTGGGATAGGGCCCAAAACGAAAATGAAGGCAAAAGGGGGGGTGTACAACGCTTTGTGGGCTTAAGCTGAGAATAGGGTCCAAGGGATTAAGTTATGATTAGGGTTGTGTTTGTTTGTACAAAGGGATTTAGGGTTTGGCTTATGGGACAGAAACGGCGCTTATGATCTTCATCTTTCTCGCACAGCTTCTTCATTTTTTTTGCCTCCAATGTCGACGTTTCCTTGTTCCGGCCACCCACACCAAGCTTTTCTTCCCTCCACTGTTGACGCGGCGGCTTAAGCAGAGACGGTAATGACAAATCGTTTTCGTTAACTTTAGGTTTAATTCGCGTGTAAATTTACAATTTCGTTGTGGGTTTTACGGTTTCGTTGGATTCTGACTAGTTTTCATGTTCATCTGTCCATGTTGATTTGAATGCCCTTTAAGGAAAAAAGAAGAAAAAAGCTTGTTACCTAAGTGGAGAAGGAGGAGGAGCTAGGGGGTGATGGAGGCCGGACAGCAGGGAGACGGCAGGCGCACACGATGGTGAACGGTATTTGCGATTTTCTCTTCCTCTTGCTTGAACGTGCTACTGTGTTGTTTTGCTTCTCTTGTTGGTCTGGGTACCGCTACTTTGCTTCTTCTTTCTTCTTCCTGAGTGTGATACTGCACTTGTTATTGTTGGTCTGAAACAAATGGTTTGCAGGAATGATGTGGTCTTGAGCGATTGTTTGAAGGGCCAATGAGGTTGAACTGAGGCTTAGTCGGTTGTGTAGAACTTTTCAGGTTGTTGGATGGATAATGCATAGGTTTGGGCAATGGTTGGACATGATGATTGATGTGGAATTTCTGTGTAGTTTCCTGAGGTTTTTTTGATGACAGGGGATGATGATATTGGCTCTAGAGGCTCAATCAGTTGGTAATGTTTTTTGGTATGGTTTGGGAAGAAATTTTTCAGTATGATTATGCAGGTTTTTAATCTTTATGGTTTTTCTTTTTGAGGCTTTGATATCTTCTTCCTTCTGTTTTGCTTTGTTATGTAATATAACCACACTTCCCTCCTCCCTTGCGCTACAGGTCAGGAATTTGAAAACAAATCTCTTGGGATCTCCCTGAGCAATCTGCACTATGCTGACCCTCCAATTTTGTTTCTATTCCTATTCCATGCTATTGGTTCTACTGGCTATATTTTTATTTGTCTTGTATAACCACTTCTGCCTATGCTAAGCCTGCAAATCCCACACTTCTCTCTCTCTTTTTTTCTCTCAGCATGGCTTTGACAAAAGGATGATAAGCTGTACATGCTCTGAAAATGTAATGGCTGAAAAATGATGAAAAAAAGGAATTTTGTGTTGCTTGCAAAAATGGTCAAACTGCATATTTGCTTTTTAATACAAAAGTTGCTTTGTTTTCTGCTGTGTGGGTGTGTTAAATGGGCATGCTTGCATATGTGGTTACTGCATATTTGTTTGCTTATGCTGCATGCTTTTTGAGATTACATTTAGGATTTTGAATAAAATGTAATTAGCTTAAGTATGCAGTTTTGAAAAATAACTTGTGCATATGCTTTGAAATTCTTTTCTTTTTTGTGAACCGGGAGTAATCCCGTGATTTGCAAAAACGAAATAATAACTGATTCCGGCCATTACATTTAATGATGAGCACTAAATCCATTTTTCTGCATTTTAAATATTTATCCGAATTCTAATTTCTCTCGTTTAATTGCAGGTAACATTAAATGGGCGGACAAAACGCATCGGGTCGGAAGCTTTAGAATTAGGATAGATTAGTTTTTTTTATTTCATTTTAATTTTTGGCAATTCATTATTGTAATCTACTGTAATATATACAATAGTTACAAAACAATTTGTAAAAAAAAATGAATAAAAGAAAACTATTCTTCTATTAAATTCTTCTTCTTTATTTATTTATCGTTTATTATTTCTCCACACGAATAGTAATTGAAACCAAATTTCAATTACCTACATTCAAAATAATAAACAGATAAATAATAATTATCATTGACCAACTAATATCTTCGATTATTTGATCCATCATTCCCAACTAAATTATAATAATTAAAATAGGATTTCAATTATTTAACTTAGAACGACGAACGATTAAACAGTCGTTATTGACCAATGAATTTCCTCAAATGCTTATTTATATTATTCATAACCTTTAAATTATGTAATAACTAAGAATAAATTCTAGTTACTTAAATTTAAAATAATGAGTAAATAAATAAACCGTCCACACAATTAATGCGCCTCTTCTATGATGTTTATTTTATTATCCATACATCTTTAAACTAAATAATGATCGAAAAATGGATTTCAATTATTTAAATTTTAGATAATGAACAAATTAATAAACATCATTTTTGCACGAATCGATTAAATGATTTAATGCTCAGCATAGATAGCTCCTGGCCTGAAAAAGTCATGAATTTGAAAGCGATGGATCAAAACAGATGTAATGTAAATATGCAGGTAGGAGACGATATCTTAGGTCAAAATTTGGGGTACAACAATGGCATCAAAGCAAAGCAACACAATTATAATATGCCGATCACAAGGGCCGACGTTGTTCAAAATTACAGGTCAGGCATGAAGGCCACA
Organism: Vicia faba; assembly: GCA_948472305.1. Lineage (NCBI taxonomy): Eukaryota > Viridiplantae > Streptophyta > Magnoliopsida > Fabales > Fabaceae > Vicia > Vicia faba. The sequence goes on along the minus strand of OX451738.1, from coordinate 1,084,110,536 downwards.
AAAACTAAATGAATGATAAGAAGCATGCAGACCCTAAAATGACTGCGGACACGCAGGCCCTGAATAAAAAACACAATCAAGCTTCATCTTCCCCGTCGCTACTATCAGGGGGATAAAAGATCTTCCTGTTAATGACTTGGTTAAATGGGCCAGCTCCCTCGACCACTATCTCAACCCCCGAATTCAAGATCTTTAGCTACTCGACGACAGTGTTGAAGTCGTAGCCAAAGGTATCAACAATGTCTTGTTCGAGAACGCAGATGTGAGGGATCAAATCTGCCCTGGTCGCCATGCCCTTCTCCATATCGGTCTCATCCTCGGTTGGGGCAGTGATCCCTTCCAACTCCTTCGTACGAGCGATCAGACGCTCGTTCTCTTTAGTGGCGGCCTCCAGTTAAGGCCTTAGCTCATTTAAATCCTTGAGAAGCCGAACTTGGGCCTCGAACTTTGATTCTTGGTTGAGGATATCACACTTTAACTTCTCATTTTTGGCCTTCAGCTTGTGAATTTTGGCATAGGTCGTGTCGAGAGAGGCTAGAGCACTCGAGGACTCATCGTTTAGCGAAAGAGTTGTATCGAGCACTTTCACCACAGCGGCCACATCCTCGGCCAAGTTCTTCTGACGAACCTCCTTATCTTAAGACAAGATTGCCTCCCTCTCCTCCTCGTGCACACCGAGGGAGCTCTCCCCGCTGAAGAGATCATGATTTATGTAGCAAGGAGGCAATACAAAGACCCTCGCGGGCACTTTGTCACCCTCGGGCGTTACGCCCACAGCGCTATCCACACGCTTCCTCTTAGCCTCAGGCTCATTGACGGGAATCTGGACGGGCTCAGTAGAGGAAAATGGATTTTTTAATGAGGAGGGGGGACTGTTGTGCCCCAAAATTTGCCCTCTTATTTTATCAACATTTCTCATCACAAGGCTCTTTGAACTCAAGACCAAGCTAGGGCTTGCTCTGCTCAAGACATCTCCTTGCACTGTTGACCTAAATTAGGGTTTGAGTTTGCACAGGGATTTTCTGACTTACAATGCCCAAAATGACTTTCATACTTCATGTTGGACTCATAAGTTTGTCCATACCAAGTTTCATGCTTTGAATCAAATTTTTGCCCAGTCAATTGGACAGTTGACCTAGAAATCAGCTGTATTGGGGAAAAAGTCAACTGTGGCAAATTTACAGCCAAACCTCATAGATTTTGATCCATATCAACATTATGAACTCATATGAATCATTTGATCAAATTTGGACCACAACTCCACAAGAAATTTGATCAGATCACCAAAAGGGCAAAATGGTCATTTTAGGGTTTTGACTGTACAAAGGCTATTTCTGACTTTTTGACCTAGCCAATGGCAAATTGGGCTCAAGCATGGACTCAAGGACTCAATAGCATCATCTTGACCTATTCAACAAGTTCAAAAGATATCAATTGCATTGGATTGACAAATGAATTTTCCAGTCAACTAATCAAAATTTGATTGTACACTGAAAAGTCAAACTTTGACTTTTTGGTCAAAATCAAGTGCCAAGGGTCATTTTTCACCAAAATATGTCAAAACATGAAACTTGTTCATCAAGAAACCCATTTTTGCAAATTAGGGTTTAAAGTTGAAAATTTTCATAACTTAGAATTTTTCTAAGTTGTGAAATTTTCTTAATTTTTCTTAACTTTGCCCAACATTTTCACCATGATGCAATTGGATTCAAACAAAACTTCCAACATGAAAGTTGTATTCCTACACAAACTCTACAACTTTGATTCACAAGTTTTCCTAAGCTTGGATCTCAAGTTATGATTTTTGGAACAAGGGTCCCTAAAACGTTTAACTTAGAGAAATTTTGCCCTAGTTTAGGCTGGATTTTGACCTATCCTCTTGGCCATTTTTCACATAGTTCAACTTGGAATATCAATTTGAATTTCAAAGATGGAATGTAGGGCATGTTGCAAGCTTTCCAAAATGTCCAAGAACTCTCCAAACACATTTGTGGTTAGGGAGAATCGAAGGCTTGAAGTTGGCAAAAACTCACTTTTCATCCATGGCATGTTCATGTTCATACAAGTTGCAAATTCAAATCAGCATGCCTTGCACTAGATTACAGGCCTCTAAACCACTTCACACTCAATAATTTAATGCAAATCCATTGGTCTAAGGTATTGTTTTGGTCATTAGGGCATTGTACACAAAATTAATCCCTAAGTAGAAAAAGGTACATTGCCATTTTTGCCATAATCTTGCTTTATGTCAAACCACAATCTTTGAGCATTGGTCCGGATCTTTTGCAGCTAATCAAATCCACAGGTTGGAGGGGCCAAGGGCAATGTGTACAAGGTGTTGGATAGCCTGTACGGGCCTGTTAGATATCACTTCCCACTTTTGCTTCATATACAAGAAATATGCCAAATACATGAGAACTTAGACATCAGCCAAAACAAGCTTGTGCAAACATTTTGAACATCTTTCTCACACCCCCTCTGAGCCAGAAACACGATTTCTTGAGCCCTCAAACATCCCATAGCCAGAAATCACCTTCCATTGGCAAAACAGGGCAGAACCTGCAACTTGACTTCCATAGCTCAATTGGCTCTTGCGTTTTGCCCCAAGTTGGTTCAAACATCTTCCACATAACTCATCCAAGCTATCCCAAACCTTAAACACCAATTGTAACTCCATTTACAGGGTTTTCCATTTCCATTTTGAGCTTGTGCAGGTTGAGTTTTGTAGGTTGATTCAAGTACATTCAAGGCAAGCTAGGTGTTGGAGAAGGTCAAGTGAAGTCCAAGCAAGCTCCCAGACATCTCAAGCCTTGTTGAAAAGCTCCACATTGCCATACACGAAGTCAACTAAAATAGGTTTTTGTCAACTTCATATCTCTCTATTTAGGAACATTTAGCCTTAGGTTTGTGAATAAGAAATGTAGTATGCATTGCCATGAAGCTATACATATGCTCAGTTTTCATTTATATTAAGCATGCTAAGAGAATTTCATCCATGAACATACTGACTAAATTAGGTTAGATTTTAGGGCCAGAGAAATTCTCTCTGGTCTTTGAGAGTTAGGATTAGTTTTTTATATGGTTAGATTCGTCTTGAAATCCTCTACAACTTTGATGTTATGTGTTTTTGCAATAGAGTTCGTATACAGGATGTCCAGGTTTGGTAACAGGCGCGCGCGTTTTTGTGAAGGATAGAGGTTGAAGATGAAGTGGTGGGCTAGGCTTGGCCTGGACTTGTTTTTGACACCCCTCATTTGCTGAATGCACCCCTTGGCCCAATTTCTTTATGCTTTGATATTTTTGTATTTTATTTTCATTTTTTATTTTATTTTATTATTTCCAAATATAAAAAATACTCAAAAATATTTTTATAATTTTTTCACATTTATTTTGCATTTTTATTTTTATTTTTCTAACATAAAAAGCAATTTATTTACTTTTATCTTATTTATTCAAAACTTGAAAAATATATATAAATTATACTTTTATTTTTATTCTTTATTCTTATTCACACTAAAAATATTATTCTAAATATATTTTTATTTTTTATATATTTTATTTTATTTTATCATATTTAATATAATTAATACATATTTTATATTAAATATATATATTTTTTACTTTTATTTTATTTTATTTTATTATATATATATATATATATATATATATATATATATATATATATATATATATATATATATATATATATATATATATATATATATATATATATATATATATATATATATATATATATATATATATATATATATATATATATATATATATATATATATATATATATATATATATATATATATATATATATATATATATATATATATATATATATATATATATATTTATTTATTTATTTATTTATTTATTTATTTTATTAGATATTTTAGAATAAAAATATAAAAATATTACACTTTTATTTTTATTATTAAATACACTCAAAAATACTTTTTTTCTAAATATATTTTATTTTTACATATACTATTTTATTTTGTTGTATATAAATAAAATAATTAATATATTTACTTTCTTAAAGAAAATTAGGGTTTTACCCTTAACCAAATAAAATTAATCTTTTACTTATTTCTTTATTTTTTACATTAAATATTTTTACATACTTGGAAAATAAACATAAAACGTTTTGCATAATTCATATTATTTGGTATATTTATTTATTTTGTTATTTAAATATTGTCCATTTAATATTTATGCATTTGATTCAATTTGGATGTAATAGTAAATTAGGGTTTATATTTCTTGTCAAAATAATCCCCATTCAAAGATTGTACCCCCATCCCCATAATCATGTTGTAATAGCTTAGACTTTTAATTCTCGCACTTTACGCTTTCAATTATGCCATGATTAGAGATTAGGGTTTGTATGCAAAAATCCAAATCAACAAGTAGCTTGACTAATACAAAGACAAAAATGCATGAAAACCAATACACAATGCACACTTGCACCCCTAGGGTTACATTCACTTGTTGCCTTAAAAATGGGCCATGTTATGCATGTTGGGTACTTTGGCAAAACAAAAACAAAACAAAAGATCATAGTCCCTCGATGATGCTATCTTGGTTGCCTAAACAAAATGATCAAGTCCCTCAAAAATTTGCCAAAGATACTTAACACAATTGCTATCATGGTCTATACGATGACCCACGCCTGTCCCGTTTAACATCCTAATACAAGGTTGTTCACCAAATGCAATGGTGAAACAATACTGTCAAAAGGGTTAAAAACACTTAGGAAAGATCTTTGAGTAAAATAGGGTAGATAACTCTTAGTTACTTGATCAAAAACCTGCAAAACATCCTTGCTATTTTCAAACACACTTCACAATACAATTTCAAGACATTTCCCAAATCAAACTTTCAAAACATTGAAATCTTTTCAAAAGACAAAAACACCTTTGTATATATTCAAACAAGAATCATTACAAAGGTTGCCACAACGATGGCCTCTTTTCAAAACATATTTCAAAACCACACACAAAGCACCATTTCAAACAATTGAAAAGCAAAAGCAAGTGATCTAAACAAGTAACTAAGAGCCCATGGATAACCATGGATGAAAAGGGTGCTTGCACCTTCCCTTTTCATAATCTACTCCATGAACCCAAGAAAACATCTCAAAGGTCTTTCCTGTGCTTTTTGACCTTTCCTTAGGATAAAATAAAAAGTCGGTGGCAACTCTTGCTAAACCGAAACATTTGCGAACACAAACGCAAAACCTCAAGTCAGTTCTCCCACCGTATCACAGAACTGGCGACTCTGCTAGGGATAAGTTTAAAAGTGGAGTAACCTTAGGGTTTAGATCACCTTTGCATGCTTATCCTGTTTGCTTTGATTTGCTTTACATTTGGTCTTATTGTTTGGGTTTGAAATCCTCTACCCGGATTTGGGAAACATTCATAGGTAAATAGCAATACGTTGTGGAAACTGTGCGGGGTATACCGACATGGTTAAAGCAATAGCTATATGTGATCGGTGGATCTGGAACTGACTGTTTAACGCTGGTTCGCGAAATGTCGCGGAAGCAAGAGTCGCCACCGTCTTTTATTTTCTCCAAATGGAAAGGACAAAAGCACAGAAAAATTCCTTATAGAGATTGCTCTCGGTTCGGGAGGTAGGTTATAGAAAGGGAAGGTGTTAGCACCCTTTCTATCCATGGTTATCCCTGGGCTCTTAGATACTTGCTCATTTGTGTTTTCAAAAATGGTTTGTTTGCTTTTCAGCTGTGGGTTTTAAAAAGTTTCTTTGAAAATTCCAGTTCGACTCTTGTATCAGTCCTCAAGAGTGTTTGAAAAATTGCTTTCGAAAGCTTTTTGAAAAGGTGTCGGTGTGAAAAGTATTTTTGAATTTGTTTTGAAATTAGAGCAAGTATCTAGAGTCGTCTACCTACCCTAAGGAATTCGTCTGTGTAAATGTCCTTAAAGTAGTGCCATCCCACCATTGAGGGGTAGGTAGCACCACCGTTGGAGGTGTTTGGGTCAATTCGAGGTTCGGGACATGGTGATCACCATAGCAATGGGAAGACACCTTAGAAGCTACCCTCATGCCAGGTTCCCGGATCATGAGGACTTACTAAGACATCCTCTACTCGACGATCACCTTTCGAGGCAAGGCAACAGTGAGGCGTACCCTAGGGGTGGTGTGTGATTTGTGTGTCGTTTTCAGATATTTTTGTCTTTTGTCATGTTATTGGTGATCTAGCGTTTGTTTTTATTTTTTGTCCATTCATTCTTTCATGCCTTGATTAACAGTTAAAAATTGCGAAAAGTAAAGGTTCTAAGCTATTACAAAAGGCGCGGGTCCACATCGCCAAAATTTCTTGAACCCGATTTGACAGAAAAATAAAGAAAGTAAAGAAAATAAAGAATTAAAAGTGCGACAGATTAATTTACAAGGCCTTGGGAGAGATACATAAATATTAAAAGAAATAAAATAAATATGCGAATTAAATAGGAATTAAGACGAGGGCGTTGGACCCTTTTTGCAACATTAAATTAAATGATGGAATTAATTAATTAAAAAAAGAAAAGAAATTGTTTTTTTTGGTATTTTTTGGTATTTTATGATTTTTATGGGAAAAAGAATTAAATGCAATTAAACCTAATTCTACAATTTTTATTTGTTAAAACAAAGCATTAAACTTTAACCTAAAATTAAGCCTAATTATTTTACATACAATTTTAATTTATAAAAGTAAATAATATTTAATATTTAATTATTATGGAATAAAAGAAAAAAGATGAAAACTAATTAAACCCTAATTCTATATTTTTTAGATTTTTATTAAAAAAGTTGATTAAAACCTAATTTAAAACTAGTTAATTAATGAATTTATTTACAAAATACTAAAATAAAAATATTGATTATTTTTTAGCTTTTCTGATTTTTTTTATTGTTTTGGTGTTTTTTATATTATTTGTGAAAATATTAAGTTAAAGAATTAAATCAAGAAAACTAATTAAAACAAAAGATAGAAAAATAAAAAAGGGATTTTAAGAGTGCAAACCATGGGGTTCTGCCCCTAATTTGGGAGGTAAGCCTTTGGCAATTTGAGCCCAATGCTTCAGGCCTGGTTGACTTTTTCATGCAACGTGTGAGAGCATTGACTAGCGTGCATCATGTTCTCCAGATCCTGGCCTTTGATTGAATACCCTGAGACGCGTGGCCAGCTTGATTTTGAGGGTGTATTGTGGACCACAACATTGAATCTGCACATGAACACTAAATGAAGAAAAATATGAAAGGGGGTGAGGACCTGGGGCTCGAACCCAGGTCCTATGGTTTACCAATCAACGCGCTTGCCAGTGCTCCACTTTGTTTTCTTTGTATATTATATAATAAGCGATCAATATAAAACAAAACAAACGCGTTAGTGGATTTTAGCGCGAATTTTTGAACAGACCAACCAACGCTCGCCACTTCATCATCTCCTTCGCTTGGTTTTATTTTCCTGAAACAAGAACAATTTAGCAACGGTTATGTTAGTGTTCCCTTAGGCACCCTTAGAAAAAATAGCGAATAGCCCCTGGGGCTCCATAAATTGAGCGCGACCCCATCAATGAGTTTGTATGGAGGTCCTGGTTTTGATGGTCTGGTTCTTGGGTGCTGATTTTTCCTTGAGTGGAAAACCCCAATTCACAGCTTGAAAAAACCTAGAAGACGACAATGGTGGAATTGTGTACAACGCTCAAAAACGCAATTAATTTACATGGTTAGCATTAGAATCAAACAAGGAATATGAATCAAACATTAAAAAGTGCTAAATGCGCATGAATTGAGATGCACGATTATGAATTTTTTTCTGTACAGGTGGTCACCGTGTTACCAATTTAGGGCGTTGGAATGCTTGGTTTCGATTGGAAATCCTTCCTTGAAGCTTCAGGAAGGTGATGGCACAAGTCTTTTGCCTTGAATCGTCTTCTAACCTTGTTTTCAGATTTTAGTTTTTTAACAAAAAAGTCAAGTTTTGTTCTTGGTCTCTAGCGCAGCTTCTTGGTTCGCAAGCATTAGGTCTTGATCAGGCTTATGTATGGAGTGAATTAGGTCACAAAACTTGATCAAAATCCTTTGCATTCATGGTTTGGAAGATTTGATTTTTCAAGATCTTTTTTTCAATATTTTCCATGCTATTTGGTATCAAATCATGACAAAACTTTCCACAAATGATTATGCACGAATCTTGAGTGTCCAATGAGAGTATTTTCTGCACAAAAAGATTTTATTTCATTAGTTTTGTATTTTTCATGTATTTTATTTAATTAAATGAATTATTAATAATAAAAAATCCAAATAAATAAATAAAAATGGAGAAAAACTTCCCTTTGGGCCTAATAGTCGTGCACATGCCTTGGATAATGAATTGTGGAAGAAAAAGAGGCCCATTAGCAATTTTAGGTCATTTGAATCAATGTTGACTTTTCAAAATATCCAAAAATTTCCCAACTTCCACAAGGCATAACTTGCTCAATTTTTAAGCTTTGCTCATGTTTTTGGACATTTTGGAAAGGTCTTTGAGTCCTCTAACCAATGTCTTTGGTCCCATGTCATTTTGATTTACCAATCTCAAGTTATGGCCTTTGACTTAAAGTCCCTTTTTGTTGACTTTTGAAAATGACCTATAATGTTGAAATTGATAACTTTTTGTGAGAGAATTTCTTGGACTTGAAGTGTGAAGATGAGTTGTAGGAAATGTCTTTCTCTTCAAAATGAGCTTTGGATGGAATTTTTCTGATAATCCATGTGAAAGTTATGCCTTGGTCAATTTACAGTTGACTTTTTCAACTGTCCAAATAAGGAAACTTTTGCATCTTGATGATTTTTGAGCCAAGCTTTGAGAATCATGATCAAGCATTGATCAAATGATGTTTGTGGCTTCAAAATGAGATGTTGACCAAAAATTTGAACTTTTGACTGTCAAATGACCATTTTGCCCCTATAGTTGACTGTAGTGCAATTAGGGTTTTGACTGTGCAATTTTGTGCTGAAAGTCTTGAAACTTGGTATGAGGATACTTGACCATATTTATAGGCACATGGGACTTGATTGGACCCTTGGAAACTTCATTTTCTTGATCAGAACCAAAACCCTAGTTTTGATTGTTTAGGAGGCCCTTGAACTGTGCAACCTTTGGGGAGATTTTGAAGCTTGACTTTGCAATTCTTAAAGAATATGGGAGGGCAAATTTTGGGGTACAACAGTTGCCCCTGTTCAATCTTCTTAGACCTGAGGATGCGGATTGGCTGACGTGCCTTTCGTAATCCGAGGGTAGAAGATGATTGAACACTAAAGTGCCCAGAAATTTGCGCTCACATAGTGGAAATGGGCTTATAGATGCCATTTAGAGATTGGTGAATAGGATGATGGGCTTATAGATGCCATCTGGATGTTGATCGCATAAGAGATTCCTTAGCGAGAACTTGCGTACCTGCAAAAGAAAAATGAGTACCTGACATGTTGCAGGAGTTAGTCTTCAGATGCTTGGTATAGATGTGTCCTGACTGGTTACAGGAGCTGGATCTGGAGTTTCAAAAGATGATGAATGAACCAGGGATGGTTACTACCTCAGCATGAACGGTGAGAGAACCTAGGATGACCTTAACCTCAACAGCAATCATTGAGAAAATCTTGGGATTACCACCTCCGCAATATCGGGGAGAGAACCATAGGAAATTATAATCTCAAAAACATTCATTGAGAAAAACCTGGAATGGAATTATCATCTCCGCAGCATTGGGGAGAGAACCATAGGAAATTATAATCTCAAAAGCGGACGTTTGAGAAAAACCTGGAATGGAATTATCATCTCCGCAGCATTGGGGAGAGAACCATAGGAAATTATAATCTCAAAAGCGAACGTTTGAGAAAAACCTGGAATGGAATTATCATCTCCGCAACATTGGGGAGAGAACCATAGGAAATTATAATCTCAAAAGCGGACGTTTGAGAAAAACCTGGGATGGAATTATCATCTCCGCAACATTGGGGAGAGAACCATAGGAAATTATAATCTCAAAAGCGGACGTTTGAGAAAAACCTGGGATGGAATTATCATCTCCGCAACATTGGGGAGAGAACCATAGGAAATTATAATCTCAAAAGCGGACGTTTGAGAAAAACCTGGAATGGAATTATCGTCTCCGCAGCATTGGGGAGAGAACCATAGGACATTATAATCTCAAAAGCGGACGTTTGAGAAAAACCTGGAATGGAATTATCGTCTCCGCAGCATTGGGGAGAGAACCATAGGAAATTATAATCTCAAAAGCGGACGTTTGAGAAAAACTTGGGATGGAATTATCATCTCCGCAACATTGGGGAGAGAACCATAGGAAATTATAATCTCAAAAGCGGACGTTTGAGAAAAACCTGGGATGGAATTATCATCTCCGCAACATTGGGGAGAGAACCATAGGAAATTATAATCTCAAAAGCGGACGTTTGAGAAAAACATGGGATGGAATTATCGTCTCCGCAACATTGGGAAGAGAACCATAGGAAATTATAATCTCAAAAGCGGACGTTTGAGAAAAACCTTTGATAACTTCTACTGAGTCTTCATCAGCAAAATCTGTTTGGGGTCGATTTAGCTGGACTAGAGAAGGCCTTGGACTGGATAAGAAATCTTTGGAGTCGATTAACTGAACCAGATAAGGTCTTAGAGTCTTGAAATATGATTGAGAATTTAGCTGAAACTTTCCTGAAAGGTAAAGGTCAGTCATATGCAATGCATGATATGGATCAAGCAATGATGTTCTCAACATAAATGAGATTTGTAAGATATGATGCGTATATGCATGCTATAATGTATGGAAGTGCGATGTTTTATGAATATATGTTTTTGTCTTAGGAAGATAAATCCTTGACGGATGCCGGGAAGTCACTCTTGGGCTGATGTTGGAGAATAGATTTTTGCTTCCGCTGGAGATAATAGCTGCAAGAATACCGGTAGGAGAAGATAACTCCGTTGTGGAATAAACTTGGCGAATGGAATAACTCTGCGGGGAGAAAAGTACTCTAACGATCTTGCTGGGAAGCAATAATCTGTGGGGAAAGAGGTACTTTGCTGAGTTGTGGATCATAATTTGCTGGGGATAAGAAGACTTCGTCGAGGACGCTCTTTCCGTTGCTTTTGGCTGAGGATAACCCAGTTATATCCTGGTAAGGAAATAACTCTTTGAATAAAGCCGGGCGACGCGTTCGTGCTTTGCGAGGATAAGCTTCCAGAATCTACTGGGGATAAGCTCACTGCTTAGGGAGATGGATTCCAACTTTCCTGGGGAATTGGATTGGACTCTCCTGGGGAAGTTTTAAACTACGGGGGAAGTGATTCCTTTGAATGTTTGATATGCCGCCGGGGAAACAATCTTTAGGCCAAGACTGTCGGGGATGCTTGTTAAGAATACATGTATATATGCTGCTGGGGAATGTTGAGATCTACGGGAGTATACCCAACTTCCTTAAGACTGACTGTAACTTTGCTTGAGAAGAGTATGTTGACTTGCTGACGTACTTTCTGGGGAATTAAGATATGCCGGTTATGTTCTTTAGCTGAACCTATCTTGGTACCTTGGAGGATGGAACAATTAGATTGCTTAAACAGCTCTTTATTGCCCCTGTTTCTGAGGTATGAGAGGAAGACATGTGAGGTGCTGATAGTTGTTGATGGACAAACCTCCTTCTGGTAGGCAGGTGACAAGATGACAGGACATAGTCGTACGCTTTGATCCCTAACTTTTGCCTGGACCGCCCTTTCGGGTTTTCGGTCCACCGGGATACCCATTTTTGCCCAAGCCGCCTTTTCAGGTTTTCGACTTGCCGGGTGTACAGATTTTTTCATTTCATCCCTTCATTTTGCCCGAACCCTTTTGGTTCGCCGGGAAGCCCTAATTTTTGCCTAGGCGTGTCAACCTAGCGGGTCTTTGATTGTGCGTAGTATTTTTTTTCGACTATGTCCGTTCTCAGAAAGTAGGGAGTTGCCCCTGTTAGAAGTGTTTTGTCATGCCACCAGAAGGTATTTGATCAGGCAAGATTCGTTGTTGGAATGCCCCAAGTGACTCAGGCGGAGATTTGCCCCAGGCTATTTGGCCTTTGAGAGATTCTCCGAATCTTGATTGGATTGCCCCCAGATAATGGACCATGGTCATGTCTTCCCCTTGATTGGAGGTACTTCTGTTCATTAGGCATTCGTCGTGCGAACTTCTATGTTATTCAAATAAAAAGTCATATGCAAACAAAGTTATGTTAAAAATGCAAAGCCTATGTCTGTCTTGAAGATTTTGAAAATGCATTCTTTTTCATAAAACAAGTGAATGTTTGTAAAACATGATGTCAACTCCGTATTTACCGTAGGCCTTAAGGAGTCAGGATACCTTTCGCAACAGTAAGCTTTCGAACTAACCCATGCTTCAGCTAGGACTTTTAAGGGTTATAACGTGGCCTGGTTCACTGTTCAAGAAACAAAGGATAAAGGCTCAAATTTTATTTGTACCCACCCGCTCTTCGTGATGTTCTCCAAACCTAAACTCAGTTGATCATACGTTAGACCTTGTTTGAGTCTTTGCTCTGATTTTCCGGTGATGATTCGGATATTGAACGTTTATTTGAATAGGCAGTCATCTCCTTTTTTGTTGAGGGTTTGTAGGACCTCTTTTTTTCTGATTTTTGCTATCCCTATTTTTTTTGCCTGAACTGTTTCCTTTTTGGAATTACAGTCAGCGGGATGCCCCAGTTTTGTAAGTCTCCTTCATAGGTTTTGACTTATTGGGCTTTAGTTTTTTTTTTGAGATATAATGATTGCCTATCCTTATGATTGTTCGGAACCAACACTGTCTTTCTTCGTTTTGTAAGGACTTCTTCGGTGCCATTCGTTATGCACTTGGATCAACTGAGAGACTACCCTGCCCCGGGTTATGATTAAGGGTTTCAAATTTCGAAAAGAAAAACTCCTACTTCTTTGGCTCAGAGGGGTTAACGAGGGATTATCATCCTTATAACTCTAGTGTTTAGGAATTGAAACAATGCTTGTACCTCATCAGCGGGGTCTGTTCAAAAGCATACTGTAGATTATGGTATCGTTTTCATCATCCTCCCTCAAGAGGCTTAGAATTGTTAATTGAGAGTTGATCATCAAAAAAATATATGAAAATAATTTGCGTATAATGAATACGAATATATTGCTTCAAAACAGACATATGCGATGCATTAATGAAATAACGATGTTTAATCATGAGTAAATGTTTGAACAAAAGAGAATTGCAACTTGAACATTCGAATGAACAAAAATTCCTCAATCCTAGCCATGTTTTGGCAAGAGAGCAGTGATCACGTGGGGAGTCTTGGGTACTTTAAACTGAATCTCTCCAGCGTCGATCATGTCTTGAATTTTGTTTTTCAAGCTCCAACAATCATCTGTAGTATGCCCCGGACTGTCAGAGTGATAAGTGCAGCGAGCGTTGGGGTTATACTTCGGTGACGTTGTATTTTGGTTCTTCGGAGCTTCTTTTAGAGTTACCAGCTTGGTCTCCAGCAACTGTGGCAATATCTGGGATAAGGTCATGCTGAGCCGAGTGAACTGCCTTCTCTCGCTCTTTTGTTGGTTGTGATGTTGAATTTGTGACACTGGGGCCATTTGAGGAGCTCTCCCCTTACCTCCTTGTCTCAAAGGTGGTTGAACGATGACTGGCTTTTTACCCTTATACTTTTTCCCCAGTTGGTTACCCCGAAGCAGTTGGTTGATGAGAATTTCGAGCTCTTCTTGTCTATGAGTTAAACCTTGAATGGTAGTCACCTGCCCCAGCATCTGGGCTTTCCATGCATCCACTTCAGCTTGCAGATGTTTCAGCCGTTCGTCCTCAGCGCTGTTCCTGACCAAAGTCCCCATGAGAAGTGTTCTCAGCTCCTCCTGCCCCTTGGATAGATTTAGGAGGATTTCCCCGAACCGAGTCTCTTGAGCAAGAAGGTCCTGGTTATCTTGTTGGGGAACCATTGCTGAAATAAACAGCGCAGATGGTAAGTGACCTGTAACAAGGGTACCTGTAATGCAATGATGTGTATGACATGCATGTAATGTTTTCAAGGACCTTGCAGGGTAAACAAGAAAATTGTTAGCATTGGAAACTGGTGACTTGATTGAAGGCACTTCATATTGTTGAGATTCCTTCTTCAAGAGTCAAAGGCTCACCATATCTAGTGGGTCATAGCCCCTAACAACTTTGTCTAGAGGAAAATAAATCCTCTTTGCCCCTTGCTGGACAGTTGGTTCATCATGACCTGCATCACAAGCCCCTTGAGATCCTTGAAATGGGTTAGGATGTATGCAATGGTATGATGTTATGCTATGCATGGGGTAATGTAAGTGACCCTGTTATGAGTCTCAATTAAGGACTGCCAACCAAAACCTGCAAGAAACTCAAGTAAAACCTGTTGTGAGTCCCAATTAAGAACTATCAACAAAACCTGCAAGAAACTTAGTGACCCTGTTATGAGTCCCAATTAAGGACTATGAACGAAACCTGCAAGTAGTTCATGTGTCAGATAACAAGTATGCAAGTAGTCAAGTACGAAGGCACACAAGTCACACAAGAGAAGCCCTTAGGGTTTAGGCCAGCATGGGGTCTGGGTATTACCCTCTTGAAGTTGGTGGGCTCAACCTGTCCTATTAGAAGTAACCAGGTTCTAAGGGTTCCAATATCACGGGATTGCTTTCATCGTTCATCGTTTCGATTTAGCCACTGAACTGGCGACCGAAATATTCCAGGAAAGCAACCCTCAATTGAGTGTAGTATCGAGTATCAACCAACCTCGGACTGCACCAAAGTCAGTTATCTCACTACCCTAAAGAGGCCAAGATGGTTCAATTAAGGTTCCTAAGGTCTGTTGATGCTTCACGACACCACGCAGAGGCCCCGTACTCTCCTTGACTGAACTCAAGGGTTACCGGTACACACCAAAGTGCCACATCAACGTAGCATACTGTTTCAACCATGTCGGTATACCCCGCACAGTTCCCTCACAGTCTTGTTGCTACTTTCTAAGAAGGTATCCCCCAGATCCGGGTTAGGATCTATAGAACTCCCAAGACAGTCCCACAATTTAAAGCAAACAAGGAAAGCAATCGAAAACACAGTTATGAACTAACCCTAAGGTACACCTCACTTTAAGTTAAGTCCCCAGCAGAGTCGCCAGTTCTGTGATCGGTGGATCTGGAACTGACTGTTTAACGCTGGTTCGCGAAATGTCGCGGAAGCAAGAGTCGCCACTGTCTTTTATTTTCTCCAAATGGAAAGGACAAAAGCACAGAAAAATTCCTTATAGAGATTGCTCTCGGTTCGGGAGGTAGGTTATAGAAAGGGAAGGTGTTAGCACCCTTTCTATCCATGGTTATCCATGGGCTCTTAGATACTTGCTCATTTGTGTTTTCAAAAATGGTTTGTTTGCTTTTCAGCTGTGGGTTTTAAAAAGTTTCTTTGAAAATTCCAGTTCGACTCTTGTATCAGTCCTCAAGAGTGTTTGAAAAATTGCTTTCGAAAGCTTTTTGAAAAGGTGTCGGTGTGAAAAGTATTTTTGAATTTGTTTTGAAATTAGAGCAAGTATCTAGAGTCGTCTACCTACCCTAAGGAATTCGTCTGTGTAAATGTCCTTAAAGTAGTGCCATCCCACCATTGAGGGGTAGGTAGCACCACCGTTGGAGGTGTTTGGGTCAATTCGAGGTTCGGGACATGGTGATCACCAGAGCAATGGGAAGACACCTTAGAAGCTACCCTCATGCCAGGTTCCCGGATCATGAGGACTTACTAAGACATCCTCTACTCGACGATCACCTTTCGAGGCAAGGCAACAGTGAGGCGTACCCTAGGGGTGGTGTGTGATTTGTGTGTCGTTTTCAGATATTTTTGTCTTTTGTCATGTTATTGGTGATCTAGCGTTTGTTTTTATTTTTTGTCCATTCATTCTTTCATGCCTTGATTAACAGTTAAAAATTGCGAAAAGTAAAGGTTCTAAGCTATTACAAAAGGCGCGGGTCCACATCGCCAAAATTTCTTGAACCCGATTTGACAGAAAAATAAAGAAAGTAAAGAAAATAAAGAATTAAAAGTGCGACAGATTAATTTACAAGGCCTTGGGAGAGATACATAAATATTAAAAGAAATAAAATAAATATGCGAATTAAATAGGAATTAAGACGAGGGCGTTGGACCCTTTTTGCAACATTAAATTAAATGATGGAATTAATTAATTAAAAAAAGAAAAGAAATTGTTTTTTTTGGTATTTTTTGGTATTTTATGATTTTTATGGGAAAAAGAATTAAATGCAATTAAACCTAATTCTACAATTTTTATTTGTTAAAACAAAGCATTAAACTTTAACCTAAAATTAAGCCTAATTATTTTACATACAATTTTAATTTATAAAAGTAAATAATATTTAATATTTAATTATTATGGAATAAAAGAAAAAAGATGAAAACTAATTAAACCCTAATTCTATATTTTTTAGATTTTTATTAAAAAAGTTAAGATTAAAACCTAATTTAAAACTAGTTAATTAATGAATTTATTTACAAAATACTAAAATAAAAATATTGATTATTTTTTAGCTTTTCTGATTTTTTTATTGTTTTGGTGTTTTTTATATTATTTGTGAAAATATTAAGTTAAAGAATTAAATCAAGAAAACTAATTAAAACAAAAGATAGAAAAATAAAAAAGGGATTTTAAGAGTGCAAACCATGGGGTTCTGCCCCTAATTTGGGAGGTAAGCCTTTGGCAATTTGAGCCCAATGCTTCAGGCCTGGTTGACTTTTTCATGCAACGTGTGAGAGCATTGACTAGCGTGCATCATGTTCTCCAGATCCTGGCCTTTGATTGAATACCCTGAGACGCGTGGCCAGCTTGATTTTGAGGGTGTATTATGGACCACAACATTGAATCTGCACATGAACACTAAATGAAGAAAAATATGAAAGGGGTGAGGACCTGGGGCTCGAACCCAGGTCCTATGGTTTACCAATCAACGCGCTTGCCAGTGCTCCACTTTGTTTTCTTTGTATATTATATAATAAGCGATCAATATAAAATAAAACAAACGCGTTAGTGGATTTTAGCGCGAATTTTTGAACAGACCAACCAACGCTCGCCACTTCATTATCTCCTTCGCTTGGTTTTATTTTCCTGAAACAAGAACAATTTAGCAACGGTTTTGTTAGTGTTCCCTTAGGCACCCTTAGAAAAAATAGCGAATATCCCCTGGGGCTCCATAAATTGAGCGCGACCCCATCAATGAGTTTGTATGGAGGTCCTGGTTTTGATGGTCTGGTTCTTGGGTGCTGATTTTTCCTTGAGTGGAAAACCCCAATTCACAGCTTGAAAAAACCTAGAAGACGACAATGGTGGAATTGTGTACAACGCTCAAAAACGCAATTAATTTACATGGTTAGCATTAGAATCAAACAAGGAATATGAATCATACATTAAAAAGTGCTAAATGCGCATGAATTGAGATGCACGATTATGAATTTTTTTCTGTACAGGTGGTCACCGTGTTACCAATTTAGGGCGTTGGAATGCTTGGTTTCGATTGGAAATCCTTCCTTGAAGCTTCAGGAAGGTGATGGCACAAGTCTTTTGCCTTGAATCGTCTTCTAACCTTGTTTTCAGATTTTAGTTTTTTAACAAAAAAGTCAAGTTTTGTTCTTGGTCTCTAGCGCAGCTTCTTGGTTCGCAAGCATTAGGTCTTGATCAGGCTTATGTATGGAGTGAATTAGGTCACAAAACTTGATCAAAATCCTTTGCATTCATGGTTTGGAAGATTTGATTTTTCAAGATCTTTTTTTCAATATTTTCCATGCTATTTGGTATCAAATCATGACAAAACTTTCCACAAATGATTATGCACGAATCTTGAGTGTCCAATGAGAGTATTTTCTGCACAAAAAGATTTTATTTCATTAGTTTTGTATTTTTCATGTATTTTATTTAATTAAATGAATTATTAATAATAAAAAATCCAAATAAATAAATAAAAATGGAGAAAAACTTCCCTTTGGGCCTAATAGTCGTGCACATGCCTTGGATAATGAATTGTGGAAGAAAAAGAGGCCCATTAGCAATTTTAGGTCATTTGAATCAATGTTGACTTTTCAAAATATCCAAATATTTCCCAACTTCCACAAGGCATAACTTGCTCAATTTTTAAGCTTTGCTCATGTTTTTGGACATTTTGGAAAGGTCTTTGAGTCCTCTAATCAATGTCTTTGGTCCCATGTCATTTTGATTTACCAATCTCAAGTTATGGCCTTTGACTTAAAGTCCCTTTTTGTTGACTTTTGAAAATAACCTATAATGTTGAAATTGATAACTTTTTGTGAGAGAATTTCTTGGACTTGAAGTGTGAAGATGAGTTGTAGGAAATGTCTTTCTCTTCAAAATGAGCTTTGGATGGAATTTTTCTGATAATCCATGTGAAAGTTATGCCCTGGTCAATTTACAGTTGACTTTTTCAACTGTCCAAATAAGGAAACTTTTGCATCTTGATGATTTTTGAGCCAAGCTTTGAGAATCATGATCAAGCATTGATCAAATGATGTTTGTGGCTTCAAAATGAGATGTTGACCAAAAATTTGAACTTTTGACTGTCAAATGACCATTTTGCCCCTACAGTTGACTGTAGTGCAATTAGGGTTTTGACTGTGCAATTTTGTGCTGAAAGTCTTGAAACTTGGTATGAGGATACTTGACCATATTTATAGGCACATGGGACTTTATTGGACCCTTGGAAACTTCATTTTCTTGATCAGAACCAAAACCCTAGTTTTGACTGTTTAGGAGGCCCTTGAACTGTGCAACCTTTGGGGAGATTTTGAAGCTTGACTTTGCAATTCTTAAAGAATATGGGAGGGCAAATTTTGGGGTACAACACTATATTATACCGACTCTGCTGAGTGATGTCATGAAGCACTAATGAACTCTTAGAACCTTACTTGACCATCTTGGCCTTTTTAGGGGTAGTGAGATGACCGGCTTTGGTGCAGTTCGAAGTTGGTAGATACTCGATACTACACTCATTGAGGGTTGTTTTCTTGGAATATTTCGGTCGCCAGTTAAGTGGCTAAACTGAAACAATGAATATAGAAAATGATTCAGTGATATTGAGTTCCTTAGAACCCGGTTACTATTTATAGGACAGGTTGAGCCAACTAACTTCAAGAGAGTACTTACCTATGAAACCTCATACAAGCCTGAAACTAGGATCTTGTGTGATTTGCTTGTACATATACTTGTGCATACATCATGGACATCATAAAACATCATTTACATCCACTAACCATTTCAAGGGTTTGGATCTTCATCTTTGTTCTTGTTTTGTAGGTCATGGAATCTCTTCGCAGGAAAACAATTCAAGTCAACCTTGTGATAATCCCTCCTCAACTCAAGGAGATTACTTCTAAGATTCCAGAGAATTCTCCTTTCAGTGAAAGACATGGTAGACTTCTCAACTTGGTCAACTCCAACATTGAAAAAGACATGGTGAAAGTTCTCTTCCAGTTCTTTGACCCCCTACACCATTACTTTACATTTCCTGATTACCAACTAGTACCTACTTTGGAGGAATTTTCTCAACTCCTGAGGATTCCTATTCTTCATCAACTACCCTACAACGGTACGGAAAGAGAGCCAAAGCCTGAAGATGTTGCTCAAGCCTTACACTTACAACCATCTGATATCAAGGGTCATTGGGAAACCAGAAGTGGTGTCAAGGGTTTCTTGGCAAAGTTTCTGTTTGAGAAGGCACATGACTGCTGGAATTCTCTAGATCTACAAGCTTTTGAAGAGATTGTAGCACTCCTTATCTATGGGTTAGTCTTGTTCCCAAACCCTGATCAGCTTATAGATGTGAATGTTGTCAAGATTTTCATATTGCGGAATCTTGTGCCTACATTGCTTGGGGACATCCTACACTCATTTTACACACGAACAATGAGGAAAAGAGGTGTTCTCATGTGTTGTACTCCTCTTCTAGCAAGGTGGTTTATTTCTCACCTGCCCTAATCAGTTTTGAAGAATGAGCAGGGTTTAAGGTGGTCATAACGGTTGATGGCCCTAACACATTCTGATGTTCATTGGTGTTCTCGGTCCAGAGAAAATGTCATCATCATTGATCGTTGTGGAGAATTTCCTAATGTCCCACTACTTGGAATTATGGGAGGCATTACCTACAACCCTTGTTTAGCTCTGAGGCAATTTGGATATGCTCGAAGGGATGGCCCTCATGATATGTTGATTCCTGACTTGGTTTTTAACTTTGACAACGACGCTCAAGGACTTCGACAAAGGTTTATCCGAGCTTGGAGGATGCCCAACAAAGTGGATATTAAGACACTGGGACACAAGAATTCCATCCCCCTTGAGCCTTATCTCAAGTGGGTACGAACCCATGCCCAGAGTCTTATGATGCCTTACCCCCTACATTCTGCCCGTGATCAAAGAGCCTATTATGGAAGGAGAGGTTCCATACACCCTCCTACATCCAGACATGCCAACATCATTGGAAGAATTGCAAAAGAGTTTGATACAACTCAAGGAAGAACATAACACTTTTGAAGCCAGCTTCTATGCCAGTGAGAAGAAGGTTTTGGAACTTACTCGCCGACTTCATGAAGAGGAGACTCTCAATACTTACATCACGCCAAAAAGGATGTGCAACGTCTTTTTACATTAAGAAGCTTTGTAATATTCTGCCCATGGGGCATTTATGTACTAACAAATTTCTTCTTATTAATATGACGTGTGTTCTTTTTGTTTGCAACAAATTTGAATTTATGAATCCTTGAATGCATTACATGAATAACATATCATTCATCATATGCATAAACAGGTCTTCACACCAGGTTTCCTTATCTTTCTGCTGTTTATTTCAGCAAGATGGATAAAGAGCATACGGTTAAAGATCTGTAAGCACAAAATTCTCAGTTCCAACAAATCCTCATAACCTTGGCAAAGGGTCAGGAGGACCTTAAAGCACTGTTAGAGAAAGATAAGTAAAAAGACAAAGAGAAAAAGAACAAAAGAACTGGTATGGCCACTATGGAAAGAAGGTTTGAGAACCAGGCTAGAAGGGTCCTCGAGTTCCCCTCGACGTCTGACGAAGGGGTTGGTAAAGGTAAAGGAGTTGCAATGCCATCCGAGTCTGAAGCTGAAGAGGAAGAGGAAGAAGATGAGGAGGATTACTCTGAGCAGAAATATCCTCATGCGGACGATAAGTATAAAAATCTGGAAGATCGGCTAGCGGCCATGGAAGTACAAAGAGTTCCCGGATTGGATTTTGAAGAACTAGGATTGGTTGCTGGGATCGTCATTCCTCCCAAGTTCAAGGAACTTACATTTGCTAAATACGACAATTTGTCCTGTCCGAAGATGCATCTGCGGTCCTACGTCAGAAAGATCCAACCTCACTCTTCTGATAAGGATCTATGGGTCCACTTTTTCAAGATAGCTTGTCAGGTACGCAATTGGACTGGTTCTATCAACTTGAGAGATATGATGTTCATAACTGGGAGGACTTAGCTGCTGCTTTCTACCGACAATACCAATACAATGCAGATTTAGCTCCTACTCGTACTCAACTACAGAGTATGGGTATGGTTTCTAACGAGGTATTTAAAGAGTATGCCCAGAAGTGGCGGGATTTGGCTGGAAGGGTGCAGCCACCGTTGTCGGATAGAGAGCTGGTTCACATGTTTTTGGGGACCATGTCAGGTCCATTCTTTAATCACTTAATCGGGAGCTCATCTGTAGGGTTCACCGAATTAATAATGACAGGTGAAAGGGTCGATGCTGGCATTAAGAGTGGAAAAAATCAGAAGGATGCAGCTGCTTCCACTACTGTCAAGAAGACCTTCCCAGCTAAGAAAGAAGCTTCTGCTGTTTACTCCCAGAGAAATCAAGGAAGGACGGAGCACCGACCAACGGTGGGGGCTGTGATGATTCAGAACTCTTCAACCGATCAACCTCGGAGCAGTCAACCTAGGGCTAATTAGAATAGGGTGGAAAGGCCACAACGACAATTCACTCTGATCAATATGACACCAGCTCAGGTCCTCCCTCATATGTTAAAGTTAAACCTTACCAACTTGAAAGAAGCGCCAAAAAACCCAAATACCTCTTCTCCGTATTATCATTCAAATGCAAAATGTGCATATCATTTGGACAGTATGGGGCATGACACCAACAACTGTTAGGCCCTTAAAAACAAGATCCAAGATTTGATAGATGTCAAGGAGGTAGAATTTGATGCTCCCGAAAAACCTAATATGATATCCGCTCCTATGCCAAAACATGGTCATAATGTCCATGCCATTGTAGAAGATCTTCATGTTACTGCTGTTGATGACTTAATGACTCCTTTGCCAATGATCAAGATGAATCTATTGAAAGCCGGGATTTTCCCGGGCTGTGAAAAAGATTGTTTCTTTTGTTCAACCTTGCAATCCGACTGTCCGCTGTTGAAATCAGGCATCCAACGCCTGATGGATACTCAAGAAATACTCTTTCAGAAAACTCCTGTCGATATTATTACTCATGTTACTCCTGTTACTCCTGTTACCCCAATCAATGATATTGCTATAATCACCATTTCCGACAATCTTTCCAAGACCTGCAAAAGGCCTGTTAAGATTACACCTGATCCAAAGTTTGTACCGCTGAAGATTACCATGCCAGGGCCTATCCCATATAAGTACAACAAGACGATACCATGGAATTATGGAGGAGAGATCTTCTACCATGGTGTCAAGCAGATCGAATCAGCCGAAGATAATTCCGATGAAGAAACTCTTGATGTGGGAAATATTGCGGGGACAAGCAAGATAACTCGTAGCGGAAGAATCTTCTCTCCGGAGATTGCTCCTCCACGGGCAGTCTTCGGACCCTCAAGTGCCTCTGTACCTGTCAAGATATCTGTGCGAAGTCCAATAATTGAAGAAATTGTTACTCCCGAAGTTGAACCCTCTGTTATTATTGCTGATAAAGGTAAGGGAATCAAAGAAGCGCACGTCAGGACGAGGGCTCAAGCTTTGGTTATCCCCGAGACCACCCAAAAGGAAATGGAGGAAATCTTAAAGTTAATTAAGAAGAGCGAATATGATGTCGTAGAGCAGCTGGGGCAAACCCCTTCAAAAATCTCTATGCTGGCTCTATTACTCTGCTCTGAGGCTCATGCCAAAGCATTGATAAAATTTCTGAAGACGGCACACATGCCTCAAGAAACTTCTGTGGATCAGTTTCAAGAGTGTGTAGCCAGCCTTACAGCCGACAATGGTCTTGGCTTCTCTGATGTCGATCTAACCGCTAAGGGAAGAAAGCATAATGATGCGCTGCATGTCTCAGTAGAATGCAGGGGGACCACACTTGCTCATGTTCTGGTTGATACTGGGTCATCCTTAAATGTCCTACCAAAGAAAGCATTGGAAAGGCTAGGCTGTGAAGGTTTGACTTTAAAACCCATTAATATCATTGTTAGAGCCTTCGACGGTTCTAAGCGGATGGTTCACGGAGAGGTGGACATCCCAATTAAGGTGGGAACGAAAGTTTTTAACTCTACTTTTTATGTGATGGACATCCGTCCTTCATATTCATGCTCGTTGGGAAGGCCATGGATCCATAACGCTGGGGCAGTCACTTCTTCTCTACACCAAATTCTAAAGTACCCAGTCCAGGGTAAAATCATAACAGTTCATGGTGAGGAGGAGTATATGATAAGCCACCTTAACTCTTTCCGCTACGTGGAGTTAGATGGTGAATTCATAGAAACACCTTTCCAAAACTTTGAAGAGGTTTCTCCAGAGGTTGCGGTAGCCCAGACAATGACTGATGTGCCTATCATTACCAAGCCTATGTCCCGAATGTCATCCCTTAAAGATGCGGAGGTTGTAATCAAGGAGGGAGGAAGTACAGTGTGGGGTCAGCTGCTAGATTTTCCTCACAAAACAGACAAGTTTGGATTGGGTTTCACTGCTGCTAGCCAAAAGGCTGTGCATCGCTCCCGGGCCGGAGGACCACCTTTAAAGATCACTCACCATGGGGTTCATGCTTTAGAAGATGATGAAGAAGAAGGCAACTTTGAATTTTGGATCTTTCCAACCATTGAAGGGGGACTGAACAACTGGGAGGCGAAAGACTTCGTTCCCATTACTTTCATCAATCAGTAATTTATCTTTTGAACATTTCCTGTGTTGGTCTGTAATAACTTTTAAACAATTCGTACACTCTTTTGCCTTGTGCCTTACCCGGGGCATATAGGTCCATTTGTAAGGGCTTTGATTCTTCATTTTCATATGCCATTTTTAATGAATCATGGATGTTTTTCATCTATAAACTTTTGTGTTCATTTTCTTTCCTTTTACATTTTATTTTAAGGATGGCTATCCCTTACACACACCCACACTCACAAAATGCAGGTACCCATCCATCCCGGATTCCATGGGTGACTATTCTGCTTTGGCCTTCAGTGACTCTGAAGATTTGGTCAATCATGCCGAGTACGAAGGTGATGAAGACTGTGAAGTGCCTGGAGAGTTAGCTAGACTTTTGCAACAAGAAGAAAGGGCTATTCTACCCCATGAAGAGTTGTTAGAGACTATCAATTTGGGGACAAAGGAAGACAGAAAAGAGGTTAAAGTGGGTGCCAACCTGAAGCCAAATGTCAAGGAGCGCTTAGTTCAGTTGTTGAATGAGTTTGTTGAGATCTTCGCCTGGTCCTAAGAAGATATGTCGGGACTAGATACATATATTGTGGTTCACCGTCTCCCTACAAGAGAAGACTGTCCACCAATCTAACAGAAAGTCCGCCGAATGAGACCCGACATGTCCGAAAAGATCAAAGCTGAAGTGATGAAGCAGTTCAATGTTGGCTTTCTGGCTGTTACCTCCTATCCACAATGGGTTGCTAACATTGTGCTTGTGCCTAAGAAGGACGGCAAAGTCAGAATGTGTGTGGACTATAGAGACTTAAACAGGGCTAGCCCTAAAGATGATTTTCCACTACCACACATTGACATCTTGGTTGACAACACAGCTCAACACAAGGTATTCTCTTTCATGGACGGATTCTCGGGATACAACCAGATCAAAATGGCTCCCGAAGACATGGAGAAGACTACTTTTGTTACGCAGTGGGGTACCTTCTGCTATAAAGTGATGCCATTCGGACTGAAGAATATCGGGGCAACCTATCAGTGAGCCATGGTAGCTTTGTTTCATGAAATGATACATCATGAGATCGAAGTCTACGTGGATGACATGATAGCCCATTCACAAACAGAAGAAGAACACCTCGACCATCTGCAAAAGCTGTTTGTCAGATTGAAGGAGTGTAAGCTCAGACTGAACCCTAGCAAGTGTACTTTCGGAGTTAGGTCTGGTAAACTCTTGGGATTCATCGTCAGCAACAAAGGCATTAAGGTTGATCCTGCCAAAGTCAAGGCCATACGAGAAATGCCTGCCCCCCGCACTGAAAAGGAGGTCAGAGGTTTCCTGGGACGCCTAAACTACATCGCAAGGTTCATCTCTCACCTAACATCTACCTGTGAACCAATCTTCAAGCTGTTGAAGAAAGATCAAGTGGTTGAATGGAATGATGGTTGTCAAATTGCTTTCGATAAGATCAAGGAGTATTTGCTGGAACCTCCTATGTTGATGCCACCCGTCGAAGGAAGGTCGTTAATCATGTATCTGACCATTTTGGATAATTCAATGGGGTGCGTACTGGGCCAACATGATGAGTTTGGCTGAAAAGAGCATGCCATTTATTACCTTAGCAAAAAGTTTACCGACTGTGAGACTCGCTACTCACTGCTCGAGAAAACTTGTTGCGCTTTGGTATGGGTTGCTCGCCGGCTGAGGCAGTATATGTTGACACATACCACTTTGTTGATTTCCAAAATGGATCCGATCAAGTATATCTTCGAGAAGCCTGCTTTATTCGGAAGAATCGCTATGTGGCAGATGATCCTGATTGAGTATGATATCCAGTACACAACCCAAAAAGCTATAAAGGGGAGTGTACTAGCTGACCATCTAGCTCATCAAGCTGTCGAAGATTACCAATCTATGAGGTTCGACTTCCCTGACGAGGACATTATGACATTGGACAATATTGAAGGTAACGGACCGTATGACGGACCTGAACAAGGATCCCGATGGACCCTGTACTTTGATGTTGTTTCAAATGCACTTGGCAACGGTATCGGTGCGGTACTTATTTCTCCGGAAGGTTTCCATACACCTTTCACTGCTAGGCTCTGCTTCAGCTGCACCAACAACATGGAAGAATATGAAGCTTGTATCTTTGGTCTCAAGGCTGCAATGACCTAGGAATCAAATATTTGGTTGTATTTGGGGACTCGGCTTTGGTTATCAGTCAGATCAAAGGAGAATGGGACACTAAACATCCTAATCTTATCCCATACAAAGAACATGTCCTGACATTGTTACCTCATTTCGAGCAGATTACCTTCGAGCACTTTCCGCGAGAAGAAAATCAGCTAGTGGATGCTCTAGCTACAATGTCTTCCATGTTTAAACTCAACTGGTATAATGAGGCTCCCCAAATCACCATCGAGCGAATGGACGAACCTTCACACTTTCATGAGATTAATACCGAGGAAGTAGTGGAACAACCCTGGTTTCATGAAATCAAAAGGTATCTCAAGACTCGAGAATACCCTAAAGGAGCTTCAGTCAACGACAAAAAGTTCTTAAGGAGATTTGCTGCCAAGTTCTTCCTGAGCAATGGTATCCTATATAAGCGCAGCCATGATTATGTTCTACTTTGTTGTGTGGACAAAGTTGAAGCTGAGTTGATCATGACTGAAATACATAGAGGCACCTTTGGCACCCACTTGAGCGGACATACGATGACTAAGAAGATTCTAAGGGAAAGCTACTACTGGTCTACCATGGAAGCTGACTGTCATCAATATTCCCATACTTGTCACAAATGCCAAGTCTATGCTGACAAGGTACATATTCCTCCAGTTCCTCTCAACGTTCTAACAGCTCCTTGGCCATTCGTGATGTGGGGAATCGACATGATTGGAGAGATCAAGCCTACGGAATCCAATGGACATCGCTTCATCCTGGTGGCTATTGATTACTTTACCAAGTGGGTCGAAGCAGCTTCCTTCGCCTCCGTTACAAAGAATGTGGTTGCCCGTTTCATCAAGCAGAACCTCATATGCCGGTATGGTATCCCCAACAGGATCATCACGGACAACGGTACAAACCTGAATAACACTGTGATCACCGCTCTGTGCGAGCAGTTCAAGATTCAACATCACAATTCATCTCCCTATCGGCCAAAGATGAACGGTGTTGTTGAAGCTGCGAACAAAAATATCAAAAAGATCATTCAAAAGATGAAAGTCACCTACAAAGACTGGCATGAGATGTTACTGTTTACTCTGCACGGATATCGTACCATGGCACGTACTTCAACAGGGGCAACCCCTTTTTCTTTGGTATATGGCATGGAAGTTGTTTTACCTATGGAAGTTCAGATTCCTTCCTTGAGGATTATGAAGGATGTTGGTTTAAGTGAAGACGATTGGATTCAGACCCGGCTTGATCAACTTAATTTGATCAACAAGAAGCGACTTACTGCTGTTTGTCATGGTCAGACGTATCAAAAAGGGATGATCAAGGCTTTCAACAAGAAAGTCAGACGTCAGGTATATCAAGTCGGAGACCTTGTAATCAAGCGGATCATCTTGCCGCAAAGTGATCCCAGGGGCAAATGGACTCCTACTTACGAAGGACCATTTATGATCAAAAACATTTTTTCTGGTGGGGCTATGATTCTAACCACCATGGACGGTGACGACATGCCGCACCCTGCGAACGCAAACATAGTCAAAAGATACTACACATAAATGACCCGACAAGTCGAAAACCTGAAAAGGTGACTTGGGCAAAAAAGGGCATCCCGGTGAATCGAAAACCCAAAAGGGCGGTTCAGGCAAAAATTAGGGATAAATAAAAAATTTGTACACCCGGCAAGTTGAAAACCCGAAAGGGCGACTTGGGCAAAAAAGGGTTTCCCGGTGGACTGAAAACCCGAAAGGGAGGTCCAGGCAAAAGTTAGGGAATTAAAGCGTATGATTATGTCTCGTCGGATCACTTTAAGGACAATCTCTTCACGGACAAGCTCCAGGCTTCTGATCAATCCAATCATCTGCGAACGAAATAACGAATGGACAAGATACTCAGAGTTATGAAGGTTATAGCAGAATGGGAACCCCATGGAATTGTTACACATAGCCATCTTTCTTTGTATAAATTTTTCTCATTTTTTATGACAACATCCTCTTAATAGGATGTCTGTCTCCTTTGTACAAAATACTTACACAAAGTTAATACAAAGATACTTCAAAGTGAAAAAATTTGTTTGCCTTTTCTTTCTTTTTACACTTGTGTTTTATTTGAAAACGTCCGATGATTTATTAAAATGAGCATACGCATTTTAATATAATCACTGCTTACAAATAAAACAGAATGAGAAAAGATAATTACTGATAGTTTGAAAGTATAGGAAAATATCTTTAGGTTGTTCCAGAGGAAATCCCCTGCAGTGCATCATCCCAATCCTCAACAAAGCTAAAACCTTGAAATACATATCCCTAATGGAGTTCTCTTCAAAACAACAAAACAGGAATCCCCAGTAGATTGGCATACAACCCAAGCTCCTGATTTCTCCAGTAGGATAAGCAGCCTCCCTACAGAGTTATTTCCCAGCAGAACGAAGATTCTTGTTGAATCCTCCCAGGTTTCAATTCCCCAGCAGAGATCGTCAGAATTATCCTCATCCGCTGGGAAAGTCGTGAAGGATTCTCAATTCCCCCATAGAGGTTGTTAAGGCTTTTGTTAATCCCCATAAGTCACCAAGAATTTTCAATCCTCAGCAGCAACCAAGGATTTTCAATCCCCAACAGTAGTCTAAAGAACTTCTCAGTCTCAACAAATCAAAGGTTTTGAATCTCCAACAGCAGTCCAGGGTTTATTTCCCCCAACAGCAGTCAAAGATTTCATTATCTCTAGCTATCAAGGATTTATTTTCTTCATCTACTCAGCTTGCATGCACATCCATTACACTCATATATCATAAACATTAATAAAGCACACCTTATTGCATCATACATGTCATGTAACAACACTTTGTGTGTTTTAGCTAACATTTTACCCTTTTCATGATAAGATTAAAAGCTACCTTTAACAGATGTTCAAGGATTTCAGATACAGTACAGATACACCCCAGACACGGCGGTTATTCTACTACTCATTCAGACTTCAGCAATCAGATACAGACTAGATACGCTCCAGACACGGAAGCCATTCTACTTCTCATTCAGATTCAACTATCAACTTCAAGATCAGATGCACTCCAGACACGGAAGTCATTCTGCCACTTGTCCAGATCCCAGTTACAGTACGGATACACTCCAAACATGGAAGTCATTCTGCTACTCATACAGATCTCAACTTCGGATACAGTCCAGATACGCTCCAGACATGGTTGCCATTCTGTCACTCATTCAAACCTATTCCCCAGCCCAGAGATATTCCAGACACGGATGTCTTTCTGTCGCTTATTCAGATTTTAGATCTCGGATACAATACAGATACACTCCAGATACGGCAGTCATTCTGATATTCATTCAAAAACCAAATACAGTTACAGCTTGGATACGCTCCAGACACGGACGTCGTACCTTTGCTCATACAAATCAAATCTCCAGATACAACTCAGATACGTTCCAGACACGGATACCACTCTGACGTTCATTCTCCTGATTTTCAACAAACAATTTTGGATGGCATCTTTAAGCCCATATCCAGCAAGATTCTATCATCTCCAAATGGCATCTTTAAGCTCATTCCCTCAGCTACATTTTTGACGAGTGCAAATTTACGGGCACTCTAGTGTCCAATCCTCTTTTACCTTCGAGTCACGAAAGGCAAACTTGCCAATCTAACTCTTCAGGTTCAAGAAGATTTAACAGGGGCAACTGTTGTACCCCAAAATTTTCCCTCTCATTTTATCAACATTTCTCATCACAAGGCTCTTTGAACTCAAGACCAAGCTAGGGCTTGCTCTGCTCAAGACATCTCCTTGCACTGTTGACCTAAATTAGGGTTTGAGTTTGCACATGGATTTTCTGACTTAAAATTCCAAAAATGACTTTCATACTTCATGTTGGACTCATAAGTTTGTCCATACCAAGTTTCATGCTTTGAATCAAATTTTTGCCCAGTCAATTAGACAATTGACCTAGGAATCAGCTATATTGGGGAAAAAGTCAATTGTGGCCAATTTACAGCCAAACCTCATAGATTTTAATCCATATCAACATTATGAACTCATATGAATCATTTGATCAAGTTTGGACCACAACTCCACAAGAAATTTGATCAGATCACCAAAAGGGCAAAATGGTCATTTTAGGGTTTTGACTGTACAAAGGCTATTTCTGACTTTTTGACCTAGTCAATGGCAAATTGGGCTCAAGCATGGGCTCAAGGACTCAATAGCATCATCTTGACCTATTCAACAAGTTCAAAAGATATCAATTGCATTGGATTGACAGATAAATTTTCCAGTCAACTGATCAAAATTTGACTGTACACTGAAAAGTCAAACTTTGACTTTTTGGTCAAAATCAAGTGCCAAGGGTCATTTTTCACCAAAATATGTCAAAACATGAAACTTGTTCATCAAGAAACCCATTTTTGCAAATTAGGTTTTAAAGTTGAAAATTTTCATAACTTAGAATTTTTCTAAGTTATGAAATTTTCTTAATTTTTCCTAACTTTGCCCAACATTTTCACCATGATGCAATTGGATTCAAACAAAACTTCCAACATGAAAGTTGTATTCCTACACAAATTATACAACTTTTATTCACAAAGTTTTCCCAAACGAAGCTTGGATCTCAACTTATGATTTTTGGAACAAGGGTCCCTAAAACTTTTAACTTAGAGAAATTTTGCCCTAGTTTAGGCAGGATTTTGACCTATCTTCTTGGCCATTTTTCACATAGTTAAACTTGTAATATCAATTTGAATTTCAAATATGGAATGTAGGGCATGTTGCAAGCTTTCCAAAATGTCCAAGAACTCTCTAAACACATTTGTGGTTAGGGAGAATCGAAGGCTTGAAGTTGGCAAAAACTCACTTTTCATCCATGGCATGTTCATGTTCATACAAGTTGCAAATTCAAATCAGCATGCCTTGCACTAGATTACAGGCCTCTAAACCACTTCACACTAAATAATTTAATGCAAATCCATTGGTCTAAGGTATTGTTTTAGTCATTAGGGCATTGTACACAAAATTAATCCCTAAGTAGAAAAAGGTACATTAGCATTTTTGCCATAATCTTGCTTTATGTCAAACCACAATCTTTGAGCATTGGTCCAGATCTTTTGCAGCTAATCAAATCCATAGGTTGGAGGGGCCAAGGGAAATGTGTACAGGGTGTTGGATAGCCTGTACAGGCCTGTTATATATCACTTCCCACTTTTGCTTCATATACAAGAAATATGCCAAATACATGAGAACTTAGACATCAGCCAAAACAAGCTTGTGCAAACATTTTGAACATCTTTCTCACACCCCTCTAAGCCAGAAACACGATTTCTTGAGCCCTCAAACATCCCATAGCCAGAAATCACCTTCCATTGGCAAAACAGGGCAGAACCTGCAACTTGACTTCCATAGCTCAATTGGCTCATGCGTTTTGCTCCAAGTTGGTTCAAACATCTTCCACATAACTCATCCAAGCTATCCCAAACCTTAAACACCAATTGTAACTCCATTTACAGGGTTTGCCATTTTCATTTTGAGCTTGTGTAGGTTGAGTTCTATAGGTTGATTCAAGTACATTCAAGGCAAGCTAGGTGTTGGAGAAGGTCAAGTGAAGTCCAAGCAAGCTCCCAGACATCTCAAGCCTTGTTGAAAAGCTCCACATTGCCATACACGAAGTCAACTGAAATAGGTTTTTGTCAACTTCATATCTCTCTATTTAGGAACATTTAGCCTTAGGTTTGTGAATAAGAAATGTAGTATTCATTGCCATGAAGCTATACATATGCTTAGTTTTCATTTATATTAAGCATGCTAAGAGAATTTCATCCATGAACATACTAAAAAAATTAGGTTAGGTTTTAGGGCCAGAGAAATTCTCTCTGGTCTTTGAGAGTTAGGATTAGTTTTTTATATGATTAGATTCGTCTTGAAATGCTCTACAACTTTGATGTTATGTGTTTTTGCAATAGAGCTCGTATACAGGATGTCCAGGTTTGGTAACAGGCGCGCGCGTTTTTGTGAAGGATAGAGGTTGAAGATGAAGTGGTGGGCTGGGCTTGGCCTGGACTTGTTTTTGACACCCCTCATTTGCTGAATGCACCCCTTGGCCCAATTTCTTTATGCTTTGATATTTTTGTATTTTATTTTCATTTTTGATTTTATTTTATTATTTCCAAATATAAAAAATACTCAAAAATATTTTTATAATTTTTTCACATTTATTTTGCATTTTTATTTTTATTTTTCTAACATAAAAAGCAATTTATTTACTTTTATCTTATTTATTCAAAACATGAAAAATATATATAAATTATACTTTTATTTTTATTCTTTATTCTTATTCACACTAAAAATATTATTCTAAATATATTTTTATTTTTTATATATTTTATTTTATTTTATCATATTTAATATAATTAATACATATTCATATATATTTTTTTTATTTTATTAGATATTTTAGAATAAAAATATAAAAATATTACACTTTTATTTTTATTATTAAATACACTCAAAAATACTTTTTTCTAAATATATTTTATTTTTACATATACTATTTTATTTTGTTGTATATAAATAAAATAATTAATATATTTACTTTCTTAAAGAAAATTAGGGTTTTACCCTTAACCAAATAAAATTAATCTTTTACTTCTTTCTTTATTTTTTACATTAAATATTTTTACATACTTGGAAAATAAACATAAAACTTTTTGCATAATTCATATTATTTGGTATATTTATTTATTTTGTTATTTAAATATTGTCCATTTAATATTTATACATTTGATTCAATTTGGATGTAATAGTAAATTAGGGTTTATATTTCTTGTCAAAATAATCCCCATTCAAAGATTGTACCCCCATCCCCATAATCATGTTGTAATAGCTTAGACTTTTAATTCTCGCACTTTACGCTTTCAATTATGTCATGATTAGAGATTAGGGTTTGTATGCAAAAATCCAAATCAACAAGTAGCTTGACTAATACAAAGACAAAAATGTATGAAAACTAATACACAATGCACACTTGCACCCCTAGGATTACATTCACTTGTTGACTTAAAAATGGGCCATGTTATGCATGTTGGGTACTTTGGCAAAACAAAAACAAAACAAAAGATCATAGTCCCTCGATGACGCTATCTTGGTTGCCTAAACAAAATGATCAAGTCCCTCAAAAATTTGCCAAAGATACTTAACACAATTGCTATCATGGTATATACGATGACCCGCGTCTGTCCCGTTTAACATCCTAATACAAGGTTGTTCACCAAATGCAATGGTGAAACAACACTGTCAAAAGGGTTAAAAACACTTAGGAAAGATCTTTGAGTAAAATAGGGTAGATAACTCTTAGTTACTTGATCAAAAACTTGCAAAACATCCTTGCTATTTTCAAACACACTTCACAATACAATTTCAAGACATTTCCCAAATCAAACTTTCAAAACATTGAAATCTTTTCAAAAGACAAAAACACCTTTGTATATATTCAAACAAGAATCATTACAAAGGTTGCCACAATAATGACCTCTTTTCAAAACATCTTTCACAACCACACACAAAGCACCATTTCAAATAATTGAAAAGCAAAATCAAGTGATCTAAACAAGTAACTAAGAGCCCATGGATAACCATGGATGAAAAGGGTGCTTGCACCTTCCCTTTTCATAATCTACTCCCCGAACCCAAGAAAACATATCAAAGGTCTTTCCTGTGCTTTTTGACCTTTCCTTAGGATAAAATAAAAAGTCGATGGCGACTCTTGCTAAACCGAAACATTTGCAAACACAAACGCAAAACCTCAAGTCAGTTCTCCCACCGTATCACAGGGACCACTGGCCCGACCCGCAGATTTAGCCTGTTCCTGAAGCTGGGTGACTGTTTTTTGGCCCAGAGGTGGACGCGTTCTTGGGCCTCAACTTCAACAGACGCTCAGAAAGGGATGTCATTCGACCTGCAATCAAAAAGAATCATTAGTCGGGTTAGAGAATAAAAAATAGCGCGAGCACGTTCCCGCATAAAGAGGAGAAAATTAATTAGGCTACCTCCCCTACCTAAAAGCCTCATGGCTTCTCCTTTTGAGGAGCATTCGAGCAAGGCCTTCGTGTTGATCAACCTATGGACTAAAAGATACTCCCCATCGTTGTTGAGCAAGAGGTTGTTGCTCACATCCACACACTTCGCGGGGGAGAGACTCTTGACATAAGTCGACAACTTCTCGTATGAAAGCTGGTATTGAGCATCTAGGTCCTCGGGTTTCACAACATAATATTAGGGCCTTTGTTCGAAGTGCTTCGATTGCCACTCGAGCGGAAATCTGGCCATAAACCGGGTAACTGGCCGCCCATCCTCCACCTCTTCCATAGGAGTATACAGGGAATTTATGGCCACGTTCGTCATGGGCTTCACGATGAAATACCTCTCTTTAAAATTATGGACAGACTCCAGGTAAGGCCTAAAGAGCTTCCCGAATTGCTTGAACGACACCCACGCATGCCCCCCTCCGAAGGATTATCTTTGGAGGTGAAAGATATGAAAAAAGAGGGGCAGCATGGCACCTATCCTCAGATACTGGCAGACGAGCTTGAATGCTCGCATAAATGCCAGCGCATTCGGGTGGAGTTGAGAAGGCGCCAATTGAAGCCACTGGAAAACCCCGACTTGAAAATCATTGAAGGGTAAGCGCATCCCCGCCTCTTTAAAGGAGAATTCATACATGGGGAACCGTTTTCCCGGGTACGTCGAGCATATTCTTCGGTCGCAGTGGGGAATTTGGAGCATCCAATTGACGGGGGGCCCTTCTGCGGGTACCTCCGGGAAATTGAACGCATCTGTTGCGTCTTAGGAAAAGCACGACCGTTTATTCCGGAGCTCAAGAGCAACCCAAGCCAAAGGGTCCTCGTCATTGTGGGGCTCATCTTTATAATTGGCGGCGGAAATATCGTCCCCAACTGAGTGCGCCATTATACCTGAAAAGTAGGGGGAAATAGTGAATTCGACATTATCAAATCCACCCTTCCACCACAGATCAAGTGAAAGGGCGACGAACTCGACCCAAGCCCTCGACTACACGTTAAAGCGGACTACTTTGTTGGGAGGTCATGTTATCGGGGGAATGATCACTCACCGAGCGAGAAGCCTGAGATAATCCCTGTATCCGGGAAAACCGTCCCCTGTGTTACGGACGTTATTCGGGGAGACCCCCCCGACACTATAGCTAATGAACATTCATAAAGTTCCAGGCACATTCATGAGTGCTCGACGCAGAATTCATGAACTTCAATGAACATTCATGAGTATTCATCATAAAACTCATAAATGTTCATCCAATCAAGGCATAATTTAGACATTTAATCCAGAAACGCTTAAAAAACATGGTATTAAGAGGTTGTAACTTACTTGGATGAAGAACTCAAAGAGAAAATCTGGGAAGTTGAGAGGATTGCTTCACACAACGAGCAAGGAAATCTAGGAAGTTGAGAGGATTGATTCACACCACGAGTAAGAAAAGTTGAAAGGAAACTTGAGAAGATGACAAATGAGATACAGGGCCCCCTTTTATAGGTGACCCATGCCCCAAGAGGTCCCTCACGAAAGGTCATCATTTCATTGAGTCGTTTGGCTTTTCCCTTGAAGGGGTGGCACCCCAAAGCATTAGCCACGTGGCTCAACTGTCAACCACGCGTCCCTTCTGGATTGACGAGCATATGCCTGACTCCTATGCGTTATCCTCATGCACGCACGAGACAGATACCCTATGCGAGGGAATGCTCGACACTGGGGCGCGTACACGGGCACATCCATTCAACCACCTCAGGGACAAAGTAATACTCGACATATCGACAACTCCATCAAGACAGGTGCGTCAAAAGAAATCTCGTGGAGGCTCCCCATTACTAATACGGTCCTCTCGAGCAAGCGACTAACCCCTTCGGTCTCACTGCGTGCTCATCTATAATATCCCCCGACACACTCGAGCTTGTCCCACATGCAGGCAACAAATCGTTCCTTTCAGAGGACTTTGGACGTCCTCCTCGATCAAATCTCCGGCATCGAGAGTTGAACTCAAGTCACCGTCCTTTTGCTCAAGGGAAATAACTTTGGGGGCTCCTGATCTGGATTAGGCCTACACTTACCCTTCGAATGGGAAGCCCAAAAACAACCCAAGTTAGGGACCGTTGGGCAATTCCCCACACGACCGTTGGAGGACATGGCCCACGATCCCACGACAATCATCTTAAACTGACCTCGGTAATTACGGGTCCAACCTTATTCTCGCGGAGCAGTTGATCAGGGGGAAGTCCACTTGTTGGACTCCATACACACGTAAGTCTTGGCAGTTCCTGTTATTGGGCCTCAATGTGGCCTAATAATGGGAACCTTCACTCAGCGTTGGGGGCTATAAATACCCTCTCTCTTAGGAGGGTCAAGTATTCAATTCAACACTTCTAACTCTTAACACTTACTTGCTCATTCCGCAACTTACTTTGCCATCAGAGTGTCTTGCAGGTACCTCCATCTCATTCAACTTCTGCCCGAACTAATTCTAACGGTTCATTTCGGATTCGATAAGATCACAAGGTTTTAGTCAAACTGAAGGCTTGGATTATTTTAAAACATTCTCTCTTATTACCAAGTTATCCACAGTTTGTGTTCTACTAACCATTCATGACTGGCATATACATCAACTAAATGTAAATAATGTCTTTCTTCATGGAGATCTCCATGAAGTTGTTTACATGAGCATTTCATAGGGTATTACCACTCCCAAACCAGATTTGTTAAGTCGTAATATGGCCTAAAACAGGTTAGTAGGAAACGGGAAGAGGGTAATAAAAAAAAAATGATTAAGTTTGCTTACATGGCCTTTGCATGTAGTTAGTTACACTTGAGTATTTGAGTATTAGTTAGTTAGGACTTGATAACCAACTTTGTCTCTAAGTTTGTAACTATATATAGTTCCTTATAACAAACTATTGCAATAAGACTAATAACACACTTTTTCACTCATCTTCTCCTTTCTTTATCTCTCTGCAACTTTCACACCGTCAATGGAGTTTTTCTTCATTTTCATGTGGTGTGTGTTTGCTTAAATCTTTATTACTTTTATTTAGTTAAAAATTATTTAATATAGATAATTTAATCATTTTCCACTAATATAAAAAGTAAAGTTTAATAAATCTCATTTATGTTTTCACATAAAATATAAAAAGAAATTGCACACTTTTTTCAAATAGTTTCTTATTTACACGGAGTATAATGTTAATCATATTTTGTAGTATTTAAGTAGACTTTTACCAAATATGTTAAAGCTGTTGCTTTATAATTTATATCATAAAAATATAAATTTTTGTTTTACTTTATCCAAAACTCCAAACTGTTTTTCTTGTAAGATTCGTAGTCTCTAATTTATATATAGGTTTTAAAAAAGGTGAGTGGCAAATTAAGTATGAACACTTTCGAATACATAAGTTATCGTGACTGCGTAAATAAATGAGTGTCCAATTATATTATTTTTATAAGAAAGATTAGCACAGCAAGAATCTCATTTGCTAATTTAGAGTGATCTAAAAATATATAACTTATTCTGCAGTAATTTATAATAATACTGAAATTATAAAGAAAGACTTCAAGACTTCAAACTTTCACACTTTTACATTTTTGAAATCACAATTTCAAAACTTTAAAGTTTTACATCTTTAATTTCAAGGTCCATTGCTTGCTTGATTTAATGTTGGTTAAAAGTATGTAGAATAATTAAAGGGAAAGAAATGCTGTGGATAAGGTTTGGTTGAATATTGGTTGGTAGTTAGGGGCAATTTGGACCAGTTCGGGGAACAATGTGAGCAGCAATGCATCATGCATACGTCAATGGTCTGTATTGGTCAATATGTTTGGGACTATACGTGGAAAATTGTCGAGCTTAGTTGGATTTCCTTTGACCTTTGTTATTTTGTTTACATTTGAGAAAAGCAAATATCTACTTGTTCTCTCTTGTTAGGTAATTGATTTGACGTGAAGTATAAAACAAAGACAAAAACAAAAACAAAAACAGGAAAAATTTAATAGACTGTCATTAAAATACTTAAACGGTAGGTGATGGCTCAATTCGGAACGCATTATCCATGGACAAAGATAGGAGCCGACGTTTAGACTTTCACTCCTCTAACAAACCACACCTACCATCTAGTAGAGAACTTCTCAATTTCTCAAAAGAAATGGAAAGTGTAATTACAAAAATATTGGTGCATAAATATATATTATTAAAATGTGTGACATATAATTTGCATAATTAATTATATATATTATGAAAATTAATAATTATGTTCTCTATTTTTTTTGAGAAATAGAAAACATCTTCACTCCTTATTATTGGTTATATATGAAACCAAAATTAATAGTGATTTATGACATAAAACGTTAGAATCGATAATATCAGTCTTTAATATAGTGGTGTAATGTGAATTTGTAAGGTCAACACTTTAACGTCTAAATCAGTTATAAAATTCAAAATGAGTATAGTGAAAAGTAGAGTTCATAAATATGTATCTTGATTCTCACATTTGCTCACTATTTATCACTACTACAAATAACATATTTTACCTCGTACGTGAAATGACTTTTACCTCTATTTGACTGGTGAGGTAACGAAGGGTGATATGATAAGTTGCACCTTGTCCCTCGAGTTTTGTGAAACTAAGCTTAGAAAGTAAATGGTCATTGGTTTGATCCCTAGCAACAACATATTTTTGATTTTCTAACTATTTTTGTGCGCGCCACAAACCGAGGTAATTATTTATTGTTTTACCTCGGTTTATAAAAATAACCAAGGGGTTAAATCTTATTTATTGTCATATATAATTTGTTTTAAATCTCATTTCTACTGTCTTGTTTTAAATCTTGTTCTTGCATAAGAATACTAAATGAGTGACTTCCTTGTAAGAACAAGGAGAGGCGCAATAAAGGTAGATTTTTGTATGATTTTGGATGCTACGATGATGGTTCATATTGATCCAAGATGAATGTCTTGCTTATCCCTCTAACAGAATCCCCTCAATGAGTTTTCCTGTATGTATGTATTATGTATCACCTCCCCATTTTTCATTCTCCAATGACCCTTTATATATGGTAGTCTTTGGTCTAATGGCCATTAAGCCATTTCGTAACGTTTGTAGCCGCCTTTCATTATTGTAACGTCTTCATTAACCAAGTGTAACTGCTCCATCAAAGTTTGTAACTGACACCTATTGAATTATGTAACTGAAACACAATTAGGCAAGAAACAACTCGGCAAAAACAGCTAGGCCAAGAACAACTCGACCAATACAACTAGGCCAATAACAACTCGGTCAACACAGCTAGGTCAGAAACAAGTCGGTCAATAGAACTAGGCTATAACTAGTCGGCCTCTATCGTTTTAGCATTGATCGGCATATCTAATTGTATTATTCGGCTCAGAGAATTATAGGATGTACATAAGCCCCCGATCACAAAACCTATTGGGTTGAAGTGTTCAGACAAAGAAACCCAAAATTCTATGCACCCATACTTAACTGTTTCTTACAAGAACCTCTTCCTGACTGGATGATATATGGCAGCAGTTTACCTAAGAATAATGATTATAGATATTATATTCCTTTTTCTTTCATTTAGCCATGGCTAGGGTTCAAATTTTAATAGGAGAAGTTTGGCGAGCCTCAGTGGATCTTTGACCAGTTTGGAGTCTTTTTAACTTGGTAGGTTCTAAGCATAGATAAATTGGATAACCCCAGTGGGGTAGGTTTTTGACTAGTTGACAACATCTGAATCATGGAAGAATTTCAATGTTTCATAAGTTGACACTTATGAGTAGATTTCTCATGACCCCGAAGGTCTTTTGGCGTGATTAGGGTCATTGATTCATAATTGTTTAATCATCCTTCGAGGATGCATTATGTAATGTTTGGATAATTTATTTCTCGTGTGATGCTCATCCGGCCTTTTATTATTTTGGATGCTTTTTGTTTTCTCCTAGATATTCGCTTATAGTTCCATGCATATATCTAGTCGAGTTTAGTATCTTGTAGGTATGTATTATGCCCATGTTGGAGATATATGCCACCAGATTTTAATATAAATCAAAAGGTCTGATTAACCAAAAATATGCTTTACTTAGATCTTTTGTTCACTAAAATATAAGAGTTTTAAATGACAATTATATGTTTAAGCTTTATTTTTATCGAGACGCACTCGTAGTGTTTTACGTTTCTTGGAAAGCCTTATTGCTTTGTCAATCGCACTTACCTCTTTCGGGATCTATAAAAATTTCAACCGTTAGATAAAGCCTTTTTTGGTTGATAACTGATTTAGTCTATTATCTTGGACGGGTATCCCCAAGTAATTTAATGTTCGTTTATCCCAAATTTTGTGTAGATTGGGCCGAGGTCTTCGCACTAACCCGAAAATCTACCATACTTAGGATTTTCAATTGTACGGGATATATATTTCTAGAGCCCTGTGGGTTTTATCCGAGTTCATATTTCGGCTTATATCAAATATTACGGGGTGTATACTAAGCCCACAGGGCATAAAGTTCGTAGGAGTGAAGTGTCCAGATACAACTAGCCCGACAATATTCTTGGTTGTTTTCACATGGAAGTCCTAGTGAGTTTAATATCTTTCGTTAGGACTTCTTCGAACATTTTTGTTTAAAGCCCCGTGCGGCTTATAAACTCGATTCATTTACTTTATTCCTGGGATGTGGCGGAGCCTTCCAGGTCGTTTACTTTTATTCCTGAGATGTGGCGGAGCCTTCCAGGTACACAGTCCACCCAAGTGAAGTATTTGGTCCTGGTTGTTATATAGTCGGGAGATTTTGTCCGTTTTAAGCCCTATGCATATATGGACTGTGTATTTGTCGTTTTATTCTCGGCCATTACTTATTTGTTATAGTTATAAGCGCTGGATACTTGCGACATGATCTACACATATGCTAGTTTTCTCGGGCGCGATGTCCACGGTAATAAGTGTTTAGATATTAGATACCCAATTTTATGATGTATTCGGCTGAATTACGTTTTTAGCAACCTTTTTGGTTTTAAGAGCCTCTGAAATTTTTTTGAGGTTGAGTGGCAGTACATTTATTTATATCTCCAAGGTAATAAGTGATAAGTCCAAATTATAGCTATTTTTGTATATACTTTTTGTTGCACTTATCGACTTTTTATTGTAAATATCGTTGAATAAACCCGACTTTGGTGTAAGTACGTTTAATTTGTGTTTATTTGTGTTTTTGTGTATATATTGTACCATTTGATGTTTTTCCATTCATTTTGTAGGTATTTGTTGCATTTTTTAGCATTGAGGAATAAGAGGTCGAAGGCACGGCTCCGGATGCGCGTTTTCGAAATAAAAGTCCAGTTTTGGGACGTTCTGTCAAGGAGAGCCTGCTTAGTGTGCATAAGCCTCTAAGCGCGAGTGCACTCAATGCATTTTGAAGTGCGTTGCTTGCGTTTGACAATTTGGAAGAATCAAAGTTTTGAAGCCCGCTTAGCACGGATAGCGCGCTTAGTGCAGTTTAAGGTGGTTTAGTGTGTAAAATAAGGAAGTTGCGCTTAGCGCCACAGGCCCGCTTAGCGCAGTCTACTGAGATTTGTTTTATAACTTCATTTCATTCATTTTTTATGTTATGGTTTTGGGGAAGTTTTTTCTCCCAACTCCACCAACCTTTAATTTTGTTAGGATTAACTTAGATAGCAACTATGGATCTTTCATACGGATGATTCGGGATGGATTACTCTTCGATCAGTGCTGACAAACCGGTAGATTTGCGATTCATTTATCTTTTTCTTTGTGTATTCTCTATTGGTTGGATTTATATATGCATTTACTTTGATCTCATGTATATTTGTCGCCCTTGGCGTTATATAAAACTTGCTTTACAAATCTTTATCTATTGTTATCCTAGATCTGTGCTAGGAATTTGAGGTGCTATAGACTTATACTGCTTAGATTCTTATCTAGGATGATTATCTAATAGTGTTTGAATTATAGAGATAGATTTAGCATTGTTATTCACTTAGGGTGTCTGTGATTAATTCCTCTGTGTTGTTTGTGTCGCTCTGAGAGATCGTCGACACAGGCGAGCATGGTTGACTTCTACGTTGTTGAGAGATCACTACTGAGGTGATGCAGTCGGCCTTTCAAGTTGGGTTAGAAATGACTTAGGTTGTGAGTGACACGTGATGACATTGATGAATATTATAGGTTGAGTATAATAGGTCGATAGGTTTAAGTTTGTGAGAAGTAGTATATATGCATGTTTGATAAGTTATTCCTTTTTCCTTTTTATACATTTATTTTTTGTTGATACTTTTACTTTCAACCCATTTATCCCCAAATTCATTAATGATATAATTTTCGAATGGAGAATCAATAACCAATCTCTGTGGATACGATATGATTTAACCTATATCACCCGGTAAATTAATAACTTACTTTTTGATTGCCGCTCTACAGCAGCAACAAAATGGCGCCGTTTCCGGGGATTGGTGTTTATTGTTTCGCATTGCGATGATTATTTTGTTTTTGAGTTTTGCAATTAATGTATATGTTGTATATAATGTGTACATAAACTTGCCTATTTTTACTTGTACATGTTTTGTGTTTACTTTCCATATTTGTGCATATATGTGTTTTTCTTTGTTTTCACGTATTGTTGTGAATTGTCTCGTTTTTGTAACATTTGTTGCATGGATGTTAGGATATTC
The DNA here is from genome assembly GCA_948472305.1 of Vicia faba. NCBI lineage: Eukaryota > Viridiplantae > Streptophyta > Magnoliopsida > Fabales > Fabaceae > Vicia > Vicia faba. Next base: position 1,084,067,393 of record OX451738.1, on the reverse strand, counting down.
TTTAGGTTTACGCAGTGTGACAATACCATGACATGATGAGAGGAGGTTACTAGCTCGCACAATAAAGGCGTCGAGCTTACAACGTAAAACAAGCATGTTTTGTTTGTATTCGTTTATGTATGTGTTGACTTGTGTTTTAACAAGTTGAAACTGGACCTGTTTTAAATTCTCAAATTTTCACTTTTCAACTTGTTAATTCACTTTCACCCGTTTGTTTTGTTATTTCAATTTGTGTTTTTCTGCAAGCTTGTCGTGTTTAGCTTGAGGAAGTTTGTATGTTGTAAATATTATGTACATTGAGGTTGTGTATGGTAATTGTGGAGGCTGCTGCACTGTTGTTGCTATTTTGTTTTTTCTATAACTGGTGTAGCGCGCTAAGCGTGGTTTAGGCCGCTTAGCGCACTCTCTTGTATTGCGCCGTTGAAGTTTTTTTAGTGTTCACTTGGTCTTCCCTTTTCCTACTTTCACCAAGGCCTTGTAGTAGAAAATAAAATTAGTATTATTTTTCTAATTCTTTTTTGTTTGTCTTTTAGCTTGTTGTGAATAGCTTGAAGTCTCTTTTGGTGATTTTCCAAGTTTGAGTGTTTTAACTTGTGAATGCATGGTAATGATTTTGTTAAAGTTGTGTACACGTTCGAGGTATATGTTTATCGCTTTCTATATTTTATCATATTCATGATACTTATACTTTTTACAATTTTTATACCATTCATTCTTTTGTATACTTATTCATTTGTGAATCACTTTAGTTCATACCATTTTTGTGAGGTAGCTTTCCATTGTTCACATATGCTGGAGACCACAACTCTTGTTTTAACTGGATTTTATTATGTTTAATCTTTTGTTTGTGTTGATTGTATGGAAGCTTGAACATAATCAAGGAAAAAATTTTGTTTCATTTTAAGCACAACTACCTTGGCCAAATAGTCAATTCACCTTGTGAGTGTGTGATCATTAGTATCCCCTTTTGACCCTTTTTGTCGATATCCATGTTGTTTTTTCTAAATGCTTGTCTATGAGTGTTTAGTTCATATTTTTGTATGGATGTTGATTCTTTTATTTTCTTGAATCCTCAACTATGATTTTTAATTGAACTTTTACCTTGCCTTAGAAATTAGAGAGTATTCATATTATGATGATGGTTGAATTCAAGTTGGGGAGATGAATGTTTATGTGCTTATGTTGTTGATTGCTATGAGGTTTTAAAAGAAAGAAAAGGAAAAAAAAGTGAAAAATAAAGAAAAGAAAAAGAAAGAAAAAATAGAAAAAATTTGAAAAACAAAAAACAAAAAGAGTATGGAATAATATTGTGTTAATAAGTGATGTGTGTTGGTTTGAAGTTTGGAATGAAGAAGAAGTTTTATTGAAATTATTTTGCTTGAGACTTGGTGAGTTGATCACTTCCTTAGGTTTAGGAAAGTTTTTGTTTCGATTAGCTTTAGGACTTATCCTTTTTTGTTAACCAAGCCACATTACAACCTTTAAAAGCCCTCGAGATTCGTGCCTTTGTATTGTCAATATGGTTTTTTGGATGAATGCATAATTTAGTCTTTTGTTTGCAAGATTTTGGATGAGTGAAAATACCTTATTTTGTGTAATTTTCCCTTACCGATGATTGTTTTTGCTAGGTGTGATTTATTTGTAAACTAGTGTTGTTTTAGAATGTTTGGCATGTTCTTTGTATTAAGCATTCATTTCATGTTTATGTTATCGTCATAGTTTAATGGTAAGTATGTTTCTTCGTGTGTACCATTTTTTATTTAAACCATTGCATTTGTTTTCCATTTTTAAAACTTGTTGATTCATGATTCTTTGGTTGATTACTTTTGGTTCTTTGAGTTGTTTGGCTTTGTTTGAATATAAACAAGTTCAAGTTGGGGAGAGTTTGATAAGTGCAAATTATAGTTATTTTTGTATATACGTTTTGTTGTAAATATCGTTGAATAAACCACACTTTGGTGTAAATACATTTAGTTTGTGTTTATTTGTATTTTTGTGTACATAGTGTACCGTTTGATGTTTTTCCATTCATTTTATAGGTATTTGTTGCATTTTGGAGCATTGAGGAATAAGGTGTCAAAGACACGGCTCTGGATGCACGTTTTTAGAATAAAAGTTCAGTTTTGGGACATTCTGTCTAGGAGAGCCCGCTTAGCGCGTAGAAGCCGCTAAGCGTGAGTGCGCTCAACGCATTTTGAAGCGCGCTGCTTGCGTTTGACAATTTGGAAGAACCAAAGTTTTGAAGCCCGCTTAGCGTGGATAGCGCGCTTAGCACCGTTTAAGGCGATTTAGTGTGTAAAATAAGGAATTCGCGCTTAGCGTGCCAAGCCCACTTAGCGCAGTCTGCTGATATTTGTTTTATAAGTTCATTTAATTCATTTTTTATGTTATGGTTTTGCGGAAGTTTTTGCTCCCAACTCCATCAACCTTTAATTTTGTTAGGATTAGCTTAGATAACAATTATGGATCTTGCATACGGAGGATTCGGGGTGGATTGCTCTTTGATCGGAAGTGACAAATCGGTAGATTTGTGGTTCATTTATCTTTTTCTTTGTGTATTCTCTATTGGTTGAATTTGTATATGTATTTACTTTGATCTCATGTATATTTGTCTCCCTTAGTGTTATATAAAAATTGCTTTACAAATATTTGTCGATTTTTATCTTAGATTTTTTCTCCGTGCTAGGGATTTGAGTTGCTATAGACATATACTGCTTAGATTCTTATCTAGGATGATTATCTAATAGTGTGTGAATTCTAGAGAAACATTTAGAATTGGTATTCACTTAGGGTGTCTATGATTAATGCCTCTATATTGTTTGTGTCGCTTTGAGAGATCGTCGGCATAGGCGAGCACGATTGACTTATGTGTTGTTGAGGTGGTTGAGATATCGTTACTGAGCTGATGCAGTCGGCCTCTCAATTTGGGTTAGAAATGGCTTAGGTTGTGATTGACACGTGATAACATTGATGAATATTATAGATTGATTATAATAGGTCAATAGGTTTAAGTTTGTGAGAAGTATTATATATGCATGCTTGATTAGTTGTTCCTTTTTCCTTTTTATACATTTATTTTTTGTTGATACTTTTACTTTCAACCCATTTATCCCCAAACTCATTAACGATAGAATTGTCGAACGACGAATCAATGACCAATCTCTGTGGACACGATAGAATATAACCTATATCACCCGGTAAATTAATAACTTACTTTTTTCTTTCCGCTCTACAGCAACAACAATGGGCTCCAAGCAAGCCTGTCAAGAAATTTATTATGTCAGGGAGTTTCCATAATGGGGGTTTATCCGTTTGGTTCTGTGCCCCTTTGCTGTGAAGGTGAGGTTGAATGAATAATTATGCAGAGGCTTCAAGTGCGCTTGGACTTCAGTTTAGCCAGAGATCTTTGGTAAATGAGTTTTTCTTATTTCGGGCAAGAAATAACTCGACTTAGCAGTGAAGTTCATTCAGATCCGGTAGAGTACTCGACTGAGTGTCAAATAAAGTACTCGACTCTTTTATGAGGAGTGTCAGACTATAAATCTTTATAAGAGGAGTGTTAAATGAAGTACTTGATTGTTTTATGAGGAGTGTTAGACTACGACTCTATAAGAGGAGTGTTAAATAAAGTACTCGACTCTTTTATGAGAAGTGTCAGACTACGGATCTTTATAAGTGGAGTGTTAAATAAAGTACCCGACTTTTTTATGAGGAGTATCAAACTGCAACTCTTTATAAGAGGAGTGTTTAATAAATTACTTGACTCTTTTATGAGGATTGTTAGAATATGACTCTTTATAAGAGGAGTGTTAAATAAAGTACTCAACTCTTTTATGAGAAGTGTCAGACTACGACTCTTTATAACAAGAGTGTTAAATAAAGTACTCGACTCTTTTAGGGGGAGAGTCAAATTATGACTCTTTATAAGAGGAGTGTTAACTCGATCTGGGGGCCGGAGAGTGCAGGAGGCTGAGATTTAACTCAGATCCATGATCGTAGCTCCTTTCATGCAAATCTGAGAGACAATTAAAAGAGTTTAATTGGTTACTAGTAATGATTTATCAATTTCTTTCCCTGATGAGATGAGGGACTTTGTCTAATCAGTTGACTTGTCTTCTTTATCTCCTGGTTTATAACTTTTAAGTTTCTTCTTAGCATAGTGTGTGTCAGCTTCTTTTTTAGAGTTTAATTTCTTAAACATAATATGTATTGATGTTTCGAGCCCATCCTACCTAATTTTGAAATTAACAAGAGTATGTCTCCCGCCCACGTAGGGGAAAAGGATGACACCCATAAATTTAAATGATTTATTTTACAAACGGCAGATACTTTTGCTCGCCTTATTCAATGATAGGCATAATTGACTAAAACATAAACATGTGTTTTGTTCAGTTTGTATTTTGGTGCTCCTTGGGTAGTTTGGCACCACTCGATTCTTTGTAAGCCGAGTTTGATTTTTCTGCATAACAACTCGTACACATCCTTTATAGTTATGCTATTCATTTATGTTGGTATAAGCCCTAGAGGCCAATACTTTGGGTACTTGTATCGAATTATTTATTAATAATAAAAGGAATTTCTTTATTATTTTTGCTTTTCCAAAATAATAGATTCCCTATAATAGTTCGTTTGTTTAATGAAATATTAAGTTTGACTTAATCATGAGATTCCATTAAACATAAAAACACTATTCTTAAAATATTCGTAGTCGAGCTTTATTGCAAAGTGGAATAACATTAAAGCATTGAGATTATTATGAAGATAGACTGATGATCACACATCATGGATCATGGATAAGGAGTTATCAAGTCTTGACATAGGTATGAATATTAGGAGTAATATTTATACTAGATTGACCCACTATGAGAATACTACATAGAATGTTATGCAAGGTGTCATAAGTTATTCTCATGGTGATAATGGTGTATACCACCCTTCGACTTGAAACCACTGTGGACATTAGATGTGGAGTTAAGTACTTTATTGCTGATCAAGCATTATCCGTAACTGGATGACCATAAAGACAATTGATGGGTACTTCACAAAGCACGCTGAGAGACATGAGTTACCTAGATGGAATTTGTCCATCCTACATAACAAGATAAATATCTAAGGGCCCAATATTGAACTGGACAAGGGTGACACGGTTTATGCCTTGTGTTAAATATAGACGTAAGAGAAAAAGGATGATTGTACACACAAATATTATCACAGAAAGTTTTTTCCAGATCACATGACATTTTCGTGACTTGGATAGCAGTGATGTGTTTCTAGATACCGCTCACTATTTATTATGTTAAATGTGTAATTTAATATGATTGCCAACGTCACGAAAACCTACAGGGTCACACACATAAGGACGTGTCGATAAGAGATAGAGTAAATAAGAAACACCGTAAGGTACGGTGCACTTAAGTGAAATATGGAATGCGGTAAGATACCACGCGCTTAAGTGATATGCGGTATATCATAAGGTATGATACTCGTATACTTAATTGGGCTTTTAGCTTTCAGTCTTAATTGGGATTTTTACTTGTAGCCCATATAAGTGGTTCTATAAATAGAACCCTTGTGCTAAAGCATTCGACTTGATGAAAATTCGGTCTTGATTTCTAGCCGTATATTTTGTCTCATTCTCTCACTCAAAGTTTCCGTTCGTAAGCAGCTAGCACTATGTCCGTAAGTGATCTGTTCATGTGGACTGGGTAAAGACGTTGCTATTCATCAACGTTCGTGATTACAAAATCAAAGGTATGAATCATCACAAGAGGTAATGATTTCTATCACTGGCCATGCCCATTCATAAGGATCACTAAAGGAAAATTTTAATTTTCCGCTGCGTTTTGGATCACAATTTTCCTTCAGTTTATCCTGCAATGGTGTGCAAATTGAAAAACCTCCCTTTCAATAACAAGCAAGGTCGCTTTGGATGATATATATATTGAGTGTATAAACATGGCTTGTTTATTAAGAAAATCAAAGGTAACACTTTATTGATTCAAGTCTACGTTGATGATATCATCTTCGGTTCGATAAACAATGAAATGTGTGAAGAATTTTCATTGATGATGCAAGGAGAATTCAAGATGTCTATGATGGGAAAGATGAAATATTTCCTTGGACTTAAAATTAAGCAACTAAAAGATGGCATCTTCATCAACCAATCCAAACATTGCAAAAAATTATTAAAAAAGTTTGATATGGATAGTTTCAAAGTAATGAATACTCCAATGGGCTCCGGTACTTATGTTGATCAAGATGAATCCGGTGTTTCCATTGATATTACAAAATATCGAGGTATGATTGGTTCCTTATTAAATTTTATGGCAAGCCATCCTGACATAATATTTAGTGTTTGTCTTTGTGCTCGATTTCAAGCAAATCCAAAGGAATCACATCTCATGGTGGTAAAGCAGATAATGAAGTATCTTAAAGAACAACAAATGTCGGTTTATGGTATCCAAAAAGTAGTGTTTGTAACTTAAGTGTTTATTATGACGCGGATTATGCAGGTTGTAAAACTGATAGAAAAAGCACGAGTGATACATGTCACATTCTTGGAAATACATTAGTATCTTGGGTTTGAAAGAAACAAGCATGCGTTGCTCTTAACACGACCGAAGAATAATACATAGCAACAGGTAGTTGTAGTGCACAAATTATTTGGCTTAAGCAACAACTTTGTGACTATGGACTCGAGCTAGGATGCATTCCTCTATGTTGTAACAACACAAGTGCGATCAATATTACAAAAAATCCGGTCATGCACTCAAGAACCAAACACAATCACATACGACATAATTTCCTTCATGATCACGTGCTTCAAGGAGATGTCGAAGTTACTTTCGTAGATATTCATAATCAATTAACAGATATCTTCACAAAACCTCTCGCAAAAGATCTGTTTTACAAAATTCGACGGGAGCTTGAAATTTTAGATGAAAGTGACGTATGATTCTTCCAAAAAAAAATTATTCATTAAAATACTAATGAATCAAAGGTACATTCTTCTCTAAATATTTTTATGACCTATTTTTATAATAAAAAGTTACATTATACTCCCTCCGTTCCTTTTTAAGTGTCGTTTTAGAAGAATTTTTTTGTTTCTATTTAAGTGTCGTTTTTATAGTTTAATATTATCGTTTGTCAATTATATCCCTACTTTCTCAATAACTCCACTTCACATTTTCCATAAAATTAATTATTTTCTCAATTAGTTATTGGAAAAAGAGAGATGGTATATGATTGAATTTATTTGAAAAGAGAAAATAAATGAGGGTATAATAGGAAAAATAACTCTAATAATCTACTATCTTGATTGAAAAGCTTTATGCTAAAATGACACTTAAAAAGAAACGGAGAGAGTATTATTTAATAACATGTTTATGTGCTAATTTCAAAAATTTCATTGCAGATATTGAAAAATTAAGCTACTATTTTCTGCATTCATTCGGTAACCGGGTACCACATATAGGGTAACCGATTACCCTTCCTTGTTTTGACTTCGCTAGTTTGGATGTGAGGAGGGAACCAATTACTCCCCATGCGGTAACTGATTCCAACTGCTTGTTTTGCTGAACGTATTTCAATAATAACATGTTTTATTTTCTTTATTTTATTTATTACTTTTTGGTCTCTTATTCAAATAAGTGCTTTTAATTTTAAGTCAAATAAGTGTTATCACTTTCCAACACTCTCTTCATCTCTTCATCCTTCAAACATCTCTCTAACTCCTTTCAACTTCTACAAACCTCTTCCAACTTCTCTCATTCAAATCTCTTCCACCCAAATTAAACCCACTCATCCAAACTTCATTATAACCATTCCTTATCTCAAATCAAAACTCACAAAAACTTTCTCCTCCCTAGAAATTCGAAAATCCCCTTTCCAAACCTTAACTTTCATTTTCTCCAAATTCATCCATGGCTTCAAGAAAACTTAAGGGAAAAAGAAAAATTGATGAAACAAGCTCCGAACAAGATGAAAACCTCTCACATGAACCATCTTCAAAAGTTAAGTGGTGGTTTACCTTATGCCCGGTTAATCACTAAAATTCTGCAACATTGTGATATTGATCTGAAAAGAGAACCTAGGGAGGACATGGATGTGAAGGATTGTGAGATTAATGACAAAACTGCATTAAGGTATATCGGTATTGTATTGGACCGAGATGGGAAATTTCAGTTTCAGACTGCTTATCGTCCTCTTCCAATTCCGGTTGGCGGATATTCTCATGAAATAACTTACAACAAAATTTGCTCCGTTGAATCAACTATGATGCGTCATCACCAAGAGAACAAATTTGAATTCTCACCTCTTTAAAAAGAATGGTGAGAATTCTTCTTAAGCAAACCCAAAAGAAAGAAGTTCAAGAGGAAAATCAAGAGAGTGGTGAAGAAGAAGATGACGTGGAAGATGAAGAAAGTGGTGAAGGTGAAGAAGACGAAGCAGAGGACATGTCGGGAAGTGGCTGAAAATGTTATTTATCTTGCTTATGCTATTATGTTTTAAATTTCCTTTTCCAAGTACTTTCCTTTTATGCATATTTTGTTTTAAACAATGTTATATGTTATGTTAAGTATAACTTTGTGTTTGTTGTATGACATATGTGTATGACTTGTGATGTTATAAATTATGTATTGTGTTTACTTTGTGGTTATGTTTGTGTGCTAACTCTTAACATACATCATATTTTCTTATTTTTATCTTTTTTCTCCATTCCTTTTTGCTAATGACAAAGGGGGAGAATGCTTAATGTGTGTACGTATGTATATTTCTCTAACAATATTGTAGCAAGCAAATTTCAAATGGACTCTCATTCATGAATCAAGGGGGAGCTTTGATTTAAGGGGAGTTTCAAAGATTAGATAAATACAAGATTAGATCAAATTTCAAGAGTTGTCATCATCAAAAATGGGGAGAATGTGAAGTCAAACTTCCAAATTTGTTTTGATGAAGACAAGCTAACATATAAGGTTTGCAAAATGGAATGACTCAAGACATCTAGCATATCAAGTTTAAAGAATTATCCAAGTCTTAAGGAATTCTATCATTTGATTGATCATATTATCTAAGGTATAAGATTCAACTCTTAAATATGCATACAAGTGTTCATAATGATAGGTTCATACTTTGCATGATCCTTAAACATGTTTTGGTTTACAAAAATTGGACTTCAAATAATTTTCTAAAGTTTTTGTGAAATTCTGAGCTGAAGGGAATCGGTTACTCTTCCTGCTGTAACCGGTTTACCTTTGTTTTTGTTATGTTTCCAGGTTATTTCATAAGGGTGTAACCGGGTACACCATATGAGGGAACTAGTTACACTTGAACAAATTTCAGTTTTTTTTAAACGTTACAGGGTGTAATCGGATACCCTATATGAGGGAACCAGTTACCCAATTGAACAAAGACAAAATTCTGAAAGTGTTTATTTGAAATTTTTGTTTCTCTTGGAATAAACCATTGCATTCTTTTATTGATTATGCTCTTTTTTAGAGGTGTATAAAGGATATAAAAACTCTATTATTTCAGATTTCAAAACACCTTTTTCATCTACAATTCTAAAATATTTTCTAATCATCTCATCTTTCAAAATTCAAGTGTCTAAAAACCAGAATTTTAAGTGAAATTTTCTGCACTTAGTTTTCATTGAAAATTAAGATAAATTTCATATCATTCATTGAACACCTGTATAATATCAATGAGAAAGTTGTATGCTTGAAAGAGAAGATCAATCAAGTGATTGATACATTGTCTATATCATTCCAAACTCTTATAAAAATTCATAATACTTGTTATAACCTTGTTGTCCAGGATTGTTGGAAGCAAGAGAGTCATTAAAAGATGATTGTTCTCTTAGTGTACTTAGTAAAAATCCAAGAGGATTGTTGTTGGTGTTTGTGTTGGTCTTGTAGAAATTCTAAACATTAGTAAAATCTTACATATTGTAAGGGGATTAGACATACTCATTACTCCGGTTTAAGTATTCCACTACGGGAAACAAACTCCGGTTTAATATCTGCCTGCTAAAGTCAGTGGCACTGTTAGGTTTTCGAGCCACATTACAACGGTTGCTACAGCAACAGCTCGGCAGCGACTCCTAGGATCTGTTATGCTGCATATCACATAGGTATTTCTACCAAGCCGCTTGTGGGTAGTAAAATTACTTTCATTTACCGTCCAGCAGGCTCATCAAACCGATGCAGACAAAATTCACTTCCATGATAGTATCCTTCCGATTCAACTCCTGCAAAAGGACGCTTAGCACACGTCATGATTAACACCACATAACCTCATGCGAATTCGTATTCATTCGCTGTAACTTGACACACTAGGTAACAACTGACAACATTCACAACATGATTATAACCAGTTATTTAATTGGAATGGAATTATAAGATGACTCAATCATCACAATTTTATGAAATCACTTATCATTCTATGATGGTGACGACACTACAATTCACTTGTCAACCGGTGGAATATTATGTTATAAAAAATTTCATGGACCTGTGACTAGCAGTGCGAGCTTCATTCCCAAATCATGAGGCAGCTGTGAATTCTGCAGTGTAAGAATTCGGTAGCCCCAAGTCGACGAATCATTTCCATAGTTAATAAAACATACATCGTCCGCTTTGTTGAACCTGACTATCAGCCATATTGCTTCCCACTAAGGACACAAGCTCCATCCGACTGCAACTTTTATCATCATAACTCTGCTAATATGATTAGCAACCCATGCCATTTTCCAAATCAATCATCCAAATTTGAAAATACGCTTTTTTGCATGACAATAGTCCATTATAACCAGTAGGCAAAACCAATAGCAGTTACTTATCTTTTTGTAGTCATCTAGTTGTCTCGTGTTCTACACTTGGTCAGCACCTGATCGGCATCATGTAGCCCCTGCACAAAGCCTTGATATTTACCATAATGGAAGCTTTTTCAGAGTCTTCATTCGACTTCTCTTCGAGCCCTCAATGACTTTAACCTCTATTCAGGAATTTCACTGAACACTATGTGTTCTTCTGAGTTGTTTTACTGTTAAGGTACAAATCTCATACAATAACTCCACTGTTGTAATGTAAGTCTATTCTGACAGCTGTATCTTGCAAACCTTCCTTTGACGATATCAAGTTTAGCAGTAACAACAATAAATTAATGGGCAACGTTGCAACTTGCATTTTTCTAAAGCATGCCGAGCTTATCAATGGTTCCGTGTAACAAACTGAGTATGATTCAGTCAAAATCATTCATGTGTAGTAGTAATTAACAAGTAAACGGAGTAACTTATCTTTCAGTAATGATTTTGGAACATCCTCACTCTCTTTCAGTCGAACAGTCGACACCAATCCGTAGGGCTGGAATCTTGATGATATTTGAACATCATTTGTTGGCATATACCATCCCAGACTGAACCAACAGAATTCTTAATCCAGGCCCTAGGCTTGGATCTGAGTTAGCAATCATGAACTCGCCTCCTCCGCACGTGATAAAGCATCAGAATTGGAAAATGCTGGTACAAACGTCGCTTGGGGAATTCGACATCTGAATACGAATCTCCATTGCTGATGTCTCGATTTGAGCCGCAATAAGGGTAGATTTCTGTATAATTTTAGGGATTTGAGTGCTATGATGATGGTTCGTATTGATTCAAAATGAATGTCTTGCTTATCCCTTTGGCAATAGCCCCTCTATGAGTTTTCCTGTATGTTTGTATTATGCATCCCCTCCGTCTTTTCCATTCTCCAAGGATCATTTATATAGAATATTCCTTAGTCTAAGGGCCATTAAGCCATTTCGTAATGTTTGTAACCGCCTTCCATTATTGTAATATCTTCATTAACCAAGTGTAACTGCCCCGTCAAAGTTTGAACAAAAACTTATTGAATTATGTAAATGAAACATAGTTAGGCCAGGAACAACCCGGCCAACACAGCTAGGCCAGGAACAACTCGGCCAATAGAACTAGGCTATAACTAGTCAGTCTCTATCGTTTTAGCATTGATCAACATATATGGTTGTATTACTCGGCTCAAAGAATTATGGGATGTACAAATCTTATTTTCACTGACCTGTATCATTTTTTACATAGAAAATACAAAATATGTGACAGGATCAAAATATATCATATCATTTTAAATATTGTAAACACAAAAGAACAAATTATCATTGTTTTCAAAATCAAATGTATAAATTATCATTGTTCTCATCCAGACAGAATACACATGTACATTTTTAAAAATGACAAAACCATTTGTTCTGGAGAAAAACACTAAACTGAGTGACTTCTCTACAGGAATAAGGAGAGCCGCAATAAGGCAAATTTCTGTAGTATTTATGGGGATTTGGGTGTTACACTGAAGTGTTGAAATATCAGAAAAATACCTTGTAAACCATTCAGGGTCATGGGATCTATGAGCAAATGGAGACATCGAAGGAGTGAAATTATGATGTTTTGCAAACATCATAACATAAGTTGTAAAGCATTTCTCTAAATCTTTTCCCTCATCATCCGGGGTCAATCGATCCAATCTTGTTCACTCAATAGTTCGATTTTGGATATCTGAATTTGTCTCGTCTATTTTTCCAGAGGAGGAAAGTGAAGGTTCGAAGGTGGCGTTCAGCCACAGTTGAAGAAGTCAATACGGACCGGCTAAGAGTAAATTGGTCTCTTCTTCATAAGATTTTAGGTTTCTAGTAGCTCCCCCTAGACACGCATAAATTCCAACTAATATTAATTCACTAAGGCAAATGTTTTGACCAGAGTGAAGTTGGTTGACTAGGGTTAAGAATGTCCTAGCTACTTGCAGATATTTGCTACAGAAAACACATCGAGATAGCCATAACGCAAGAAAAGCTATGTGTTCCACGTCTGATACTTCTTCTCCTCCAACATGGTAATGAGCAATATATTTTATGAAGCCAACATGGTCAACATCGAAGCCAATAGATTTTTCCATTTGCTCAATGGGATCAAAGACTTCTCCAGTGGGTCGAAGCCTAGTTATAGCAGCAACATCAAAAAGAGTGGGAGTAATCATTCCACAAAGAAGATAAAAAGTGTTATAAGTGGTGTCCCAGAAGTTCAAAGACGCTATTAGCATGTGTTGGCAATAGCTTGGTCCAACTTTCGACAGCTGAATTAAGTAAAAAATATCCATGTCTTTCCAGACATGGGATTTATTTTGTTCGACTTTAGCCAGTCAATCGAGATATGGCTTGCTGTCCTTTATTAGGCATGATCTAAAAGGACCCATATATCTTAAGTTTTTATCAGCAAAGGTGAAGAGAATGATTACCTGGGATACATAGATAGCACATTGCTCTGCAGAAAGTGTATGCGTTGGCACAAATTTCTTGTTTCCAATTAGAGTAGGTTTTGATATGTGACCAACAAGAACGATAGCAACATCTTTGGTTTTCTTCAAGTCTTGAGCAAATTTGCTATCTTTTTTGGAGGGCGCCATTGTTGAAGAAAAGTTTGAGGTTTGATTGATTGTTGAAAGAAGAACAGTGAAGAAAATTGCAGATTCTTGAAGAGTTTGAGAGCAGAAAAATGTTAATTTGAAGAAGAGGGAAGTATTTATAATAAAAGGTGGAAAGAAACGATTCATTTTTCATTTTAACAATGAAATAGGTAGTGGGGCACGGGTCAGTGACTGATCAGTTGACAAAATGGTTAATTTTTGGAAAAACCACGATTTATACCTACTTTAATGTAGCAATTATGAAAATTTGAACTATGCACGTCTCGATGAGACATTTGGAAAGATGCTCATCATGACCATGACGTCACAACAATAATAGTCATCATGAGAAGAATTCTGCGTCGAAATTGAGACTTTGCAAAAAAATTCTGTTTCTTCAAATGTTGCAAAATAAACATTTTTTTGGGGAAATTTGTTGGCTAGAATTTCGACGGTTCGAAATATGGGATAAATAAGAGAATATCGAAGAAAGTTTAATTTTACAAAGGAAATGTGAAGGTTGTTACATATGGTTATCGACTGAATGACCAAATAAGAGTTGATAATTATTAAGTATTAACGAAGTCTTATTATTACGTAGTGTATAAGAATTAAGATATTTCAAGTTTCAAATTCAAATGATTCGACAGGTTGCGTTGTGGTGTTTGGCGCTTTGAATCAAAGACAGATTTGAATTCATATGCTTTGATCTTATCTAGAAGGACGTGTGGAAGTCTGAGGGTTCAAAGAGACATGTTGCGCTGAACGTGGCACTCCTGTAGTAAAAGACCGTTATGGTCGAAGTAGTATAAATTAAAATCTTAATATTAGATTTTAGTGTGTCCACTTTTGTACAAATTACTCATAAAACTCGAAGTATCGGTGTTTAGAGAAAAGAGTCATTGAGAATGTTCGTATGAATCACCATATTTTATTTAACTGTCAATTTATTTTTATCAGAATCCTTCTTATCCCTTTTAATTTTAAGTTGAAGTATTATTATTTTCCTATAATTAATTTATATAGAGTTTATGTCCTTTATACATTAACCATAACCTTTGAAAAGATAAACATTCGAGAGATATAAACCAACGAAACACAACACATGTCCTAGGATCAATCTAGCCGATCCTGTAAGTAACCAGAGTTTCTAGAATTCAGAAGACTAGTAGTTGTTTACTAATTTTCACGGTAAACAAATTGGCCCACACAGTGGGACAGTGTCGTGTTCGTGTCACAAAGTCTTTGTTTCACGTTTATTTTAGTTTATCTTGTTTGACATTATTGTATGAGATTAAGAAGTGGAAAATTAGCCAAAAATAACAGACAAATTTAAAAAAGAAAATACATTGGGAAGATGGTTAACCCACCCAGTAACAATGGATAACAACCACCCCCTTCGACAGGGGAAAGTACGCCTGTGTTGTCGGCAACTGAGTCTATACTTGTTTAAGAAAATAGGACGGGAACATCGACAAACACTTTCAACGATGCAATCCTGTCCCTAGTGCAGTCATTGGATTCCCTAGTAAACACAAGGCCACCAGGGACAAATAATTTCAGGAATTTTGCATCTGGGTTCACAATGCCAATGGAAGACCGTGACAAGATATATGGTATGCCAACATCAAGAATGGCAAGCCTTAACAATAGTACTTCAACATTTCCTGATCCAAGATTGTCAACATTTTCACCAGTACAAGGATCACGATTAGGAGTCAATAACATGGGTTAAAATGTTCGTCTCCCATGAGTCAAAATATTGGCGATGTCAACCAACAACGAAGGATTGAACAGACCAAGGTCGAACAAGCAATACCAAGGGAGGAACCAACCCCAAGGATATTCATGGTGAATAAAAATTAGGATGCAGACGAAGTTCTTCAACAGGTTTGACAAGACAAATACCTAGGGGAGAATAATATGGAAGCCATGGTCGAAAGAATAATGGCTCGAAATGGTGATAAATGTAGGCCTTCGAAGGCGAAACTATATGTCCCCTTTGTCTGAATATGTTTTACAAACAGAGTTACCCAGGGGATGGAAATTCCCAAAGTTCATAAAATTCTCTGGTGATGCCAACGAATCTACTGTCGAATATATATCCATGTATCTCACCGAGGTTGGGGACATAGAGAATAATGAAAATCTAAGAATAAAATATTTCCCTAGTTCACTAACTAAAAATGCTTTCACATGGTTCACTACACTCCCAGCAAAGTCCATCCATGATTGGACTCACCTAGAGAGATTATTTCATGAGCAGTTTTATATGGGATCATCAAAGATTAGTCTCGGATATTTGGCTAGCATCAAAAGGAAGTTTACAGAGCCAATTGATGATTATTTGAGAAGGTTTCACTTATTGAAGGAAAGATGTTTTACACAGGTGCTTGGACATGAGTTGGTCAAAATGACCGCAGGCGGGTTAGATTATTCCATTCGAAAGAAGTTAAATACCCAATACTTAAGGGACATGACCCAATTAGAAGATAGAGTTCGACAAGTCGAACGATTGAAGGCTGAGAAGGCTAGAGAAAATAAAAACAATACAAAACAAAGGATGGCATATGTCGAAGCCGAAAAAGACGAGCAAGAGATCTATAGTAACACTATTGGTTTTGAAGAAAGCAAAGTTTACTTGGTTGAATTAAAGCAAGCCTCACCTTATCCTTGTAAACCCTTAGCCCCTTCGAATGGGAAGAACCCTGTCGAACCTGAGAAAAATGATAAGTTCCCTAAGAAAATATGTACCTTCGACATAACAAAATTTGACAAATTTTTTGATGTATTCATAAAGGATGGCCAGATGATTGTGCCACCTGGTGCCAAAATTCCTCCGTTAAAACAACAGAAGGAAATAGGTTTTTGCAAATATCATAATTTTTTGGGACATAAAACCTCACACTGTTTTCTTTTCAGAGATCTGATTCAGAATGCTATCAACAGTGGGAGATTGAAGTTTAGAGAGAAATCTAAAATGAAAGTTGATTCTGACCCCCTGTAGAATATTAACAATGGGAGATTGAAGTTTGGCAAGAAAGCTAAAATTAAATTTGATTATGACCCTTTGCAGACTATCAACAACGAGAGATTGAAGTTTGGCGAGAAAGTTAAAATGAAAGTTGATTCTGTCCCCCTGTAGACGACATAAACTTACTATGGTGAGCCTTCCGACATCAATATGGTGGAAGTTACTGAAGGCCACATTGACGAACAACTTGGGAGGGATCCTAAGGCTGCATAAAACTATGAAAGAGTCCATATTTCTAGAAACAACCGCAATTGGAAGGATCCTAAGAATGCTTTAGTGTTCGACAAAAGAGGAGTTCCGAGGAGGCCTGATAGCCCCTACCCCAAGGCAAATTAAAGGTTAACCTTCAAACCTCCTGCAAATACCCTTAACAAATAGATGGGTGAAACCAACAAATAATAGGGGATAGGGGCAAAACAAATGGAAAATTTTTTTAGTTTGGAAGAGTCTCTTCCATTGCTTACAAGAAAGAGTTTCAAGTATCAAAACAAAAAGCTTATCAATCTACGAATTACAAAGGCAAAAATCCAATGGCTAGGTCTCAGTGGAGGAGACATCAAAGGATGAAGAAAGCTCAAAGATAGATGACAGAAAATTAGATTGGTGAGTCAAGTATCAATCAACTCCATCCAAAGGAGAAAAATGAGGAAAATAAACCAGTGGGGCAAAAGTTATTCTCTCTAAAGAAAGAAAAGATCATCCAGAAAGTGCAAGATGGCTCAGTCGAAGATGATGACATGATCACTGATGATTTTGACTCAGAAGATGAGATGTCTCTGGGTTTAAATTGTAACATGGTCTTAGTGCTCCCCCATAAGTAAAATCAAGTAATAGAGGCCGAAGAAGACAAGACAGTCGGTGAAGCTGGAATGGCCCGACATAGTCCAGTTTGCTACTATGTCATGAATAATAGGGATGTCGAAGAGCATAATGCATTCTTCGAGTGGCCAGATGTTGTAATGAATAAACACTTAAATCCCTTGTTTATTAGGGGAAAAGTGAAAAATACAGTGGTGAACAAAATCATGGTGGATGGTGCCGCAGCTGCGAACCTATGCCTCAATGCATGTTGCGAAAGATCGGGATTTTCGACTTAGATATGAAACCACATAATATGGTCCTATCCAACTACAAAGGAAAAGTGGGTCATACCTTGGGTGTGATCCAAGTTGATCTCACCATAGGATCCATAACAGGACCCACCATGTTTATGGTGATAACATCGAAGGCTAACTACAACCTCTTATTGGGCCATGAATAGATACATGGCATATGAGCAGTACAATTATCCCTCCACCAAAGGGTGGAAATCTAGAGAGAAGACGGGATTGTGGAAAAATATTGAGGAGGATCAAAGTTACTACCTGGAAGAGATCAACACTGTCGATAGAAATAACTTTGACATAAACCTTATAAATATAAGCCCCTGTGCTCCAGTAGACGTGGCTTACTCTCCAGTAAGCAATGCATTATACTTCTTAAACCTACACCCAACCTATGGTTTTCAATGGGATAGGAATATAATGGGCAAAGAAAATGAAGTAGAAGGAGTACCTGGACTTCGGACGACTGGCTGGAGCAAAGAAGACATTGATAATGTCTGAGTCGAAGTACTTCGAAAATATTTCAGCCTATATGGCTGAAAACAAAATGAAAATGGCCTTTGGAGGCTGAAGTAAAATATATGGCCGTCGAAGCCATTGACAAAGAAAACCACATACAGGGACCTGAACGAAAACAATTCCCTTGAGGGACAAGACCAGAAGCTGGATGCAAATTATGACGAAGAGCCTTTGGTATTTGAGAAGGATCCAGCAATGCCAAGCACAAAGATGATGGCATAAGATCCGCTTGAAGAAGTAGATTTGGGCGACGGGTCCACCAAAAAACCCACATATATCAACATGAAGCTCAACCCAGAAACGAAGAGGAAATTGATCCAAATTCTAAAAACATACAAAGATTGCTTCATACGAGACTATGATGAAATTCCCGAGTTAGGTAGAGACCTCGTCTAATTGAAGCTGCCCATACAAGATGGAAAAAAGCCTATCAAGTAGACTTTGAGGAGGTTCGCACCTAAAATTCTCACAAAGATCAAGGAGGAGATCGAAAGACCCCTTAGATGCAAAATCATTAGGACCACAAGGTGTTTTAAATGGATTACTAATATAGTACATGTTATTAAAGAGAATGGATCCTTGAGGGTTTGCATAGATTTTCGTGATGTAAATTTTGCAACCCCTAAGGATGAATATCTAATGCCTGTGGCAGAAATGCTGATTAATTTAGCTACATGCTTTAAATACTTTAGTATGCTTGATGGATACTCTGGTTACAATCATATGTTCATTTCTGAGGAAGATGTGCCCAAAACAGCCTTTTGATGCCCAGGGGAAATAAGCACTTACGAATGGGTGGTTATGCCTTTTGGTTTAAAAAACTCTGAGGAAAACTACCAAAGGGAAATGAATTCTATATTTCATGATTTCATTGATACTTTCATACAATTTTACATATACGACATAGTAGTAAAATCTGTGTCAGATGAAAGTCATTTGGATTATCTTTGACAATCATTCGAAAGAATGAGGAAACATGCATTGAAGATGAATCCCCTTAAGTGTGACTTTTTGTGCATGAAGGTAATTTTCCGGGCTTTGTGGTCCACAAGAAGAGCATAGAGATCAATTAAAACAAGATGAATGCCATTATGGAAGCGAAAGTTCCATCAATAAAGAAAGAGCTGCAATCTCTGCTTGGGAAAATAAACGTCTTGAGAATGTTTATTTCAAACTTAAGTGGATTCACTCAAGCATTCTCTCCCCTTCTAAGCCTAAAATATGTAGCTACGAGTTAAGGCAATACCATCAAGAGGCATTCGACGGAATTAAGCAATATCTTATTCAATCTCCATTACTGGAGCCACCTTGTAGAAATAAGTGTATGAGACCGTATACTTCTGCATCAGATGTAACAATAGGTAGCATACTCGCATAAGAGGATGAGAATGGTATCGAAAGAGACATATACTACCTTAGTCGAGTGCTAAATGATGCAGAAACTAGATATAGCATTATAGAAAAGTTATGTTTATGCTTGTATTTCTCTTGTACAAAGTTCAAAATATTATATAAAGCCAATTGATGTCTATGTTTCTTCACATTTTGACATCATTAAACATATGCTTTCAAAACCAATTCTGCATAGTCGAATTGGCAAGTGAGCTCTTTCCCTAACTAAGTATTCCTTTACTTTCATGCCTTTAAAATCCATGAAAGGAAAAGTAGTATCAGACTTTATTGTAGACCATGCAATGGTCGAAGTTCCACAGGACTATGTTGAACTAGAACCTTGGAAGTTATTCTTCGATGGTTATACTCATAAGGATGGAACTAGTGTTGGAGTTTTTATTATTTCTCCTGACAAAATTCCAACAAAATTCAAGTACAAAATAAACGGTTCCCCTTGTTCGAATAATGAAGCAGAATATGAAGCCTTGAAAGTCGGACTTGAAGCTTTGTTGGAATTGGGGGAAACAAGGGTTGAAATAAGAGGAGATTCTGAATTGGTGGTTAAGCAAATCACTAAGGAGTACAAGTGCATAAAGGATGAATGATCTCAAGGAGTTCTTAGAAATTTTAGAAAGCTTGTAATATGCTCTACATCCCCTCTTTGAATCACTTTTGAAAATTACCCTTGGAACTATATGAAAAATTGCCATGAAGTTAGATCAAAATCCTGCCTAAACTAGGGCAAAATTTTCACTAAGTGTTTAGTTTCAAGACCATGACTTCATGAATTAATAACTTGAAATCCAAATATTTCTAGGAGAAGTTGTGTAAAGAAATGTTGTATATCTCATGGAGATATACAACTTTCATGTTGAAAGTTTCTTTTGAATCATCTTGCATCATGGTGAAAAATTGGCTCAAAGTTGTGAAAAAACATGAAGTTTTCAACACTTAGAAAAATTTCTAAGTTTGAAAACTTTGAATTTTCAAAATGAAATCTTGACTTTTTGATTTCTTGATGAACAAGTTTCATATTTTGACATGTTTTGATGAATTGTGATTTTTCACACTTGATTTTGACTAAAAAGTCAAAGTTTGACTTTTCAGTATACAGTTGACTTTTGATCAGTTGACTGAAAATCAACTATCAATCAAATAATCTTGAGCAAAGTTTTGAGTCATGCCATTAGGTAAAAATGATGAAATTTAACTCTTGAGATCATGCCTCAAACCAATTAACCATTTGCTAGGTAAAAAATCAGAAATTTCCCTTTCTCAGTAAAAACCCTAATTTTGACCATTTTGCCCTTTTGATGATTTGATCAAATTTCTTGAGGAATTATGGTACAAAATTGATCAAATGATACATATGAGTTTATAATGTTTATATGGATAAAAAATTATGAAGTTTGACTGTAAATTGGCCACAGTTGACTTTTTCCCCAATACAGCTGATTTTTAGGTCAACTGCTCAATTGACTAAGCAAAAATGTGATCCAAGGCTTGAAACTTGACATGAGTAATCTTGGGGGTTCATAATGATTCATGAAAGTCCTATGAGGCATTGAAAGTTCAATTATACTTGTGCAATCTCAAACCCTAATTTCAGTCATCAGTGTTTAAGGAGGTGTCTTGAGCTAATCAATCCTTGTGCAGTCTTGAACCCAAGGAGATCTTGTGAGAAAATATTTGATAAATGAGAGGGAAAACTTTGGGGTACAACACTAGGGGTTAGTAATTGAGAGAAAAAGAAAGTGAGAGGGTGTCTCATTTTTAGAGGGAATCCAAAATATAAAGTCATTAGGTAGTGTTATGAAAAGGCATTGAACAACATATGATTTGTTGTTGCTTGTAAGAATAATTTTACTAAGCTAATAATAGTGAGTTTCCTTTCTTGGGTTGGAATTCAACCCTCCAAATGTAAGTGCAGGTTGCATCGAACTGGGTTACCAATTGGTTGTGTTGTTTATTTCTTTCTGCTCCAACATTTTTTACAAGTTAATTATGATGACTCTGGTTTAACTTGTCATACCAGTTGTTAGGACATCACGTGCAACTTCTGTCCCTTGAGGAACAAAATTCCAATTGGTATTAGAGCATGCACCCTAGCCTGTTGGGTGAGATCCAGGGAAGATAAATTTTTCTCAAATGGACACAATGAAAGATGAATGGTCTATCAATAAACCAAATATTTTGGATGGCACCAACTATGATTATTGGAAGTAAACGATGTTTGTCTTTCTCAAATACATGGGAAATAAATCATGGAAAGTTTGTGATAAAAGGATGAAAACATCCAGTGGTTACTTTTGTAGATGGTACAACCAGTTTGAAAGCAGAAGATGATTGAACTGATGCTGAATATGATGAAGCTCTTGGAAATTCCAAGGCTTTGAATGCTATTTTTATTGGCGTGGACAAGAACATGTTCAGGTTGATCAACACATGTTTATAGGCTAAAGAAGCATGAGAGATCCTCAAAATTGTACATGAAGGCACATACAGAGTTCGTATGTCAAGTCTACAACTCCTTTGAGTCTATCAGTGAATTCCACATCAAATTGCATGATATTGCAAACACTTCCTTTTCCTTAGGAGAAAATGTGTCTAGGATAAAGCTTGCCAGAATAATTATCAGATCATTTCCTAAGAGGTTTGATATGAAAGTGACTGCCATTGAAGAAGCCCAGGATTTGATCAACATTATAGTTGATGGACTCATTGGTTCACTATAAACCTTTGAGATCTCCATCAATGATAAGACTGATAAGAACAACAAAGGTATAACCTTTGTTTTCGACAATGATGAATAAAGTCAAGATGATAAATAAGAGATCTTGTTAGATGTTATAGCTCTTCTTGGGAAAAGTTCAACAATTCCTTGAAGTATCTGGACAGAAAGTGGAGGACAAATGTCCAAGACAAGAGGTTCAACATCAGTCCCCAAAATAATGGTAGGAGTGAAGAAAAACCAAATGATGGTAAGTGTGCTCAGTTATTTGAATGTAAAGGCTTTGGACACATTAAAGAATAATGTCCCGCCTTTATAAAAAGACAAAAAAGGGATTATTTATCTCTTGGTCTAATTCTGATGATGAAAGTGAGGGAGAAATTACAAACAATGTGATGACTTACTTTAGTAGATTTGAGTCTTAAGGTTAGTACAATTATGAAGACCTGACTGAAGAAGAGCTTAATGCATCATTCATGCTACTACACACCCAGTGAGAAGATGAGTGCTTAATAATAGACAACCAGAATAAAACTGTTCTGGACTGGGCCCACCCTGGCCCAAAGCGCAGATAAAGACCCAATCCAAGCAGTCTCCTCGAGGAATGCGCACCCGCGAATCACCGCCGACGTTCCCGACCACAGACTGTAGCCACGATGCCCGCCATTGCCTGCGACATATACTGTCCCCGACCAAGGGAACTCCAGCTCGAGTCCTGCTCGAGAACTCTCCCCGTAGGGCAGACTCTGTCCATTCTGACTGTTATCAAGTCCTCTAAACTCCGGAAAGACCGCCTCTTCGTCCCTTCGTATTCTTCGCAGAGCACCACCAGGAAGGGGACCACGTACGGGGCCCCACTACACACGTAGAACCTGGAAGTTCCTTTATTCGGCCAGTTCTGGTCAGCCCAGTGAGGGGACCTTGGCCCAACACTAGGGGCTATAAATACCCTATGTTCCCAGAGGGTCAGATTTTCATCTATTACGCACCTATACACTTATTTCCTGCTCATTCCGTCTCTCATTTTAGCATAGGAGTGTCTTGCAGGTACCCCCCATCTCACTCAAATTCTGCCCGAGCCAGTCGTGACGGTCCAAGTCTGATCAGGTACGATCAGTGGCGTCGTCTGTGGGAAACTAGCTTCCCCGTCTTGCAAACTCTCGAAGACCAAAGCTCAAAATCACCTCCTACCGTCATGGCTGACCAAGTTCGGGATGACCAGAACATCCGCGTCGTCGACGTCAACAACAACCTCGCAGATAAAAACGGAATTCCTGACAACACCGGTAACCCCGACCATATCACACTCCCCGGGCCCTCGGTCCACCACGACAGAGCTACTGCCTCATCTTCTTCAGTCCCTCTGCCACTCGAAGAAGACAATACGGCTCCCCCAAACTATCTAGCTGCCCAATTTCAGGAAGTCCCTATCCCCGCCAGGGCAGATGCCACGACCCGCGCACTATTTGCGGTGATCAATCAAACCAACTACCTCATCTTTGCCTAGAGGGAAAGATTGAGGGCGCTAGAAGACGATAGAAGACCCGCGAGGAGACACAGGAGGCCTCAGACCCCACCTTCTCGAGTAACCTAGGTACATATCCCGTCTCCCCCGCAGAGACAATACAGAGACACCTCCCGAAGCTTGTCGCCCCGACCGTCGGGGAGACGACCCCCCTTGGAGAGGCAACCCGTCATTGAAACCGAAGGGCGCAACCATGGCCCCACACGGCAAGAAAGAAGACACTCTAGAGACAGGCACGGGAGAATGGACCAACAAGCATCCCGCTCGAGGGGCACCCAGCACGACCAGGACCGTCGGTGTGATACGGTGGGAGAACTGACTTGAAGTTTTGCGTTTGTGTTCGCAAATGTTTCAGTTTAGCAAGAGTCGCCACCGACTTTTTATTTTATCCTAAGGAAAGGTCAAAAAGCACAGGAAAGACCTTTGAGATGTTTCCGTGGGTTCGGGGGGGGGGGTAGATTATGAAAAGGGAAGGTGATAACACCCTTTTCATCCATGGTTATCCATGGGCTCTTAGTTACTTGTTTTAGATCACTTGCCTTGCTTTTCAATTGTTTGAAATGGTGCTTTGTGTGTGTGGTTTTGAAAGATGTTTTTGAAAAGAGGCCATCATTGTGGCAACCTTTGTAATGATTTTTGTTTGAATATATACAAAGGTGTGTGTCTTTTTGAAAAGATAATTCAATGTTTTGAAAGTTGTTTTGAAGTTGTGTTGTGATGTGTGTTTGAAAAATGGCAAGGATGTTTTGCAAGATTTTTGATCAAGTAACTAAGAGTTTGTCTACCCTATTTTACTCAAAGATCTTTCTTTTGTTTTTAACCCTTTTAACAGTGTTGTTTCACCATTGTATTTGGTGAACAACCTTGTGGTAGGATGTTTAACGGGACAGGCGCGAGTCATCGTATTGACCATGATAGCAATGTTGTGAGATGTATTAGCACTTTTCTTTTAGGGACTAATATCATTTTGAAAGGCAAATTTGATAGCGTCATCGAGGGACTATAATCTTGTATTTTGATTGTTTGTGCTAAGACATCCCACATGCATAACATGGTCATTTTTTAGGCAACAAGTGGAATTACCCTAAGGGTGCATGTGTGCAAGTGTGTTTGATTGCATGCATTTGTATTTGATTTTTAATGATCTACTTGTTGATTTTATCTTGCCATACATATCCTAATTACTAGCATTTGTATAAAGCAATAAAAATGCAAGAAATAAATACTACACTATTACAACCATATTGAAAGGCAAGAAAATGTAAAGGAAAAAATAAGATAAAAGTAAGAAAAATGAGTGTCTTTCGACCCAGGCAGTAACACCCTTCGATTTGCATTCTACTGGCCTCCTTCGATTGGGACTAGCACCAGTGAGGTTATGGCCTTCGATTGGGCTTTGGCACCAGTCAGGTCATGTACTTCGATTGGAGGCTGGCACCAGCATGGGAGTGCCTTTCGTCTGAGCCTGGACTTAGTGCAAGTGTGCCTCTGGCTGGGTCTTTCTGCCTTGTTGCCTTCTTCGATTGGGCCAGTGGAATCAGTGTGAGCGTGTCTCTGGATGGGCCTGGAAGTCAGTGTGGAAACCAAAGGCTTCGTTTCATACTCATGTCTCCTATTTCTTTCGTTTGAACTTTTTGAACAGCAACATGGCATAAGGCCATGCTAGTATTGCCTTACAATCAGTTAACACTTAATGCATATTTAAGTAAACAAGTAGCAAACGAAAGGGGTTAGCTCTGAAAACATATTAAGTAGGTGGAAACGAAAAGAACCAAAGTGTTACGTACATGTTTTGAAATGAAAGGGAAGATTATTCACATACTATGCCATGAAACGAAAAGGTTCAAGGGTAAGAGTGACTTACCTTGCTTCAGGCCTTGAATGGATGTGGGACCTTGAGTGGAGGCCCAAGGTTCTGGATTTGAAAGAGTGGGCCAACAGCTGTGCTGGGAATGCTGGATTCGAAGGAAGGAAAGAAACAAGTCTTATGTTTATTTCCAAACTGGATTCAAAGGATACTGAAGAGTATTTGTTCTTTAGAATTGAAGGAAGTAAGTATGTGATTCTGGGTTTGTTCTCACAAGTGTTGAAGTGTTTGAGAATTTTGTGGTGTGTGAGAATTTTGAAGATACATTCTCCTCCCTCTCTTTTCTTCTTTGTAAATGTTCCTCTATTTATAGAGAAAGAATGGACATGTTGTCCCAAGCCAGCCTTGCAACTAAATGATAAAATAATGTAACGTGAAAGTACCTGTGGGGGCCTCTTGGCAGTTGGGGTGCAGAAGATAATAATAAAATAAGGCCCAGCTGGAAAGTAAATGTCCACTTGTGCCACAAAAGCAAGATGAACGGTTCATATGGGTTGCTTCATTCTGAAGGAAAATAAGCGCAAGGCTCAAGTCAAACTTTTCTAAAAGGTGGTACTGTGCTATTAAGTGCAAGTGGTCTTAGACAGCAAATGGGTACAGGCCTAAAAAGGGAAGACACGTGGCCTAGCATATGGGTCTATATGTTCAACTTGATCTTTTGAGTCGAATCCTCCATCTTTCTACACCTTTCAACCAGACTAGGACAACATGGCATTCGTTTTCACCAGCTGTGTGTCCTTCGAATGGACCAACTGTGTGTTCTTCGAATGGACCAACTGTGTGTTCTTCGAATGGCCCTTTTCAGAAGGTTATTAACTTCTGAATCGAAGGAAGCTTTCAAAACATTATTGACTTTTGAATTGAAGAAAACCAAAAGGAGGCCTTTACTTCCTGATTCGAAGGACATTCCTGAGTCGAATGCAAGAGTGAGATTGAAGCACACATGTTCGAAGGAAGCCTTTGCCTTAGTCGAAGCTTGTGGTCGAAACAAGTTTACTCGAAGGAAGCTAATGCCCAATTGAAGCTTGGATCGAAACAAACATATTGCCCAATCGAAAGCTCGTGTTCAAAGGAAGCATGTGGATCGAAACAATCATAAAGGGAGTCATTTCCTTGTGTCTTTTTTAGCATGAGGGAAGTTCCTGGCTTCTGAGTCGAAGGGTGTTCCTTCAAGGGAAGCAAGAACTTAGTCAAATCTTGTATGAAGATATCTCTTGGCTCAAACAAAACTTTTCAGAGGCAAATTCTGCAAGAGGCCCTTGGTGCAAGTGGAATCGAAAGATGTTTCAAGTCCAAACGAAGGATGCATGCAGGCAGTAGACTTGTCCAGTTGAAGCAGGCTTGCAGGCAACAAACTTGTCCATTCGAAGGGCTGAGTTGAAGGAGGTTTCAAATCCAAACAAAGGATGTACCTAAGTTGCCTTCGAAGGAGGTTTCAAATCCAAACGAAGGATGTATCTAAACTGGCATTCGAAGGAGGCTCTTTCTCAAAACGAAGGATGTAATCCAAGTTGCATTCGAAGGAGGCTCTTGCTCAATTGAAATTTTCATACAGGCACACAGAAGGTGAGTGCCCAAACGAAGACTTGCCTTGCAGGGGGTACATGTGACCAGTAGGTCATGGCCTTCGATTGAAAGCATGCAGGCAGCAAAAGACACAAACAAAACCTGCAACAAGAAGTCACATGCCCAGGCGAAAGACGCACGCTATCAACCACTTTGAGAAATCAAAGGAGGCTAAGAGTCAATTGAAGGGTGCTGAATCGAAGGAGACCTGTTTTCCTCCAAATTTGTCAAAATGTTATTTTTATCTGTTTTCTCCATTTTTGTCAGTTTCCTTTTAATTTTGGTACTGGAAAATTCCAAAGTACTTGTTCAAGCTTGAACCTTGAAAATCCTTGTAAGAAAAAAAAGCCTTGAGAATTGAGAGGGTAAATTTTGGGGTACAACAGCTGCCCCTATTTAATCTTCTTGAACCTGAAGAGTTATATTGGTAAGTTTGCCTTTCGCGACTCGAAGGTAAAAGAGGATTAAACACTAGAGTGCCCATAAATTTTCACTAGTCAACATCTAGATGAGGGAATGGGCTTAAAGATGCCATTTGGAGATGTGACCGAATCTTGTCGGAGATGGGCTTAAAGATGCCATCCAAGAAATGATAGAAAGTTGTTGGAGATGGGCTTAAAGATGCTATCCAAAAGTGATTGCTGGGATGTATTTTTTTGTTGGAACTTAATGATCATCAGAGTGGCGTCCGTATCCGGAGCGTATCTAAACTGTATCTGAAATCTCAGCAGGATGATGAAGGAATCTTGGACGATTACTACCTCAGTAGGATGATGAAGGAATCTTGGACGATTACTACCTCAGCAGGATGATGAAGGAATCTTGGATGACTACTACCTCAGCAGGATGATGAAGGAATCTTGGATGACTTCTACCTCAGCAGGATGATGAAGGAATCTTGGATGACTACTACCTCAGCAGGATGGTGAAGTAATCTTGGATGACTTCTACCTCAGCAGGATGATGAAGGAATCTTGGACGAGTACTACCTCAGCAGGATGATGAAGGAATCTTGGATGACTACTACCTCAGCAGGATGGTGAAGTAATCTTGGATGACTTCTACCTCAGCAGGATGATGAAGGAATCTTGGACGATTACTACCTCAGCAAGATGATGAAGGAATCTTGGACGACTACTACCTCAGCAGGATAATGAAGGAATCTTGGATGACTACTACCTCAGCAGAATGATGAAGGAATCTTGGATGACTACTACCTCAGCAGGATAATGAAGGAATCTTGGACGATTACTACCTCAGCAGGATGATGAAGGAATCTTGGACGATTACTACCTCAGCAGGATGATGAAGGAATCTTGGATGACTACTACCTCAGCAGAATGATGAAGGAATCTTGGATGACTAAAACCTCAGCAGGATGATGAAGGAATCTTGGATGACTACAACCTCAACAGGATGATGAAGGAATCTTGGATGACTACAACCTCAGCAAAATGATGAAGGAATCTTGGATGACTACAACCTCGGCATGATGATGAAGGAATCTTGAATGATTAAACCTCAGCAGGGTGATGAAGGAATCTTGGATGACTACAACCTCAGCAGAATGATGAAGGAATCTTGGATGACTACAACCTCAGCAGGATGATGAAGGAATCTTGGATGATTACTACTCCAAAAGGTAATGACTTTTATTTGTCGATCGATCTTTCCTGAAAAGGTAAAGAGTTAGTTGTATGCAATGTCATGATGTATGCATTGTGTAATGATGTTCTCAAAATAAATGAGATTTATGTTATATGTATTTTGTATGCATATGCTATGAATGTTGTTGAAATGTAATTTTGTCTTGGAGAATAAATCCTTGACTAGTGTTGAGAAGTTAATAAATCCCAGATTGCTGTTGAAGAGTAGGTGTGTCTTCAAACTTTGCTTAGAATGTTTCCACTGAGGATTCCTGTTTTATTGCTTGAGGAGAACTCCGCTGGGGGATATTGAAAACTCTGTGGGGAGTATGTTTATTTCTGCTTGGGAAAAGAGTTTAGGAGTCTCAGTCGTCCGTTGCTCTACTGGGGAGTCGAAGTTGAACTGATATCTGGTCGGGTCCAGGTTTCACAGTAACTTGCTGGGGATTGTAGAGTAGTCTACTGGGGAAGAGGAGTTGTGGTACTTTGATTTGTAGTAGTCAGAGAGGCAAACTCAAGCTGGGGAATCCTGGTGTTGTTGGGGAAATAAACCCTGTCGTCAGTCCGCTAGAGAGGTGACATCTTCGTTGGGGGAAGTCCTCGAGGATTCTTGAGGTTGATTCAGCTGGGGAAAGGGGGTCAGAGATTATACTCTTGCTGGGGAATCATCCTATGAGAAGGACTTTGGGGAGACTTGTCATTGCCCCTAGTAGCGAATGTTTGTGGCATTGCTAAAAAGTTTGATTGTACGCAAACCTTTGTTGGGATTGACGCTCAATGTCCCAAGTGACGGAGATGGAGACCTGCCCCTGGTTACTCTGCACTTCTTTGAGAGATTTCCTGGAATCTTGACTGGACTGCCCCAGGTGTGCTGGATAGTGACATGTCATGCCCCCTTGCTGATAGGAGATTTGTCAATGGAAGTGTCATCCTTTTTGAAGTGATTTTGTTCACTGAGAGGGCTTTCGTTCATCGGATATTCGTTGTGTGAATTTCTCCGCTGTCAAACAAATAGCCAAATGCAAACAGTGATATTCAAGTAATGCAAAGTTTATGCTTGTCTTGAAGTTTTGAAAAATGCATTTTTAGCAAGTAAAGAAGTTTTGTAAGAAAAATTTCAACTCAGGATTTTGAGTAAAGCCTTACAGGAGTCAGGATACCTTTTGTAACAGTATGCTTTCGAACTAACCCATGCTTCAATTAGGACTTTTGAAGGGTTGTAACGTGGCTTGGTTCACGGTTTTAAGAAACAAAGGATAAAGGCTCAAAGTATATTTGTACCCACCCGCTCTTCGTGATGTTCTTCAATCCAAAACTCAGTTAATTGTGCGTCGAACTCTATTCGAATTTGGAACGACGTTTTGGTGATGGTTCACACAAGTTTGATTTTGGAAGGCAGTCATCATTTTTTTTGCAACATGTTTCATGTTGTCGAGGATTTGTAGTGACCTCTTTCTTTTGATTCGTTATCCCTACCTTTTGCCTGACTGTTCCTGTTTTCGAGATTACAGTCAACGGGATGCCCCAGCTTTCTTAAGCCTCCTTTGTAGGTTTTGGCTCAGTGGGCTTTTCTCTTTTGAGAGATAATGACTGCCCTTGAGATAAGGAACCACCACTGTCTTTTGGTTCCAAAGGAATGTTTTTTTTTGATGTCATTCGCTGTATTACGAGATGAGAGTTTGCAGCTTAACACGCACTTTGAATTAACTGAGAGACTACCCTGCCCCAGGTTTAAAGGTTTCAATTTGTGTTTAAAACAGAAAACTTCTACTTCTTTGGCTCGAAGGGGTTGACTAGGGATTATCTTCCTTATAACTCCAGTGTTTAGGATTTTAAAGAAATGCTTGTACATCGTCAGCAAGGTCTGTTC
Organism: Vicia faba; assembly: GCA_948472305.1. NCBI lineage: Eukaryota > Viridiplantae > Streptophyta > Magnoliopsida > Fabales > Fabaceae > Vicia > Vicia faba. The sequence goes on along the minus strand of OX451738.1, from coordinate 1,084,036,668 downwards.
AAAAGCATACTGTATGAGATTATGGCATTGTTTCGTCATCCTCCCTCTAAAGGCTTGTAACTTTTAGCAAGAGTTGAATGTCATAAAGAAAGTAAAAAGCATAGTTTAAATGTAATGGAAATGAAAGGATGAATTCAAGACAAACATATGCAATGCATTAATGAAACAGAGTTTGACATTAATAGATAATTGTTTGAATAACAAAAGAAATTACAACTTGAAAATTCAAATGAAACAAAGACATTCTCAATGATTTGGCGTAGGAGCAGTGATCACATTTGGGGTCTTCGGAGGGTCAAACTTGATCTCCTTGGCATCAATCAAGTATTGGATCTTGTTCTTCAAAGTCCAACAGTCGTCGGTGTCATGTCCAGGACTGTCAGAATGGTAGGCACATCTCGCACTCAGATTATGCTTAGAAGAGGAAGTATCAGGATTTTGAGGAGGATCCTTTAGCGTGATTAGCTTTAACTTCAGCAAATGTTATAACGCTTGAGACAAAGGCATGTTGATGTTAGTATACTGCTGTTGTACCCCAAAATTTGCCCTCTCATTTCTCAATGATTTCTCATCACAAAGCCCTTGGAGCTCAAGATCCAGTTAGGGTTTCATCTGCTCAAGACTTCTCCTTGCACTGTTGACCCAAATTAGGGTTTGTGTTTGCACAAAGATGTTTTGACCAAAAATGCCTAATATGACTTTCATGCTTCATATTGGACTCCCAAGTTTATCCACATCAAGTTTCAAGTCTTGATTCCAAGTTTTGCCCAGTCAATTGGACAGTTGACCTAGAAATCAGCTGTATTGGGGAAAAAGTCAATTGTGGCCAATTGACAGTCAAACCTCATGAAAATTGACCCACATCAACATTATGAACTCACATGGACCATTTGATCAAGTTTGGATCACAATTTCACAAGAAATTTGATCAGATCACCAAAAGGGCAAAATGGTCATTTTTAGGGTTTTGACTGCACAAAGGCAATTTTTGACTGTTTGACCTAGCCAATGGCAAACCAAGCTCACATATGGGCTCAAGGACCCCATGGAATTATCTTGACATGCTCAACAAGTTCAAAAGATCCCAAGTACACAAGATTGACAGTTGAATTTCCCAGTCAATTGATCAATTTTGACTGTATACTGAAAAGTCAAACTTTGACTTTTTTGGTCAAAATCAAGAGTCAAGATTCATTTTTCATCAAAGCATTCCAAATCATGAAACTTGTTCACCAAGAAATCAAAAATTGCAATTTAGGGTTTGAAATGAGAATTTTTCATAACTTAGAATTTTTCTAAGTTATGAAAAACCCTAATTTTTTCCCAACTTTGCCCCACTTTCTCACCAAGATTCATTTGGATTCAAGCAAAAGTCAAAACATGAAAGTTGTAGCTTTTTGCATAATCTACAACTTTGTTTCACAAAGTTTTCCCAAAAGAGGCTTTTATCTCAAGTTACAATTTTTGGAATAAGGGTACTAAACCATTCTTAACTTAGTGAAATTTTAACCTATTTTGGCAAGGTTTTCTACCTAACTTCAAGACCATTTTCCATACACTTCCACTTGGAATTTCAATTTGCATTTCAAAGATGGATTGTATTACACATTCCAAGCTTTCCAAAATGTCCAAGAACTCATCAAACAACCTCATAACTTGAGAGAATCGAATTTTGCAATATGGCAAAAACTCACTTTTGAATTGGTCATGTACATGTTCATAACTTATGCCATTTTCAAGTCAGCTTGGTTTCTGCTACATTACAGGCCTCTAAACCATCCAACACTCAATAATTTAATGCATGTTCATTGTGCTAAGGCCTTGTTTCATGAGTTTATGCATTACATGTTGAATTAAGCCATTTATGGAAAAAGTGAAATAGCCATTTTTGCAAAAGCAAACTTTATGTCATAATGCAAATCCAAGAAGTACATATCAAATCTAATTGGCACAAGTTTATGAGTTAATCACACTGATCAAGGAGAAGCTTTGCAGCATGTTTAGGGGTCCTCTACCTGCCTAGAAACTCAAGTGGCCTTTGCTTGCTTAAGGGTTAAGAAACTTAGCATAACACAACATAACTTTGATCTCAGCAAAGACAAGCCTAAGCAAATATTTTATACACCTTCTAATCATCAAACACAAGCTAGAACACGAGCAAACAAGGTCTCAAACACTCCCATTACCAGAATCACTCTCAAACTGCAGAAACAGGGCAGGGTTTGCAGATTGAATCCCATTTCTCATTCCTTTCATGATTTCGTGCCCAAAGCTCATCAAACACATTCCCTAGCATCACTTGAAGCTAACCAAAACACAAAACACGACCTGTAATTCCTCTAACCAGTTCCACAATTTTCACTTTCTCGTTTTACAGTTGGAGGTCCATAGCTCGATTCAAGGTGTTTCAAAGCAAAGTAAGCATTGGAATAGCATCACCACACTTCAGGCAAGCTATACAGATCATCATCTTGCTCTGAAAGCTCCCCCATTGCCAGATAGAACTTCAACGGAACAAGTATCTTCTTGAACTTCTAACTCTTAGTCTAGGCATCATTAGCTCTAAGTTTGTGAATAAGAAGTGTTCTACTCATGCCCCTGAATCTGTACATGCTTTTACTTTTCATTTATTTTGCTTGAGCTGTGAGAATTTAAGGTTTGAATATGGAAGAAAAGTTAGGTCAGGATTTGAGAATGTCAAAATTCTCTCTCATTTCTGAGAGTTAGGATGAGTTCTTTATATATTTAGAATCGTGATTCAATGCTTAACATTTCTTATGTTGTGAGTTTGTGCAAAAGATCAAAGAATCCAGATGTTTGAACTTGGAAAACAGGCGCGCGTTTTGGAACATTTTTTGTCTGAAGGTTGAAGAAGAAGCTTCATGGGCTGGGCCTGTTGTGTTATTTCTTTTCACACCTTGTTTTTGGTTTCATACCCCCTGAGCCCATTATGTTTATTTTCATGATTTTTGACTTTTCTTTTTTTCATTTTGGCTTATTTATTTTTTCCCATAATATTAAAAACATGAAAAATTATTTTTACACCATTTTTTATATTTTTAGGCATTTATTTGTTTATATGGACATTTGTATATATATATATATATATATATATATATATATATATATATATATATATATATATATATATATATATATATATATATATATATATATATACTATTATTTAGAAAAACTAGAAAAATAATGCAAATATATTTTATTTCTGACTTTTATTTCATTTTTTCTTTTTGAAAATATTTTACACAAAATATACTTTTTTATAAATATTAATCATTTTTATTTTTGTATATATAACATTTATTTAGTAAATAATAAAGATATTTATATATATTAGTACATTTAGGTAAAAAATACCAAAATACATACATTTTTTACTTTATTAATATTTGACATGAAAAATACTTTTTATGAATATACTCCATTTTATTTTATTTTTTGTATATAATTATTAAATATTATACATATTAAATGGTTAATATACTTATTTAATGAAATTAGGGTTTTTACCCTTAAAACACAAAAATTCCAAAAAATATTACTCTTTTTATTTTTATTTTTATTCATTTGACATAAAAAAAATCCTTTTTCCATACATATGAAAACCCCTTTTGCATTTTGCATCTTTATTTTATTGTTCATTTAATTTATGCAATTAATTATTTTTGTAAATATTCCAAAATTGATGTAATAGCTAGGTTTAAATTCCTTGTCTAAATATCCCCCCATTTGAACATTTGTACCCCCTTCCCATATTGTGTTGTAATAGTTTAGGAAATTTAAAATTTTGCATTTTATTGCTTTCTAAATTTACCATGCTAGAGTTAGGGTTTGTATGCAAATAAAAAGAATAAAATTAGTTTGACCTAATTTCAAGATAATCAAAGCATGAAAATGGACAACACCTATCACACTTGCACCCCTAGGGTATTCCACTTGTTGCCTTCAATAAATGGGCCATATTGCATGTTAGGTTTCTTTGGGTAAAAACAAACAATCAAATGATCATAGTCCCTCGATGACGCTTTCAAAAGTTGCCTAAAAATGGTCAAGTCCCTCAAAGGAAAGATTGCCCAAAGATACTTAGCACTATTGCAATCATGGTCTAAACGATGACCCGCACCCGTCCCTTTCACCTCCTAACACAAGATTGTCCACCAAATGCAATGGTGGAACAAAATTGTTAAAAGGATTAAAACATAACAAAAATCTTTGAGAACTTTAGGGTAGATAGCTCTTAAGTACTTGTCAATTTGCAAAAGAAAACACTTGCCTATTTTCAAACCACACTTCACAAACTTTCAAAAAACCTTGAAACATCTTTTCAAAAAGACCAACACCTTTTGTAAAATATTCGAGTAAAGAATTGTTACAAGGGTAGCCTAGACAAGGCATCTTTTTTTAAAACTTTTTTTTCAAAAGCCACACACACAAAGCACCATTTCAAACAATTGAAAACCAAGGCAAGTTGATCTAAGCAAGTACCTAAGAGCCCATGGATAACCATGGATAGAAAGGGTGCTAATACCTTCCCTTTCTATAATCTACTCCCCGAACCCAAGAAAAATCTCAAAGGTTTTTGCTGTGCTTTTTAAACCTTTCCTTAGGATAAAATAAAAAGTCGGTGGCGACTCTTGCTCGCCTGAAACATTTACGAAAACAAAACGCAAAACCATAGTAAGTTCTCCCACCGTATCACAGAACTGGCGACTCTGCTGGGGACAAGTTTAAAAGTGGAGTAACCTTAGGGCTTAGATCACCCTCTTGCATGACTAATTGTTTGTTTTGTTTGCTCTATATCTTGTCTCTATTGTTTGGGTTTGCAATCCTACACCCGGATTTTGGGAAACATTCATAGATAGAAATACGTTGTGGAAACTGTGCAGGGTATACCGACACAGTCGAAGCAATAACTATATTAGTGCGACATATTTGTGAGTACCGGTAACCCTTAAGTTCAATCAAGGAGAGTACGGGGCCGCTGAGTGATGTCACTAAGCACTAATAACCTAGAACCTTACTTGACCATCTTGGCCTTTTATTAGGAGTAGTGAGATGACCGGCTTTGGTGCAGTCCGAAGTTGGTAGATACTCGATACTACACTCATTGGGGGTTGTTTTCTTGGAATATTTTGGTCGCTAGTTAAGTGGCTAAACCAAAACAATGAACAATGAAAACAATCCCGTGATATTGAGCTCCTTAGAACCCGGTTACTATTTATAGGACAAGTTTTTAAGCCAACTACACTCAAGAGGGTACTTACCTATGAAACCCCATGCAAGCCTGAAACTAGGGTTTGGTGTGATTTGCTTGTACATATGTCTTGTGCATACATCATAAACATCATAAATCATCATATGCATTCACCAACCATTTCAAGGGTTTGGAGCTTCATCTTTGTTCCTGTTTTGTAGGTCATGGAAATTCCTCGCAGAAATACCATCCAAGTCAACCTTGTGAGAATCACTCCTCAACTCAAGGAGCTCACCTCAAGAATTCCGGAAAGCTCATCCTTCAGTGAAAGACATGGTAGACTGCTCAGCTTAGTCAACACCAACATTGAAGAAGACATGATGAAAGTGCTATTCCAGTTCTTTGACCCTCTTCACCACTGTTTCACTTTCCCTGATTACCAGTTGGTGCCCACTTTGGAGGAGTTTTCTCAACTCCTGAGAATTCCTATCCTTAATCAACTACCCTTCAACGGTACGGAAAAGGAACCAAAGCCGGAAGATGTTGCTCGAGCATTACATCTACAACCATCCGACATCAAGGGGCATTGGGAAACCAGAAGCGGCGTCAAAGGATTCTTAGCAAAATTCTTGTTCGAGAAGGCACAAGAATGTTGGAACTCATTGGACCTACAAGCCTTTGAAGAGATTGTGGCACTCCTTATCTATGGGTTGGTCTTGCTCCCAAATCCTGACCAATTGGTAGATGTCAACGCCGTCAAAATCTTCTTGTCCAGAAATCCAATACCAACATTGCTTGGGGACATCCTTCACTCATTTTACACACGAACAATGAGAAAGAGGGGTGTTCTCATGTGCTGTACTCCTCTCCTTGTAAGGTGGTTTATTTCGCACCTTCCACAATCTGTCTTGAAGAATGACCAAGGCTCAAGGTGGTCCCAACGGTTGATGACTCTTACTCACTCTGATGTACATTGGTGTTCTCGGTCCAGAGAAAATGTCATCATCGTCGATCGTTGCGGAGAATTTCCTAATGTTCCTTTACTTGGAATCAGAGGAGGTATCACCTATAACCCTTGCCTAGCTTTGAGGCAATTTGGATATGCACAGAGGGATGGCCCTCATGACATGTTGATTCCTGACCTAGTTTTTGACTTCAACAATGATGCGCAAGGAATTCGCCAAAGATTCATCAGAGCTTGGGGAAGGCCCAACAAGGTTGATAGCAAGACTCTGGGACACAAGAACTCCATCCCTCTTGAGCCTTATCTCAAGTGGGTACGAGCCCGAGCCCAAAGTCTAATGATGCCTTATCCTCATGTACTCCCTGTGATTAAAGAGCCCGTCAAGGAAGGAGAGGTTCCCTAAACCATCCTACATCCTGACATGCCTACATCGTGGGAGGAAATGCAGAAAAGTTGGATTCAGCTCAAGGAGGAACGGAACACTTTTGAAGCTAGCTTCTACGCCAGTGAAAAGAAGGTTCTAGAGCTTACCCGCCGACTCCATGAGCAAGAGGCCCTCAATACCTACATCACACCAAAGAGGATGCGCAATGTCTTTTTGCCTTGAGAAGTTATTTTGTAATATTTGGCCCATGGGGCATTTATGTACTAACAAATTTCTTCTTATTAATATGACGTGCGTTCTTCTTTGTCTGAAACAATTTTGAATGTCCTAAATCCTTGAATGCATTGCATACATAAGCATACCATTCATCATGTGCATAAGCATGTCTCACTCCAGGTTTCCTTATCTGTCTGCTGTTTATTTCAGTAGGATGGATCTCGAGCAAACAGTCAAAGACCTGCAAGCTCAGAATGCACAGTTTCAGCAACTCCTGACAACCTTGGCTAAAGGTCAGGAGGATCTCAAGACCTTGCTGGGGAATAAAGATCTAGTGAAAAAGAAGAAAAATAGACTCGGAGTGGCTACTTTGGGGAGAAGATTTGACGGAGAGGCTCGGAGAGTGCTTGAATTTCCTCCTACTTCTGATGAAGGAACCAGTAAAGGAGGTGGGGCTGCGGTACCTTCCGAGTCCGATGTGGAAGAAGAGGAGGTCGAAGAAGATGAAGATTATTCTGATCAACAATACCCTCCAACTGATGATAAATACAAAGGTTTAGAAGACAGGTTGGCCGCCATGGAGCTACAAAGAGTACCGGGTTTGGATTTTGAAGACTTGGGTTTGGTCGCCGGGATTGTGATTCCCCCAAAGTTCAAGGTGCCAGTGTTTGTGAGGTATGATGGGCTGTCCTGTCCAAAAATGCATCTCAGGTCCTACGTGAGAAAGATTCAACCCTATACGGCAGATAAAAATCTTTGGATTCATTTCTTTCAAGACAGCCTTTCTGGAGCTCAATTGGAGTGGTTTTATCAGCTAGAGGGAACCAGCGTCAAAAATTGGGAAGACTTGGCCACTGCCTTTTAAAAACAATACCAGTATAATTCGGACCTTGCTCCTACTCGTACCCAACTTCAGGGTATGTCATTAGGAACAAGCGAAGGATTCAAAGAATATGCACAAAAATGGAGGGATTTGGCTGGCAGGGTGCAGCCTCCTTTAACCGACCGCGAACTTGTTGATATGTTTCTTGGGACCCTGTCCGGGCCATTTTTCAATCATCTAATTGGTAACTCTTCTGCGGGGTTTACCGATTTGATCTTAACAAGCGAAAGAATAGAAGCTGGCATCAAGTCAGGAAAGATTCAGAAGGGTGTTGCTGCAAGTGTTGAGAAGAAGCCTTTTAAGAAGGAAACAGCTGTGGTATATTCTCAGAGAAGAGCAGGGAAGACTGAGCGCCGACCGACAGTGGGGGCCGTAATGATTCAAAACCCTTCAAGTGAGCAGCCTCGCTATAACCAGTCCAGACCAAATCAACAACGGGTGGAACGGCCACAACGGCAGTTCACCCGTATTAATATGACTCCAGCGCAAGTGCTTCCCCATCTGTTAAAGTTGAATCTCGCCACCATCAAGGAGGCACCAAAGAATGTGAATACATCCTCTCCGCATTATCATCCTAATGCTAAATGCGCCTACCATTCTGACAGTGTCGGGCACGACACCAATGATTGTTGGGCACTCAAGCATAAAATCCAAGACCTGATAGAGGCGAAGGAGGTGAAGTTCGACGCTCCGGAGAAGCCTAATGTGATATCTGCACCCATGCCGAAGCACGGCCGAAATGTCAATGCCATTGAAGAAGATTTGTATGTTGCTGACGTCAATGATCTGATTACTCCATTGTTAACCATCAAGTTGAATTTGTTAAGGGCCGGGATCTTCCCGGGATGTAAAGAAGACTGCTATTGTTGTTACTCTCTGCCGTTTGATTGTCCGTTACTGAAGAAAGGCATCCAAGGCCTTATGGATAGTCGACAAATTTTGTTTGAAAAAGTTTCTGCTGTTCCAACTCATACTGAAGATGTCTCAATCATAACCATTCACGCCAATCTTTCCAAGGCCGTCAAAAAGCCTGTTAAGATTACACCAGCTACGAAATCTATTCCTTTGAAGATAACAATGCCAGGGCATGTCCCCTATGTTTCTGAGAAGTCGATACCATGGAACTATGGCGGTGACATCTACTATCATAGTATTAAACAAATCAAAATAACTGAAGAAAGTTCGGATGATGAAGAAGCCAGCATTAGTAACATTGCAGGCACGAGCAAAATCACCAGGAGCGGGAGAATATTTTCTCCAGAGATTTCCCCTCCAAGAGCAATCTTTGGACCCTCATCTGCCGACAAGGTCATCCCTGCACCCATAAAACTCTCTGCTAGAACTCCATTGATTGAAGATGTTGTTGTTCCTAGTACTGTCTCTCCTACCGCTGCTGATAAAGGTAAGGGAATCCAAGATGAGCTCGTCAGGACGAGGGCTCAGCCCTTGGTCATCCCGGAAACCTCCAAGAAGGAAATGGATGAGATTTTGAGGATAATCAAAAGGAGTGATTTCGATGTAGTAGAACAGTTGGGGCAAACCCCCTCAAAGATCTCCATGCTGGCACTACTACTTTGCTCAGAAGCGCACACTAAAGCCTTGATAAAATTCCTGAAGGCAGCCCATGTGCCCCAGGAAACCTCTGCGGATCAATTTCAAAATTGCGTGGCTAGCCTTACTACGGACAATGGATTAGGTTTCTCTGATGCCGACTTAACTCCTAAAGGTAGGAACCACAATGATGCTTTGCACATTTCAGTCGAGTGTCGAGGAACCACTCTCGCACATGTCTTGGTCGACACTGGCTCGTCGCTGAATGTATTGCCTAAAAAGGCCTTGGACCGAATAGATTGTGAAGGGTTGGAGTTGAAGCCGAGTGATATTGTTGTCAGAGCTTTCGATGGTTCAAAGAGAATGGTCCATGGGGAGGTTGAAATTCCCATCAAGATAGGCACTGAGGTGTTTAAATCCACTTTCTATGTGATGGACATCCGTTCGTCATACTCTTGCTTGCTGGGTAGGCCTTGGATACATCATGCTGGGGCAGTCACCTCCTCCTTACATCAGATGTTAAAGTATCCTGTCAAGGGAAAGATCATTACTGTCCATGGCGAAGAATAGTACATGATTAGCCACTTGAATTCTTTTCGGTACGTGGAAGTAGAAGGAGAGTTCATTGAGACGCCTTTTCAGCATTTCGAAGAAGTCCTTCCTGAGATAACAGTAGCAAAGTTGGCAGCTGAGACACCGAGACAGATGGCCGGGATGGCATCTCTGGAGGACGCAAGGGCCGCAATAAAGGAAGGGAAGAATTCAGCATGGGGGCAGTTACCTGATATTCCACATAAGACAGACAAATTTGGGTTAGGGTTCACTACCGCGGGCCAGAAAGCATTGCGCCGTTCGAAGATTGAAAGAGCGCCAGTCAAAATTTCTCCTCAAGGAATCAACGCTTTGGAGGATGAAGACAAAGAGAGCAACATCGAAGAGTGGATTTACCCGACTGTCAAAGGAGGATTGTGCAACTGGGAGGCAAAAGACTTTGTCCCCATCACTTTTATTCATCAGTAATTTATCTGTCAAACATTTCCTATTGGTCTGTAATATTTATTTTCAAACAATCCGTACACTATCTTTTCACCTCATACCTTGCCCGGGGCATGTAGGTCCATTTGTAAGGGTTTTGATTATTTTTCATATCCATATGCCATGTTTAATGATTCATTGGACGTTTTTCATTTGATAAACTGCTTGTGTTCATTTTCTTTCCTTTTGCATTTTTTGTTTAAGGATGGCTATCCCTTACACACACCCACACTCACAAATGCAGGTACCCATCCACTCCGGATTCCATGGGTGACTATTCTGCTATACCCTTCAATAACTCTGAAGATCTGGTCAATCAAGCCGAGTATGAAGATGACGAAGGTTGTGAAGTACCAGGAGAACTAGCCAGACTTCTACAGCAAGAGGAAAGGGCCATCTTACCGTACAAAGAGTCATTGGAAACTGTCAACTTAGGGACCGAGGAAGATAGGAAGGAGGTGCAAGTGGGTGCCAATCTGGAACCAAGTGTCAAGGAACGCCTGATACAGTTGTTGAATGAGTATGTGGAAATCTTCGCTTGGTCTTATGAAGACATGCCGGGTTTAGACACAGACATTGTGGTTCACCGTCTCCCCACAAGGGAGGATTGTCCACCGATCAAGCAAAAAGTCCGCCGAATGAGGCCTGACATGTCTGAAAAAATCAAAGCAGAAGTGATGAAACAATTCGACGCTGGCTTTCTGGCTGTTACGTCCTATCCTCAATGGGTCGCTAACATCGTGCCAGTACCTAAGAAAGATGGCAAAGTCAGGATGTGTGTGGACTACTGGGATTTGAATAGGGCCAGTCCCAAAGATGATTTTCCGCTGCCACACATTGACATTTTGATCAACAATACAGCTCAGCACAAAGTGTTTTCCTTCATGGATGGATTCTCGGGCTACAATCAAATCAAAATGGCCCCCGAGGATATGGAGAAAACAACTTTTGTCACACAATGGGGCACTTTCTGTTACAAGGTGATACCGTTCGGGCTGAAGAACGCAGGGGCAACTTATCAACGCGCCATGGTAGCTTTGTTTCATGATATGATACATCATGAGATTGAAGTTTACGTAGACGATATGATAGCTCGGTCACAAACAGAGGAGGAGCACCTTGAACATCTAGAAAAGCTGTTTGCCAGATTGAAAGAATACAAACTCAGGCTGAATCCAAGTAAGTGCACTTTTGGAGTTAGGTCTGGTAAACTTCTAGGATTCATTGTAAGCAACAAAGGCATTAAAGTCGATCCGGAAAAAGTGAAAGCAATACAAGAGATGCCTGCTCCCCGTACTGAAAAGGAGGTTAGAGGATTCTTGGGGCGCTTGAACTATATTGCCAGATTCATCTCTCATCTGACTTCTACCTGTGAGCCAATTTTCAAACTCTTGAAGAAAGATCAGGTAGTCGAATGGAACGACGGTTGCCAAGCTGCTTTTGATAAAATCAAGGAGTATTTGCTAGAACCTCCTATTCTGATGCCACCCGTCGAAGGAAGACCATTGATCATGTATCTGACCGTCTTGGATAACTCAATGGGGTGTGTTTTGGGCCAGCATGACGAGTCTGGTCGAAAAGAGCATGCTATTTATTACCTTAGCAAAAAGTTTACCGACTGTGAGACTCGCTACTCACTGCTCGAGAAAACTTGCTGCACTTTGGTATGGGCTGCTCGCCGACTAAGACAGTATATGTTGACTCATACTACCTTGTTGATTTCCAAAATGGATCCTATCAAGTATATCTTTGAAAAGCCCGCCTTATCTGGAAGAATAGCTAGATGGCAAATGATCCTAACTGAGTATGACATCCAGTACACCACCCAAAAAGCTATAAAAGGGAGTGTACTAGCTGACCATCTGGCTTATCAAGCTATCGAAGATTATCAACCCATGAGATTTGACTTCCCAGATGAGGACATCATGAATTTGGACAACATTGAAAGTAACGGACCGTATGACGGACCCGAAAAGGGATCCCGATGGACCCTGTACTTTGATGGTGCTTCAAATGCACTTGGAAATGGTATCGGCGCAGTACTCATTTCTCCGGAAGGCTGTCACACACCTTTCACGGCCCGACTTTGCTTCAGCTGCACGAACAACATGGCTGAGTACGAAGCTTGCATCTTTGGTCTCAAGGCTGCTATAGAATTGGGGATCAAATCTTTGATCGTATTTGGGGACTCGGCTTTGGTTATCAGTCAAATAAAAGGAGAGTGGGATACCAAGCATCCTAATCTTATCCCATACAAAGAACACGTGCTGACATTGTTGCCTCATTTCGAGCAAATTACCTTCGAGCATTTCCCGCGAGAAGAGAATCAGCTAGCAGATGCTCTAGCCACAATGTCTTCCATGTTTAAACTCAATTGGGATAACGAGGCTCCCCAAATCACCATCGAGCGAATGGATGAACCTGCGCATTGTCATGAGATTAATATCGAAGAAGTAGTGGAACAACCTTGGTCCCATGAAATCAAAAGGTATCTCGAGACCAGAGATTATCCTGAAGGAGCTTCCGTAAATGACAAGAAGTTCTTAAGGAAATTTACTGCCAAATTCTTCCTGAGCAACGACATCCTTTACAAACGAAGCCATGATTGTGTGTTACTCCGATGCGTAGACAAAGCTGAAGCAGAGTTGATCATGACTGATGTACACAGCGGCACGTTTGGCACTCACTTGAGCGGGCATACAATGACTAAGAAGATCCTAAGGGCAGGCTATTACTGGTCTACCATGGAAGCTGACTGCCATCAACATTCCCGTACTTGCCACAAATGTCAAGTCTATGCTGACAAAGTTCATATCCCTCCGGTTCCTCTCAACGTTCTGACTGCTCCGTGGCCCTTTGCAATGTGGGGCATTGACATGATTGGAGAGATCAAGCCCACGGCTTCCAACGGACATTGTTTCATCCTGGTTGCCATTGACTATTTCACCAAATGGGTCGAAGCAGCTTCCTTCGCCTCTGTTACTAAAAATGTGGTTGCCCGCTTTATCAATCAAAATCTCATATGTTGGTATGGTGTTCCAGACAGGATCATCACAGACAACGGTACAAATCTGAATAACACAATGATCACCGCCTTGTGCGAACAGTTCAAGATTTATCATCATAATTCATCTCCCTATCGGCCGAAGATGAACGGTGCTGTTGAAGCTGCGAACAAAAACATTAAGAAGATCATTCAGAAAATGACAGTCACTTACAAAGACTGGCATGAGATGTTACCGTTTGCTCTGCATGGATACCGTACGACGACACGTACTTCAACAAGGGCAACCCCATTTTCTTTGGTATATGGCATGGAAGCTGTCCTGCCTATGGAAGTCCAGATTCCTTCTCTGAGGATTATGAGGGATGCAGGTTTGAATGAAGATGATTGGATGGAGACCCGACTTGGTCAACTCAATTTGATCGACGAGAAGAGACTCGCTGCTATATGCCATGGTCAGACGTATCAAAAACGGATGATCAAGGCCTTCAATAAGAAAGTCAGACGTCAAGTGTATCAAGTCGGAGATCTCGTAATCAAGCGGATTATCTTGCCGCAAAGTGATCCCAGGGGCAAATGGACTCCTACATATGAAGGACCATTTGTGATCAAAAGCATATTTTCTGGTGGTGCAATGATTCTGACCATCATGGACGGCGACGATTTGCCGCACCCTGCGAATGCAGACATAGTCAAAAGATACTACGCATAAAATAACCCGACAAGTCGAAAACCCGAAAGGGCGGCTTGGGCAAAAATAGGCATCCCGGTGGACCGAAAACCCGAAAGGGCGGTTCAGGCAAAAATTAGGGATAAAAACAAAAATCTGTACACCCGGCAAGTTGAAAACCCGAAAGGGCGGCTTGGGCAAAAAGGGGTTTCCCGGTGGATCGAAAACCCGAAAGGGCGATTCAGGCAAAAGTTAGGGAATCAAAGCGTATGACTATGTCTCGTCGGATCACTTCAAAGACAATCTCTTCATCAACCAGTTCCAGGTTTCTGATCAATCCAGTCATCGGCAAACGAAGCATTGGATGGACAGATATTCAGAGTTGTGAAGGCTATAACGGAATGGAATCCCATGGAATTATTTCACATAGCCATCTTTATTTTGTATAAATCTTTCAATATTTACGACAAAATCCTCTTACTAGGATGATTGTCTCCTTTGTACAAATATACTCAGAGAAAGTTAATACAAATACTCTTCCTAGAAATTTGTGTCATTTCCTTTTTCTTTTGCACTAATTGTTTTATTTTGAGAAACGTCCAATGTTTTGTTAAATAGGCATATGCATTTGAACATAATCATTTCCTTATGAATCAAGAAAGAGGATTACTGATAGGTTGAAAGTGCAGTTGGATATTTTGATACCCTTTCAAAGGAAACCCCCAGCAAGTCTTGAAGCTTATCCCCAGTAGATTCTGGAAGCTTATCCCCTGCAGAATACGGACGTCTCTCCCGAGCTTTATTCAAAGTTACTCCTCACAAGGGCTTATAGCTGGGTTATCCTCAGCTTATTACAACGGAAGATCACACTCGGCAAAATTCTTCCTATCCCCAGCGGAGTTCATCAGAGTTCCCGAGCATAACTTATCAATATAATCCCCCAGAGGAACCTATCTTTACAATCCCCAGCCAGAGAATCCTCCGGAATTCAATTCCCCTCAGGGTTTAAGTTTCAGTATCCCCAGCCGAGCTAAGGCTTCAAATTATCACTCCCCAGCGAAGCCAGACTAGTGAACCTTCTCCCCACAGAGTTTTAGGAGGGCAAATCTGGAGTTCCCCAGTGAAGTCGCCAGAGATACTTCCCGCCAAACTGAAGATTCTCGGTCTTACCTCCCCATCATGAGTCTATTAGATTGGTACTCCCCAGTAGAAGTCATCATCAATTCCCCAGAAGATTGGTATACAACCCAAGCTCCTTATTCTCCAACAGCAACCAGGAATTATTCTCCCCGGCAGCAATCAAGATACTTTTCAGCCATCTCGGATTCATCTATCCTTTGCAAGACAGCTTTCCAGCTTACATGCGCATCCATTTACATTCATATCACATAACATACATTGTATCACGCATCATGACATTGCATATAACTAACTCTTTTACCTTTTCAGGTAGGATCAGTAGAAAGACTAAAATCATTATCTTCCGAGATTTCTTTCTAGGAATAGTTCGGATGTGACCCAGGCACGACAACATTCTAATGCTTATTCCAGATTCATCCAGATGTAGTTTTACACGAGCTCATCATCAGGGAACCCTACACCGGTTCTTCCTCCAATTCCAAGATTTCTGAAAATAGTTCACGGGTTCTCCAAGTAACGGATGTTAACCTATCACTTGTTCAGTTTCTTCTCAAGACTTCTGAAAACAGTTTATGGATTCTTCCCAACAACGGATGTTAATCTATCACTTGTTCAGATGCAACTTTTGAAAACAGTTTACGGACGCTTCCCAACAACGGATGCTGCTCTATTGCTTGTTCAACTCCAAGATTTCTGAAAACAGTTCACGGGTTCTCCAAGTAACGGATGTTAACCTATCACTTGTTCAGTTTCTTCCCAAGACTTCTGAAAACAGTTTATGGATTCTTCCCAACAACGGATGTTAATCTATCACTTGTTCAGATACAACTTTTGAAAACAGTTTACGGACGCTTCCCAACAACGGATGCTGCTCTATTGCTTGTTCAACTCCAAGATTTCTGAAAACAGTTCACGGGTTCTCCAAGTAACGGATGTTAACCTATCACTTGTTCAGTTTCTTCCCAAGACTTCTGAAAACAGTTTATGGATTCTTCCCAACAACGGATGTTAATCTATCACTTGTTCAGATACAACTTTTGAAAACAGTTTACGGACGCTTCCCAACAACGGATGCTGCTCTATCGCTTATTCAACTTCAAGATTTCTAAAAACAGTTCACGGGTTCTCCAAGTAACGGATGTTAACCTATCACTTGTTCAGTTTCTTCTCGAGATTTTTGAAAACAGCTTACGGATTCCTCCCAACAACGGATGTCAATCTATTGCTTATTCAGACCCTCAGTTCAAAGATGGTCCAAAACATGGACACCTTTCTGATACTCATTCCAAGATGGAATCTTTAAGCCCATCCCCGACAAGTTTCTGTCACTCCTCCCGATGGCATCGTTAAGCCCATCTCCAAATGGCATCTCTAAGCCCATTCCCGCATCCATTGCTTTGACGAGTGCAAATTTAAGGGCACTCTAGTGTCCAATCTCCTTTTACCCTCGAGTCGCGAAAGGCAAACTTGCCAATCTAACTCTTCAGATTCAAGAAGATTGAACAGGGGCAACTGTTGTACCCCAAAATTTGCCCTCTCATTTCTCAATGATTTCTCATCACAAAGCCCTTGGAGCTCAAGATCCAGTTAGGGTTTCATCTGCTCAAGACTTCTCCTTGCACTGTTGACCCAAATTAGGGTTTGTGTTTGCACAAAGATGTTTTGACCAAAAATGCCTAAGATGACTTTCATGCTTCATATTGGACTCCCAAGTTTATCCACATCAAGTTTCAAGTCTTGATTCCAAGTTTTGCCCAGTCAATTGGACAGTTGACCTAGAAATCAGCTGTATTGGGGAAAAAGTCAACTGTGGCCAATTGACAGTCAAACCTCATGAAAATTGACCCACATCAACATTACAAACTCACATGGACCATTTGATCAAGTTTGGATCACAATTTCACAAGAAATTTGATCAGATCACCAAAAGGGCAAAATGGTCATTTTTAGGGTTTTGACTGCACAAAGGTAATTTTTGACTGTTTGACCTAGCCAATGGCAAACCAAGCTCACATATGGGCTCAAGGACCCCATGGAATTATCTTGACATGCTCAACAAGTTCAAAAGATCCCAAGTACAAAAGATTGACAGTTGAATTTCCCAGTCAATTGATCAATTTTGACTGTATACTGAAAAGTCAAACTTTGACTTTTTTGGTCAAAATCAAGAGTCAAGATTCATTTTTCATCAAAGCATGCCAAATAATGAAACTTGTTCACCAAGAAATCAAAAATTGCAATTTAGGGTTTGAAATGAGAATTTTTCATAACTTAGAATTTTTCTAAGTTATGAAAAAACCCTAATTTTTTCCCAACTTTGCCCCACTTTCTCACCAAGATTCATTTGGATTCAAGCAAAAGTCAAAACATGAAAGTTGTATCTTGTTGCATAATCTACAACTTTGATTCACAACGTTTTCCCAAAAGAGGCTTGTATCTCAAGTTACAAATTTTGGAATAAGGGTACTAAACCATTCTTAACTTAGTGAAATTTTAACCTATTTTGGCAAGGTTTTCTACCTAACTTCAAGACCATTTTCCATACACTTCCACTTGGAATTTCAATTTTCATTTCAAATATGGATTGTAGTACACATTCTAAGCTTTCCAAAATGTCTAATAACTCATCAAACAACCTCATAACTTGAGAGAATCGAATTTTGCAATATGGTAAAAACTCAATTTTGAATTGGTCATGTACATGTTCATAACTTATGCCATTTTCAAGTCAGCTTGGTTTGTGCTACATTACAGGCCTCTAAACCATCCAACACTCAATAATTTAATGCATGTTTATTGTGCTAAGGCCTTGTTTCATGAGTTTATGCATTACATGTTGAATTAAGCCATTTATGGAAAAAGTGAAATAGCCATTTTTGCAAAAGCAAGCTTTATGTCATAATGCAAATCCAAGAAGTACAGATCAAATCTAATTGGCACAAGTTTATGAGTTAATCACACTGATCAAGGAGAAGCTTTGCAGCATGTTTAGGGGTCCTCTACCTGCCTAGAAACTCAAGTGGCCTTTGCTTGCTTAAGGGTTAAGAAACTTAGCATAACACAACATAACTTTGATCTCAGCAAAGACAAGCCTAAGCAAATATTTTATACACCTTCTAATCATCAAACCCAATCTAGAACACGAGCAAACAAGGTCTCAAACACTCCCATTCCCAGAATCACTCTCAAACTGCAGAAACAGGGCAGGGTCTGCAGATTGAATCCCATCTCTCATTCCTTTCATGATTTCGTGCCCAAAGCTCATAAAACACATTCCCTAGCATCACTTGAAGCTAACCAAAACACAAAACACGACCTGTAATTCCTCTAACCAGTTCCACCATTTTCACTTTCTCGTTTTACAGTTGGAGGTCCATAGCTCGATTCAAGGTGTTTCAAAGCAAAGTAAGCATTGGAATAGCATCACCACGCTTCAGGCAAGCTATACAGATCATCATCTTGCTCTGAAAGCTCCCCCATTGCCAGATAGAACTTCAACTGAACAGGTATCTTCTTGAACTTCTAACTCTTAGTCTAGGCATCATTAGCTCTAAGTTTGTGAATAAGAAGTGTTCTACTCATGCCCCTGAATCTGTACATGCTTTTACTTTTCATTTATTTTGCTTGAGCTGTGAGAATTTAAGGTTTGAATATGGAAGAAAAGTTAGGTCAGGATTTGGGAATGTCAAAATTCTCTCTCATTTCTGAGAGTTAGGATGAGTTCTTTATATATTTAGAATCGTGATTCAATGTTTAACATTTCTTATGTTGTGAGTTTGTGCAAAAGATCAAAGAATCCAGATGTTTGAACTTGGAAAACAGGCGCGCGTTTTGGAACATTTTTTGTCTGAAGGTTGAAGAAGAAGCTTCATGGGCTGGGCCTGTTGTGTTATTTCTTTTCACACCTTGTTTTTGGTTTCATACCCCCTGAGCCCATTATGTTTATTTTCATGATTTTTGACTTTTCTTTTTTTCATTTTGGCTTATTTATTTTTTCCCATAATATTAAAAACATGAAAAATTATTTTTACACCATTTTTTATTTTTTTAGGCATTTATTTGTTTATATGGACATTTGTACATAAATATATATATATATATATATATATATATATATATATATATATATATATATATATATATATATATATATATATATATATATATATATATATATATATATATATATATATATATATATATATATATATATATATATATATATATATATATATATATATATATATATATATATATATATATATATATATATATATATATATATATATATATATATATATATATATATATATATATATATATATATATATATACTATTATTTAGAAAAACTAGAAAAATAATGCAAATATATTTTATTTCTGACTTTTATTTCATTTTTTCTTTTTGAAAATATTTTACACAAAATATACTTTTTTATAAATATTAATCATTTTTATTTTTGTATATATAATATTTATTTAGTAAATAATAAAGATATTTATATATATTAGTACATTTAGGTAAAAAATACCAAAATACATACATTTTTTACTTTATTAATATTTGACATGAAAAATACTTTTTATGAATATACTCCATTTTATTTTATTTTTTGTATATAATTATTAAAAATATTATACATATTAAATGGTTAATATACTTATTTAATGAAATTAGGGTTTTTACCCTTAAAACACAAAAATTCCAAAAAAGATTACTCTTTTTTTATTTTTATTCATTTGACATAAAAAAAATATCCTTTTTCCATACATATGAAAACCCCTTTTGCATTTTGCATCTTTATTTTATTGTTCATTTAATTTATGCAATTAATTATTTTTGTAAATATTCCAAAATTGATGTAATAGCTAGGTTTAAATTCCTTGTCTAAATATCCCCCCATTTGAACATTTGTACCCCCCTTCCCATATTGTGTTGTAATAGTTTAGGAAATTTAAAATTTTGCATTTTATTGCTTTCTAAATTTACCATGCTAGAGTTAGGGTTTGTATGCAAATAAAAAGAATAAAATTAGTTTGACCTAATTTCAAGATAATCAAAGCATGAAAATGGACAACACCTATCACACTTGCACCCCTAGGGTATTCCACTTGTTGCCTTCAATAAATGGGCCATATTGCATGTTAGGTTTCTTTGGGTAAAAACAAACAATCAAATGATCATAGTCCCTCGATGACGCTTTCAAAAGTTGCCTAAAAATGGTCAAGTCCCTCAAAGGAAAGATTGCCCAAAGATACTTAGCACT
The DNA here is from genome assembly GCA_948472305.1 of Vicia faba. Taxonomy (NCBI): domain Eukaryota; kingdom Viridiplantae; phylum Streptophyta; class Magnoliopsida; order Fabales; family Fabaceae; genus Vicia; species Vicia faba. The sequence continues at coordinate 1,084,016,338 of OX451738.1, read as the reverse complement.
ATTGCAATCATGGTCTAAACGATGACCCGCACCCGTCCCTTTCACCTCCTAACACAAGATTCTCCACCAAATGCAATGGTGGAACAAAATTGTTAAAAGGATTAAAACATAACAAAAATCTTTGAGAACTTTAGGATAGATAGCTCTTAAGTACTTGTCAATTTGCAAAAGAAAACACTTGCCTATTTTCAAACCACACTTCACAAACACTTTCAAAACAAACTTTCAAAAAACCTTGAAACATATTTTCAAAAAGACCAACACCTTTTGTAAAACATTCGAGTAAAGAATTGTTACAAGGGTAGCCTAGACAAGGCATCTTTTTTTAAAACTTTTTTTTTCAAAAGCCACACACACAAAGCACCATTTCAAACAATTGAAAACCAAGGCAAGTTGATCTAAGCAAGTACCTAAGAGCCCATGGATAACCATGGATAGAAAGGGTGCTAATACCTTCCCTTTCTATAATCTACTCCCCGAACCCAAGAAAAATCTCAAAGGTTTTTGCTGTGCTTTTTAAACCTTTCCTTAGGATAAAATAAAAAGTCGGTGGCGACTCTTGCTCGACCGAAACATTTGCGAAAACAAAACACAAAATCATAGTCAGTTCTCCCACCGTATCACAACTGCCTTTCTTGATATCTTACCCTACGCCTATTGCTCTGTCTTTGTTTAACAGGCGTGGGATCGAAGATCAGGGTTGCCCCTACATGTTGATCATGACGACTCTTTTGACCAATCGCTGCATCAGACTCTTTCTTCCCATTATAAGGCTTTTTCTGAGCATCAGAAGGTGTTTCTTCTTGAATCTTCCCACTTTTGATGCCATCTTCAACCCTTTCGCCGGTCAGTATTAGCTCGGTGAATCCGGCTGAAGAGCTTCCGATCAAGTGTTTGAAGAAAGGCCCTGTCAAAGTTCCCATGAAGATGTCAATCATCTCTCTGTCAGTTAAAGGAGGTTGTACCCTACCAGCCAGATCTCTCCACTTTTGAGCGTATCCTTTGAAGTTTTCGTTGGAACCCATGGTCATGTTCTGCAATTGCACACGAGTTGGTGCAAGATCAGCGTTGTACTAATACTGTTTGTAAAAAGCAGCAGCTAAATCCTCTTAGGTGTGGATGCGAGAACTCTCCAATTGATAAAACCATTCGAGTTGAGTCCCCACTAGGATTTCTTGGAAGAAATGGATCCAAAGCTTCAGATTAGTTGTGTATGGTTGAATCTTGCGGACATAAGACTTTAAGTGCATCTTAGGGCAAGAGACTCCATCGTACAGGGAAAAAGTAGGGATTTTGAACTTTGGCGGGATGACCACTCCAGAAACCAAACCCATGTCTCCTAAATCCAAGCCAGGTATTTGTTGAATCTCCATAGCACTGAGGCGATCCTCCAACTGTTTGTATTTGTCATCAGCGGGAGGATATTGTTCCTCGGAGTAGTCAGCTTCAACTTCATCAATCTCCAAATTGTGGTCTTCTTTAAGACTATCCCCTATGTTCGATGGAGTTGAAAGATCTGGGGTTTTAGGTCTTCTTCTCAAGTTCAGGATGCCCGCTGCCTTCTTGGACTTCTTCTTCTTGTCTTTGAGAAGGAGAGCTTTCAGTTCCTCTTGCCCTTTACCCATAGCCAGAAGCATTTGTTGGAATTGAGCGTTTTGAGCTTGGAGATCTTTCACCGTTTGTTCCATATCCATCTTACTGAAATAAAAAGTAGAAAGATAAGGAGACCTGTATGGGAGAAACCTGTTATGATGCAATGCATGATATGTGGATGCATGTTTTCAAGGATCTCTCGGGGTAAACACAAAATGTTAGAGGTTGAACTTTGATCAACATCTTTGATTGGAGAACTTTGTATCGGTGGATGTCTTTCCACGAGAATCAAGCTCACCATGTCAAGTGGGTCATAGCCCCTGATTCAATTTGTTGCACTTGATCTTTGACGGAGTTTGTTTAGAGGGGAACCCTCTTGCCCTTTGGTAGATGTCTGGTTCAATGTGACCCTGCATCAAAAGACCCTCGAGATCCTTGAAATGGTTATTGAAAATGCCATGGTATGATGTTATGATGTTATGTACATGTATGCAAAAGTAAGCAAGTGTATATACAAGTAATCATATTCACACAAAGCAGACAAGTCCTTAGGTTTAGGCTTGCATGGGGTTTGTAGGTAAGTACCCTCTTGAAGTTAGTTGGCTCAACCTGTCCTAAAATAGAAACCGGGTTCTAAGGAGCTCAATATCACTGGATTATTGTCTATGTTCATTGTTTTGGTTTAGCCACTTAACTGGCGACCAAAATATTCCAAGAAAACAACCCTCAATGAGTGTAGTATCGAGTATCTACCAACTTCGGACTGCACCAAAGTCGGTCATCTCACTACCCCTAAAAAAGGCCAAGATGGTCAAGTAAGGTTCTAAAGTCAATTGATGCTTCACGACACCACGCGGCGGCCCCGTACTCTCCTTGACTCAACTCAAGGGTTACCGGTACCAACCAAAGTGCCACATCAACGTAACTACTGTTTCAACCATGTCGGTATACCCCGCACAGTTCCCTCACAGTTTATTGCTACTTACCTAAAAGGTGCCCCCAAATCTGGGTGTAGGATTTAAACAAACCCAAACAAGGAACCCAAAAAGTAAAGCAAACAAAGCAATCAAGGTAAGCAAGTAAAGGTGATCTAAAACCCTAAGGTAACCCCACTTTTAGAATTTCCCCAACAGAGTCGCCAGTTCTGTATACGGTGGGAGAACTGACTTGGGATTTTGGGTTTGTGTTCGCAAATGTTTCGGTTTAGCAAGAGTCGCCACCGACTTTTTATTTTATCCTAAGGAAAGGTCAAAAAGCACAGGAAAGACCTTTGAGATGTTTTTGTGGGTTCGGGGGGGTAGATTATGAAAAGGGAAGGTGATAGCACCCTTTTCATCCATGGTTATCCATGGGCTCTTAGTTACTTGTTTTAGATCACTTGCCTTGCTTTTCAATTGTTTGAAATGGTGCTTTGTGTGTGTGGTTTTGAAAGATGTTTTTGAAAAGAGGCCATCTTTGTGGCAACCTTTGTAATGATTTTTGTTTGAATATATACAAAGGTGTGTGTCTTTTTGAAAAGATAATTCAATGTTTTGAAAGTTGTGTAGTGATGTGTGTTTGAAAAATGGCAAGGATGTTTTGCAAGATTTTTGATCAAGTAACTAAGAGTTCGTCTACCCTATTTTACTCAAAGATCTTTCTTATGTTTTTAACCTATTTTAACAGTGTTGTTTCACCATTGTATTTGGTGAACAACCTTGTGTTAGGATGTTTAACGGGACAGGCGCGGGTCATCGTATTGACCATGATAGCAATGTTGTGAGATGACTTAGCACTTTTCTTTTAGGGACTAAGATCATTTTGAAAGACAACTTTGATAGCGTCATCGAGGGACTATGATCTTGTATTTCGATTATTTGTGCTAAGACATCCCACATGCATAACATGGTCATTTTTTAGGCAACAAGTGGAATTACCCTAAGGGTGCATGTGTGCAAGTGTGTTTGATTTCCTGCATTTGTCTGATTTTTAATGATCTACTTGTTGATTTTATCTTGCCATACATATCCTAATTACTAGCATTTGTATAAAGCAATAAAAATGCAAGAAATAAATACTACACTATTACAATCATATTGAAAGGCAAGAAAATGTAAAGGAAAAAATAAGATAAAAGTAAGAAAAATGAGTGTCTTTCAACCCAGGCAGTAGCACCCTTCGATTTGCATTCTGCTGGCCTCCTTCGATTGGGACTAGCACCAGTGAGGTCATGGCCTTCGATTGGGATTTGGCACCAGTCAGGTCATGTACTTTGATTAGAGGCTGGCACCAGCATGGGAGTGCCTTTCGTCTGAGCCTGGACTTAGTGCAAGTGTGCCTCTGGCTGGGCCTTTCTGCCTTGTTGCCTTCTTTGATTGGGCCAGTGGAATCAGTGTGAGCGTGTCTCTGGCTGGGCCTGGAAGTCAGTGTGGAAACCAAAGGCTTCGTTTCATACTCCTGTCTCCTGTTTCTTTCGTTTGAACTTTTTGAACAACAACATGGCATAAGGCCATGCTAGTATTTCCTTACAATCAGTTAACACTTAATGCATATTTAAGTAAACAAGCAGCAAACGAAAGGGGTTAGCTCTGAAAACATATTAAGTAGGTGGAAACGAAAAGAACCAAAGTGTTATGTACATGTTTTGAAATGAAAGGGAAGATTATTCACATACTATGCCATGAAACGAAAAGGTTCAAGGGTAAGAGTGACTTACCTTGCTTCAGGCCTTGAATGGATGTGGGACCTTGAGTGGAGGCCCAAGGTTCTGGATTTGAAAGAGGGGGCCAACAGCTGTGCTGGGAATGCTGGATTCGAAGGAAGGAAATAAACAAGTCTTATGTTTATTTCCAAACTGGATTCAAAGGATACTGAAGAGTATTTGTTCTTCAGAATTGAAGGAAGTAAGTATGTGATTCTGGGTTTGTTCTCACAAGTGTTGAAGTGTTTGAGAATTTTGTGGTGTGTGAGAATTTTGAAGATACGTTCTCCTCCCTCTCTTTTCTTCTTTGTAAATGTTCCTCTATTTATAGAGAAAGAATGGACATGTTGTCCCAAGCCAGCCTTGCAACTAAATGATAAAATAATGTAACGTGAAAGTACCTGTGGGGGCCTCTTGGCAGTTGGGGTGCAGAAGATAATAATAAAATAAGGCCCAGCTGGAAAGTAAATTTCCACTTGTGCCACAAAAGCAAGATGAACGGTTCATATGGGTTGCTTCATTCTGAAGGAAAATAAGCACAAGGCTCAAGTCAAACTTTTCTAAAAGGTGGTACTGTGCTATTAAGTGCAAGTGGTCTTAGACAGCAAATGGGTATAAGCCTAAAAAGGGAAGACACGTGGCCTAGCCTATGGGTCTATATGTTCAACTTGATCTTTTGAGTCGAATCCTCCATCTTTCTACACCTTTCGACCAGACTAGGACAACATGGCATTCGTTTTCACCAGCTGTGTATCCTTCGAATGGACCAACTGTGTGTTCTTCGAATGGACCAACTGTGTGTTCTTCGAATGGCCCTTTTCAGAAGGTTATTAACTTCTGGATCGAAGGAAGCTTTCAGAACATTATTGACTTTTGAATTGAAGAAAACCAAAAGGAGGCCTTTACTTCCTGATTCGAAGGACATTCCTGAGTCGAATGCAAGAGTGAGATCGAAGCACACATGTTCGAAGGAAGCCTTTGCCTTAGTCAAAGCTTGTGGTCGAAACAAGCTTACTCGAAGGAAGCTAATGCCCAATTAAAGCTTGGATCGAAACAAACATATTTCCCAATCGAAAGCTCGTGTTCGAAGGAAGCATGTGGATCGAAACAATCATAAAGGGAGTCATTTCCTTGTGTCTTTTTTAGCATGAGGGAAGTTCCTGGCTTCTGAGTCGAAGGGTGTTCCTTCAAGGGAAGCAAGAACTTAGTCAAATCTTGTATGAAGATATCTCTTGGCTCAAACAAAACTTGTCAGAGGCAAATTCTGCAAGGGGCCCTTGGTGCAAGTGGAATCGAAAGATGTTTCAATACCAAACGAAGGATGCATGCAGGCAGTAGACTTGTCCAGTTGAAGCAGGCTTGCAGGCAGCAAACTTGTCCAGTCGAAGGGCTGAGCCGAAGGAGGTTTCAAATCCAAACGAAGGATGTACCTAAGTTGCATTCGAAGGAGGTTTCAAATCCAAACGAAGGATGCACCTAAACTGGCATCCGAAGGAGGCTCTTGCTCAAAACGAAGGATGTAATCCAAGTTGCATTCGAAGGAGGCTCTTGCTCAACTAAAATTTTCATACAGGCACACAGAAGGTGAGTGCCCAAACGAAGACTTGCCTTGCAGGGGGTACATGTGACCAGTAGGTCATGGCCTTCGATTGAAAGCATGCAGGCAGCAAAAGACACAAACGAAACCTGCAACAAGAAGTCACATGCCCAGGCGAAAGAGGCACGCTAGCATCCACTTTGAGAAATCGAAGGAGGCTAAGAGTCAATCGAAAGGTGCTGAATCAAAGGAGACCTGTTTTCCTCCAAATTTGTCAAAATGTTATTTTTATCTGTTTTCTCCATTTTTGTCAGTTTCCTTTTAATTTTGGTACTGGAAAATTCCAAAGTACTTGTTCAAGCTTGAACCTTGAAAATCCTTGTAAGAAAAAAAAGCCTTGAGAATTGAGAGGGCAAATTTTGGGGTACAACAGTCGGGCACGACAATACCTCAGGTCCCCATCCCTGTCCCCAGAGCAAAGTGACGAGGACGACCCCTGTGGTCCCCTGTCACAAGCCATCATGGAGGCGCCCATTCCCCCGGGCATGGAGAAGCCTCCACATCTGAAAGAATACGACGGAGTCACGGACCCAATCGACCATATAGACGGGTTTGAGGTTATGCTGCATTACCATAATGTCGGGGGACCCATCAAATGCCAGTTGTTTCCCATGACCCTCAGAAAGGCAGCAATGGATTAGTATAAAGGCGTCGCCCTTGGATCAATCACCTCGTTGCGAAACTTGAAGAATCAATTCATAAGTTCGTTCACTGTGTCTCGGTGATACCCAAAGACCGAGGCAGAACTCGAGGCCATTATCCAGAGACAGGATGAAACCTTGAGAGAATTTATCAATCGCTTCAACCGCGAAGCCATACAGGTCCCCTGCACGGACCACATGAAAAGGTACTTGCTGGAGAGGGGGCTCCTCCCCGGTACAGAATTCAGAAAGGCAGTGGGCATCGAACCACCCCGAACATTCGATGCTCTCCTCGAGAAGGCCCGGGCATACATGGATTACAAGGAAAGAGAGGCGACCAATAGAGCCCGGGACCCCAGAACTCGCGGATCTAGCAACAACCCGCGCCAAGAAGCCGCTCCTCCCCGATGAACCGGGGAGAAAAGAAAAGAGGACAGACCCCGAGAAGTCTGAGAACAGAGAGGATCCTCGGGGCGTTTCACAGAATACACTCAGCTCACAGCTTCCTGCGAGTGCATCTTGACGGAGTGTGCCAGCACGGATTTCAAAGATGGCAGCATCAAGCGCCCTCGACCTGCTCCTGCCAAGCCCGGAGTAGACAAGAGCAAATATTGTCAGTACCATAGGAGCTGTAACACCCCTTCTAAATAACCCGCGAATATATTAATTAAATCAGAGTAACATGGAAAACAAGGATGTCACAATTCAGGATAAATATAAAAACCTCAAATCTACAGTTATCATGCTTTACTGGAGGAATTATTAAGATAAATATTCAAATCAATATCATGTTCTACACAACGGAAATGTCTCAAAACCGGAATAACTTCACTTCATAAAGTATTCCCAACATAAATTAAACAATAGAGTATAAAATAAAACTCATCATTCAAACGTTTCCCCCAGTGTTACAACCTATCAAAGCACGACACTGACACGCGGACTTAAAGTAACATAGCTCTAGAGCCATCCTAACCAACTCCTGAGCTGCTAACTTTAATCTAAAATCATTAAAGTAAGGGTGAGATTTCTCATAATTAACATGCATTATAAGCTTCTCAATCAACATTATATCACAAGCATATTATTTCACCCATTTTAGCATAAATCCAGATTCAACACACAGTTTCAATCATACAAGTCATTATGCACAAATCAATAATCAACCAAAGAATTGTAACACTGGAAGACATCCTAACATGTTACAATTCCATGCAAACACAAATGCAGACACAATGCATGTGGTACCAATCACGTGACCAAGTCACCCAACACTGATCCATCATCAACCGGATACAGCAACCATCGATTCGTCCATAAACACTCGGACACGAATCCAGCCTAACCACCCATCATCACCCGGGTATCGATTAACGGCAATACAAGTCAAATTCCACACAATGGGAATTAACTTCACCAAAACAATGCATATGCATGCACATCACCAGCATGCAACATCAAATCAACGGAATATGATCATAATATAATTCCAAATAATGCCAAAACCAATATATCACATGATCACATCTCAATCATAATGGATAGCAGGCACAACACATAAGTATCAGTTCTCATTCACCAAATCAGAACAATTTACAAACAATTCTACATCATTCTCAAAATACCAAAGTTTACAAAAATCGGGAATTCGACTCTTTTTAAAATAATTTTCATAAAATAATATTTTTCTTATTTTATAAGATATTATTTTTAATTTAAGAAATACTGCCGAAAACGGCACTCAAATCGGACTTACGGTTTGAAAGTTATCAATTTTCAAAGTTTAATATTTTTCAAAAAGTTACGTTTCTGGAAAATGTACTGGAACCCGGTTCCTACCTATACATGAACCGGTTCCTACGTGCAATTTTGCTAGTTTTTGTAGGTTTACACAGTGGAACCCGGTTCCTCCCCACTGGGAACCAGTTCCCACGACCTGCAGAGCCAAAAACTGCTATTTTGACAGCATTTAATCATTCCAATCCCATCCAATTCATACCCATACGAATCCAACTCACAGCAATGTCAAAACAAGTTATAGTGCATGATTCCAATGAGATTATAACACACCATAACATCATACAATTTCCTCATAACATCAAATTGAATCAAAACATAAAATTCATGGAATTGGGGTTTAAATTTCATAAATCCTAAATTGGGATTTCTAACAGACTTAATCAATCCTATTGATTCCAAAACCTATAAGGCATATTAAATAATTGAAATCACCCCTTACCTCGCGATGATCCTTCGAATTCACGGCGTTTGGCTTTTTCCTCTCTTCTCTTCTCTTCTCCAATTTCACGTATAATGACTTTTCCCAATAACCTTCTTTTTCTTTTCCTTTTTATCCTTCTTTTTGTATTCCTTTTATTATTTTCCAAATAATAGAAATAAATTAGTAATTATTTAGTAGAGCTTTTTACTTCACACACCTCTAATTCAACCTTACACCCCCCGGTCTTCCTTTTTAATTTCATAATTAATTCATCCATTTAATCCAAAATATTATTAATTAAGCCTTTAATTAATTAAATAATTAAATTCCTAATTATTTAACACTTAAATTAATTTGGGGTGTCACAACTCTCCCCTACTAAAAGAGTTTTCGTCCTCGAAAACATACCTTAGACGAACAGTTCGGGATACGAGTCCTTCATCTGGCTCTCCAGCTCCCAAGTGACATTTCCATCTGCTGGTCCTCCCCAAGCCACTCTTACCAACGCGATCTCCTTGCCTCGCAACTGTTTCAACTTCCGATCCTCAATTCTCGCAGGTACTGCTTCCACAGTCAAATTCTCTCGTACCTGTATATCGTCTACCCGAATCTCATGAGACGGATCAGCAATGTACTTCCTTAGCTGAGATACATGAAAAACATCATGCAAATTTGCAAGTGACGGCGGCAAAGCAATCTGATAAGCAACTTTCCCAACTCTCTTGGTAATCTGAAACGGACCAATAAAACATGGAGTCAACTTCTTTGACTTCAAAGCTCGGCCAATACCAGTCATCGGAGTAACTCGCATAAAAACATGTTCTCCTTCGCTAAACTCAAGATCTTTCCTCCTCTTATCGTGATAACTTTTCTGACGACTCTGAGAAGTCCTCATCTTCTCCTGAATCATCTTAATCTTTTCCGAAGTCTGTTGGACAATTTCCGGTCTAATCACAACACTCTCTCCAGATTCATACCAACACAACGGTGTTCGACACCTCCTACCATACAATGCCTCAAATGGAGCCATACCAATGCTCGAATGAAAACTATTGTTGTAGGTAAACTCAATCAATGGTAGATAACTATCCCAAGCTCCACCTTTTTCCAACACACAAGCTCTTAACAAATCTTCCAACGACTGAATCGTTCTCTCCGTCTGACCATCTGTCTGTGGATGATAAGCGGAACTCAAATGCAACTTAGTACCCAAAGCTTCTTGCAATCCCGTCCATAATTTAGATGTAAACCTCGTATCTCGATCCGACACAATACTAGAAGGAATACCGTGCAAACTCACAATCTTCTCAACATACAATTTGCCAACCTTTCCATCGGATAATCCATTCTTATCGGAATAAAGTGAGCAGATTTCGTCAACCGATCAACAATAACCCAGATAGAATCACAATTCTTCGATGTCCTTGGCAAACCAGACACAAAATCCATAGAGATTCCATCCCATTTCCATTCCGGAACAAACAACGGTTCCATCAATCCTGACGGTTTCTGATGCTCAATTTTCGACTTCTGACAAACCAAACAAGCATACACAAACTCAACAATTTCCTTTTTCATTCCCGGCCACCAAAACAACTTCTTCAAATCTTGGTACATTTTAGTAGCACCAGGATGAATACTCAATCCACTACGATGTCCTTCTTCCAAAATACTCTTCCTAATCTCTGCAACATCCGGAACACACACCCTATTACCAAATCTCATAACACCATTCTCATCAATCCGGAACTCGCCTTCTTGACCTTGGTTGATCAATGTCAATTTATCAACTAACCCAACATCAGACTCCTGTCTATTCCGAATTTCTTCCTGAATACCACTAGTCAGTTTCAACATACCCAATTTCACACTATTCGGAGTAGTTTCACATACCAAACTTAAATCTCTGAACTGCTCAACCAAATCTAACTCACGGACCATTAACATCGACATATGCAAGGACTTCCTACTCAAGGCATCCGCAACAACGTTTGCCTTACCAGGATGGTAATTCAAACCGAAATCATAATCCTTTAGAAATTCTAACCATCTCCTCTGCCTCATATTCAACTCTTTCTGATCAAAGAGATACCTCAGACTTTTGTGATCACTGAACACCTCAAACCGAGAACCATATAAATAATGCCTCCATAACTTCAAAACAAACACAACAGCTGCCAACTCCAAATTATGAGTCGGATAATTCCTTTCATGTACTTTCAATTGTCTCGAAGCATAAGCCACCACCTGCTTATCTTGCATCAACACACCACCTAATCCCATTAATGATGCGTCACAATACACAACAAAAGACTTAGTCGGATTTGGCAAAATCAAGATCGGAGCACTTGTCAACCTCCTCTTTAGCTCTTGAAATCCTTTCTCACATTCAACATCCCAAACAAATATCTGACCCTTCCTTGTCAACTTAGTCAACGGTAACGCTAATTTGGAAAATCCTTCTATAAACTTCCTGTAATAACCTGCAAGACCCAGAAAACTACGGATCTCAGAAGCATTCTTCGGCGCTTCCCACTGAGATACTGCTTCTACCTTCGTAGGATCCACAACAATTCCATTCTTGGAAATTACATGGCCAAGAAAACTTACTTCACTTAACCAGAATTCACACTTGGACAATTTCGCATAAAGCTTCTTCTCTTTCAACAATTCCAACACAACTCTGAGATGTTCTGCATGCTCTTCATCGCTCTTCGAATAAATTAGAATATCATCAATGAACACCACCACAAACTTATCAAGATACGGATGAAATATCATGTTCATATACTCCATGAAAATACCAGGTGCATTAGTAACTCCAAACGGCATAACAGAATACTCGTAATGTCCATACCTCGTTCTAAATGCAGTTTTCTGAATATCTTCCGACTTCACACGAATCTGATGATATCCAGATCTCAGATCAATCTTACTAAATACACAAGCTCCAACTAGTTGATCCATCAAATCATTGATCCTCGGCAAAGGATACCGATTCTTGATTGTAACTTTATTCAGCTGTCTGTAATCAACACATAATCTCATTGAACCTTCTTTCTTCTTAACCAACAACACTGGAGCACCCCACGGCGAAACACTCGGACGAATAAACTTCTTCTCAAGTAACTACTTTAATTGTTTATTTAACTCCTCTAATTCAGATGCTGGCATACGGTAAGGCGCCATCGACACCGGAGTAGTTCCAGGAATCAAATCTATAGTAAATTCTACCTCCCTCTCAGGTGGCAATTCACTAACGTCTTCCGGAAACACCTCTGGAAATTCATTCACCACTGGCAATCCATCACTCTTTGCTTTTCCCTCCGCTTCTATTGCAGAATACAACATAAATACCACAGCACCATCTTTCACAGCTAGGTTCATCTGTTTAACCGACATAGTCACATCTTCGACACCAACCTCTTCAGGAAAAATAACCGTCTTCGCAAAGCAGTTGATATGAACCTGGTTGAATTCCAACCAATTCATTCCAAGGATGATATCAAGTTGTTCTAACGGTAGGCACACCAAACCCATACCGAAACCCCTACCAAAAATTAGAATAGGACAATTCCTACAAACATACGAAGTAGTCACTGAACCCGACGCAGGAGTATCAATAACCATACTTCCATCCATATTAGAAATTTCCAAATTCAATCTTTTAGCACAATCCAAAGCAATAAAAGAATGCGTAGCTCCAGTATCAATAATCCCAATCAAAGGTATGTCATTAATAAAACATTTACCTTCAATCAGCCGATCATCTGGCTTAGTCTCTGACCCAGACAATGCAAACACTTTACCACCAGCTTGCTCCTTCTTGGGTTTTGTACACTGAGGACGAGTATGACCTTCTTCACCACAGTTGTAACAAGTCACCACTCTTACTCTGCAATCATTGGCCACATGGCCGAGTTTCCCACACTTGAAACACTTCTTTGCATCATTCCTGCACTCATTAGCTCTATGCCCCATTTCACCACATCTGTAACACTTAATGGAAGAACCAGAGTCTCCCCCACTAGGCTTCCTCCAACCACCAGATTTCTGATTATTTCTATCATAAGGCTTACCACGATCCATCTGTTGCTTACCCTTCCTATCAACATACCCTCGAGCATTCGACTTAGTGCTAGCAAGATCCTCCTCTAAAATCCTACTACAGTCAACCAGATCAGGAAATCTTCGGATACGCTGATACCGAATACCCTGCTTAATTTCATCACGAAGACCATTCTCAAACTTGATACATTTGGAAAATTCTCCATCTGCATCGTTAGTATAATGAGCATAATACTTCGCTAACTCAGTAAACTTCGAAGCATACTCACTGACAGTCTTGTTACCCTGCTTGAGTTCCATAAACTCAATCTCCTTCTTGCCTCTGATGTCCTCAGGAAAGTACCTCCTCAGAAAAGCCCTCCTGAACATAGCCCAAGTCAATGCAATACCATCTTCTTCCATTTCAGTTCTGGTAGTAACCCACCAGTCATCAGCTTCCTCTGCTAACATGTGAGTTCCGTATCTCACCTTCAGCCCTTCAGCACAGTCAATTACTCTGAAGATCCTCTCGATCTCCTTCAACCACTTCTGAGCACCTTCAGGATCATGTGCACCCTTGAACAATGGAGGATTATTCCTCTGAAAATTCCCCAATTGTCCGTCAGCACCAATCATAGCTTCCTGCTAGTTCTCTCCGAGTACTCCAGCCAACATTCCCAATGCTTCAGCAATAGCATCGTCGTTTCTTCCGTTACCTCTTCCGGCCATTGTTCTTGTAACATTACAAAACAACCTCATCAACACACAAGTATCGACAGTGTCATCTTACACTAGTCGCATACAAAAGGGATAACGACACAAGACAAGATCGACTATGCTATGATACCACTATTGTAACACCCCTTCTAAATAACCCGCAAATATATTAATTAAATCAGAGTAACATGGAAAACAGGGATGTCACAATTCAGGATAAATATAAAAACCTCAAATCTACAGTTATCATGCTTTACTGGAGGAATTATTAAGATAAATATTCAAATCAATATCATGTTCTACACAGCGGAAATGTCTCAAAACCGGAATAACTTCACTTCATAAGTATTCCCAACATAAATTAAACAATAGAGTATAAAATAAAACTCATCATTCAAACGTTTCCCCCAGTGTTACAACCTATCAGAGCACGACACTGACACGCGGACTTAAAGTAACATAGCTCTAGAGCCATCCTCACCAACTCCTGAGCTGCTAACTTTAATCTGAAATCATTAAAGTAAGGGTGATATTTCTCATAATTAACATGCATTATAAGCTTCTCAATCAACATTATATCACAAGCATATTATTTCACCCATTTTAGCATAAATCCAGATTCAACACACAGTTTCAATCATACAAGTCATTATGAACAAATCAATAATCAACCAAAGAATTGTAACACTAGAAGACATCCTAACATGTTACAATTCCATGCAAACACAAATGCAGACACAATGCATGTGGTATAAATCACGTGACCAAGTCACCCAACACTGATCCATCATCAACCAGATACAGCAACCATCAATTCGTCCATAAACACTCAGACACGAATCCATCCTAACCACCCATCATCACCCGGGTATCGGTTAACGGCAATACAAGTCAAATTCCACATAATGGGAATTAACTTCACCAAAATAATGCATATGCATGCACATCACCAGCATGCAACATCAAATCAACGGAATATGATCACAACATAATTCCAAATAATGCCAAAACCAATATATCACATGATCACATCTCAATCATAATGGATAGCAGGCACAACACATAAGTATCAGTTCTCATTCACCAAATCAGAATAATTTACAAACAATTCTACATCATTCTCAAAATACCAAAGTTTACAAAAATCGGGAATTCGACTCTTTTTAAAATAATTTTCATAAAATAATATTTTTCTTATTTTATAAGATATTATTTTTAATTTAAGAAATACTGCCGAAAACGGCACTCAAATCGGACTTACAGTTTGAAAGTTATCAATTTTCAAAGTTTAATATTTTTCAAAAAGTTACGTTTCTGGAAAATGTACTGGAACCCGGTTCCTACCTATACATGAACCGGTTCCTACGTGCAATTTTGCTAGTTTTTGTACGTTTACACAGTGGAACCCGGTTCCTCCCCACTGGGAACCGGTTCCCACGACCTGCAGAGCCAAAAACTGCTATTTTGACAGCATTTAATCATTCCAATCCCATCCAATTCATACCCATACGAATCCAACTCACAGCAATGTCAAAACAAGTTATAGTGCATGATTCCAATGAGATTATAACACACCATAACATCATACAATTTCCTCATAACATCAAATTGAATCAAAACATAAAATTCATGGAATTGGGGTTTAAATTTCATAAATCCTAAATTGGGATTTCTAACAGACTTAATCAATCCTATTGATTCCAAAACCTATAAGGCATATTAAATAATTGAAATCACCCCTTACCTCGCGATGATCCTTCGAATTCATGGCGTTTGGATTTTTCCTCTCTTCTCTTCTCTTCTCCAATTTCACGTATAATGACTTTTCCCAATAACCTTCTTTTTTTTTTTCCTTTTTATCCTTCTTTTTGTATTCCTTTTATTATTTTCCAAATAATAGAAATAAATTAGTAATTATTTAGTAGAGCTTTTTACTTCACACACCTCTAATTCAACCTTACACCCCCCGGTCTTCCTTTTTAATTTCATAATTAATTCATCCATTTAATCCAAAATATTATTAATTAAGCCTTTAATTAATTAAATAATTAAATTCCTAATTATTTAACACTTAAATTAATTTGGGGTGTCACAGGAGCCATGGTCATCTGACTGAAGACTGCGTCCACCTCAAGGACGGCATCGAAACCCTCATCAAGGGAGGGAGGCTTGCCCAATACTGTCGAAACGACGCTCCTCGTCGCGACGCCCGGGAGACGAGAGAACTGGAGGAGGACGCTCGACCATCTGACGAATCGGTCCCCGTCCAGACCGCCTTCTCCATCACCAGACCGGAGGACTTCTACATTCCCGAACACCTGCAGGAGCTACTCACGACACACAGCAGGTGGGAATACTTTCCCTCCACCATGGTCATCAATGGTGGAGGATTCAACGACCTAACCATCAATTCGGCCAAGAGAAAGCTGGATGAACTGGTCGACTCGGCACCTCCTCAGACGGTGACCTTTGAAAGGGTGAAAGGCAGGTCGGAGCCTATCACCTTTTACCTCGAAGAGCTCCCCGGAGGAGCCCCCAACGCGGTCATTCCTCTGTTGATAAGAGCAAGAATAGCCAACTTTGATGTACACCGCGTCCTCGTCGACGAAGGAAGTTCCGTCGATGTGATGTACAGTCAATTATTCCGGACTCTCCAGCTAGACGACTCGCACCTCTCGCCATATGTGGGGTCGGACTTACAGGGCTTCAAAAACTCGACTTCCAAACCTTAGGGATATGTCGAGCTCATGGTTACCTTAGGCGAGGGCACGACGACGAGGCAGGTCAAGGTGCGCTTCCTCGTCATCGACTGCCCGTCCCTCTACAACTGCATCCTGGGAAGACCAACACTAGCGGAGCTGACCGCAGTGCCCTCCACCGTCCACTTGAACATGAAATTCTACACCAAGAGGGCACGGGCTGCTACCATCCAGGGGGATCTGGCTGCTGCTCGAAGGTGCTTCAACGTTGCATCCAAGGGACGCGACATGGTCGACACTGTGACAAGGCCCACCAAGAGACCAACAACGACAAGACAAGAGCCTGACAAACCAGAGCCCGTCAAAGCAGAAGAGCAGAGGGCTCCCCCAAAGGTCGACTCCATAGCTCTGGATACCCGTTTCGACTAGGACGAGCCTCCTAGCGGTGAGCAGGCCCCCCTCCGACCAATTCTGGACGGGGACTTCGAACTCGTCCCCCTCGGCGAAGACGCGAGCAAAGGAGTGAAGATTGGTACTGACCTCCCCGACCTGGCAAGGAAGCAAATCAAATCCTGCTTGCGCGAGAATGCTGACTTGTTCGCATGGAGCGCTGCGGAGATGCCCGGACTCGACCCCGAGGTCGCCTGTCACCGTCTCGCCATAGATCCAGCCGCTAAGGCAGTAGTATAACATAGACGTAGGCAGTCTCCGGAGAAAACGGAGGCTGCTGAAAAAGCTGTAAAAGCCCTCCTAGAGGCGAATTTTATTTCTGAAGCCCGGTATTCAACCTGACTGTCAAATGTTATACTAGTTAAAAAGAATAATGGAAAATGGCGGATGTGTGTTGATTATACTGATCTCAATCGGGCATGCCCGAAGGATGCTTTTCCTTTACCGAACATAGATATGTTGGTCGACAACTCGGCCAGTTACAAAATACTGTCGTTCATGGATGCCTATTCAGGCTATAACCAAATCCCAATGGCCATGGGCGACAAGCATTGCACTACCTTCATGACCAACTCGAGAAACTATTACTACAACGTAATTCCCTTTGGACTAAAGAACACAGGGGCAACTTACCAACATATGATGAACATAGTGTTCCACAAGCAGATCAGAGACATGCTCGAGGATTACATGGACGACATGATCGTCAAGTCCCGAGCAAACACCGATCATGCAGCCCACCTCAAAGCAGTCTTCGCCCAAGCGAGACAATGTAAGATGAGGTTCAATCCCGAGAAGTGCACGTTCGGGGTCAAGGCAGGGAAATTCCTCGGGTTTTACCTGACAGAACGAGGAATTGAAGCCAATCCCGACAAATATCGAGCCTTCTCCAGCCTCCCGACACCTACGTCAAAGAAATCAATACAGTTCATGAACGACATGCTGACCTTGCTGCCCTGCTTCGTTGCGAGATCCGCTCAGCACGCCCTCCCCTTCTTCAAACTCCTTCGCAAAGAGGCAACCTTCGAATGGACCGAGGAATGTGAAAGGGCGTTGCGCCACCTAAAACAAAGTCTATCCCAACCGCCCGTACTATCTTGACCAGTCGACGGGGAACCTTTATTCCTATACTTGGCTGTCTCAAACGAAGCCTTCAGCGCGGCTCTCATTCGAGAGACCACCGACGGGTAGAAACCCGTTTATTTCACAAGCAAAGCCCTACAAGGACCCGAGAGCAGATACCAACAGATAGAAAAAGTAGCTCTAGCCCTTGTCAATGCGGCGAGGAGACTCAGACACTATTTTCTGGCCCACACAGTCATAGTACGAACCGACCAACAGGTAAAAAAACTCTTAGGTCGACCTGATATGGCGGGCCGAATGTTGAAATGGTCCTTGGAACTCTCCGAATTCGAAATTCAGTACGAGAGAAGGAAAGCTCTAAAGGGACAAGCCCTGGCCGACTTCGTCGCGGAAATGACCGCTCACAACCCGCCCGCAGGGAAGGAGCACAAGTGGACCATCTTCGTCGATGGAGCTTCCAGCTCGTCCGGAAGCGGCACGGGGATACTCCTAGAAAATGAGGAGGGCGTAGTGTGATCGGTGGATATGGAACTGACTGTTTAACGCTGGTTCGCGAAATGTTGCGGAAGCAAGAGTCGCCACCGTCTTTTATTTTCTCCAAATGGAAAGGACAAAAGCACAGAAAAATTCCTTATAGAGATTGCTCTCGGTTCGGGAGGTAGGTTATAGAAAGGGAAGGTGTTAGCACCCTTTCTATCCATGGTTATCCATGGGCTCTTAGATACTTGCTCATTTGTGTTTTCAAAAATGGTTTGTTTGCTTTTCAACTGTGGGTTTTAAAAAGTTTCTTTGAAAATTCCAGTTCGACTCTTGTATCTGTCCTCAAGAGTGTTTGAAAAATTGCTTTTGAAAGCTTTTTTGAAAATGTGTTGGTGAAAAGTATTTTTTTGATTGGTTTTGAAATTAGAGCAAGTATCTAGAGTCGTCTACCTACCTTAAGGAATTCGTCTGTGTAGATGTCCTTAAAGTAGTGCCATCCCACCATTGAGAGGTAGGTAGCACCACCGTTGGAGGTGTTCGGGTCAATTCGAAGGTTCGGGACATGGTGATCACCGGAGCAATAGGAAGACACCTTAGAAGCTACCCTCATGCCAGGTTCCCGAATCATGAGGACTTACTAAGACATCCTCTACTCGACGATCATCTTTCGAGGCAAGGCAACAGTGAGGCGTACCCTAGGGGTGGTGTGTGCGATTTGTGTGTCGTTTTCAAGTATTTTTGTCTTTTGTCATGTTATTGGTGATCTAACGTTTGTTTTTATTTTTTGTCCATACATTCTTTCATGCCATTATTTAACAGTTAAAAATTGCGAAAAGTAAATTCTAAGCTATTACAAACGGCGCGGGTCCACATCGCCAAAATTTCTTGAACCCGATTTGACAGAAAAATAAAGAAAGTAAAAGAAGAATAAAGTGCGAGCAATTAGTTACGTGGCTTTGGGAGAGATACATAAATATTTAAACGAAACAAAATAAATATGCGAATTAATAAGGATTAAAAACGAGGGCGTTGGACCCTTTTTTGCAAAATTAAATTAAATGGTGACATTAATTAATTAAAAAAAGAAAGGAAATTGTTTTTTTGGTATTTTATGATTTTAATGAAAAGAGAGAGTTAATTAAAATTAAAATAAGATGCTAACCCTAATTCTAATTATTTTTAATTTATTAAGAAAAGAAGATTAAAACCTAATATTAACCCTAATTAATTTACACGCAAATTTAATTATAAAATATATCTAATATTTAATTATTATGGAATAAAAGAAAAAAGAATAAAAAATTAATTAAACCCTAATTCTATGTTTTTTTAGATTTTTATTAAAAGAGTTAAAATTAAAACCTAAATTTAAAACTAATCAATTAAAGTTATTTATTTACAAAATACTATTAAATAAAATATTTATTATTTTATTTTTATCTTTTCTGATTTTTTTTTTATTGTTTTGTGTTTTTATGAAAATAATAAGTTAATTAAAGACAATAATCAAAAAGAAAATAGAAATAATGCAAAATAAAGAAAATAAAAACAATTAGCAAACCTAGGGGGTCTGCCCCAAATTGTGAGGTTTTTTAGCAATCTGGCCCAAGATTATGAGGCCTTGTGGACTTTCCCAGGACACGTACTCAAACGTTGACTAGAGCCCATCGTGTTCCCCAGACCTGTGCCTTTGGATTGACGTACTGGACGCGTGGACGGCTTGATCTTGGAGGTGTATGATGGTCTTTGATATTGAACCTGCATGTGAACTTTAATTGAAAAATAATATGGACATAGTGAGGACCTGGGGCTCGAACCCAGGTCAGGTACGTTACCAGCACTCTCGCTTACCACTGAACCAATTCACGCGCGTTTAATATATAACAACTAACAAATATTATAAAAGAAACAAGCGTTAGTGGGGCCTCCGCGCGCGAACTTTCAAACCAGCCAACCATCGCTTGCCACGAGATCATCTTCTCCATTGTTTTATTTTTTCCTGAAACATAAACATCATAAGCAACGGTTTTCAAATGTTCCCTTAGGCTAGCTTCTGAAAAATAGCGACTAGCCCAGGGATCATCATAAATTAGGCGCGAGGGTTTATTTCTCTTCGTCCAGACATGCTTAATTCAATGATGTAAGTCTTGAAGGCCAATTTTTCCTTAATTTAAAACCCCTAATTCCAAGTCCTGAAAACCCTAGAATTTGATAATGGCAGATCTTCATATATGGCACGAAAACAAAATTAAATCATTGGGTTAGCATTAGAATCAAACGATAATCATGAATCAAGCTTTAAAATTCACAAAAAATGCATGGATTGAGATGCATGACTATGAAATTTTTTGTGTACAGGTCCTGTTCGTTGTACCAATTCTTGCAGTTATGATGGATGATTTTGATCAGAAACCCTTCCTTGAAGCTTCAGGAAGGTGATAGGATAAAAATTTCGCCATGAATCGTCCTGCACAAGTGTTTTCAGAATTGAGATTTTTAAGAAAAAAGTCAAGTCTTGTTCTCTTGATATGGCGCAACCTGGAGAGCAAAAGCATGAGGGTTTGCTTTGTATATATGTGTGGAACAATTAGGTCAAGGAATTTGATCCAAAAGATCCATGAATTGATGAAGGAATATTTGATTTTTTATGCCATAACTTTCAAATCTTTTTCATGCAATTTGAGCTCTCAATCATATCCAATCATCCTAATTATTCCCTAATTTGCTTTGCACGAAATATTAGAGATATTATGTGCACAAAAAGATTTGGAACATTAGGTTTTATATTTTTCATATATTTAATTAATTTAAATGAATTATTATTAATAAAAATTCAAATAAATGAATAAAAAATGAAGAAATACTTCCCTTTGGGCCAAGTGGTCGTGCACATGCCTTGGATAATGAATTGTGGAAGAAAAATAGGCCCATTAGCAATTTTAGGTCATTTGAATCAATGTTGACTTTTCAAAATATCCAAAAATTTCCCAACTTCCACAAGGCATAACTTGCTCAATTTTTAAACTTTGCTCATGTTCTTGGACATTTTGGAAAGGTCTTTGAGTCCTATAACCAATGTCCTTGGTCCCATGTCATTTTGATTTACCAATCTCAAGTTATGGCCTTTGACTTAAAGTCCCTTTTTGTTGACTTTTGAAAATGACCTATAATGTTGAAATTGATAACTTTTTGTGAGAGCATTTCTTGGACTTGAAGTATGAAGATGAGTTGTAGGAAATGTCTTTCTCTTCAAAATGAGCTTTGGATGGAATTTTTCTGATAATCCATGTGAAAATTATGCCCTGGTCAATTTACAGTTGACTTTTTTCAACTGTCCAAATAAGGAAACTTTTGCATCTTGATGATTTTTGAGCCAAGCTTTGAGAATCATGATCAAGAATTGATAAAATGATGTTTGTGGCTTCAAAATGATATGTTGACCAAAAATTTGAACTTTTGACTGTCAAATGACCATTTTGCCCCTACAGTTGAATGTAGTGCAATTAGGGTTTTGACTGTGCAATTTTGTGCTGAAAGTTTTGAAACTTGATATGAGGATGCTTGACCATGTTTATAGGCATGTGAGACTTGATTGGACTTTTGGAAACTTCATTTTCTTGATCAGAACCAAAACCCTAATTTTGACTGCTTAGGAGGCCCTTGTACTGTGCAACCCTTGGGGAATTTTGAAGCTTGACTTGGCAAGTTTTGAAGAATATGGGAGGGAAAATTTTGGGGTACAACAGTTGCCCCTGTTCAGTCTTCTTAGACCTGAGGATGCAGATTGGCTGACGTGCCTTTCGTAATCCGAAGGTAGAAGATGATTGAACACTAGAGTGCCCAGAAATTTGCGCTCACATAGTAGCAGTGTGATGATGGGAATGGACTTATAGATGCCATTTGGAGATTGATGGATAGGGTGATGGGCTTATAGATGCCATCTGGATGTTAATCGCATAAGAGATTCCTTAGCGAGAACCTGCATACCTGCAAAAGAAAAATGAGTACCTGACATGTTGCAGGAGCTGGTTTTCAGATGCTTTGTATAAATGTGTCCTGACTGGTTACAGGAGTTGGATCTGGAGCTTCACAAAATGATGAATGAACCAGGGATGGTTACTACCTCAGCATGAACGGTGAGAGAACCTTGGGTGACTTTAACTTCAACAACGCTCGTTGAGAAAATCTTGGTGGGAATTACCATCTTCGTAGTATCGGGAAGAGAACCAATAGGCAATTATAACCTCAAAAGCGGACGTTTGAGAAGAACCTGGGATGGAATTATCATCTCACGCACCGTCGGGGAGAGAACCATAGGAAATTATAATCTCAAAAGCGAACGTTTGAGAAAAACCTGGGCTGGAATTATCATCTCACGCACCGTCGGGGAGAGAACCATGGGAAATTATAATCTCAAAAGCGGACGTTTGAGAAAAACCTGGATAACTTCTACTGAGTCTTCATCAGAAAAATCTGTTGGGAGTCGATTTAGCTGGACTAGAGAAGGCCTTGAAATGTCTTCAACAGATACACCCTGGCAAGGTGCAGGAAACGAGTCCGGAATATAGTAAGGTTGGTGAGTTTGTCTCTACTGACAGGTTATCCTCATGGACGAGTGGTCTTTAACTATGGGTGTCTGTAACGACGAGTGTCTATAACGACGAGTGTCTATAACGACGAGTGTCTATAACGACGAGTGTCTATAACAACGAGTGTCTATAACGACGAGTGTCTATAACGACGAGTGTCTATAACGACGAGTGTCTATGACGACGAGTGTCTATAACGACGAGTGTCTATAACGACGAGTGTCTATAGCGACGAGTGTCTATAACGACGAGTGTCTATAACGACGAGTGTCTATGACGACGAGTGTCTATAACGACGAGTGTCTATAACGACGAGTGTCTATAACGACGAGTGTCTATAACGACGAGTGTCTATAACGACGAGTGTCTATAACGACGAGTGTCTATAACGACGAGTGTCTATGACGACGAGTGTCTATAACGACGAGTGTCTATAACGACGAGTGTCTATAACGACGAGTGTCTATGACGACGAGTTGTATCAGAGAAATCTTTAGGCATTGATTTAACTGGATTTGTATTCTTTGACTGGGTTGGTCTCTTTTGACTGTATTCGTCTACATAGTTGATCTTTTAACTGTATCCTTCCTGAAAGGTAAAGGTCAGTCATATGCAATGCATGATATTGATCAAGCAATAATATTTTTCAACACATGAGATTGTATGATATGATGCGTATATGCGTATAACAATGTGATGTTTATGAATGTATCTTCGTCTAGGAAAAGTAAATCCTTGACGGGTGCCGGGAAGTTAAATCCTGGGCTGATGTCTGAAGAGTAAAGTTCTTTGTCTCCGCTGGGGATGATGGTTGCAAGAATACCGGTAGAAGAGGATGACTCCGTTGGGGAATAGACTTGGCGAATAGATTACTCTGCGGGGAGGTAACTCTGTGGGGAAAGAGAGGTACTTTGCTGAGGTTGATAACTTGCTGGGGATACCGTTGTTATGTTGGAGGTTTTAACAGACTCCGCTGGGGGTAGGAATACTTTGCCGAGGACGATCTTTCTGTGGCTTTTGGCTGAGGATAACCCAATTATATCTTGGTAGGGAAATAACTCTTTGACTAAAGCCGGGAGACGCGTTCGTGCTCTGTGAGGATAAGCTTCCAGAATCTACTAGGATAAGCTTACTGTTTGGGGAGATGATTCCAACTTTCCTGGGGAACTAGTTTGGACTCTCTTGGGGAAGCATTAAACTGTATTGGTTACGTTCTTCCACGGAACCTATCTTGATACCTTGGAGGACAGACCAATCAGATTGCTTAGACAACTCTTTATTGCCCTTGTTTCTGAGGTGGGAGAGGAAGACCTGTGAGGTGCTGATAGTGATTGATGGGCAAACCTTCTTCTGATAGGCAAGTGACAAGATGCCGGGACATAGTCGTACACTTTTGATCCCTAACTTTTTCCTGGACCGCCCTTTCGGGTTTTCAGTCCACCGGGATACCCATTTTTGCCCAAGCCGCCTTTTCAGGTTTTCAACTTGCCGGGTATACAGATTTTTTTCATTTCATCCCTTATTTTTGCCTAGGTGTATCAACCTAGCGGGTCTTTGATTACGCGTAGTATTTTTTCGACTATGTCCACGTTCTCAGAATGTAGGGAGGTGCCCCTATTAGGAGTGCAGTGTTACCATACCACCAGAAGATCTTCGTTTGATCGTCCAATGCCCCAAGTGATCCAGATGGAGATTTGCCCCAAGATGGTTGGCCTTTTGAGAGATTCTCCGAATCTTGACCTGACTGCCACAGATGACGGGCAATGATCATGTCATGCCCCTTGTTTGGGAGTGCTTTTGTTCATCCGATATTCGTCGTGCGAATTTCTATGCTGTTCAAACGAAAAGTCATATGCAAACAAAGTTATGTTAGAAATGAAAAGCCTATGTCTGTCTTGAAGATTTTGAAAATGCATCCTTTTTTTTCATAGAACAAATGAATGTTTGTAAAACGTGATGTCAACTCCCTCTTTATAGTAAGCCTTAAGGAGTCAGGATACCTTTTTCGTAACAGTATGCTTTCGAACTAACCCATGCCTCAGCTAGGACTTTTGAGGGTTATAACGTGGCTTGGTTCACGGTTTAAGAAACAAAAGATAAAGGCTCAAATTTTATTTGTACCCACCCGCTCTTCGTGATGTTCTCTAAACCTAAACTCAGTTGATCATACGTTAGACCTTGTTTGAGCATTTGCTCTGAAATTCCAGTGATGATTCAGATATTGAACATTTATTTGGATAGGCAGTCATTCCTTTTCTGTTGAGGGTTTGTAAGACCTCTTTCTTGATTTTTGTTATCCCTTTCTTTTTTTGCCTGAACTGTTTCCTTTTTTGGAATTACAGCCAGCGGGATGCCCCAGTTTTGTAAGTCTCCTTCATGGGTTTTGACTTAATGGTTTTTTTTATTTTTGAGGTAATGACTGCCTTTCTTCATTGGTTATTTGGAACCATCACTGTCTTCTTTTTTTTTTGTAAGGACCTCTTTGGTGCCATTCGTTATGCACTTGGATCAACTGAGAGACTACCCTGCCCCAGGTTATGATTAAGGTTTTTAAATTTCGAAAAGAAAAACTCCTACTTCTTTGGCTCAGATGGGTTGACGAGGGATTATCATCCTTATAACTCCAGTGTTTAGGGATTGAAACAATGCATGTACCTCATCAGCAGGGTTTGTCCAAAAGCATACTGTAGATGATCGTGGTATCGTTTTCGTCATCCTCCCTCAAGAGGCTTAGGATTTCTTGATCAAGAGTTGACATCAGAAAAAACATGAAAATAATTTGCATTTAGTGAATACGAATATATTGTTTCAAAACAGACATATGCGATGCATTAAAGAAATAACAATGTTTGCCATGAGTAAATGTTTGAACAATCAAAAGAAAATTACAACTTGAATTCAAATGAACAACAAAGTGCTTTCTATCCTATCCATGTTTTAGCATGGAAGCAGTGATCACGTTGGGAGTCTCTAGAGAGTCAAGCTGGACTTCCTTTGCATCAACCAGATCTTGCACCCTATTTCTTAAAGTCCAACAGTCATCTGTAGCGTGCCCCGGGCTGTCGGAATGATAGGTGCAGCGAGCATTGGGATTATACCTTGAAGGTGTTCTGTTAGGATTCTTCGGGGGATCCATGAGAGTTACCAACTTGGTTTCCAGCAGCTGTGGCAATATCTGTGACAAGGTCATGCCGAGGGGAGTAAATTGCCTCTTTGGTCTTTCTTCCCTTTGTTGATTGTGACGCTGAGGAGCACCGGCCGGCTTTGCAATAGTTACTGCATTGACAACACTAGATTCTCTCTTGGATGGTTTCTTCTCAGTGTTCGAGGAGTCACTATTCTGTATTTTCCCTGACTTGATGCCAGCTTCTATTCTTTCCCCGGTCAAGATCAGATCTGTAAACCCAGCAGCAGAATTCCCAATCAGGTGGTTGAAGAATGGACCAGACAGGGTCCCCAAGAACATGTCGACGAGCTCGCGGTCAGTCAGAGGTGGTTGTACCCTTCCAGCAAGGTCCCTCCATTTTTGGGCATATTCTTTGAAACCTTCACCCGTACCCATAGACATCCCCTGAAGCTGAGTGCGCGTGGGAGCGAGGTCGGCATTGTACTGGTACTGCTTGTAGAATGCAGTGGCTAAGTCTTCCCAGGTACGGATGTTGGCTCCATTCAGTTGATAGAACCAGTCAAGCTGAGTCCCTGAAAGACTTTCCTGGAAAAAGTGGATCCATAAGTTCCTGTCGGCCGTGTAGGGCTGGATCCTCCTCATGTATGACCTGAGATGCAGCTTTGGACAGGATGCCCCGTCGTACTTTGCAAAGGCAGGTGCCTTGAATTTGTGCGGGATCACTACCCCAGAAGACAGACCTAGATCCTCGAAGTCCAGGCCAGGCACTTTTTGTATCTCCATAGCACTTAGCCGGTCTTCCAACTGTTTGTACCTATCCTCAGCCGGAGGGTACTGTTCGTCGTTGAAATCTGTCTCATTGTCAGAGACCACTGGACTGGGAACCCTTTCCTCTTGATGACTGCCTTTCCCCACAGATGGAGTTGTCCTCTCAGCTTCATCCTGCAGGGTGTTCCCAGATCTGCGTCTAGGGCTGAACAAAACAGTCCTCTTCTTCTTCTTTTCCTTCTTCAAGAGCAGAGCCTTCAGATCTTGTTGCCCCTGGGTCAAGTTCATGATCAGCCCTTGGAACTGGGCATTCTGAGCCTGGAGGGCCTTGATAGTGTGTTCGGTTGAGGATTCAGGATTCATGACGAGACTGCTGAAATAAACAGCGAAGAAGGTAAGCAACCTGCAGAGAAAGGGTACCTGTTATGCAATGATATGTATGATATGCATGTAATGTTTTCAAGGACCTCACGGAGTAAACAAGAAAATTTGTTAGAGCTGGGATCCGGTAGCTTGATTGAAGGAACTTCATATTTGTTGAGAGTCCTTCTTCAAAGGTCAAAGGCTCACCATATCCAGTGGGTCATAGCCCCTGACTTAAGTCATCAACCTTATTTTGCTTTCCAAACAACCTTGGCTAGGGGAACCTTCTTCAGGATTCAAAGCTCACCATATCAAGTGGGTCATAGCCTCTGACAACCTTGGCTAGAGGAAAATAAATCCTCTTTGCCCCTTGCTGGGATAGTTGATTCACCATGACCTGCATCACAAGCCTTTGAGATCCTTGAAATGGATTAGTTTTTTATGCAGGGTGTATGCAATGGTATGATGTCATGATGCATGGGGTAGTATGGATAAACCCTGTTATGAGCCCTTATTAAGGACTATAAACAGAAACCTGCAAGAAACTCAAGTAAAACCTGTCATGAGTCCCAGTTAAGGACTAGAAAACAAAACCTGCAAGAAACTTGGTAAACCCTGTTATAAGTCCCAATTAAGGACTACAAACAAAACCTGCAAGAATTTAGTAACCCTGTTATGAGTCCCAATTAAGGACTATAAACAAAACCTGCAAGGAACTCAAGTGTCAGATAACGAACATGCAAGTAGTCAAATACGAAGGCACACAAGTCACACAAGAGAGCCCTTAGAGTTTAGGCCAGCATGGGGTCTGGGTATTACCCTCTTGAAGTTGGTGGGTTCAACCTGTCCTATTAGAAGTAACCGGGTTCTAAGGGTCCCAATATCACGGGATTGCTTTCATTGTTCATCGTTTCGATTTAGCCACTGAACTGGCGACCGAAATATTCCAGGAAAGCAACCCTCAATTGAGTGTAGTATCGAGTATCAACCAACCTCGGACTGCACCAAAGTCAGTTATCTCACTACCCTAAAGAGGCCAAGATAGTTCAATTAAGGTTCCTAAGGTCTTTTGATGCTTCATGACACCACGCGGAGGCCCCGTACTCTCCTTGACTGAACTCAAGGGTTACCGGTACACACCAAAGTGCCACATCAACGTAGCAGACTGTTTCAACCATGTTGGTATACCCCGCACAGTTCCCTCACAGCCTTGTTGCTACTTTCTAAGAAGGTATCCCCCAGATCCGGGTTAGGATCTATAGAACTCCCAAGACAGTCCCACAATTTAAAGCAAGCAAAGAAAGCAATTGAAAACACAGTGATCTTAGTCCTAAGGTGCACCTCACTTTATAAGTCTCCCCAGCAGAGTCGCCAGTTCTGTGATTGGTGGATCTGGAACTGACTGTTTAACGCTGGTTCGCGAAATGTCGCGGAAGCAAGAGTCGCCACCGTCTTTTATTTTCTCCAAATGGAAAGGACAAAAGCACAGAAAAATTCCTTATAGAGATTGCTCTCGGTTCGGGAGGTAGGTTATAGAAAGGGAAGGTGTTAGCACCCTTTCTATCCATGGTTATCCATGGGCTCTTAGATACTTGCTCATTTGTGTTTTCAAAAATGGTTTGTTTGCTTTTCAACTGTAGGTTTTAAAAAGTTTCTTTGAAAATTCCAGTTCGACTCTTGTATCTGTCCTCAAGAGTGTTTGAAAAATTGCTTTTGAAAGCTTTTTTGAAAATGTGTTGGTGAAAAGTATTTTTTTGATTGGTTTTGAAATTAGAGCAAGTATCTAGAGTCGTCTACCTACCCTAAGGAATTCGTCTGTGTAGATGTCCTTAAAGTAGTGCCATCCCACCATTGAGAGGTAGGTAGCACCACCGTTGGAGGTGTTCGGGTCAATTCGAAGGTTCGGGACATGGTGATCACCAGAGCAATAGGAAGACACCTTAGAAGCTACCCTCATGCCAGGTTCCCGGATCATGAGGACTTACTAAGACATCCTCTACTCGACGATCACCTTTCGAGGCAAGGCAACAGTGAGGCGTACCCTAGGGGTGGTGTATGCGATTTGTGTGTCGTTTTCAAGTATTTTTGTCTTTTGTCATGTTATTGGTGATCTAACGTTTGTTTTTATTTTTTGTCCATACATTCTTTCATGCCATTATTTAACAGTTAAAAATTGCGAAAAGTAAATTCTAAGCTATTACAAACGGCGCGGGTCCACATCGCCAAAATTTCTTGAACCCGATTTGACAGAAAAATAAAGAAAGTAAAAGAAGAATAAAGTGCGAGCAATTAGTTACGTGGCTTTGGGAGAGATACATAAATATTTAAACGAAATAAAATAAATATGCGAATTAATAAGGATTAAAAACGAGGGCGTTGGACCCTTTTTTGCAAAATTAAATTAAATGGTGACATTAATTAATTAAAAAAAGAAAGGAAATTGTTTTTTTGGTATTTTATGATTTTAATGAAAAGAGAGAGTTAATTAAAATTAAAATAAGATGCTAACCCTAATTCTAATTATTTTTAATTTATTAAGAAAAGAAGATTAAAACCTAATATTAACCCTAATTAATTTACACGCAAATTTAATTATAAAATATATCTAATATTTAATTATTATGGAATAAAAGAAAAAAGAATAAAAAATTAATTAAACCCTAATTCTATGTTTTTTTAGATTTTTATTAAAAGAGTTAAAATTAAAACCTAAATTTAAAACTAATCAATTAAAGTTATTTATTTACAAAATACTATTAAATAAAATATTTATTATTTTATTTTTATCTTTTCTGATTTTTTTTATTGTTTTGTGTTTTTATGAAAATAATAAGTTAATTAAAGACAATAATCAAAAAGAAAATAGAAATAATGCAAAATAAAGAAAATAAAAACAATTAGCAAACCTAGGGGGTCTGCCCCAAATTATGAGGTTTTTTAGCAATCTGGCCCAAGATTATGAGGCCTTGTGGACTTTCCCAGGACACGTACTCAAACGTTGACTAGAGCCCATCGTGTTCCCCAGACCTGTGCCTTTGGATTGACGTACTGGACGCGTGGACGGCTTGATCTTGGAGGTGTATGATGGTCTTTGATATTGAACCTGCATGTGAACTTTAATTGAAAAATAATATGGACATAGTGAGGACCTGGGGCTCGAACCCAGGTCAGGTACGTTACCAGCACTCTCGCTTACCACTGAACCAATTCACGCGCGTTTAATATATAACAACTAACAAATATTATAAAAGAAACAAGCGTTAGTGGGGCCTCCGCGCGCGAACTTTCTAACCAGCCAACCATCGCTTGCCACGAGATCATCTTCTCCATTGTTTTATTTTTTCCTGAAACATAAACATCATAAGCAACGGTTTTCAAATGTTCCCTTAGGCTAGCTTCTGAAAAATAGCGACTAGCCCAGGGATCATCATAAATTAGGCGCGAGGGTTTATTTCTCTTCGTCCAGACATGCTTAATTCAATGATGTAAGTCTTGAAGGCCAATTTTTCCTTAATTTAAAACCCCTAATTCCAAGTCCTGAAAACCCTAGAATTTGATAATGGCAGATCTTCATATATGGCACGAAAACAAAATTAAATCATTGGGTTAGCATTAGAATTAAACGATAATCATGAATCAAGCTTTAAAATTCACAAAAAATGCATGGATTGAGATGCACGACTATGAAATTTTTTGTGTACAGGTCCTGTTCGTTGTACCAATTCTTGCAGTTATGATGGATGATTTTGATCAGAAACCCTTCCTTGAAGCTTCAGGAAGGTGATAGGATAAAAATTTCGCCTTGAATCGTCCTGCACAAGTGTTTTCAGAATTGAGATTTTTAAGAAAAAAGTCAAGTCTTGTTCTCTTGATATGGCGTAGCCTGGAGAGCAAAAGCATGAGGGTTTGCTTTGTATATATGTGTGGAACAATTAGGTCAAGGAATTTGATCCAAAAGATCCATGAATTGATGAAGGAATATTTGATTTTTTATGCCATAACTTTCAAATCTTTTTCATGCAATTTGAGCTCTCAATCATATCCAATCATCCTAATTCTTCCCTAATTTGCTTTGCACGAAATATTAGAGATATTATGTGCACAAAAAGATTTGGAACATTAGGTTTTATATTTTTCATATATTTAATTAATTTAAATGAATTATTATTAATAAAAATTCAAATAAATGAATAAAAAATGAAGAAATACTTTCCTTTGGGTCAAGTGGTCGTGCACATGCCTTGGATAATGAATTGTGGAAGAAAAATAGGCCCATTAGCAATTTTAGGTCATTTGAATCAATGTTGACTTTTCAAAATATCCAAAACTTTCCCAACTTCCACATAGCATAACTTGCTCAATTTTTAAACTTTGCTCATGTTCTTTGACATTTTGGAAAGGTCTTTGAGTCCTCTAACCAATGTCCTTGGTACCATGTCATTTTGATTTACCAATCTCAAGTTATGTCCTTTGACTTAAAGTCCCTTTTTGTTGACTTTTGAAAATGACCTGTAATGTTGAAATTGATAACTTTTTGTGAGAGCATTTCTTGGACTTGAAGTATGAATATGAGTTGTAGGAAATGTCTTTCTCTTCAAAATGAGCTTTGGATGGAATTTTTCTGATAATTCATGTGAAAGTTATGCCCTGGTCAATTTACAGTTGACTTTTTCAGCTGTCCAAATAAGGAAACTTTTGCATCTTGATGATTTTTGAGCCAATCTTTGAGAATCATGATCAAGCATTGATCAAATGATGTTTGTGGCTTCAAAATTATATGTTGACCAAAAATTTGAACTTTTGACTGTCAAATGACCATTTTGCCCCTACAGTTGAATGTAGTGCAATTAGGGTTTTGACTGTGCAATTTTGTGCTGAAAGTTTTGAAACTTGATATGAGGATGCTTGACCATGTTTATAGGCATGTGAGACTTGATTGGACTTTTGGAAACTTCATTTTCTTGATCAGAACCAAAACCCTAATTTTGACTACTTAGGAGGCCCTTGCACTGTGCAACCCTTGGGGAATTTTGAAGCTTGACTTGGCAAGTTTTGAAGAATATGGGAGGGCAAATTTTGGGGTACAACACGTAGTGATCGAGCACTCGTTAACACTCTCCTTCCCAACTTCGAACAACCAAGCAGAGTACGAGGCCCTGCTCGCAGGACTGAGGCTAGCCGAGGACCTAGGAGCCCGCGAAGTACAAATTTTCACGGACTCTCAACTCGTCGCTTCCCAAGTCCAAGGGAGTTACCAAGCTAAAAACGACAACCTCGTTGAATACCTAAACTTGGTCAAAGAACACATGAAGAAGTTCGACCGAGCAGAAATATCACACGTCCCGCGCGAGCAAAACACAAGGGCCGACATACTGTCCAAGCTCGCAAGCACAAGAAAGAAGGGCGGAAACAAATCCGTCATACAAGAATCCCTGTCGCGCCCAAGCATCGAAAGTTCCTCGACCCCAGTCGAGGTGCACGCCATCGGAGACACCTCGTGCTGGATGACCCCGGTGTACAATTTCCTGACAAAGGGCGAGCTCCCTTCGGACCAGACAGAAGCGACCACAACAAAACGACGAGCATGCTCCTACGTGGTGCTCGAGCATAAACTATACCGCAGGGGGTTCTCCATTCCCCTCCTGAAATGCATCGACGAATCCACAGTCCCCGAGGTATTACGGGAGATACACAAAGGGATTAACGCCCAGCACATGGGCGGTAAGTCCCTGGCGAGGAAAGCCATGCGAGCGGGGTGCTATTGGCCGACGATGCAGCAGGACACCAAAGATCACGTTAAGAAGTGTGACAAGTGCCAAAAGCATGCCGACATGCATCTCGCCCCCCTCACGAGCTGAGCATACTATCGTCCCGTGGCCATTTGCATGGTGGGGGATGGATATCCTCGGACCATTCGTGCAAGGGACTTACCAAAATAAGTTCCTTATTGTGGTTGTGGACTACTTCACGAAATAGATAGAGGCCGAGGCTCTCCTGAAGATCACCTCGCACAACATCCTCTGTTTCTACAAAAGAAACATCCTTGCCAGATTCGGGATCCCGAGAGCGCTAGTCACCGACAACGACACCCAATTCACCGACCACGGGTTCCAAAACTTTGTCACCAAACTGGGAACCAAACAACATTTCACCTCGGTCGAGCATCCTCAAACCAACGGGCAAGACGAGGCCGCCAACAGAGTCATCCTGCGAGGACTCAAATGCCGGCTCAGCGAAGCTAAAAGAGGGTGGGTCGAGGAGCTACACAGCGTTTTATGGGCTTATCGCACCACGCCCAATTCAACGACGGACGAAACCCCCTTTCGACTAACATACGGCACCGAGGCCGTCATCCCCGTAGAAATCAGGGAACCCTCCAGGAGGACAGAAATGCCCATCGACGAAGAAATGAACGATGAAGCACTCAGGGACGAACTCGACTTGGTCGAGGAAATTCGAACAGGGGCAGCCCTACACGAGGCCACTCTAAAACAGCGAGTGGCCCTGCGTCACAATGATAAGGTCATCAAACGCGAGTTCAAGATCAGCAGCCTGGTATTACGAAGAAACAAGAAAGACTCCCGCGAAGGGAAATTGGCCGCAAACTGGGAAGGGCTCTATCGCGTCCACGACACCACAGGCACCGGGGCATATTACCACGAGCATCTAAATGGAGAACCATTACCACGACCCTAGAACGCTGATAAACTAAAGAAATACTATAGCTAAAACCATTAAACACTAAGGACTCTCGCCGTCGAACATCCACATCTAGTCAACAGAGAAAAATGTCTCGACCACGTAGATAGGCCAAGGTACGGGCCCCATCTACACCCAAACGACATAACGCTGTTCAGCCAACAGGGACGAACGACAACGCCCGACAGGGAACCCTCAATCGAGCTCCACTATCAAAGTACCCACATGGCAGAACACCCAGCTCGCGATGGGCAGTTCACGCCGCGGGCATACAACCTCGATCTGGGTCATACGCCCGACATGCGGGCTTCACTCTGCACAACCGATGCATTTCGAAGTACGTCGGTCCACCAAATGGGTCGAAAGGATATCTCCACTCGAGGACATAACTTAGGCAAATTTCGCCACAAAGTAACAGCCGAATACAAGCATGGCTCGAGGACATAACTTAGACAAATTTCGTCACAATATAAAACTTAGACACGAGCAAGTTTAAAGTTAAAATGAACACCCATTTAAAAGCTCATACACAAAACGAATAAAAATGAACCGACCAAAAAGGCCGGCGATGTTCGGAGTTACAGGTTATGGCACAACGACCAAAAGAAATAAGCACGGGCACGCAGGCCCCAAAAATGAGCACGGGCACGCAGGCCCCAAAACAAATACCAATAAGCGGGCATGCAGGCCCGACCAGAAACTCCACGCTAAACATTCCCGGGACTACCGACATCCACCACAGGAGACTCAGGAGGAGGCACGACCTGGACGTCAATAATCTAAGACATGAAACCCACTCCCTCGGTATTCATGCCCGGATTCAATATGGAGAGCTGGCTGACCGCGGCTTCAAACCCATCCGCTAAAGTGCCGACACAGTCTGTTTCAAGGAGATGGATGCGCGCGACCAGATCCGAATGGGTCCGCAAAGGGGTTGTCTCCTCCGACTCATCTTCAGTAGGAAGCATATCAGCTTTTAGCTCCTCGACTTCCTTAGACAAACGTTCGTTGTTAGCCTCCAAGCGTTCCTTGTCCAGTCGAAGGCAATCCCTCTCCTCAGCAACCTTCCCAGAGTTTTCCTTCTCCCCCGCCAGCAGGTCGGCCTGTTTGTAAAACATTTCCTTAGATCGCTCGAGGGCCGCCTTTAACTTACGAGAACTGGCAGCGAGGGCAACTTTCTCCGACTCCAACTCCCTGACGCGATCCGAGGAGTCCGACCCTTCCTCGGCAAGGACAACGGCCATCTCGGCCATCTTCACCATCCCGAACATACTGGCGGCCACGTGTTTTCTTCGGCTTTCCTTGTTGAGCCGCCTGATAGTCTCGGCCTCGTCGTTGCTCACCGTCAGGGGAAACCCCTCGAAGAAATCTTTCTCTTTGAAATAGGGGGGTAAGCCGAAGGCCCTCGCAGCCACAGACTCGTCGCCAACCTCCGACCTATTATCTGCCCGACTTCTCTTTCTCGTAATCAGCTCAGTGGGCTGCTCAGCATCAGCGGAGCCCGGGGACCCGCTAGAGGCATCGCCCGAACTGGTCGGCAGGCCCATCCTCGTGGCTTGCGGAGCTCGCACCAGCCTTTTGTTTACTCTCATGTCCTGAGTCAGTTTCAACAGCCTATCCCTTCGTTCAGCCATGTCGCCTGCAAAGAAGAGCAAAACTCGGGTTAGTTACGAGCAAGTAAAAAACTGAAAATGGAATAAAACAACAAAGCAAAAGCAAGAAACCTAGTAGATCTACAGCCTGTCCGTAAGATTGGCACTCGACAAGCGCTTTGGTGTCGATGGGACGGGCCTTGAATGTTGGTTACCCATCCTCGTCAAGAATATCTTCCCCCTCCCTCGTGACCCACCGGGCAGGGAAGAAGCTGTCGACATACTTGCAAAGGATACCATAGGCTTCTTCATCCTCGGCACTCATGCCTCCCGCGGGCGTATGATAGTACCCGGTACCATGGTCGTAATGGCCCGAGCACCAATGTAACGGGAACTTGGATACGCGCCCCATTGTCGGACGACCCTCGGCGTCCATGAGGGGCTCCCCGTCCTCGTTGACTACTGCGGTTTCCGCTTCGTACATGGAAACCAAGGCAGTCTGGGTGACCGGCTGCAAAACTTACCACTTGTCCTTGAAGCCCCAGACCGAATCCATATACATCCTGAACAGCCTCTTCGACTGTTTCAGGGAAACCCAGCTATGCCTGCCTCCTCGAGACTGACGCTGTAGGTGAAAAACCCTGAAGAAAAGGGGAATGGTCGCCCTGATCCTCAAGAAATGGAATGTCAGCTCAAACGCCCGAAGGAAGGCGATCGAATTAGGATGAAGCTGCGAAGGGGCCAAGTTCAGATGGCAGAACACCCCGGCTTGGAAATCACTGAAAGGGAGCTTAAGACCGAGATCCCTAAACACGATCTCGTACATTAGAAACCCATACTCGGTAAACTCTAAGCAGATTCGTGCATTGATGGACGGCCTGGTCACAACAAAATTCTTCTGGAAACCTGGCTGACTACCTTCGTGTTCGACGATAGTATATGCGTGCCGACTACGCCGACAGTACGCCGAGGCAATCCCTCGGGGCTCGGCGCCCACCCAATCCAACGAGGGGTCATCGACAGTATCAACCAAAGTCACGTTCTCTTCGGTAATTTGGTCCTCGACTTCATTTTGCCTCGAAGATTCCGGTTCATCGGCCATTTACCTGCAAAGCACAGGAAACCGGTGAAATTCGAGAGCAAATCTGCATGCTCGCCACAGTGACGGGAAGTAGTGCGCGACAAGTCGACCAGGTGTCGGGAACAACAAGAGAATAGCATGAACACCCCGGGCGATAAACATGGATGACTCGAGCGAGGTCCTGACTTCGCCTGCCCGACACTAAGATGCTAAGACAAGTTGTCTTACATACTTCCTAAGGGGTCAACATCCCGACTAGCTCATGGGTATGCCGACCAAAACTATGAATGTGACGGGCAATATCATAGATCATATGCCTAGAACTATGAATGTCACGGGCAGCGTTGCGAGTCACGTACCTAAAACTATGGATTTACCGGGCACAATCATGAATCTACTGGGTACTACTCCCAAATACGGGTTTCTAACATCCAAATAACACCAAAACTACCTACGACGAAGAAAAACATGGAGAATGAACACTTACTTGGAAGAAAATAAGAATGTACGGCAGCGATGAGAGTAGTCAACGGAGGATGGTGCAGTAATCTCATAGTGTTGTGGTAGACGACAGCGGTGGAAGTGGAGGAAAAAGGAAAAGCGCGGAGAAGGAAAACAAATTATGGGCCCCAAGGATCCTATTTATAGGGATGACGTGGAATACGAAACGTCGCCCCGGGGAGCCATGAACTTCCCCTCCTCGACATCTATTCCTCTAGGCAATAATGACCCTATTGTCGCTAGGGTGGCGTCACGGTTCCCAATGATTGCCTCGTGTATCTAACAAACACAGCCCGCGAGGAATTCCCCGAGCACGCATCAACGAGGATTACGCTACGAACGCAACCCATGAGAAACTCACGCATCAAAAAAGAAAAATCTTGGTCCGGGCATCAGATCCCCATGGTAAAGGCGAGCTGAAGTCAAGTCATAACTCTTGCCCCAGGAGCAACGACTTGGTGGGCTTCTGTTCTAGACTGGGCCCACCCTGGCCCAAAGCGCAGATAAAGGCCCAATCCAAGCAGTCTCCTCGAGGAATGCGCACCCGCGAATCACCGCCGACGTGCCCGACCACAGACTGTAGTCACGATGCCCGCCATTGCCCGCGACATATACTGTCCTCGACCAAGGGAACTCCAGCTCGAGTCCTGCTCGAGAACTCTCCCTGTAGGGCAGACTTTGTCCATTCTGACCGTTATCAAGTCCTCTAAACTCCGGAAAGACCGCCTCTTCGTCCCTCCATATTCTTCACAGAGAACCACCAGGAAGGGGACCACGTGTGGGGCCCCACTACGCACGTAGAACCTGGCAGTTCCTTTATTGGGCCAGTTCTGGTCAGCCCAGTGAGGGGACCTTGGCCCAGCGCTGGGGGATATAAATACCCTTTGTTCCCAGAGGGTCAGATTTTCATCTATTACGCACCTATACACTTATTTCCTGCTCATTCCGTCTCTTATTTTAGCATCGGAGTGTCTTGCAGGTACCCTCCCCCCCCCCCCCCCCCCCCATCTCACTCAAATTCTGCCCGAGTCAGTCGTGACGGTCCAAGTCTGATCAGGTACGATCAGAAACCATATGTGTTATTTTAAAGGAAACATATGAGATTGTATCAACCATCACAAGTGTAGAAAAAGAGGTTTCTTCACTAAACTCCAAACTTGGAAACTTGATATAGCTTGAAATTAATTTAAAAAATAGTTCTAATATACTTGATGGAATAATGGAGTTTAGAGAGATGTCCAGAGATATGAAAGAGATGAAGATTTCCTCAAAGAAGGTTGTTCTTCCTGAAAAGAAGACTGAGGTTCATAGGTTGGAACACATGTTACAACATCGAGCTTAACATGTGTCACCTCATCACAATTGTAACAAGAAACTGACTAAGATATGTTACAATTGTGCTAAATGTGAACATATAAGTCCTTATTGTTACGAACTTCTAAAGGTGAATATTAGAGTATGCAAGGAAGTTCATAATAAAAATAAGTTAAAATCCAATGCTACATCAACTGGCTCCATAGCTCATACAGAATACATAGGTTCCTCAAGTAACTGTTGGTATTATAATAGCGGGGGTAATAGAAACATGGGTAGAGATAAGACAACCCATGGAAATAGAAAAAAGGGAAGAATCAAGGGCTCAAGGAAATTTGTTAATCCTAGTGAATCATATGGCTTATGAAACTCAAATCCTTCATGTACATACCCTCCATTAGGCCATCTAACACCTCATGTATTCACTAACAACAAGGCGTGGTACATTGAATCAAAGGTCATGGATAACCAGGGTTTCACATAGCAATTCGGGTTTGGTTCAAAGATGCTTCTCACTATGAAATCACAAGGCATGAGGTTATGGTTTTCACACAAGTAAATGGACTCACTTGGGTCATATTCATAAATTAGGGGTGTGGACATCATATGATACAAAGATACTTCATCTGATCATTTGGTTTACTTGTAATACAAGCCATGTTTTTTGGATCTCATTCAAGTGCCTCAAGCCTAAGCCTAAAACTTTTTATATTAGGGTTTACGAATTAATGATCAAAGGAGTTACAAGGTTTATTCATTTAGGTTCATTCATTTATTTGAAGACATCTAAACATGATGGCTCATTCAAGGAGATAAGGAATGAGAGAATAAGCATGTTAGAAGTTAGTACTTCCAAGTCATTTTGATTGTTTTTATAAACACTTTGATGAATTCATCATGACCATGCGATCTATTCAAGGAATTAAAAGATCCAACCAAAGTTGCAATAAAAAAAGAAAGAATTTAGAACATAAAAATCAATTTAGAAGAACACTTCGAATATTTGAGGATTGGTCATTGACTCAAAGGTTTCTAAAAGCTACATTTCCATTTCAATCATGCTTTATTACATAAAAAATAATGCATATTTAAAATATTTACATTACAACCTTAAAAAACCATTACTAAGGAATCTACATGGAAACAATTACAAGAAAACCTAATCCTAACGCCACTAAATCAGACCTGCATAGACAAGTTTGAAAAACCATTCATTTAACACATAAATAGATCTGCACACATGAATCAAACCATTGGCTTAATCCTTAACATCTCCAACAAATATCCATATCAAAACATGTTCACTTAATTCATTAACCATGGCCCATAAACAGACCAGACCTGTAACAATTAAACAATTCACATGAACCAAATCTGCTCACATGAACCAACCTGCACCAATTAGAACTAACAGTTCATAAAAGCTTTAAAAAACAAACCAAAACCAGTTCAAGCAAAACATTAAATCAGTTAATAATATCCATGACATAAAACCAATTTGTCAAAGACCAACTGCCAAGCAACTAACTTCACTTCACTTAACCGAGCCTAGCTAACAAATGAGTTTCACTCAACTAACTCACTCCAAAGCTAATTCAATCTGAAGCTAAATCTACAAACCTGTTCATAACCCACCCTAACCAAAGTAATTGATCCCAAGCCTATGATAACAAACTCCTGAGCTAGATTACTAACCCCAACCTAAGTCCTAACCTGGAATCTCCCAAACCAGAATTCTATTTAAACTCAGTTCTCAGATGACACGCTTCATTTACCTTCAACATAATCTTCACCCTCTCTCCCAATCCCTCTCACCATAGCTCTCTCACCTGAAGCCATTGAAGCTTCACATTGAAGCTTTAACTGTTTGAGCAAAGACTTTTAACACCTACCTCTGAGCTTTATCAAGCTCACATACTCATCAATCATCCCTTAAACTCTCTGGTTCTCTCTGTTGAATAAACTTTAATGTGTTAGTAATAAGTTTCATATTAAATATGGTAGTAGGAAGGACAAAAGTTTAGTAAGTTATGATAGTTTATTAGTAGCAGTTATGTTTTAGAATTGTAAAAGCCATTGGGTCTATATAAAGACCAAGAGTGTATTTTATTTTAACAAGAGCAATATACAAGTTTAGTATGAAGTCTGATTCTCAGTTATAACAATTTGGCATCAGAGCTCATGGCAAATATGATTAATTAAATGACGTTGCCACGGCTAACGAAGTCAAATTATGAAAACTGGAGTATCCAAATGAAAGCTCTTCTTGGATCTCTAGACGCGTGGGATGTGAACCATGATGGGTTTGAAGAACCAACAGAAGTTGGGGGATATACGGCAGCTCAAACGAAGACGTTGAAAGAGACACGATCGAAGGACAAAACGGCATTATACATGTTGTTCAGGGCTGTAGATGAATCAGGCTTCGAAAAAATTGCTGGTTCGACTACGTCGAAACAAGCGTGGGACACGTTAGAAAAAGTGTTCAAAGGAGCGGATCGAGTGAAGCAAGTTCGACTCCAAACTCTTCGTGGCGAATTAGAGAGGATACAGATGAAGGATACAGGAATTGTATCTGACTACATCACACGTGTGCAAAGGGTGGTGAATCAACTCACCATAAATGGAGAGACAGTACCTGATGCACGAGTTGTTGAAAAGATCTTGAGATCTTTAATAGACAAGTTTGAAAATATTGTGTGTGCAATAGAAGAGTCGAAGGACCTTTCGACGCTCTCAGTCGAAGAGCTCGCTGGTTCTCTCGAAGCACATGAACAACGAAAGATGAAAAAGAAAGAAGAAGCGGTCGAAGAAGCAAACCAAACCAAGGAATCGAACAAAGACGAAAAGGTACTCTTTTCTCACAACTTTCGAGGAAGAGGACGTGGACGTGGAGGTCGTGACAGTGGTCGAAGTGGTAGAGGTAGCAACTTCGAAAGAGGACAATCGAGCCAACAAAATTCACGTGGCAGAGGACGTGGTCAAAGAGGTGGTCGTTCAAATCATTCCAACTTCGAATGCTACAAGTGTGGGAAGTATGGTCATTATGCGAAGGATTGTAACTCCTACAAATGTTACAACTGTGACAAAGTGGGACATCTTGCAAAAGACTGTCGAATCGAAAAGAAGATTGAAGAAACAACCAACCTAGCCTTGGAAGCTGAATCGAATGAAGGTTTTCTCCTGATGGCTCAAAACGAAATCAACACCAATGACAGTGTTTGGTATCTTGACTCAGGAGCAAGTAATCACATGTGTGGTTACAAACACCTGTTTAAAGATATGAAGAGAATTGAAAATGGTAATGTGTCTTTTGGAGATGCATCGAAAGTGAAGGTCGAAGGAAAGGGCACAATCAGTTACTTGCAGAAGGATGGCTTGATTGGATCAATCGAAGACGTTTACTATGTACCAGATCTCAAGACCAACATATTAAGTCTGGGATAACTTACAAAAAAAGGTGCTTCGATACTTATGAAAGATCGAACACTGCATTTGAAGGACAAAGCAGGACATCTGATTGCCAGTATCGAAATGGAAAGAAATCGAATGTACAAACTGAACCTGAGGAACATTCGAGAGAAATGTCTGCAAATCGAAGTGCAAGACAAAGCGTCACTATGGCATATGCGCTTTGGTCATCTACATCATGCTGGTTTGAGAAGGTTGGCGAAAAGGAACATGGTGCATGACTACCAGACATGGATTTCGAAGGAAAATTCTGTGAAGAATGTGTGCTCAGCAAACAAACAAGAACCTCATTTCAAAGGAAGGCAGAGTATCAAGCTAAACATATTCTCAAATTGATACATACTGACATATGTGGGCTAATCACTCCAGAATCCTTCAGTGGAAAAAGGTACTTCATTTCTTTTATAGATGACTTCTCAAGAAAAACCTGGGTTTACTTCTTGAAAGAAAAATCTGAAGCATTAGAATTGTTCAAAAAGTTCAAAGTAATGGTGGAGAAGGCAACAGACAGACACATCAAAGCAATTCGATCTGACAGAGGAGGTGAGTATACTTCAATGGCTTTTGTGAAGTAATGTGAAGAACATGGCATAAGGAGATTCCTAACTGCACCATATTCACCTCAGCAAAATGGTGTGGCTGAAAGGAAGAATCAAACTATTTTTGACATGATTTGATCAATGCTCAAAAGCAAGAACATGTCGAAAGAATTTTGGGCAGAAGCAGTACAATATGTTGTTTATATTCAGAATAGATGTCCGCATTTAAACTTAGAAGACAAAACACCACAAGAAGCATGGAGTGGACAGAAGCCAACAATTTCTCATCTCAAGGTATTTGGTAGTATAGCTTATGCACATATACCAGATCAACGAAGAACAAAGCTTGAAGACAAAAGTCAGAAGTACATATTCATTGGATATAATGAGAAGACGAAAGGGTACAAGCTCTTCAATCCCATAAGCAAGAAAGTAATTGTGAGTAGAGACGTTCGAATGAACGAAGCAAGCAAGTGGGACTGGAACAATTCGACAGAGGTTATTGACGCAGTCAAAGAAACAACTGTAGCTGTACCAGCAAGTATTCCAACAGAACATGAAGAAATTGAAGATGAAGATGAGCCTCTACAACCAAAAATGAGAAGTTTGCAAGATTTGTATGATTCAACAAGTGAGGTGCATCTTGTGTGTCTTTTGGAAGATGCTGAAAACATCAGCGTCGAAGAAGCGTTACGAGACAAGAAGTGGAAAAGTTCCATGGACGAAGAAATTAGAGCAATCGAACACAACAATACTTGGGAGCTAGTCGAATTGCCAAAAGGTAGTCAACCCATTGGTGTAAAGTGGGTATTCAAGAAAAAGATGAATGCTTAAGGAGAAATCGAAAGATTCAAAGCACGGCTGGTTGCGAAGGGATACAAACAGAAAGCAGGAATTGACTATGACGAAGTGTTTGCGCCTGTTGCAAGAATGGAGACAATTCGATTACTCATTTCTCAAGCTGCCCAATTCAAATCGCCAATATTTCAAATGGATGTCAAGACAACATTTTTGAATGGTGTGCTCGAAGAAGAAATCTATGTCGAACAACCACTTGGATATATGAGAATTGGAGAAGAGAATAAGGTGTTGAAACTAAAGAAATCGCTGTATGGGCTGAAGCAAGCACCTAGGGCATGGAACACACGTCTTGACACATATTTCAAAGAGAATGGGTTCGAGCAATATCCTTATGAACCCGCCCTCTATGTGAAGAAAAATGGAAGTAATTTATTACTTGTTGCTCTCTATGTTGATGACCTTATCTTTCTTGGCAGTGATGTTCAGATGATCGAAGATTTCAAGAACACCATGACAAGCGAATTTGAAATGACAGACTTAGGTCTGATGAGATTCTTTCTTGGTCTGGAG
This sequence comes from Vicia faba, assembly GCA_948472305.1. Taxonomy (NCBI): domain Eukaryota; kingdom Viridiplantae; phylum Streptophyta; class Magnoliopsida; order Fabales; family Fabaceae; genus Vicia; species Vicia faba. The sequence goes on along the minus strand of OX451738.1, from coordinate 1,083,972,715 downwards.
GTTCGACAAGAAGAAGCTGGAATTTTTATCTCACAAGAAAAATATGCAAAAGAAATTCTAGAAAAATATAAAATGAAGAATTGCAATCCAACTTCGACGCCAATGGAACCAGGTACAAAACTGTCAAAGTTTGATGGAGGAGAACGGGTTGAAGGAAGAAAATATCGAAGCTTGGAAGGTAGCCTTCGATATCTCACATGCACAAGGCCAGACATTTCACTAAGTAATGGTGGAGAAGGCAAAAGACAGACACATCAAAGCAATTCGATCTGACAGAGGAGGTGAGTATACTTCAATGGCTTTTGTGAAGTAATGTGAAGAACAGGGCATAAGGAGATTCCTAACTGCACCATATTCACCTCAGCAAAATGGTGTGGCTGAAAGGAAGAATTGAACTATTTTTGACATGATTCGATCAATGCTCAAAAGCAAGAACATGTCAAAAGAATTCTGGGCAGAAGCAGTACAATGTGCTGTTTATATTCAGAATAGATGTCCATATTCAAAGTTAGAAGATAAAACACCACAAGAAGCATGAAGTGGACAGAAGCCAACAATTTCTCATCTCAAGGTATTTGGTAGTATAGCTTATGCACATGTACCAGATCAACGAAGAACAAAGCTTGAAGACAAAAGTCAGAAGTACATATTCATTGGATATGATGAGAAGACGAAAGGGTACAAGCTCTTCAATCCCATAAGCAAGAAAGTAATTGTGAGTAGAGACATTCGAATAAACGAAGCAAGCAAGTGGGACTGGAACAATTCGACAGAGGTTATTGACGCAGTCAAAGAAACAACTGTAGTTGTACCAGCAAGTATTCCAACAGAACATGAAGAAATTGAAGATGAAGATGAGCCTCTACAAAAAAAATGAGAAGTTTGCAAGATTTGTATGATTCAACAAGTGAGGTGCATCTTGTGTGTCTTCTGGCAGATGCTGAAAACATCAGCGTCAAAGAAGCGTTACGAGACAAGAAGTGGAAAAGTGCCATGGACGAAGAAATTAGAGCAATCGAACACAACAATACTTGGGAGCTAGTCGAATTGCCAAAAGGTAGTCAACCCATTGGTGTAAAGTGGGTATTCAAGAAAAAGATGAATGCTCAAGGAGAAATTGAAAGATTCAAAGCACGGCTAGTTGCGAAGAGATACAAACAAAAAGCAGGAATTGTCTATGACGAAGTGTTTGCGCCTGTTGCAAGAATGGAGACAATTCGATTACTCATTTCTCAAGCTGCCCAATTCAAATGGCCAATATTTCAAATGGATATCAAGACAACATTTTTGAATGGTGTGCTCGAAGAAGAAATCTATGTCGAACAACCACTTGGATATATGAGAATTGGAGAAGAGAAGAAGGTGTTGAAACTAAAGAAATCGCTGTATGGGCTGAAGCAAGCACCTAGGGCATGGAACACACATATTAACACATATTTCAAAGAGAATGGGTTCGAGCAATGTCCTTATGAACCCGCCCTCTATGTGAAGAAAAATGGAAGTAATTTATTACTTGTTGCTCTCTATGTTGATGACCTTATCTTTCTAGGTAGTGATGTTCAGATGATCGAAGATTTCAAGAACACCATGACAAGCGAATTCGAAATGACAGACTTAGGTCTGATGAGATTCTTTCTTGGTCTGGAGGTTCGACAAGAAGAAGCTGGAATTTTTATCTCACAAGAAAAATATGCAAAAGAAATCCTAGAAAAATATAAAATGAAGAATTGAAATCCAACTTCGACGCCAATGGAACCAGGTATAAAATTGTCAAAGTTTGATGGAGGAGAATGGGTTGAAGGAAGAAGATATCGAAGCTTGGAAGGTAGCCTTCGATATCTCACATGCACAAGGCCAGACATTTCACTAAGTAATGGTGGAAAAGGCAACAGACAGACACATCAAAGCAATTCGATCTGACAGAGGAGGTGAGTATACTTCAATGGCTTTTGTGAAGTAATGTGAAGAACGGGGCATAAGGAGATTCCTAACTGCACCATATTCACCTCAGCAAAATGGTGTGGTTGAAAGGAAGAATCGAACTATTTTTGACATGATTCGATCAATGCTCAAAAGCAAGAACATGTCGAAAGAATTCTGGGCAGAAGCAGTACAATGTGCTGTTTATATTCAGAATAGATGTCCACATTCAAAGTTAGAAGACAAAACACCACAAGAAGCATGAAGTGGACAGAAGCCAACAATTTCTCATCTCAAGGTATTTGGTAGTATAGCTTATGCACATGTACCAGATCAACGAAGAACAAAGCTTGAAGACAAAAGTCAGAAGTACATATTCATTGGATATGACGAGAAGACGAAAGGGTACAAGCTCTTCAATCCCATAAGCAAGAAAGTAATTGTGAGTAGAGACATTCGAATGAACGAAGCAAGCAAGTGGGACTGGAACAATTCGACAGAGGTTATTGACGCAGTCAAAGAAACAACTGTAGCTGTACCAGCAAGTATTCCAACAGAACATGAAGAAATTGAAGATGAAGATGAGCCTCTACAACCAAAAATGAGAAGTTTGCAAGATTTGTATGATTCAACAAGTGAGGTGCATCTTGTGTGTCTTTTGGCAGATGCTAAAAACATCAGCGTCGAAGAAGCGTTATGAGACAAGAAGTGGAAAAGTGCCATGGACGAAGAAATTAGAGCAATCGAACACAACAATACTTGGGAGCTAGTCGAATTGCCAAAAGGTAGTCAACCCATTGGTGTAAAATGGGTATTCAAGAAAAAGATGAATGCTCAAGGAGAAATTGAAAGATTCAAAGCACGGCTGGTTGCGAAGGGATACAAACAGAAAGCAGGAATTGACTATGACGAAGTGTTTTCCCCTGTTGCAAGAATGGAGACAATTCGATTACTCATTTCTCAAGCTGCCCAATTCAAATGGCCAATATTTCAAATGGATGTCAAGACAACATTTTTGAATGGTGTGCTCGAAGAAGAAATCTATGTCGAACAACCACTTGGATATATGAGAATTGGAGAAGAGAAGAAGGTGTTGAAACTAAAGAAATCGCTGTATGGGCTGAAGCAAGCACCTAGGGCATGTAACACACGTATTGACACATATTTCAAAGAGAATGGGTTCGAGCAATGTCCTTATGAACCCGCCCTCTATGTGAAGAAAAATGGAAGTAATTTATTACTTGTTACTCTCTATGTTGATGACCATATCTTTCTTGGCAGTGATGTTCAAATGATCGAAGATTTCAAGAACACCATGACAAGCGAATTCGAAATGACAGACTTAGGTCTGATGAGATTCTTTCTTGGTCTGGAGGTTCGACAAGAAGAAGCTGGAATTTTTATCTCACAAGAAAAATATGCAAAAGAAATCCTAGAAAAATATAAAATGAAGAATTGAAATCCAACTTCGACGCCAATGGAACCAGGTACAAAACTGTCAAAGTTTGATGGAGGAGAATGGGTTGAAGGAAGAAGATATCAAAGCTTGGAAGGTAGCCTTCGATATCTCACATGCACAAGGCCAGACATTTCACTAAGTAATGGTGGAGAAGGCAACAGACAGACACATCAAAGCAATTCGATCTTACAGAGGAGGTGAGTATACTTCAATGGCTTTTGTGAAGTAATGTGAAGAACGGGGCATAAGGAGATTCCTAACTGCACCATATTCACCTCAGCAAAATGGTGTGGCTGAAAGGAAGAATCAAACTATTTTTGACATGATTCGATCAATGCTCAAAAGCAAGAACATGTCGAAAGAATTCTGGGCAGAAGCAGTACAATGTGCTGTTTATATTCAGAATAGATGTCCACATCCAAAGTTAGAAGACAAAACACCACAAGAAGCATGAAGTGGACAGAAGCCAACAATTTCTCATCTCAAGGTATTTGGTAGTATAGCTTATGCACATGTACCAGATCAACGAAGAACAAAGCTTGAAGACAAAAGTCAGAAGTACATATTCATTGGATATGACGAGAAGACGAAAGGGTACAAGCTCTTCAATCCCATAAGCAAGAAAGTAATTGTGAGTAGAGACATTCGAATGAACGAAGCAAGCAAGTGGGACTGGAACAATTCGACAGAGGTTATTGACGCAGTCAAAGAAACAACTGTAGTTGTACCAGCAAGTATTCCAACAGAACATGAAGAAATTGAAGATGAAGATGAGCCTCTACAACCAAAAATGAGAAGTTTGCAAGATTTGTATGATTCAACAAGTGAGGTGCATCTTGTGTGTCTTTTGGCAGATGCTAAAAACATCAGCGTCGAAGAAGCGTTATGAGACAAGAAGTGGAAAAGTGCCATGGACGAAGAAATTAGAGCAATCGAACACAACAATACTTTGGAGCTAGTCGAATTGCCAAAAGGTAGTCAACCCATTGGTGTAAAATGGGTATTCAAGAAAAAGATGAATGCTCAAGGAGAAATTGAAAGATTCAAAGCACGACTGGTTGCGAAGGGATACAAACAGAAAGCAGGAATTGACTATGACGAAGTGTTTACCCCTGTTGCAAGAATGGAGACAATTCGATTACTCATTTCTCAAGCTGCCCAATTCAAATGGCCAATATTTCAAATGGATGTCAAGACAACATTTTTGAATGGTGTGCTCGAAGAAGAAATCTATGTCGAACAACCACTTGGATATATGAGAATTGGAGAAGAGAAGAAGGTGTTGAAACTAAAGAAATCGCTGTATGGGCTGAAGCAAGCACCTAGGGCATGGAACACACATATTGACACATATTTCAAAGAGAATGGGTTCGAGCAATGTCCTTATGAACCCGCCCTCTATGTGAAGAAAAATGGAAGTAATTTATTACTTGTTACTCTCTATGTTGATGACCATATCTTTCTTGGCAGTGATGTTCAAATGATCGAAGATTTCAAGAACACCATGACAAGCGAATTCGAAATGACAAACTTAGGTCTGATGAGATTCTTTCTTGGTCTGGAGGTTCGACAAGAAGAAGCTGGAATTTTTATCTCACAAGAAAAATATGCAAAAGAAATCCTAGAAAAATATAAAATGAAGAATTGCAATCCAACTTCGACGCCAATGGAACCAGGTACAAAACTGTCAAAGTTTGATGGAGGAGAACGGGTTGAAGGAAGAAAATATTGAAGCTTGGAAGGTAGCCTTCGATATCTCACATGCACAAGGCCAGAAATTTCACTAAGTAATGGTGGAGAAGGCAACAGACAAACACATCAAAGCAATTCGATCTGACAGAGGAGGTGAGTATACTTCAATGGCTTTTGTGAAGTAATGTGAAGAATAGGGCATAAGGAGATTCCTAACTGCACCATATTCACCTCAGCAAAATGGTGTGGCTGAAAGGAAGAATCGGACTATTTTTGACATGATTCGATCAATGCTCAAAAGCAAGAACATGTCGAAAGAATTCTGGGCAGAAGCAGTACAATATGCTGTTTATATTCAGAATAGATGTCCACATTCAAAGTTAGAAGACAAAACACCACAAGAAGCATGGAGTGGACAGAAGCCAACAATTTCTCATCTCAAGGTATTTGGTAGTATAACTTATGCACATGTACCAGATCAACAAGGAACAAAGCTTGAAGACAAAAGTCAGAAGTACATATTCATTGGATATAATGAGAAGATGAAAGGGTACAAGTTCTTCAATCCCATAAGCAAGAAAGTAATTGTGAGTAGAGACGTTCGAATGAACAAAGCAAGCAAGTGGGACTGGAACAATTCGACAGAGGTTATTGATGCAGTCAAAGAAACAACTGTAGCTATACCAGTAAGTATTCCAACAGAACATGAAGAAATTGAAGATGAAGATGAGCCTCTACAACCAAAAATGAGAAGTTTGCAAGAGTTGTATGATTCAACAAGTGAGGTGCATCTTGTGTGTCTTCTGGCAGATGCTGAAAACATCAGCGTCGAAGAAGCGTTATGAGACAAGAAGTGGAAAAGTGCCATGGACGAAGAAATTAGAGCAATCGAACACAACAATACTTGGGAGCTAGTCGAATTGCCAAAAGGTAGTCAACCCATTGGTGTAAAGTGGGTATTCAAGAAAAAGATGAATGCTCAAGGAGAAATTGAAAGATTCAAAGCACGGCTGGTTGTGAAGGGATACAAACAAAAAGCAGGAATTGACTATGACAAAGTGTTTGCGCCTAATGCAAGAATGGAGACAGTTTGATTACTCATTTCTCAAGCTGCCCAATTCAAATGGCCAATATTTCAAATGGATGTCAAGACAGCATTTTTGAATGGTGTGCTCGAAGAAGAAATCTATGTCGAACAACCACTTGGATATATGAGAATTGGAGAAGAGAAGAAGGTGTTGAAACTAAAGAAATTGTTGTATGGGCTGAAGCAAGCACCTAGGGCATGGAACACACGTATTGACACATATTTCAAAGAGAATGGGTTCGAGCAATGTCCTTATGAACCCACCCTCTATGTGAAGAAAAATGGAAGTAATTTATTACTTGTTGCTCTCTATGTTGATGACCTTATCTTTCTAGGCAGTGATGTTCAGATGATCGAAGATTTCAAGAACACCATGACAAGCGAATTCGAAATGACAGACTTAGGTCTGATGAGATTCTTTCTTGGTCTGGAGGTTCGACAAGAAGAAGCTAAAATTTTTATCTCACAAGAAAAATATGCAAAAGAAATCCTAGAAAAATATAAAATGAAGAATTACAATCCAACTTCGATGCCAATGGAACCAGGTAAAAAACTGTCAAAGTTTGATGGAGGAGAACGGGTTGAAGGAAGCAAATATCGAAGCTTGGAAGTTAGCCTTTGATATCTCACATGCACAAGGCCAGACATTTCACTAAGTAATGGTGGAGAAGGCAACAGACAAACACATCAAAGCAATTCGATCTGATAGAGGAGGTGAGTATACTTCAATGGCTTTTGTGAAGTAATGTGAAGAACAGAGCATAAATATATTCCTAACTGCACCATATTCACCTCAGCAAAATGGTGTGGCTGAAAGGAAGAATCGAACTATTTTTGACATGATTCGATCAATGCTCAAAAGCAAGAACATGTCGAAAGAATTTTGGGCAGAAGCAGTACAATGTGCTGTTTATATTCAGAATAGATGTCCATATTCAAAGTTAGAAGACAAAACACCACAAGAAGCATGGAGTGGACAGAAGCCAACAATTTCTCATCTCAAGGTATTTGGTAGTATAGCTTATGCACATGTACCAGATCAACGAAGAACAAAGCTTGAAGACAAAAGTCAGAAGTACATATTCATTGGATATGACGAGAAGACGAAAGGGTACAAGCTCTTCAATCCCATAAGCAAGAAAGTAATTGTGAGTAGAGACATTCGAATGAACGAAGCAAGCAAGTGGGACTGGAACAATTCGACAGAGGTTATTGACGCAGTCAAAGAAACAACTGTAGCTGTACCAGCAAGTATTCCAACAGAACATGAAGAAATTGAAGATAAAGATGAGCCTCTACAACCAAAAAATGAGAAGTTTTCAAGATTTGTATGATTCAACAAGTGAGGTGCATCTTGTGTGTCTTCTGGAAGATGCTGAAAACATCAGCGTCGAAGAAGCGTTACGAGACAAGAAGTGGAAAAGTGCCATGGAGGAAGAAATTAGAGCAATCGAACACAACAATACTTGGGAGCTAGTCAAATTGCCAAAAGGTAGTCAACCCATTGGTGTAAAGTGGGTATTCAAGAAAAAGATGAATGCTCAAGGAGAAATCAAAAGATTCAAAGCATGGCTGGTTGCGAAGGGATACAAACAGAAAGCAGGAATTGACTATGACGAAGTGTTTGCGCCTGTTGCAAGAATGGAGACAATTTGATTACTCATTTCTCAAGCTGCCCAATTCAAATGGCCAATATTTCAAATGGATGTCAAGACAACATTTTTGAATGGTGTGCTCGAAGAAGAAATCTATGTCGAACAACCACTTGGATATATGATAATTGGAGAAGAGAAGAAGGTGTTGAAACTAAAGAAATCGCTGTATGGGCAGAAGCAAGCACCTAGGGCATGTAACACACGTATTGACACATATTTCAAAGAGAATGAGTTCGAGCAATGTCCTTATGAACCCGCTCTCTATGTGAAGAAAAATGGAAGTAATTTATTACTTGTTGCTCTCTATGTTGATGACCTTATCTTTCTAGGCAGTGATGTTCAGATAATCAAAGATTTCAAGAACACCATGACAAGCGAATTTGAAATGACAGACTTAGGTCTGATGAGATTCTTTCTTGGTCTGGAGGTTCGACAAGAAGAAGCTGGAATTTTTATCTCACAAGAAAAATATGCAAAAGAAATCCTAGAAAAATATAAAATGAAGAATTACAATCCAACTTCGATGCCAATGGAACCAGGTAAAAAACTGTCAAAGTTTGATGGAGGAGAACGGGTTGAAGGAAGCAAATATCGAAGCTTGGAAGTTAGCCTTTGATATCTCACATGCACAAGGCCAGACATTTCACTAAGTAATGGTGGAGAAGGCAACAGACAAACACATCAAAGCAATTCGATCTGATAGAGGAGGTGAGTATACTTCAATGGCTTTTGTGAAGTAATGTGAAGAACAGAGCATAAATATATTCCTAACTGCACCATATTCACCTCAGCAAAATGGTGTGGCTGAAAGGAAGAATCGAACTATTTTTGACATGATTCGATCAATGCTCAAAAGCAAGAACATGTCGAAAGAATTTTGGGCAGAAGCAGTACAATGTGCTGTTTATATTCAGAATAGATGTCCATATTCAAAGTTAGAAGACAAAACACCACAAGAAGCATGGAGTGGACAGAAGCCAACAATTTCTCATCTCAAGGTATTTGGTAGTATAGCTTATGCACATGTACCAGATCAACGAAGAACAAAGCTTGAAGACAAAAGTCAGAAGTACATATTCATTGGATATGACGAGAAGACGAAAGGGTACAAGCTCTTCAATCCCATAAGCAAGAAAGTAATTGTGAGTAGAGACATTCGAATGAACGAAGCAAGCAAGTGGGACTGGAACAATTCGACAGAGGTTATTGACGCAGTCAAAGAAACAACTGTAGCTGTACCAGCAAGTATTCCAACAGAACATGAAGAAATTGAAGATAAAGATGAGCCTCTACAACCAAAAAATGAGAAGTTTTCAAGATTTGTATGATTCAACAAGTGAGGTGCATCTTGTGTGTCTTCTGGAAGATGCTGAAAACATCAGCGTCGAAGAAGCGTTACGAGACAAGAAGTGGAAAAGTGCCATGGAGGAAGAAATTAGAGCAATCGAACACAACAATACTTGGGAGCTAGTCAAATTGCCAAAAGGTAGTCAACCCATTGGTGTAAAGTGGGTATTCAAGAAAAAGATGAATGCTCAAGGAGAAATCAAAAGATTCAAAGCATGGCTGGTTGCGAAGGGATACAAACAGAAAGCAGGAATTGACTATGACGAAGTGTTTGCGCCTGTTGCAAGAATGGAGACAATTTGATTACTCATTTCTCAAGCTGCCCAATTCAAATGGCCAATATTTCAAATGGATGTCAAGACAACATTTTTGAATGGTGTGCTCGAAGAAGAAATCTATGTCGAACAACCACTTGGATATATGATAATTGGAGAAGAGAAGAAGGTGTTGAAACTAAAGAAATCGCTGTATGGGCAGAAGCAAGCACCTAGGGCATGTAACACACGTATTGACACATATTTCAAAGAGAATGAGTTCGAGCAATGTCCTTATGAACCCGCTCTCTATGTGAAGAAAAATGGAAGTAATTTATTACTTGTTGCTCTCTATGTTGATGACCTTATCTTTCTAGGCAGTGATGTTCAGATAATCAAAGATTTCAAGAACACCATGACAAGCGAATTTGAAATGACAGACTTAGGTCTGATGAGATTCTTTCTTGGTCTGGAGGTTCGACAAGAAGAAGCTGGAATTTTTATCTCACAAGAAAAATATGCAAAAGAAATCCTAGAAAAATATAAAATGAAGAATTACAATCCAACTTCGATGCCAATGGAACCAGGTAAAAAACTGTCAAAGTTTGATGGAGGAGAACGGGTTGAAGGAAGCAAATATCGAAGCTTGGAAGTTAGCCTTTGATATCTCACATGCACAAGGCCAGACATTTCACTAAGTAATGGTGGAGAAGGCAACAGACAAACACATCAAAGCAATTCGATCTGATAGAGGAGGTGAGTATACTTCAATGGCTTTTGTGAAGTAATGTGAAGAACAGAGCATAAATATATTCCTAACTGCACCATATTCACCTCAGCAAAATGGTGTGGCTGAAAGGAAGAATCGAACTATTTTTGACATGATTCGATCAATGCTCAAAAGCAAGAACATGTCGAAAGAATTTTGGGCAGAAGCAGTACAATGTGCTGTTTATATTCAGAATAGATGTCCATATTCAAAGTTAGAAGACAAAACACCACAAGAAGCATGGAGTGGACAGAAGCCAACAATTTCTCATCTCAAGGTATTTGGTAGTATAGCTTATGCACATGTACCAGATCAACGAAGAACAAAGCTTGAAGACAAAAGTCAGAAGTACATATTCATTGGATATGACGAGAAGACGAAAGGGTACAAGCTCTTCAATCCCATAAGCAAGAAAGTAATTGTGAGTAGAGACATTCGAATGAACGAAGCAAGCAAGTGGGACTGGAACAATTCGACAGAGGTTATTGACGCAGTCAAAGAAACAACTGTAGCTGTACCAGCAAGTATTCCAACAGAACATGAAGAAATTGAAGATAAAGATGAGCCTCTACAACCAAAAAATGAGAAGTTTTCAAGATTTGTATGATTCAACAAGTGAGGTGCATCTTGTGTGTCTTCTGGAAGATGCTGAAAACATCAGCGTCGAAGAAGCGTTACGAGACAAGAAGTGGAAAAGTGCCATGGAGGAAGAAATTAGAGCAATCGAACACAACAATACTTGGGAGCTAGTCAAATTGCCAAAAGGTAGTCAACCCATTGGTGTAAAGTGGGTATTCAAGAAAAAGATGAATGCTCAAGGAGAAATCAAAAGATTCAAAGCATGGCTGGTTGCGAAGGGATACAAACAGAAAGCAGGAATTGACTATGACGAAGTGTTTGCGCCTGTTGCAAGAATGGAGACAATTTGATTACTCATTTCTCAAGCTGCCCAATTCAAATGGCCAATATTTCAAATGGATGTCAAGACAACATTTTTGAATGGTGTGCTCGAAGAAGAAATCTATGTCGAACAACCACTTGGATATATGATAATTGGAGAAGAGAAGAAGGTGTTGAAACTAAAGAAATCGCTGTATGGGCAGAAGCAAGCACCTAGGGCATGTAACACACGTATTGACACATATTTCAAAGAGAATGAGTTCGAGCAATGTCCTTATGAACCCGCTCTCTATGTGAAGAAAAATGGAAGTAATTTATTACTTGTTGCTCTCTATGTTGATGACCTTATCTTTCTAGGCAGTGATGTTCAGATAATCAAAGATTTCAAGAACACCATGACAAGCGAATTTGAAATGACAGACTTAGGTCTGATGAGATTCTTTCTTGGTCTGGAGGTTCGACAAGAAGAAGCTGGAATTTTTATCTCACAAGAAAAATATGCAAAAGAAATCCTAGAAAAATATAAAATGAAGAATTGCAATCCAACTTCGACGCCAATGGAACCAGGTATAAAACTGTCAAAGTTTGATGGAGGAGAACGGGTTGAAGGAAGCAAATATCGAAGCTTGGTAGGTAGCCTTAGATATCTCACATGCATAAGGCCAGACATTTCACTAAGTGTTGGCATAGTAAGTCAATTCATGGAGGAGCCAGTACACACACATTAGAAGGCGCTGAAACGAATTCTAAGATACATCCAAGGAACAATATCACTAGGAATGTTTTATTCAAAAACAAAAGACTACAAGTTAGTTGGTTATTCTGACATTGACTGGTGCGGAGACATAGATGATCGAAAGAGCACCTCTGGATATGTGTTTTTCATGGGAAACACAACATTTACTTGGCTGTTGAAGAAGCAACCTATAGTAACACTTTCGACGTGTGAAGCTGAATATGTGGCAGCATCCTGGTGCTTCTGTCATGTAGTATGGCTCAGAAGGTTGATAAGCAAGATGGAGCTAAAACAGGAAGATCCAACAATAATACAAGTGGACAATAAATCAGCTATCGAATTGGAAAAGAATCCAGTGAATCATGAACGAAGAAAACACATTGATGTTCGATTTCACTTCATTCGTGAACATGTGAAGGAGGGAAGTGTCGAATTAAGGCATGTAGCAAGCAGAAACCAAGCAGCGGATATTTTTACAAAACCACTATCAAAAGAGATCTTCGACATAGGCAAGAAGATGATAGGAATGCTGGATGGAAGAAACATTTAAGTTTACAGAGGAGTTTTGTTGAATAAACTTTAATGTGTTAGTAATAAGTTTCATATTAAATATGGTAGTAGGAAGGACAAAAGTTTAGTAAGTTATGATAGTTTATTAGTAGCAGTTATGTTTTAGAATTGTAAAAGCCATTGGGTCTATATAAAGACCAAGAGTGTATTTTATTTTAACAAGAGCAATATACAAGTTTAGTCTGAAGTCTGATTCTCAGTTATAACACTCTCACGTATTCGCAGACAAAACAACAAAACTCAAACACACAAGATTAGACACATACTCAGTATCGTAGAAGTAGAAGATGAGGAGAAGAAAAAGCAAAGAAGAGGAAGATAAAGGAGGAACAAACTTACCTGAGCGAAGCTTCATCGGAGTATGGAATCTACACCATCGGATGTAAGCGACTTCATTATCTTTCTTCATACTTTTTGATACCACTGTGCAAAGTATAGCATTATATCCACTATTTAATTTAACATTCAGGTTTGGAAATAAGTTGAATGGCCACTATGCCCTAGTGCAACGATGTCGTTTTCCCTACATTCCATTTTTTTCCTTTAATTTTTCACTTTGTTTTTGGTTAATCTGCATGTTACAATGTGTTTAGGCCTCAGATAGTTGCCTAGCTCGTGGATTTCATGTTACACCCCTTTTGGGTCCATTATCACACATTTTTGGTTATTTTTTATTCTAAAATTGGTTTTGGACTCCAGACCTGGGCCACGCGCCAGTAGCAGGCTACTCACCCTTGCCAGTCTATGAACGCCAATTGCATTGCCTTTGTTGTATTTTTTGCTTAATATTTTTACTTAAAATTTTCTTAATAATTCTTTACATGAGTTTATTTTCTTTTGAAGACAAAGTGTGACTAAGATAAGTGTGATATACTGATCTTGATTTTAGATTTTTTCCCTTTGATTTTTGCGCATAAAAATGATGATGAATATGTCTTAATTTCTCTTTAGAATTTAATGTGAATTTTAGGGTTTTGGTATTGTTTCTTAATAAGCCTTGTGCCCAATTTTTGTGTTATCTTGCATCCATCATGTTTTATTCATTTTACTAACCCTTTGACTTTGTTTTGAGGTATTGCTTGGAATAATTATGGTATTATTTTTCATATGGGAAAATGTTGTGATAATTGTACTTTATCGCTTTATTTTCGATTTAAATTTTCATCTCTTGAATATTGTAATTTCTTAGAAGTGTTCACCCCCACTATAGTGGGTAAAATGCACCCCTCCTCATGGACATGTAATATCGTAGAATTTATCGATTTTATTGTTTGTATGCTTGTACGCTTTGCAAGTTAAAAAGATAAAACTAAAAACAATAGAAAACAATTTCAAAAAACAAAGATAAAAGCAAAGCTTGATGATCCAATGTCAAGCTATTTTTAAAATAATTAATTGAATTCACTTTCCACCACACCTTAGGGTTCCACCACCTTTCATCACTCGTAATTCGGTTGCTTAGGCATCGCCATCAACCTCCATCCAATTCATTCCATTCACCACTTAACCAAAAGCAAGCACTTGTAAACCTTGTACGTATTCACACCCGTAAGTTGATTTCTAAGGCATCACCATCAACCTACCTCTCCCCAATCCAACACCCATTCACTCCACTCCATTCATCTATTTCCATTTATTCATTTCATTTCACACCACTTAAAACTAAAACCTCGGTCCATGCACCAAATGCATTTTTAAAAAAATCTTTTTCTTAATAAACTTGGAATGGTAGTAGTTAGGTGAAGGCCTTGTTGTATCCTAATTGTTTGACATTACCTTTAGGGTTCACTGTCTAAACACTTGACTTTCGAATCAAAACACTCCCAAATAAAACGAGTAATGTCATCCTCGTGTTGGACTAAAAATGGAAGATTAAGTGTAGAATTCTTCTTCTCCGAGTACTAGGATAATTACTTTAGAGTGTGCGGTCCGACTACTTGTCTTTCAATAAGGAGACACAACTATATTTTCCACACATATTTTTAAAGAAAATATTTTTGAAGTAACAGATAATTTGGTACTACCTTTAGAGGTTCCTATTTAAGGACTTATCTCCATCCTAATCAATTCAACCAATCAAACGCGACACCTTGTCTTGAGGGCGTAACTCAAAATCTTTTTCGTAAAAGAGCATGTTATTTCCGTTCTACGGCAATAAAGGTAACACATTAGTCTCCACACGTGTGAGCAGTAACACCTAATGCTAGAATGTGAACATTAACATTGTCCGTTAAAAAAATAAACCCATAATTATTTTCTAGACGAACTACGAAGTCCTGATTTCCTCATTGCACCGTGGAGGTACGTAGGCACCAAGTCTCACGACCGAGGCAGACTAACTAATTTAAAACCTTTTTTCCCTTAATAAATCATTCATAGCAAGCATAAACCCTTAGCAACATCCTTACACATAGAACAAGTGAAATGGTTCCCATTGAGTACAATGGGTGTGAGGGGTTCTAATACATTCCCCTTACATAACCAGCTCCCGAACCCGAATCTTGGTTGCATTGACCATCTTATTCTCACCTTTTGGTGTTTTCTTGATGTTTCTCCTTCCCTTTGGGGTAAATAAAGTTTAATGGCGACTGTGTTTTTTCGCGGTGCGACACCAGAACATTGCATGCAACATCTGTCCCTTGAGGACCATAATTTTAACTCTACCTACACAGACTCAAACAACACATACTCCAAGTTTTTCCCTAATATAGTAAAAAGATTCAAGCTTTAACGGCTTTGTTAACACATATGCAGGTTGCTCTTTAGTGTTGCAATGAGTCATTTCAATTATTGCATCTTTGGTTAGATATTTGATAAAGTGAAACCTTAAATATACGTGCTTGCATATTCCATGCATGACAAGATTCTTTGACAACTTAACTGTGGAACTGTTATCACACATTATGACTGTACCTTGATTATGAGTCTGACCATGATGGTGAAAAATGCCTCGAAGCCACAGTATTTGACAAGCACATGAGGTTGTAGCAAAAAACTCAACTTAAGTACTTGAGAGAGTCTTAATAGGTTGTTTCTTTGAAGACCATGATATGAGACCTGATCCAAGTTTGAAGATATATCTTGTGGTATTTTTTCTATCATCACTATCTCATGCATAGTCTGAGTCTGACCACCCTTGTAGTACCATTTTATCACTCATCTTGTATAAAATTCCCATGATTATAGTTCCTTTTAGATACCTTAAGGTTCTTTTTTTGTAGTTAAATAGACTTTTGTTGGTCTCTCCATGTATCTAGCCACCAATCATACTGAATAGGCAAGAGCAGAATTAGTAGCAAACATGAGCTTTAAGCTTCCCACCATATACTTGTAGCTTGTGGCATCAACTGACTTGTCATCCTCATCCTTTGTTAATCTTCAACCTAGAACAATAAGATTACATACCTTATTACATTGATCCATGTTAAATCTTGTGAGAATATCATTGGCATATGAAGATTCATGTGCTTTCTTGCTTTATTTACACCCCTAGGAAATATCTCATCTTGCCCATATCTTTCATAGCCATGCATGTTAACAAAAACCGTACATGTGTGTATCCATCCAAACCCGCTTTGATTGAGTTTGGGTTCGGGTTTGGATTTTCCTCGATTACAAAATATGGGGATGGATCGGGTAATGGAGACACTACTACCCAAAATATGGGTTTTCCTCATTGATTCTCCAAATCCTTCAAACATCTGCTTGTTGCTGATGTGTATATTAGATCACCTACATACGAACTAACCATCAAGGTTCTTACTTTATTATGTTTCACAAACAATGTATGTTCATGAGGATATTTTTCAAAGTTCTCTTGATTAAAGTATGCTTCAATCTTTGATATGCTAACTTACTAACTGTTAGTAGTGGTGTAGTTGATAGTTGATAGAAGATAGTTTTAGAGAGTTGTTTAGAAAGAAGGCTATGTCATTGATTTCTTGGATGATACATTACAAGATATCAAATTCCTATTTATAGGCTCAAGTCACCAACCTCTCAATGGTGGTGAATGTTTCTACATTATTTTAGATTTTTCTAGAGTTTTCATGATATGTTAGTATCATGATAGTTTTAGGTTCTTCTATCTTTTACATATACTTATAGTTCTAGATTATTCTACCATACTCATACACACTATAGTTTCTAGGATATTCTACCATTACCATACATATTATATTTAGAATATTCTAGAAATTTGTAGCAATTTCAACACTCCTCCTTGATGCAAATTTCTGTAACTCCAAGCATAGTTCGGAACTCTTCAAATCTTGGTCTCAGTAACGCCTTCGTGAATATGTCTGTAATTTGTTCTTCTGTTTTGCAGTAGTCGAGTTTGATCTCCTTAGTTGCTTCAGCTTCTCTAATAAAGTGATACTTGATTGCTACTTGTTTTGTTCGACTGTGCTGCACTAGATTTTTCGCCATTGCAATTGATGATTTGTTGTCACAATTAATTTTAGTAGGCTCATCTTGTTTTTCTCCCATGTATTCAAGTATCCTGCGAAGCTATATAGCTTGACTCGTTGCTTCAGCAGCAGCCACATACTCTGCTTTTGCTGTTGATTGTGCAACTATAGCTTGCTTCTTCGACGCCCAAGAGAAAATTCTCGATCCTAGTGAGAAACCTTCCCAATCACTATCGGTGTGGCCAAGTAATCCTGAGCTGGTTTTGGTAGTGTACCATATACCAAACTCTTTTGTTCCTTGTAGATACCTTAAAATTCTTTTTCCTGCTCCAAAGTGTATTTGACTTGGGCTTTGCATGAATCTTGATAGAATACTTGTAGCATACATTATGTATGGCCGTGTAGTTGTCAAATATAGAAGGCTTCCAATTAGACTTCGATATTTGGATGCATCAGCTTCTGGTTTTCTATCATTCTTCTGTAGTTTCTCATTTTTTATGAGTGGAGTAGCGACAGGTTTGCAATCGTACATATTGAAATTCTTAAGTAAGCCTTATGTGTTTTTCTTTTGCGAGATGAATATCCCTTCATTTCTCTGACTTACCTCTATATCGAGGAAGTAACTCATCAAACCTGTTAGAACAAAGTTTGAATCTACTACCCTATATTTAAGTTTTGATGATAACAAAGTGAAAAGATATATTATTTATAAGATTCATGTATGAACTATCTGCTGCCTAAAATTACTATGTTCTGACTTGCAGATACTCTGATTGATATAAGCAAGATCACACCTATTCAGCATCAGAATTTGGTTTCAGACATCAGCATCAGAAGTTGCCATATCAGAATGTCAGAATCAGATGATCAACTCACGTATACGCTGAAGCCTGATGAACAAGACTGCGCTCAACACTCTGATAAAGAAACACAACAGTTCATCAGCAGCTAAGCAGAGTCAGAATGAGCCAAGCCAGAACTTGCATTAAGTAAGCAACAGTACTGTGCATTGAAAGCAAATTAATACCAACGGCCTCATTCCAGACAAGATCTGCTCGATAAGGAAAGTTTGTTAATAGCATTGAATCAAGAATATTGCATCCAACGTTCAACATCTCAGTGCTATATAAACAAGACTTTGAAGATTGAAATGGCTAATGCTCTCAAAATCTCTACACGCATAAAAGCTGATAAAAATCTTCTTTCTCTCAGTTTTGCTAAACACTACACATTCTGATATTCTATCATTGTTTAGCAATCTAGTTTCTAAGCTTTAAGTTGTGTATACATCACAGTTGTGATACAGTTTTGTAGAAAACATTCACACACTTAGTTTTATCTCTTTGTAAGAAAGTGTTTCCTTGACAAACCGGGTTGTGGTTTGGATCAAGAAGGCTTTAGCAGTTGTTAAAGCAGTTTGTAATATTCAGTTGAATATAGTGGATTAAGACCTCGTTGGAGAGAGGCGAAATCACCTTGACGGGTGGACTAGAGTAGTTTGAGATCAAACGAACCAGGATAAAAATATCTTGTTCATTGCATTAGATTTCAGTTTTACAATTCAACCCCCCCTTCTTGTGTTTTTCACCACTTCAATTGGCATCAGAGCGCCTGGTTCTGAGCTAAAACACTTAACCGTGTCAGTACAAGATCCAGCGTCAGAAAAACACAATGGCAGGAAACAATTCTCACATCAGCAATGACAACAATGAGGACAGAGACAGATTCAGCAGCAAACCTCCAGTCTTTGATGGAGAAAACTTTGATTACTGGAAAGACAGAATTGAAAGCTTCTTTCTGGCACATGATGCTGATCTGTGGGATATGGTGACAGATGGATACACGCACCCTGTGAATGCAAGCGGTCAGAAGATTGATAGAAAAACAATGTCTGATCAACAAAAGCGTGACTTCAAGAATCACCACAAGGCCAGAACCATCCTCCTCAGCGCCATCTCCTATACTGAGTATGAAAAGATCTCCAACAGAGACACAGCAAAGAATATTTTTTACTCACTCAGAATGACGCATGAGGGCAACGTTCAGGTCAAAGAAACAAAAGCTCTGGCGCTCATTCAGAAGTATGAGGCGTTCAAAATGGAAGAATCTGAATCCATTGAAACCATGTTCTCTAGATTCCAGATTCTGGTAGCTGGTCTCAAAGTTCTGGACAAAGGATACTCTACTGCTGACCATGTCAAGAAAATCATCAGAAGTTTACCCAAGCAGTGGAGACCAATGGTTACAGCTCTGAAGCTAGCTAAAGATCTCAACAAAATCACTCTGGAGGAACTTATCAGCTCCCTCAGAAGTCATGAGATAGAGCTAGAAGCTGACGAGCCTCAGAAGCAAGGTAAGCCTTTAGCATTAAAATCTAACAAAAAATTTGATTCTAAAGTTTTGCAGGCAGTTGAAGAAACATCTGATGGATCCTCATCAGAAGAAGACGAACTCTCTCTCCTTTCCAGAAGAGTAAATCAACTGTGGAAGCAAAGACAAAGAAAGTTCAGGAATCCCAGAAGATCTGATCAGAACGAGTCTTCTTCCAGATACAGAAGGACAGATTCTTCCTCTGGATACAGAAGATCTGAAGGCTCCTCCAGTAGCAAAAAGCCAAACACCAAGGACATCATCTGCTATGAGTGCAATGAGCAAGGACACTATAAGAGTGACTGCCCAAAGCTTCAGAGGGAAAAGCCCAAAAAGAAGTTTGGAAGAGAGAAGAAGAAAAGTCTCATGGCTACATGGGATGAAGCTGACTCGTCTGAAGCTGACTCAGAATCAGATGATGAGAGGGCAAACATAGCTCTCATGGCTAACATCTCAGAAGATAGTGAAGCTTCTGAATCAGACTCAGAATCAGATACTGAAGAGGTATTTCCTAACTTTGCTGTTAACTTTACAAAGGCCGAACTTGCTGAAAGCCTTAATGAGATTCTGGAACGTTATCAGCAAATTAGAGCTAAATTCAGAGACCTGAAAAGGAATCTTAAATCTGACTCTAATAAGACTGAGAGTCTCAAATTGGAGAATTCTGAGCTGAGAAATAAGATTTCAAAATTAGAAAACACTTTACAAAACTCTCAGAAGGAACTAATTTCTGAAACTCCCAGCAACGCTGATGAGATCATCAAGGAGTATGATCACAGTTTCCAGAAGTTCCTAGCTAAAAGCATAGATAGAAGCAGAATGGCTTCAATGATCTATGGAGTTAGCAGAAACGGCAGGAAAGGAATAGGATACCAAGGTAAGGTTCCTACACCAAAGAATGTCATGGATTTAACAATTAAACACACTCCTCTGAATTCACACTTTGTGTATGGTCACACACATGATATTAAATACACTAGCAGTAAGCACTCTATGAAACCAAAATTCAACCAGAGTTTTGGTAAAACTAACAAATCAGGACCCAAGAAAATCTGGGTACCTAAGGATAAAATAATACATGTTGCAGATATCTTTAGCAGCAAGTCAGAAACACCAGTCATGGTACCTGGACTCTGGCTGCTCACGACACATGACGGGAAGAAGGCATATGTTCCAAAGCCTGGAACTTAAGCCTGGAGGCCACGTTGGCTTTGGAGGCAATCAGAGGGGAAAGATAATTGGCTCTGGAACTGTAGGTAATGGAAATCTTCCCTCTATTAATAATGTTCTGCTAGTAGATGGATTGATGCATAATCTGTTATCCATAAGTCAATTAAGTGATAACGGTTATGATATAATCTTTAATCAAAAATCATGTAAAGCTGTTAGTCAGAAAGATGGGACTATCCTGTTTAATGATAAGAGGAAAAACAACATTTACAAAATCAAACTTTCTGAACTAAAGAGTCAGAATGTAAAATGTCTTCTGTCTGTTAACAACGAGCAGTGGATCTGGCACAGAAGATTGGGGCATGTTAGTATGAGAAGAATATCTCAGATTAACAAACTCAATCTGGTCAGGGGACTTCCTAATTTGAAGTTCAATTCAGATGCTCTGTGTGAAGCATGTCAGAAAGGCAAGTTTGCAAAACCTTCTTTTAAATCCAAAAATGTTGTTTCTACCTCTAAGCCATTAGAACTTCTGCACATTGACTTATTTGGACCAGTTAAAACTGCTTCAGTCAGTGGTAAGAAGTATGGGTTAGTAATCGTAGATGACTATAGCAGATGGACATGGGTAAAGTTCTTAAGACACAAGGACGAGTCACACTCTGTGTTTGTTACCTTCTGTAACCAAGTTCAGAATGAAAAGGATCTTAGAATCGTCAAAGTCAGAAGTGATCATGGTGGAGAATTTGAAAACAAAGATTTTGAGTCATTCTTTAATGACAGAGGCATTCTGCATGATTTATCTTGTCCTAGAACTCCACAACAAAATGGAGTTGTAGAACGAAAGAACAGAACATTGCAAGAAATGGCCAGAACCATGATCAATGAGACAAACGTTGCTAAGACCTTCTGGGCAGAAGCAATAAACACAGCGTGCTACATTCAGAATAGAATCTCAATAAGACCTATTCTGGAAAAGACTCCATATGAATTGTGGAAGAACAAAAAGCCCAACATTTCATATTTTCATCCATTTGGATGTACTTGCTTTATATTAAATACAAAGAATTATTTGAACAAGTTTGACTTTAAAGCACAGAAGTGTATTATGTTAGGATACTTTGAACGCTCAAGAGGGTACAGAGTATACAATACAGAAACACAGATTGTGGAAGAATCAATCAGTGTTCGTTTTGATGATAAGCTTGACTCTGAAAAGTCAAAGCAGAATGAAGTTTTTGCAGGTATAGAAATTGAATTTACAGGTTCTGAAGACAAGTCATCAGAAGCTCTCAACACAGACATTCCTTCAACGTCTGAAAGAAGCATTGCTAGCAATCCTACAACAGTTGCTGATCAACCTCAGAAGAGATTACCCAGAAGCAGCTTGGATCACCCAGAAGAGACTATCTTAGGAAGAAAGGAAGATCCAATCAGAACAAGAGCAAGCTTCAGAAACTCTGAAGAAACTCTTATGGGACTTGTGTCTCTGATTGAACCTTCTTCTATTGATGAAGCACTTCTAGATAATGATTGGATTCTGGCAATGCAAGAAGAGATGAATCAATTCACCAGAAACGACGTATGGGATCTCGTTCCCAGACCAAAAGGATTCAACGTCATTGGAACAAGATGGGTGTTCAGAAACAAGCTAAATGAACAAGGTGAAGTCATCAGAAACAAGGCACGACTGGTTGCACAAGGTTATAGTCAGCAAGAGGGGATAGACTATACAGAAACCTTTGCCCCAATCGCCAGGTTAGAATCTATCAGACTTTTAATTTCATTTGCTGTTAATAGAGGCATCACTCTGTATCAGATGGATGTCAAAAGTGCATTCTTAAATGGTTATATAGAAG
Organism: Vicia faba; assembly: GCA_948472305.1. NCBI lineage: Eukaryota > Viridiplantae > Streptophyta > Magnoliopsida > Fabales > Fabaceae > Vicia > Vicia faba. Next base: position 1,083,950,518 of record OX451738.1, on the reverse strand, counting down.
AAGAAGTTTATGTACACCAACCCCCTGGTTTTGAAAATACAAAACATCTAGAACATGTTTTCAAACTAAAGAAGTCACTATATGGTCTGAAACAAGCTCCCAGAGCTTGGTATGAAAGGCTAAGTAACTTTCTGTTAGAAAATGAATTCACCAGAGGGAAAGTGGACACTACTCTATTCTGTAAATCAGTTAAGAATGACATCTTAGTCTGTCAAATTTATGTTGATGATATTATTTTTGGCTCTACTAATCCTTCTCTTGGAAGAAAATTTGCTAAGTGTATGCAGGCAGAATTTGAGATGAGCCTCATGGGGGAACTGAAATTCTTTCTAGGAATTCAGATCAATCAAACTCCAGAGGGAACTTACATTCATCAGAGCAAATACATCAGAGATCTTCTGAAGAAATTTGACCTCTCAGAATGTAAGCCATCAAAGATTCCAATGCATCCCACGTGCATTCTGGAAAGAGAAGAGGTAAGCAAAAATGTAGAACAAAAAGTCTACAGAGGTATGATTGGTTCTCTCCTCTATCTGACTGCTTCAAGACCTGACATATTATTCAGTGTTTGTATCTGTGCTAGATTCCAATCAGATCCTAGAGAATCTCACTTAACAGCTGTTAAGCGAATTTTCAAGTATCTGAAAGGTACTACTAATCTGGGCTTGTTTTATAGAAAATCTAGTGATTACAGCTTAGTAGGCTACTGTGATGCTGATTTTGCTGGAGATAGAGTGGAACGTAAAAGTACTTCTGGAAGCTGCCAGTTTCTGGGAGAAAATCTGATCTCTTGGTCCAGCAAAAGGCAATCAACAATTGCACTATCAACAGCAGAAGTTGAGTACATAGCAGCAGCAGGATGTAGCACACAAATGCTCTGGATGAAAAGTCAGCTTGAAGACTTTCAGATTTTTGAGAGTAACATTCCTATACTCTGTGATAATACTTCTGCTATTTACTTAAGTAAGAATCCCATTTTACATTCTAGAGCTAAGCATATAGAAATAAAACATCACTTCATTAGGGACTATATTCAGAAAGGTATTTTGAACTTAAAATTTATAGATACAGACCATCAATGGGCTGATATCTTTACTAAACCCCTTTCAGAAGATAGGTTTAATTTCATTCTGAAACATCTCAGCATGAAAGTTTGTCCAGAATGAAAATGTTTTAATTCCATATATTTACCTTCAGAATGTAATTGTTTTACTGTGAACTTCTGATCAATCTTCTTTCAGAAAGATAGAACATGCAGATTGTATCAGATGCAAGTCTAAAGATCTGAGAGTCTAAACTCAAAGACAGACGTGCTGATCACTACATCAAACAAGTGTCATCCAATCATCAGCATATCTCTGAAGCAGAACGCGTGCATGCTTCTGAGAAGGCAAAGCGCTGATTGGGTGCATTGAGACACATGTCTGGTAACCGTTTTTAAGTATCTTTCTCAAATCCCCCAAAATCAGCAAGCATTTAATGAAAAGTAATCATGCTTTTAAAATGCAATCATGATTTTTCTCTTTCTTAAAAACGTTTATCTTTTCAAAATATTTTGAAAATCTATTTAAACACATTAATCTCTCATTCTCATTCTTTACGTTTTCTCACTAATACTCAAGCATTCTCTGCATATTTCTATGTTCATCTCTTGCAAAACCCTTTTTCCTCAGTTTCTTCTCAAAACCTTTTTAGTGTGAACATGGCAACCTCCAGCAGTGCTTCTGCAGGTCCTCAGAAGAAAGCATCATCTGAGCAATATCAAGTGCCATTTAGAACACTCCTCACCCCTGTGAAGAATCTTGAAGTGCTTTCTGAATTAATCATTGATTTTGGAAGCTTGAAGGAGAACGGTTTTGACCTAACTGAAGAAGTTAGGGCACAGAAGTGGGAAAGGTATTTTGACAGGTTGGTTGGACCAACATTCCCTATGTTAGTCAAGGAATTCTGGATTCACGCCAAGGCTTCAACACATCTAGTCACCTCCTTTGTTATGGGGAAGAAGATTGTGATCACTGAGGATCACATTGCAAGGCTAATCGGTTACAGTGGCGGTGGCGTCCGGTGTGTGGACATGGCTGAAAGATGTGCTGATGTGGGTGTGATAGCTGCAAGGATTTTCACTCATGGGGTGCCCAGCAGCAAGATCAAAGATCTGAAGGATCATTACAGAGTTTGGGCTAAGATAATTCTGGGGTGCTTCAACCATAGGAAGCCAACCAGCTCACCTGATTACATAAATGTGGATCAGTAGTTTCTGATCTACTTTATTGATCAGAAGGTAAAAATCAATCTGGCTCATTTTATGTTCAACCACCTCAGAACAAGTGTGAAGGAAACCAGGGAAGAAGAAAGAACCAAGAGGGATTGGATACCCTTTGGAAGGTTGATATCAGATATTCTGACAGAGAATAGGCTGATAGAGCATCTGATAGAAGCTCAAGAGCTAAGCACTATTGAACCAACAGTTGGGAAACCTCTGAATGCAAAGAACTTGAAGAAAATGAAGCTGATAGAAAATATCCAGAAGGAACCCAGAGCCACTCCTATTGCTGATATTGTAGGTGTTTAGGTATTGGCTTGCTTTTTTGGTAAAACCCAAGTGTATGTGTGAATGTCATGACTGATGTCATAACATTCTAGTTTAGTTTGTACTGATTCATTAGGTACCTTTGCAGAAAAATATTGTCATTCAGGTACTGATGTTTATAAGTGTGTATCTGAGCATTTTGCAAAATGATCACATTTTCCTAAATCAATAGACAGGTTTCTCAGATGTCATAACAGATGTTAAGACATCCTGTTCTGAACTAACAGGTATGCAGGTTGGTTAAATTCTGAGTTTTTTCAGGAAAATAACTCAGTCTTTCCAGAACAGAATCCTGCGTTTTCTTTGGGTTAACCTAGCTCAACCCTAACCTGGTTAATAAAGTCCTGTGACCTGGTCTTAAGGTCAAACGGAATTAACCCTAGGTTTTTGTGGAAACCCTAACTGAAGTTGCAGCTGCTATATATTCAACAGAGATGCTGTTTTGCAACGAATCCCTTTTTGGTCAGAAGATCATTTGTAAACTGTATAGGTTTAATAATTGTACTCCAAGCAATTATCATTGTGATAAGTGACTTGGAATAGGTTTTTAATTGTAAGGGTTGTGTAGCACTCAAAGCTTTGAAGCAAGAGTGTTTGAATGTTTCTTGACTAAAGCTGTGAAGCAGAGTCAAGTTAGTTGTGTGCATCACTCAAAGCTGTGAAGCAAGAGTGGTTGTGTTGCTTGATTAAAAAGCTGTGAAGCTTAATCAAGTGTATGTTTTTTGAAGAGTGTCTTCATCAATTCATTAGTCAAATTGTTTTATGTATCACTGCTGTGATTGAGGGGGAGTGAGTAGGAACTCAGGTTTAAGTTGTACTTAGATTGAAATTGCATTGGGTAGGTCTTAAGTGAAGGAGATAAACTGGTTGGTTTATTCCTGAATTAACATCTCTTATAGTGGATTTCCTCCCTGGCTTGGTAGCCCCCAGAGTAGGTGTTGTTGCACACTGAACTGGGTAAACAATTGACTGTGTTCTTTATTGTTTTTGTATTTACTGTCATATAGTAAGTCAGATACGATGTCATAACATTGAACGTGACATTGAGTATCTGCAGCCAGAATTTCAATTGGTATCAGAGCAGGCACCCTGCCTGTATTACTGGGTGAGATCTAGGGATATCACTTTCTGGCACTATGGACAAAGAAGGAGTTTTTGAAAATAGACCACCCATTCTGGATGGAACGAATTATGACTACTGGAAACCTCGTATGATTGCCTTCTTAAAATCTCTGGACAAAAAGGCTTGGAGAGCTGCTGACAAAGGATGGATTCATCCCACCATAACTGAGAAAGATGGGACAATCAGTCTGAAACCTGAGGAAGATTGGAGTAAAGAAGAAGATGAGTTAGCCCTGGGAAATTCCAAAGCTTTAAATGCCTTGTTCAATGGAATTGATAGAAACATTTTCAGACTAGTACATCAATATGAACTAGCCAAGAAAGTTTGGGACACTCTCAAAACTACTCATGAGGGCACTTCCAAAGTAAAAATGTCAAGGCTTCAGATGTTGACTACCAAGTTTGAGAATCTAAAAATGATGGAAGATGAAACCATTCATAAGTTTCACATGAACATCTTGGTGATTGCCAACACCTCAGGAGCACTGGGAGAAAAGATGTCAGAAGAAAAACTGGTGAGGAAGATTCTCAGATCCTTGCCTAAAAGATTTGCAATGAAGGTAACTGCCATAGAGGAAGCCCAGGACATCAGCAAGTTGAAAGTGGATGAACTTATTGGGTCTCTTCAGACTTTTGAGATGGGGATCACTGATAATGGTGACAAGAAGAACAAGAGCATAGCACTTGTGTCCAACACTGATGTTGAAGAAAATATTTCAGAAGCTATAGCCATGCTTGGAAGACAGTTCAACAAACTCATCAAAAGAATAGATCCAAAGTCAAGGTCTAATGTTCATAACATTCCCTCTGACATTGACAGTTCCAGCAGAAGACCAAGGTCAGAAGAGAAAGGAAATCAAGGCAGAGGAATTCAATGCCATGGTTGTGAAGGATATGGGCATATTCGAGCTGAATGTCCTACCTTTCTTAAGAAACAAAAGAAAGGAATGACAGTTACTTGGTCTGACTGTGATTCAGAAAGTAATTCTGAAGAAGAATCTGCCAAACTAGTTACTGCTTTAACTGGTGTTTGTACCTCTGAAAGTGACATCAGTGATGAAGAGGTGACTTTTGAAGAACTGGCTGATACTTACAAGAAATTGTGTATCAGAAGTACTGAAGTCTGTGTGCAGAATGAGAAACAATCAAAACTCATCATAAAGCTGGAGGCTGAAAAAAGGGCAAACCTTGAAACTATAAGTCATCTAGAAGGAGAAGTTCAATTGCTGAACTCACAAATGAATCAAATGACCAAATCTGTCAAGATGCTGACAAATGGAACAGACAAATTGGAAGAGATCCTTCAGGTTGGACAAAATGTGGGAAATAAATCTGGACTAGGATTTATGGAAGCAAAGAAATCTGGTAGTGATAAGCAAATGTCAAAACAGATGTCTCAACACAACTCTCAACATCAGGAACAGAGACATATGAAGAAAAGGTACCAAAGATGGAGATGTCATCATTGTGGGAGATATGGCCACATAAAGCCCTTCTGCTTCAGATTGCATGGATACCCTAATCAGAACTCAGGTATCAAACCTAAGTCTAAAAAGGTACCACATGCTCCTAAATGGAAGAAAAAGGCTACTGCCCTGATAGCCCACACTTCCCTGAGGGTCTCTGCAAAGGAAGACTGGTACTTTGACAGTGGATGTTCCAGACACATGACTGGAATCAAGAACCTCCTCAATAATGTTAAGCCTCACACCACCAGTTTTGTGACCTTTGGAGATGGTGCTAAAGGTGAAATCAAAGGTGTTGGTGATTTGGACTGCCCTGGAGTTCCAAGTCTGAATGAAGTACTGCTGGTAAAAGGGCTGACTGCTAATCTCATTAGTATCAGTCAATTGTGTGATCTAGGATTCAAGGTCAATTTCTCAAAATCTGAATGTCTTGTAATCAATGACAAACAAGAGATAGTAATGAAAGGAGTCAGATCCAAAGATAACTGTTACTTGTGGGAGCCTGAGAACACTAATTTCACATCTGTGTGTTCCATTGCAAAAGAAGAAAAAGAGGTGAAACTGTGGCACCAAAAACTTGGCCATCTTCATCTAAGAGGTATGAAGAGGATTATCTCCTTGGAGGCAGTCAGAGGGATTCCAAGACTGCAAATTGATGAAGAAAGAGTTTGTGGTGAATGTCAGGTTGGTAAGCAGACTAGGATGTCACATCCAAAGTCAAGACATCTGACCACCTCTAAGGTTCTAGAACTTATTCATATGGATCTGATGGGACCAATGCAAGTAGAGAGTCTTGGTGGAAAAAGATATGCCTATGTGGTTGTGGATGATTTTTCCAGATTCACCTGGATTAATTTCATTAGGGAAAAATCTGATGTATTTGAAGTTTTTAAAGAATTGTGCAAAAGAATTCAAAGAGAAAAGGAAGGGTGTATTGTCAGAATCAGAAGTGATTATGGCAAGGAATTTGAAAACAACAAGTTTGATGATTTCTGTTCTTCAGAAGGAATTAGTCATGAATTTTCTTCTCCTATAACACCTCAGCAAAATGGAGTTGTGGAAAGAAAAAACAGGACCATACAGGAATCTGCCAGAGCAATGTTACATGCCAAAAGACTTCCTATGTATTTTTGGGCAGAAGCTATGAATACAGCCTGCTATGTTCATAACAGGGTCACCTTGAGAAAGGGAACCTCATCCACCATATATGAACTCTGGAAAGGAAGAAAACCAACTGTGAAGTACTTCCATGTGTTTGGCAGCAAATGCTATATTCTGGCTGATCGTGAACAAAGAAGAAAACTGGACCCTAAAAGTGATGAAGGCATATTTCTAGGATACTCCTCAAACAGCAGAGCTTATAGAGTATTCAATTCCAGAACCAAAGCCATGATGGAATCAATAAATGTTATAATTGATGACTATCATGAAGAAATAGATGTTCCTTGTACTGTTGAGACATTCTTTGAGACTTCAACCCAACAGAATGATCTACCCAACTCCACCACAACAGAATCTGAATCAAAGGAAGCTAGCAAGATCCCTTCCATCAGAATTCAGAAGGATCATCCAAAAGAGCTCATCATAGGAGATCCCAACAGTGGAGTCATCACAAGATCTAGAGAAATCATCTCAAACTCTTGTTTTGTGTCCAAAATGGAACCAAGAAATGTCAAGGAAGCTTTAACTGATGAATACTGGATTGGTGCAATGCAAGATGAACTGAACCAATTCAAGCAACATGAAGTTTGGGAACTGGTTCCTAGACCTGAAGGAACTAACATCATTGGGACAAAATGGATATTCAAGAACAAGTCAGATGCTAAAGGAGTTGTCACCAGAAATAAGGTAAGACTTGTTGCTCAAGGATACATCCAGGTTGAAGGGGTTGATTTTGATGAAACCTTTGCACCTGTAGCCAGGCTGGAATCAATCAGACTCCTATTGTCAATTGCTTGTCTTCTGAAGTTCAAGTTATTTCAGATGGATGTGAAAAGTGCCTTTCTAAATGGGTACTTAAATGAGGAAGCTTATGTGGAACAACCTAAAGGCTTTGTGGATCCAACCCACCCTGATCATGTCTACAAATTGAGAAAAGCTCTATATGGCCTGAAACAAGCTCCTAGAGCATGGTATGACAGGTTAACAAAGTTTCTCTCAGACAAAGGCTACAGAAAAGGAGGCTTGGACAAAACTCTCTTTGTCAAAACTGAAGGAGGGAAGTTGATGGTTGCCCAAATATATGTTGATGACATAGTGTTTGGAGGAATGTCAGAACATATGGTTAAACACTTTGCTGACCAGATGCAGGCTGAATTCGAAATGAGTCTCATGGGAGAACTAACTTATTTTCTTGGACTGCAAGTCTCACAGATGGAGGACTCAATCTTCTTATCTCAAAGCAAGTATGCTAAGAACATTGTAAAGAAGTTTGGGATGGAGAATGCAAGTCACAAAAGGACTCCTGCTCCTACTCATCTAAAGCTTTCCAAAGATTCAAGTGGGGTTAAGGTGGATCAAAGTCTGTACAGAAGCATGATAGGAAGCTTGTTGTACTTAACTGCCAGCAGACCTGATATTGCCTTTGCAGTTGGAGTTTGTGCAAGATACCAAGCTGATCCCAAAGTCAGTCATATCAATCAAGTGAAGAGAATTTTGAAGTATGTAAGTGGAACTTACAACTATGGGTTGATGTATACTCATGGCTGTGAACCAGCTCTGACTGGCTACTGTGATGCTGATTGGGCTGGTAGTGCTGATGATAGAAAAAGCACCTCTGGAGGGTGTTTCTTCTTGGGAAATAATCCGGTTTCCTGGTTCAGCAAGAAACAGAATTGTGTGTCTCTTTCTACTGCTGAAGCTGAATACATTGCAGCTGGTAGTAGCTGCTCTCAAATGATCTGGATGAAACAGATGCTCACTGAGTATAATGTCACACAAGATGTTATGACATTGTACTGTGACAATCTGAGTACAATCAACATTTCCAAGAATCCCATTCAGCATAGTAGGACCAAACATATTGACATACGACATCACTTTATCAGAGACCTTGTAGAAGAGAAGACAATCAAATTGGAACATGTTGCCACTGAGCTACAGCTGGCTGACATTTTTACCAAGGCTCTGGATGCAAATCAATTTGAAAACTTGGGGGGTAAGTTGGGTATTTGCCAACATGAGGAATTGTAGCAATTAATTTTGCTTAAAACAAGGATTAAAGGAGTTATGCTTGTTCTGATTGGGTTAAAATTATATTTTCCCATTTCTTTCAATTCTTTTAAGAAGTTGAATAGACACTCCTTTTCTTCCTTCCCCTCCCGTCTCCTCATCAAAACCCAGTCTCTCAATCAGAATTTTCTCTTCAGTTGCTGTTGGTCCTCTAAGACTGTCAAAATGTCTCAAACACCATCATCATCCAATACAACTATTTCAACCTCCTCCTCTGATCAAGATTCTAGGACAATCTCTTCCTGTCTGGACTCTGAAGTTCTGGAGATCTCTTCTCGTAGAAAAGTGGGAACTGACCCCACCAAGGTCAAAGAGTTGAGAACAAGACATGCAGGAAAGTCCCAAGCTTCTGCCTCTGGTAATCCATCTCATCCTTCTTCTTCAGTTCCCCCTGAAATTGCAAATAGGGAAGGGACAACCTATGTTAATCAAGCAATAGCAAAAATTGTTTCAAGAATTCTGAACGAGAACCACTCAGTTCCTGGCATTTCTGTTCCTTTGAATCAAGAAAGTTCAAATCCAGATGTCTCTAAGGATGTTGAGACATCAGACAAAGAGAAGAATGCTGATATTGCTCACAAGAAAAGGAAGAAGTTCGAATCCTCTGAGTCTGATGATAGTACTTGAAGGATGGTTGCTGTTTAGTGGTGTTGCAGGTTGGTGCTGGTACCTGGTGGAGTTTGGAAGTGTGTTCAGTTCTTTTCTGCTGCTGCTCTTATTATTTTTTTGGATAACTGTATAATCTTTATGAACATGTATCTTTGGCCCATTTGTGGCTAAAGAGGGGGAGAATATTTTGGTACTTCTTAATTAGCACCTGCTTAATTAGACATTCTATTTTTCTGCAGTCACTTATTTCTGCTGCTATCTATCTCTGATTGCTTAGGGTCTTTAGCCAAAAATCTGCCAAAGGGGGAGTTTGTAGGTGTTTAGGTATTGGCTTGCTTTTTTGGTAAAACCCAAGTGTATGTGTGAATGTCATAACTGATGTCATAACATTCTAGTTTAGTTTGTACTGATTCATTAGGTACCTTTGCAGAAAAATATTGTCATTCAGGTACTGATGTTTATAAGTGTGTATCTGAGCATTTTGCAAAATGATCACATTTTCCTAAATCAGTAGACAGGTTTCTCAGATGTCATAACAGATGTTAAGACATCCTGTTCTGAACTAACAGGTATGCAGGTTGGTTAAATTCTGAGTTTTTTCAGGAAAATAACTCAGTCTTTCCAGAACAGAATCCTGCATTTTCTTTGGGTTAACCTAGCTCAACCCTAACCTGGTTAATAAAGTCATGTGACCTGGTCTTAAGGTCAAACGGAATTAACCCTAGGTTTTTGTGGAAACCCTAACTGAAGTTGCAGCTGCTATATATTCAACAGAGCTGCTGTTTTGCAACGAATCCCTTTTTGGTCAGAAGATCATTTGTAAACTGTATAGGTTTAATAATTGTACTCCAAGCAATTATCATTGTGATAAGTGACTTGGAATAGGTTTTTAATTGTAAGGGTTGTGTAGCACTCAAAGCTTTGAAGCAAGAGTGTTTGAATGTTTCTTGATTAAAGCTGTGAAGCAGAGTCAAGTTAGTTGTGTGCATCACTCAAAGCTGTGAAGCAAGAGTGGTTGTGTTGCTTGATTAAAAAGCTGTGAAGCTTAATCAAGTATATGTTTTTTGAAGAGTGTCTTCATCAATTCATTAGTCAAATTGTTTTATGTATCACTGCTGTGATTGAGGGGGAGTGAGTAGGAACTCAGGTTTAAGTTGTACTTAGATTGAAATTGCATTGGGTAGGTCTTAAGTGAAGGAGATAAACTGGTTGGTTTATTCCTGAATTAACATCTCTTATAGTGGATTTCCTCCCTGGCTTGGTAGCCCCCAGAGTAGGTGTTGTTGCACACTGAACTGGGTAAACAATTGACTGTGTTCTTTATTGTTTTTGTATTTACTGTCATATAGTAAGTCAGATACGGTGTCATAACATTGAACGTGACATTGAGTATCTGCAGCCAGAATTTCAGATATCACCAGCAGAAGAGTTCCTCTGAGTGACTTTCCTTTATTTTCTGAGATAGAATCCAAACCAGAGGTGGTTCTCAGATACTTGGATGCGTGCAAGACAAATGGTACAGATCCAAATCTGATTATCAAAGCTCTGCATCAACCTCAGCAAGAAGTGACTCTGAAGAAGACGAAGAAGAGGAAGGCACCTTCAGAAGGATCATCTCAGCAGACACCAAAGAAAAGAGGTGTGCAGCAATGGATTGCTTCTTTGAAGCAAGTATGTCCTGGAATGATTGACCCAGCTGCTTCTGATCAGCTCTGGTCACAATTCAGACTTTGGGTACGTGCTGAAGCCCTCAAGTTGCAGGATATCAACTATGAGCAGGCACAACAGAATTTCAGCAAGCTTCTGAATGAAGTTGGAAGTCAGCTTCTGAAAGAAGACGTGCTCCCTCTGGATAGTGAACCTTGGTCTGAGAAACAGCTAGCTTCAAAGGTGCAACCAGAAGAAGACAAGACCATTCAAGCTGAAGAAATTCAAGCTGAAGATGTTGCTGAAATCTCTCAGAAGCTTCCTGCTTCTGATGCTTCTCAAGCTGCCTCGGACAGGCAGACTCTGGAAGAACTAAAGCTGAATGACATGCGTCTGCAGCAGAGGATGGATGAAAACGACCAGAAGATGAAAGAAAGAATGGATGTGCAGGATAGCAAGATTGACACTGTTGTCAGCATGGTGCATAAGCAGAATGAGTCTGTTGATCAGATCAAAGCCATGCTGGAGAACCTGTTCACACGCTTGCCTCCTCAACCTTAGTCTTTTTTCATTCATGTCTTTTTCATGTTCTCTTTGATTTCCTGATGTACTGTTTGAATATGTTTAGTACTATTTTCATGTTTTGATTCTGAACCTTTCAATATGACAAGTTTTTCTGATCTTAATTGTTTTAGCACATCACTTACACTTTTTGATTGCTGACAAAAAGGGGGAGAACAAGAATGATATTTTAAACAATAACGGCTAACTAGACAGAAATTCTCAAACATTCTAACTCTATTACTTGAAAATGTTTTTTTCTGTTTTGCTTAAAGTCTACAGGTATAAGGAAGCTCCTGGACACTCTGAAGACTAGAAGCTCTGATCACTATGAAGCTCTGATCCGCTCTGATACTCTGATCCAAAGCAAAGCTCTGACAAGAAAAGCTCTGAAGCTCTGCTCTGACATGCTGATCTAAAGCTTCTGATAGCCAAAGACTCTGATACTCTGATGTTCAAAGAAAGGCAAAAAGATCTGATCCTGAAGAACACTTGTAATCAAAGGGAAGTAATAAACTCAGGGGGAGTATCTCTCAACTCTGATATCTTTGTACTCCTTATCTTTTTACCTCTTACTCTGATGCATCTTTCTGATACCTTTTCACGTTATTTTCATTTAAAAATATCTAGTTTTTGTCATCATCAAAAAGGGGGAGATTGTTAGAACAAAGTTTGAATCTACTACCCTATATTTAAGTTTTGATGATAACAAAGTGAAAAGATATATTATTTATAAGATTCATGTATGAACTATCTGCTGCCTAAAATTACTATGTTCTGACTTGCAGATACTCTGATTGATATAAGCAAGATCACACCTATTCAGCATCAGAATTTGGTTTCAGACATCAGCATCAGAAGTTGCCATATCAGAATGTCAGAATCAGATGATCAACTCACGTATATGCTGAAGCCTGATGAACAAGACTGCGCTCAACACTCTGATAAAGAAACACAACAGTTCATCAGCAGCTAAGCAGAGTCAGAATGAGCCAAGCCAGAACTTGCATTAAGTAAGCAACGGTACTGTGCATTGAAAGCAAATTAATACCAACGGCCTCATTCCAGACAAGATCTGCTCGATAAGGAAAGTTTGTTAATAGCATTGAATCAAGAATATTGCATCCAACGTTCAACATCTCAGTGCTATATAAACAAGACTTTGAAGATTGAAATGGCTAATGCTCTCAAAATCTCTACACGCATAAAAGCTGATAAAAATCTTCTTTCTCTCAGTTTTGCTAAACACTACACATTCTGATATTCTATCATTGTTTAGCAATCTAGTTTCTAAGCTTTAAGTTGTGTATACATCACAGTTGTGATACAGTTTTGTAGAAAACATTCACACACTTAGTTTTATCTCTTTGTAAGAAAGTGTTTCCTTGACAAACCGGGTTGTGGTTTGGATCAAGAAGGCTTTAGCAGTTGTTAAAGCAGTCTGTAATATTCAGTTGAATATAGTGGATTAAGACCTCGTTGGAGAGAGGCGAAATCACCTTGACGGGTGGACTGGAGTAGTTTGAGATCAAACGAACCAGGATAAAAATATCTTGTTCATTGCATTAGATTTCAGTTTTACAATTCAACCCCCCCTTCTTGTGTTTTTCACCACTTCAAAACCAAGGTCGGTCATCTCAAAGGTCTTCATCGTGTCTTCTTTGAACTCCATCATCATCTTGGTATTATTTCTCGTGTAGATAAGGTCATATACATATATAAAGAGTAAGAGAGTGTACTGACCTTGAGACTTGATGTAAAGTGTAGGCTCACTCTTGCTCCTCCTGAATCCTTGATCTATGAAATACTGATCAATTCTGCTATACCATGCTCGAGGTGCTTGCTTTAAACTGTAAAATGATTTTCTTAGTCTTAACACTTTGCTTTCTTTGCTTTCAGAAATGAATCCTTGTGGCTGCTCCACATAGATCTCTTCTTCAAGTGCACCATTAAGGAAGGCTGATTTGACATCTAGTTGTTGGATACTCCACACTCTTTGTGTCACAATAGCTATTAGAGTTATATTGGTATCAAGACGAGCTACTGGTGCAAATGTCTCATTATAGTCAATCCCAAGTTGTTGTGAGTAACCTTAGCTACTAACCTTGCCTTGTGTTTTTGTATGGTGCCATCAGGGTTGAGCTTTGTCTTATAGACCCACTTAACCCTAATGACATCTTTTCCATGGGGATGATTTACTAACTCCCATGTGTTGTTTTTCTCGATCATCTTTATCTCTTCTTCCATTGCCTTGACCCATTCTTCTTGCTTTGATGCTTCTTCAAAGCTTCCAGTTTCAAGTATGGCCAAGTTACAGGTTTCATATATGTCCATTAAAGATCTTACTCGTCTTGGAGTAGACTCTGGTGATGATAATTCTTGATCATGTTGTTGTGGTGGAGGTGAGGAAGGTTCACTTGGGCCTTCTTCCTCAGATTCTTCTTGAGGTAGTTGAGCTGGTATAAGGATGTTCTTCTCCACTTTTTCTTCATCCCAATTCCAAGAAGCATTCTCATCAACTTCAACATCTCGACTGATGATGAGTTTTTTAGTTTGCAAGTTGTAGACACGGTAGCCTTTAGAGATTGTGCTATACCCCAGGAAGATGAATGTAGCATATAGATCCAAAGACCCTTAGGTGCTTTGCTGATGGCTTTTTCCCGTTCCAAGCTTTAATTGGAGTCTTATCTTGTACTAACTTAGTTGGACATCTGTTAAGTATGTAAACAACACTGTAGACTGCTTCAACCCTGAATATGTTAGAAGTCCCTTATCCTTGAGCATCGATCTAGCCATCTCCATAACTGTGCGATTCTTTCTCTTAGATACACCATTTTGTTGAGGAGAATATGCGATTATAAGTTGTCGCTCTATGCTTTCATCCTCACAAAATCTATCAAACTAGCGGGAGGTGTATTCTTTGCCGCGATCACTCCTTAGTACTTTTATCCGTTTTCCACTTTGATTTTCAACAAGGGCCTTGAACTTTTGAATACTCCAAAGACTTCTGATTTTTATTTTAGGAAATAGACCCATGTAATTCGAGAGAAGTCATCAATGAAGGGTATGTAATACCTATTGTTCTCGTGTGATGGCGTCCTCACCGGTCCACAGACATCAGTATGAATTATCTCCAACAGATCTTTTGCTCTCCATGCTTCGCTTGTTGAGAACGGAAATCGGTGTTGCTTACCAAGGAGACATCCTTCACACACTTCATTGTTCTCCTTTATGCTTGGAAAATCTCTCATCATGTTCTTCTCATGTAATAACTTTAAGGCATGTGTGTTGAAGTAGCCAAATCTTCGATGCCAGAGCCATGAATCATCAACTTGTACCTTCATGGCAATGTTAGTTGTATGTTTTAAATTTAGCGTGAAGATTCTATTTCTCTTATTCATCTTCACTTGGATTATCTCGGCCATTTTATTTTTGTTGTCTAAGATTTTGCATACTCCTCCTTCAAAGTGAAGTATGTAGCCTCTCTCCATCATTTGGCCAATGCTTAGAAGATTTTCTTTAAGGTTGGGGACTAGTAAGACATCATGGATGAGTTGCGTACCTTTATTTGTCTCCCCCATGACAGTGCCTATTCCTTTTGATTTAACCACACTGCCATTTTCCAGTCGAACTTTGACTTTGACAGACTCGTCAATGCTTTTGAAAATAGTCTCATCCTTGGCCATGTGATTGCTACATCCACTATCCAAGTACCAACTTCCTCCTTTTTCTTTGACTGAGTCTTGAGTGGCATAGAACATACATTGTTCTTGATCATTCTCCTCTGTGATATTAGCCTGTTGCCTATTTTTGTTGCGACAATTTTTCTCTACGTGCCCAAACTTCTTGCAATGGTTACATTGTGGCATATTACAGAACCAACAATTTCTCTCTTCGTGGCCCAGTGTTTTTCATATAATGCATGGAGGATTTTTATCTGTTTTATTCTTAAGGAAATTCCTAGAACCTTCTCTTCTTCTTGAAGTTTCTCCGTAATTTTTCTTTCCTCCATTTTCTTTGTTTTGGGGATGAATTTGAGCTTTTACTGGAAGATATTTTCAAGTGTATCTTCTTTATGCCTATACAGTCTTTGCTCATATGCTTCAAGAGAGCCCACAAGTTCTGTCACTGATAAAGTGGACATATCTTTAGTTTCTTCAATCGTTGTCACGATTGGTTCAAACTTTGGGGGCATAGTAATTAGAATTTTCTCAACAATTTTCTTGTCAAGAATGTCTTCCCCAAAAGTTCTCATTTGATTAACTATTTCTTTAACTTTAGAATAGTAATCTTTAACTGTCTCAGACTCCTTCATCTTCAATAATTCAAAATCTCTTATTAGAGATTGAAGTTTGACAGCACGTACCTTAACGCTTCCTTGAAACTCCTCCTGCAATGTGTTCCACGCTTCTTTGGAAGTCTTAGCTCCCATAATTCTTGGGAAAATTGTATCAGTTACCGCTTGTTGCAAGGTGAACAATGCCTTTAAATTTTTCTGTTTATTTTTCTTTAACTCTTTTTCTTGAGCTGCATTAAGAGCTAAAGTATCTGTGGGAACAATGAATCCTTTTTCTACTATGTCCCATAAATCTTGAGAAGAAAAAAATGTTTCCATTTTAACACGTCAGAAATCAAAATTTTCATCATTGAAAATATGGACATAAATAGTTGATGATTGAGTGATGTTATCCATGTCTTAGACAAATATTGGAGTGGTTTAATAATACAAGAGAAATTTTTGAAGCAGTTGGTAGGAATTTGAAATGATATGTATTAATTTAACTATGCTAATTGTATGACCGAACGTAGCTCTGATGCCACTGTTAGTAGTGGTGTAGTTGATAGTTGATAAAAGATAGTTTTAGAGAGTTGTTTAGAAAGAAGACTATGTCATTGATTTCTTGGATGATAAATTACAAGATACCAAATGCCTATTTATAGGCTCAAGTCACCAACCTCTCAATGGTGGTGAATGTTTCTACATTACTTTAGATTTTTCTAGAGTTTTCATGATATGTTAGTATCATGATAATTCTAAGTTCTTCTATCTTTTACATACACTTATAGTTCTAGATTATTCTACCATACTCATACACACTATAGTTTCTAAGATATTCTACCATACTCATACACACTATAGTTTCTAGGATATTCTACCATTACCATACATGTTATATTTAAAATATTCTAGAAATTTATAGCAATTTCAACACTAACACATAACTAATTATGAGTTAAGTTATATAACCATCTATTGTTTTCCTAAAAAAAAAACATTTTCACATATTTAACTCGAAAGTGTTGTAAAATTAGTTCAAGCATATCAATCGTTTCATTTTCCCTTCATATTTAGTTTAAAATATGGGGAAAAAATCACCTAATTTTGTCCCTTCATTTTCATAGACTTCATTTTTATGTAGAATAGCAAAAAAAAAAAAATGCATTCGTAAATTTGAAATATGTAAACATGTGAAAAGAAAATGATAAAACAACAATTAAAAAAAAAGAACTTATTTTCATTGCTTAATTTTTATGGAACAAAGATGTTGAAGTTTTTCAATGAAAATGAAAAATATACAAATGAATAAAAAAGATAGAATAGTCTTTTTATACTAATGATAGATGCAGGGTTGAGGTTTACCAAAGTCAAATATTACTATTCATATTTGTGGAGAATTTATCTTGTCACCCACCCCCATAGTTTCATTGAGCACCCCTACACATTTTCATAATATTATCCTTGTCAAAATTTTGTCTAAAATATTTGGATGAAAAATCTTGTAGATCAAATAAAAAATTCAATATAAATTGAACAATCTGTTAGCTAAAAAATTTTATATGTATTTTTATCGATGTTTTAAAATAAATTTAACAAAATGAATTTTTTTATAAATACAGTATCTTTGGTAATTTTACGGATTTTTAAAAAAAATTGATACTTCATATTTAATATACAAAAAAAAAAGTTTAACATTGTTGAATTTTTTGAAAAATATTGTAGTTTATTAGATTTTTCAAAAAGTATTATAGTTTATCGGATTTAACGAAAAAGAGTTATAGTTTATTGAATTTTTCAAAAAATTCCATATTGTTAAAAAAAATTTCAGTCAATCGAATATGAACTTCCGACAAATTTTAAAAATCTTAAAAATTATAAAATATTTTGAAAAATCTGATATTTATTTAAACATTTTCTAGAAATCAATTTGTTTTCATGTCCAATAAACACAAAAAGAAAATATAAGAAATTTAATAAAAACAAAAAAATAATAGCATTCCCATATGTGATCATTACAAATTTATAAGTTTTCATATTAGTTTCAAACTGCTTTTTTACGAACTTTTTAAATATTCATAATCATATTAATTTTAATATAATAAAATTTATATAAAAATAGAAGATAAAACAAACTCGCCGTTATTTCTTTTTAAATAATAAAATTAATTTTAAAAAAAAATTATATTAATAGATCTATGAGATGAAACATTGAGATTTTTAAGGTTAACTGTTTATAATGTTAAAAAAGTTAAAAATATCAAAGACAAATTGTATGAAATCATGTTGATTGTCAACAACTCTTTCTTATTTTAATTATTTAAAAATAATTTAATTTATAAATTTAAATTAATAATTTTAAAATTTAATTATTAAGTATGAACTAATTAAGTTACGGATTTTAATAATAACTAAAACTCTCTTGATTATCATCCACAAAAATAGCTGAAATAAAAAAATAGTTTAATATTTTTTAATAAATAATATTTTAGTATTTTATTTTTTACTATGAATTTTTTGAATATTAAAATTTTAAATAATTACTCAAATTATAAATCATTTTAAATCACTTTTTTTTAAATAGTTTTTAAGACACATCTCTTCAAGAAAAATAATATTATTTTGACTAAGTGTTCTTCTTTAATAATTAATACTTTTATTATTAAATGTCAAAATTAAGCTTTTAATTTATAAAAAAACGAGTTATAAGTAACTTTTACTATTTAAAAAATTATATTTTTTAAAGAAATTATTCTCTTAGATTTTTTTAATGCCAAAACCTATATGTCCTATATTTTTTAATTAGATTTTCTTTTTAAATTAATCTCTAAATTATTTTTATCAAAAATATTATTGTTTTAATCTATAACTAACGGACATACTCTAATTTGATGACATATTATTGATAAAATATAAGAGCATAATTAATTATAATTTTTTAAAAAATTAATTATAAATTATCATTAAATTTAAATTAAAGATATAAGCATTAAACTGGATATTAAATAAATTTGTTATTATTTTTAACACCGTTAACAATGATTTCTGTCATTGAAAAATAAAATATTTGAAATATACCACAAGGTCTTTCATAAAAGTAAAAAATTAAAATTGATAACAAAAACTTTAGATAGATTAAAATTCGAATTTTTTTTTGGAATAACAATGTATTAAATTTTTTTTTGCAAATAACCATGTTTCGGAAAAAATTATGCAAATAATCATGTTTCAGATGACTCTCCAAAGGAGGAGCCATCTCACTTGACGCCTACACTTACTTTTTAAGGGGAGGCGCCATCTCACTTGGCGCCTAGGTGCTCAGAGTTTGCCCTAAGCCGAGTGAGATGGCGTCTTAGTGCATTTTCTAGGGCAATTTTCGCGTTTTTTTTCAATGCGGTGCATTATGTATTGGATATAGGATCAATAAAATTGACTTTTTATTTACAAAATATGATTACACACATAAGTATTACGTAAAAAAAAACAAATTAATCAATGGTCCCCCGGAACCCGGTAATGATCCCCGGTTCCGCATCCCTGTCCTCGCCTTTCCCGTGTTGGGTTTCATCGCGTTTCCTGCTGTGGCAGGATTGATGGCCCAACGAAGTCAATGCGTTCCGGATCCATGAAATCAGTCAGATCTTCATATTTAGAAGATCCGCTTTGGTACAGTCGGTTACTCATACCCTCAAAGTTTGGTCGTGTTGTCGGTGGGTGGGGTTCCATGGTTGGTCTGTAGCATTAGTCGTCTGAGTACGGTGGGTAGA
Organism: Vicia faba; assembly: GCA_948472305.1. Taxonomy (NCBI): domain Eukaryota; kingdom Viridiplantae; phylum Streptophyta; class Magnoliopsida; order Fabales; family Fabaceae; genus Vicia; species Vicia faba. The sequence goes on along the minus strand of OX451738.1, from coordinate 1,083,931,249 downwards.
AAGGAAATGGATCTTGGGGTGTTTGGTATTGAGAATGTTGGGTGGTTTGGTGATATTATGGTTGATGGTAAGTTGGGTCGGTTGGTTCATAATCTTCTGACATTCCCAGATCAGGACTAAGGTTGGATGTTGAGGGGCCCATATTGGGATATGCAGAAGACTGGAATTTTGTGTGGGGTATGCGGGTGTGTTGGTATTGTGATTGAAATTGCGGTTGGGTGTGAGGCATTTGGGGGTATTGGTACTGAGGTGGTGATTGTGGTTGGTTGTGGGGCATATGGGTGTAATTGTATTGTGGTGGTGATTGTGGTTGGGTGTTTGTGGTTCTGTTTCGTCTGGGGGGTTGGTGGGAGGTTGATGTGTGTTGGATTTGTTGTTGGGGAAATGAGGGTTGTGCCCATTGTGTTCGTGGGTCAACCAAATACCTTGGATGAGACACGTGCATTTCAGGGGTACTAACCGATCTGTACCAAGATAAATACTCATCCGTGTGTCGCATATTACCATGATTGAGGAAAATTGGGAATTGCAAGACATGTCGGTGACGCCTCTGCCACATCTTACACCATTCTGGAGCAAAGTCTTTCCAGTTGGTAAGACCCCATTGGGCGTCGACCCTTTTGAGATGCCACGTGGACAAACAAGTCGGATCGCTGGGTATCTCTTGATCCGTTTCAAACTGCATCTTCACACGGTCGCTGTGGTGCATCTCCACAATATTGAATCGTATGATTGCAGTCTTTGTGCTCCAAATTGCTGCATCCTCGGGGTTTGGTTCATGGCCCATATCCAAATATGGTCTCCAGACAAACTGCAGATAAAATTAAATCAGGTTAATGAAAACGTAGAATTTTTTTTATTAATAACCATGTATTAAAAAAATATTTCGCAAATAACCGGGTTTCGGAAAAAATTACGCAAATAACCATGTTTGAGATGGCTCCACAAAGGAGGAGTCATCTCAATTGGCGCATGCACCTCCTTTTTTAAGGGAGGCGCCATCTCACTTGGCGCCTAAGTGCTTAGGGCATGCCCTAAGCCAAGTGAGATGGCGCCTAAGTATAATTTTAGGGCAAAAAATTTTTTTTTTATTTTTTTTCCTGTGCGTTGCCTATTGGACAGAGATCAACAAAATGGACTTTTTATTAAAAAAAAATAATTACATTCAACTGTATTACATTAAAAGAACAGTAAAAAAAATGGATACAAAAAATACTGGGAAAAAAAAGATACATCAGTGATCCCCCGGAACCCGGTAATGACCCCCGGTTCCGCATCCCCGTCCTCGCCTTTCTCTTGTTGGGTGCCGTCGCGTTTCCTGCTGCGGCAAGGTCGATGGCCCAGCGAAGTCAATGCGGTCCGAATCCATAAAATCAGTAAGATCTCCATATCTCGAAGATCCGCTCTGGTACAGTCGGTTACCCATACCCTCAAAGTTTGGTCGTGTTGGCGGTGGGTGGGGTTCCATGGTTGGTCGGTAGAATTGGTCGTCTGAGTATGGGGGGTAGAAAGGAAATGGATCTTGGGGTGTTTGGTATTGTGGATGTTGGGTGGTTTGGTGATATGGTGGGTGATGGTAGGTTTGGTCGGCTTAGTCATAATCTTCCGACATTCCCATATCAGGGCTAAGGCTGGATGTTGAGGGCGCCATATTGGGATATATGGAAGACTGAAATTGTGTCTGGGGTATGTGGGTGTGCTGGTATTGGGGTTGGTATTGTGGTTGGGTTTGAGGCATATCCGGGTATTGGTAGTTTGGTGGTGATTGTGCTTGGTAGTACGGCATTTGATTGTAGTTGTGTTGTGGTGGGGAATGTGGTTGGGTGTTTGTGGGTCTGTTTCTTCTTGGGGGTTGGTTGGAGGTTGATGGGTTTTGGGTTTGTTGATGGGGAATCGAGGGTTGTGCCCATTGTGTGCGTGGGTCAACCAAGTACCTCGGATGAGACACGTGCATTTCTGGGTTACTAACCGACCTGTACCACGACATATATTGATCCGTGTGTCGCATGTTACCTTGAGTAAGGAAAACCGGGGATTGCAAGATGTAGCGGTGACGCCTCTGCCACATCTTACACCATTCCGGAGCAAAGTCTTTCCAGTTGGTAAGACCCCACTGGGCGTCGACCCTTTTAAGATGCCAGGGGGACAAATCTGTTGGATCACTTGGTATCTCTTGATGCATTCCGAACTGCATCTTCACACGGTCGCTGTGGTGCATCTCCACAATGTTGAACCGAATGAGTGCAGTCTTTGCAGTCCAAGTTGCTGCATCCTCTGGGTTTGGAGCATGGCCCAAACCCAAATATGGTCTCCAGACGAACTGCGATAAAATTTAAATCAGGTTAGCGCAAAAGTAATGTATAAATAATTAAAATGAACAAAAGTTAAAAGCTACGACGTACGTCATCTGGGCCTAAGTGATCCAACAGATTCCGGTAGAGTGCGACATTGAATCTTGGATTCTTGCCGTAATCCATACCCCTCACGCAGTACCTAAAGGAAATGAGAAACATGTTATTTTTAGCATATATTTTGGAAAGAGCAGAATAGTTATAAATGCTATAACTTAATGACTTACTTTGTTGCGTACGGGAAACCAAAAGTGTTGTTGTTGATGGGGTTTAAGGACTCCAACCTCCACCAACCTCAGGCTTGTAGTAAAAATGCGCACCCATAAAATGTACATTTTTCCTTGACTGCGTTTTTGCACAAGGAACTGTATAGGTGGGCTAATACTGCAGAACCCCAACTATATTTTCTAGTTTTTTCAAAATTTGTTAGTAAATGTAAGTACATAAAATTTACACTATTTCCCGTACTTTCGGGAAATAAAAATGTACCAAAAAGTATCATAAGATATGTTCTGGATTTTACTACTCGGTCATTCTCTGAGGAATTTTCATTTAATTCCATACTTGCATAATGACGTTTCAGGTCAGTGAGTAGTATTCCCTGCCCTCTTGCTCCACCACCTTCTACCATATCCCTACCCAACAGTTCTTCACACTGTGAGTTGGGTTGTTGAACCGACCCATTCACCGCCTTACCGTCGATAGGGAGGCCCAGTAGCATGTACACATCCTCGAGCGTGATGGTACATTCACCTATTGGTAGGTGAAATGTATGGGTCTCCGGTCTCCACCTTTCCAACATTGCAAGAATGAACTTTGAGTCAATGGTGCAGTTGGAGATCTTTATCACATGTCCAAAACCTGCATATTCCAGATAAGGGACGATAAATGGGTCGGGAGCCAGGTAGTTGTGCAAACGGATTCTGAATCTTTTTGTGTCCTGAGATCATAATTTAACAGGTGTAAGATTAATTAAGATGAACAACACGTTATTTGAAGTATGAAAAATGTATAACCAAAGAAGAGACTTACAAATGCAGCAATGTTTTCCCTTGTGCCTCTGTGAGTATCGCCCATTGTTAGAAGAGCCATTGTTCAGAATGCTTGAGAGTATGAAAGACTTAGGAAGAGATAGAGAGTATGATAGACTTAAGAAATATTTCGTAGCAGAGAGTGAGAGTTGTGTGGTTGTGAGAGATGTTTCATAAGGTATGTATTTATAGGCAAATAAGTTTGATGTAGTGGTTGCTTGTGCTTGCATGCCTGCGAAGTGTCACATTTGCATGCTTAGGGGGTTACACATATGCATGCATGCATTTACAAAAAATGTAAGGTGTCACTCTTGCAGGCTAGGTGGCAGCCCATGCATGTATCACGATTGGACAGTAAGGGAGGCGCCATTGGACTTGGCGAAAGAGTACAAAAATGAATGGTGTCGCCACCCCATTTGGCGAATAAGAGGTGTCATTTATTACAGCATAGGCTCAGGCTACGTGACAGCCTTTGGGATTCCTTTCTTTATTGCATGCAAGGCCATTGGAGTTGATGGGTGGAGTCTTACAAAAAACTTGTATATGTGCAGAATAGGGCCAGGATAGGTGGCAGCCTATGGGGTTTCATAAGCCCATGCATGTATCACGATTGGACAGTAAGGGAGGCGCCATCTCACTTTGCGAAAGAGTACAAAAATGAATGGTGTCGCCACCCCATTTGGCGAATAAGAGGTGTCATTTGTTACAGCATAGGCTCAGGCTACGTGACAGACTTTGGGATTCCTTTCTTTATTGCATGCAAGGCCATTGGAGTTGATGGGTGGAGTCTTACACAAAACATGTATGTGTGCAGAATAGGGCCAGGATAGGTGGCAGCCTATGGGGTTTCATAAGCCCATGCATGTATCACGATTGGACAGTAAGGGAGGCGCCATCTCACTTTGCGAAAGAGTACAAAAATGAATGGTGTCGCCACCCCATTTGGCGAATAAGAGGTGTCATTTGTTACAGCATAGGCTCAGGCTACGTGACAGACTTTGGGATTCCTTTCTTTATTGCATGCAAGGCCATTGGAGTTGATGGGTGGAGTCTTACACAAAACATGTATGTGTGCAGAATAGGGCCAGGATAGGTGGCAGCCTATGGGGTTTCATAAGCCCATGCATGTATCACGATTGGACAGTAAGGGAGGCGCCATCTCACTTGGCGAAATAGTACAAAAATGAATGGTGTCGCCACCCCATTTGGCGAATAATAGGTGTCATTTGTTACAGCATAGGCTCAGGCTACGTGACAGCCTTTGGGATTCCTTTCTTTATTGCATGCAAGGCCATTGGAGTTGATGGGTGGAGTCTTACACAAAACATGTATGTGTGCAAAATAGGGCCAGGATAGGTGGCAGCCTATGGGGTTTCATAAGCCCATGCATGTATCACGATTGGACAGTAAGGGAGGCGCCATCTCACTTGGCGAAAGAGTACAAAAATGAATGGTGTCGCCACCCCATTTTGCGAATAAGAGGTGTCATTTGTTACAGCATAGGCTCAGGCTACGTGACAGCCTTTGGGATTCCTTTCTTTATTGCATGCAAGGCCATTGGAGTTGATGGGTGGAGTCTTACACAAAACATGTATGTGTGCAGAATAGGGCCAAGATAGGTGGCAGCCTATGGGGTTTCATTATTGCATGTAATATTATTGGCAGCCTTGGGGGTTGCATCCCTTACTTAATTGAAATTTTTAGCCTTACGTTTAACATAACATTGATTCACATAATCTGTCAAATCTTCCAACCTTCGAATCAGTCATCAAACCTTCAAACATTCCAGCATTCATACCTTCATACAATCAATGAACCTCAAACATTCCAACCTTCAAAACTTAAAACAATTCTACGCAATGGCCTCTTCACCACAATTTATTGTCAAAGCACATTTCAACGGTGAGACATACATTTGTCCCACAGTTGGGTTTTTGTTTAGAAACACCGACAACATTCGATTTCTCTTAAACGGGAAAGCTAATTTCTCGTACTTCAAGAAAAGATTGGAGGCCAAACTTGAACGAGGCCCGGTATCCCAGATATTTTATCAGAATCCAGTTTTTTTTGGAAACAACCAAGTAATTTTTTATAAGGTTGAAGTTCAAGATGACGAGGATCTCCAGAACATGATTTCCAGCCATGTCTATTCTGGATACAACTCTATTGAGTTGTACGTTTTGCTTCAAGAGCCTCCGGTGACACAGGAGGTAGAGCCTCCGGTGACACGGGAGGTTGATCCTTTGGAGAATGAACAAGATGAGGTAGATGCAGTTGATGATGAAGAAGAAGATAACGAGTTAGAGTTTGATGAAATGGTGAACGATGATTCTGACGATGATGGCATCCCAAGTATTCCTACAGACAAAATATACACACCACCTCCGTACATGACAAACTTCAACATGGGCGGAGATAAACCTTCTACTGACTTATTTTTCAAACCGTATATGCAGTCGGATGAAAATTTAAAAGAGAAGGACAAGTTTCGTAACAGAGAGGAATGCATCAGGGCCATTAAAAAATTTCACATGCTCAACTCGGTTGATTTTAAGGTGGATCGTCTCAACCCGGAAAGGTACAAGATCAAGTGTGTCCACCCTGACTGTATGTTCAAGCTGACCGCATCATACAGATTAAGGGGTGACTGCTGGGTCATAGGTTCCATGACTACCCACACTTGTGTAAGTTCCACTCAATCACAGGACCACCGAAAACTCAACCATGATCTAATCTGTCAAGAAATCCTACCCCTGGTCAACAACGACCCATCTTTGAAGGTGAAAACAATCATCTCCCACATCACCACGGTTTTTAACTACACTCCGTCTTACCGTAAGGCGTGGTTAGCAAAGACTAAGGCGATTGAAAGGGTGTACGGAAACTGGGAGGAGTCATACCGAGAACTTTCCCGCTACCTGAATGCACTCAAGACATATTCTCCAGGTAGTGTTTATGTTCTGGAAACATTGTCAGCGTACGCCCAAGATGGTAGTCTACTGCATGGCAACGGAATATTCAGTCGCGTGTTTTGGGCATTTCAACCATGCATCACAGGGTTTGCATCATGCAAACCAATTCTACAAATTGAAGGGACTTGGTTGTATGGGAAGTACAAAGGCACACTATTGATGGCAGTTGCACAAGATGGCAACAACAACATTTTCCCCATTGCGTTTGCCCTTGTCGAGGGGGAGACCGGTGGTGCTTGGATCTTTTTCCTGAAAAATCTCCGGACACACGTGGCTCCTCAACCAGATCTCTGTTTGATCTCGGACAGACATGCCTCCATTGAAAGTGCCTACAATAATCCAGCAAATGGTTGGCATGACCCTCCTTCTACGCATGTCTATTGCGTCAGGCATATCGTCCAGAATTTCTCGAGGGAGGTCAAGGACAAAACATTGAGGAAAGTGGTTATGAATGCGGGATATGCATTGACACAACCCACATTCAAATATTACTGCAACGAGATCCGTTTGTCTAATCCAAAAGCCGGTACGTGGATCGATAATATTCCGGTCGAAAAGTGGACTAGGTCATACGACAATGGCCAAAGATGGGGGCATATGACAACGAATCTTATTGAATCAATGAATGGGGTATTCAAGGGCATACGAAACCTCCCAATCACTGCCTTGGTAAAATCCACGTATTTTAGGATGGCTGCGTTATTTGCCAAAAGAGGTGAAATGTGGTATGCGGTGTTGCAATCAGGACAACTATGGAGTGAAAGCTGCATGAAATACATTAAGGCTGAAAGTGCTAAAGCCAACACTCACATGGTTACACGGTTTGACCGACACAGCCACAACTTCATTGTGAAAGAGACAATCGACCACAATGAAGGCCTGCCAAGACAAGAATACAGGGTCATTTTACCTTCTCAATGGTGCGATTGTGGCAGGTTTCAAGCATTTCGTATGCCTTGCTCTCATGTCATTGCCGCTTGTGCTCATACCCATCAAGACGCGCTTCAACTGCTGTCAAACGTTTACAAATCTGAAACGTTGCTCACTGTTTACAACAATAACTTTCCTTTGGTGGCAAAACCGGATTATTGGCCGGAATACAACGGCTATATAGTTTGGCACAATGACCAAATGCGAAGGAACAAGAAGGGTCGTCCCAAAAGTAGGCGCATCACAACAGAAATGGACGATCTTGACAGGTTGGAAAGAAAGTGTGGTTTATGCCGTCAGGTCAGACACAATCGCAAAAACTGTCCGAATCGGGCGTCTGGCTCGACCACATAAATATTGTAATACAATAAGTCTTTTCAATATTTGTGTTGTAAACATTAGGGTTTTCCGTTAATAAAACTGTTAACACAATTTAGGAAATTCAATCTAGGAAATTACATTAGGGTTTTCACGTACAACAATGATTAACGATATTCAATCTAGGAAATTACAACTGTTAACACAATTTCATCTGACCCGTGCATCATCAGCATTACATCACTGTCTGTTTTGACTTCCTCCAACCACACATTAGGTCTTCCTGTCGCATGCGAGGTTGTTGTTCGTTTTCGCTGGATCCTTCGAATTTTCCCCCCCTCCGCGATGTCTCCATCTAGCCACCGCATCAACTCCCGCTTCAGACGCTCCATGGAGTGAATGTGCCAGAATTTCATTTTCATCGCAGGTTTCGTGGCGGAGAATATAACGTAACCATCTCTGCTAAAAATCATAGGCGACGTCATTATGCAAATAACGGAGTACAAAATAAAAATACAGTGCGAGAAAGTGTGAGAAATTTCGAAGAAACGGACGAATTATTTATAAAACAGCATTTTGCCCTAGTTTTTCCCTAGGCGCCAAGTGAGATGGCGCCTCCTCTCATTTTTAAGGAGCATGCGCCATCTCACTTGGCTAAAAGTCAAGGGAGGCGCCAAGTGAGATGGCGCCTAGGGCAAAACCCTAGGTGCATGCGCCAATTGAGATGGCTCCTCCTTTGTGGAGCCATCTGAAACATGGTTATTTGCGTAATTTTTTCCGAAACCCGGTTATTTGCGAAATATTTTTTTAATACATGGTTATTAATAAAAAAAGTTCTGAAAACGTAATATATAAATAATTTAAAAGTAGAAAATTTGAAAGGTACGACGTACATCATCCGGGCCAAGGTGATCCAATAGATTGCGGTATAGTGCGACATTGAATCTTGGATTCTTGCCGTAATCCATACCCATCATGCAATACCTAAAGGAAATGAAAAATATTTTATTTTTATCATATATTTGGTGAAGAGATGAATAGTAATAAATGATATAACTTGATGACTTACTTTGTTGCGTATGGGAAAATGAATGTGTTGTTATTAACGGGGTTTAGGGACTCCATCCTCCACCAACTCCAGGCTTGAAGTAAAAACGCGCAGCCATAAAATATACATTTTTCCTTGATTGCATTTTTACACAAGGAACTGTATAGGTGGGCTAAAACAGCAGAACTCCAACTATACTTTCTAGTTTTTTCGAAGTCTCTAAGTAAGTTTAAATACATAAAATTTACACTATTTCCCGTACTTTCGGGAAATAAAAAGGTTCCAAATAGTATCATTATATAAGTTCTAGATTTTATCACCTTGGCTAGCTCGGAGGAATTTTCATTTAATTCCAGAGTCGCATAATGATTTTTTAGCTCAGTTAGTAGTATACCCTGACCTCTCGCACCACCACCGTCAACCATATCCCTGCCCAACAATTCTTCACACAGAGAATTAGGTTGTTGAACCGACCTGTTAACGGCCTTACCGTCAACAGGGAGACCCAATAACATGTACACGTCCTCTAGCGTGACGGTATATTCACCTATTGGTAGGTGAAATGTATGGGTCTCTGGTCTCCACCTTTCCAACATTGCAAGTATGAACTTTGAATCAATTGTGCAGCTGAAGATCTTTATAACATTTCCAAAACCTGCGTATTCCAGATATGGTACGATCAATGGGTCTGGAGCAAGGTAGTTGTGTGACCGTATTCTGAATCTTTTGGTATCCTAAGTTAATAATGTAAAAGGTGTAAAAGTAAGTAAGATGAACAAAGCATTACTAGAAGTATGAAAAATGTATAACTATAAAAGAAACTTACAAATGCTGCAATATTGTCCCTTGTACTTCTGTGAGAATCACCCATTGTGAGAAGAGCCATTGTTGAAAATTCCTGAGATTATGAAAGAGTTTGAAATTGTAAGAGATTATGAAAGAGTTTGTAGTAGAGAGTGAGACGATTGTGGATGCGAGAGAAGTATGTAATGCTCTGTATTTATAGGCAAAAAAATTTCATAGAGTAAGTGAGGTGGTAGGTGGGTGCATGCATGCATGATAAGTGTCACTCTTGCAGAGTAGACGCAGGCTAGGTGGCAGCCTTAGAAAAGGCATCTCTGAATGCATGTAACACGATTGGACATGAAGGGAGGCGCCATTGGACTTGGCGAAAGAGTACAAAATTGAAAGGTGTCATCATCCCCATTGGCGAATAAGAGGTGGCATGGGTTGCAGAGTAGGCGCAGGCTAGGTGAGAGCCTTGGAGAAGGCATCTCTAAATGCATGTAACACTATTGGACGTGATGGGAGGAGCCTTAGAGGTTACAGTGTAGGTGCATAGTAGGCGCATGCTAGGTGGCAGCCTTAGAGAAGGCATCTCTGAATGAATGTAACACGATTGGACATGAAGGGAGGCGCCATTGGACATGGCGAAAGAGTACAAAATTGAAAGGTGTCGCCATCCCCATTGGCGAATAAGAGGTGGCATGGGTTGCAGAGTAGGCGCAGGCTAGGTGACAGCCTTGGAGAAGGCATCTCTGAATGCATGTAACACTATTGGACGTGATGGGAGGAGCCTTAGAGGTTACAGTGTAGGTGCAGAGTAGGCGCAGGCTAGGTGGCAGCCTTGGAGAAGGCATCTTTGAATGCATGTAACACGATTGGACATAAAGGGAGACGCCATTGGACTTGACGAAAGAGTACAAAATTGAAAGGTGTTGCCATCCCCATTGGCGAATAAGAGGTGGCATGGGTTGCAGAGTAGACGCAGGCTAAGTGACAACCTTGGAGAAGGAATATCTGAATGCATGTAACACTATTGGACGTGATGGGAGGAGCCTTAGAGGTTACAGTGTAGGTGCAGAGTAGGCGCAAGCTAGGTGGCAGCCTTGGAGAAGGCATCTCTGAATGCATGTAACAAGTGGTTGATCCTTTGGAGACCGAACAAGTAGAAGTAGATGCAGTTGATGAAGAAGAAGAAGATGATGAGTTAGAGTTTGACGAAATGGTCAATGTTGATTCCGAAGACGAAGGGATACCTGGTATTCCTGCAAACGAGATCTACACTCCACCTCCGCACATGACAAACTTCAACATGGGCGGAGATGAACCGTCTTCTGATTTATTTTTCAATCCGTATATGCAGTCGGATGAAAACTTAAAAGAGAAAGACAAATTTCGTAACAGAGAAGAATGTATCAGAGCCATCAAAAAATTCCACATGCTCAACTCGATCGATTTTAAGGTGGACCGTGTAAATCCAGAAAGGTACAAGATCAAGTGTGTCTACCCTTATTGTATGTTCAAGCTCACTGCATCATACAGATTAAGAGGTGATTGTTGGGTCATAGGTTCCATGTCTACCCACACTTGTGTCAGTTCTACTCAATCACAGGATCATCGAAAACTTAATTATGATCTCATTTGTCAAGAAATCCTACCACTCGTCAGCAACGATCCATCTTTGAAGGTGAAAACCATAATCTCCCACATCACTATGGTTTTTAACTACACTCCGTCTTGCCAAAAGGCGTGGTTAGCAAAGACCAAGGCGATTGAAAAGGTATATGGAAACTGGGAGGAGTCATACCAAGAACTTCCTCGCTACCTGAATGCACTCCAGACTTATTCTTCGGGTACTGTTTATATTCTAGAAACAGTGCTAGCATACGCCCCGGATGGTAGTCAACTCAACGAAAATAGAATATTCAGTCGAGTGTTTTGGGCATTTCAACCTTGCATCACAGGGTTTGTGTCATGCAAACCAATTATACAAATTGATGGGACTTGGTTGTATGGGAAATACAATGGCACGCTACTGATGGCAGTTGCACAAGATGGCAACAACAACATTTTCCCAATTGCCTTTGCCCTAGTCGAGGGGGAGACTGGTGGTGCTTGGAGCTTTTTTCTGAAAAATCCGCAAACACACGTGGCTCCTCAACCAGATCTCTGTTTGATCTCGGATAGACATGCATCCATTGAAAGCGCATACAGTAATCCTGCAAACGGTTGGCATGACCCTCCTTTTACGCATGTCTATTGCGTTAGACATATCGTCCAAAATTTCACGAGGGAGATCAAAGACAAAAAACTAAGGAAAGCCGTTATGAATGCGGGATATGCATTGACACAACCAACGTTCAAATATTATCGTAACAAGATCCGTTTGTCAAATTCGGAAGCCGATAGGTGGATCGACAATATTCCGGTAGAAAAATGGACTAGGTCATACGACAATGGCCAAAGATGGGGCCACATGACAACAAATCTAATTGAATAGATGAATGGGGTATTCGAAGGCATACGAAACCTCCCGGTCACTGCTTTGGTAAAATCAACATATTTTAGGATGACTTCGTTGTTTGCCAAAAGAGGTGAAATATGGAATGCAGTGTTGCAATCTGGACAACTATGGAGTGAAAGTTACATGAAGTACATTAAGGCAGAAAGTGCCAAAGCCAACACCCATATGGTTATACGGTTTGACCGACACAGCCACAACTTCATTGTGAAAGAGACAATTGACCACAACGAGGGCCTGCCAAGACAAGAATATAGGGTTGTACTACCTTCTCGTTGGTGAGATTGTGGCAAGTTTCAAGCCTTTCGTATGCCTTGCTCTCATGTCATTGCCGCGTGTGCCTATACTCATCAAGACGCGCTACAACTTCTGTCACACATTTACAAATCTGAAACGTTGCTCAACGTTTATAATAACAGCTTCCCTTTGGTAGAAAAACCAGATTATTGGCATGCATACGACGGCGAGATAGTATGGCACAATGGCCAAATGCGAAGGAATAAAAAGGGTCGTCCCAAAAGTAAGCGCATCACAACCGAAATGGACTCCCTTGACAAGCTGGAAAGAAAGTGTGGTTTATGTCGTCAGGTCGGACACAATCACAAAAATTATCCGAATCGGGCTACTGCCTCAACCACATAAAAATTGTATTACATAAAATCTTTCCCTTATTATGTTGTAAACATTAGGGTTTTTTGTTAACAATATTTGTTACAATAAACATTGCGCGAACAAGAAAAAAAACACGATATTTCGTCTACGAAATTACAAGTGTTAAAACAATATCATCTGACCCATGCATCATCAACATTACGTCGCTGTCTGTTTTGACTTCCTCCAACCAAACATTAGGTCTTCCTGTCGCATGTGAGGTTGTTGTTCGTCTTCGCTGAATCCTTCTAATTTCACCCCTCCACGATGTCTCTATCTAGCCATCGCATCAACTCCCGCTTCAGATGCTCCATGGAGTGAATGTGCCAGAATTTCATTTTTATCGGAGGTTTTGTGGCAGAGAAGATAACGTAACCATCTCTGGTAAAAATCATGGGCGATGTCATGACGCAAATCACAGAGTAAAAAATAATAAAACAGTGCGAGAAAGTGTGAGAAATGACGGAGAAACAGACGAATTATTTATAAAAACAACATTTTACCCTAGGAGCCAAGTGAGATGGCGCCTCCTCTCACTTGACTAAAAGAGAGAGGAGGCGTCAAGTGGGATGGCGCCTAGGGCTAAATGCTTAATGGAGGCGCCAAGTGAGATGACTCCTCCTTTGAAGAGTCATCTGAAACATGATTATTTGCGTAATATTTTCCGAAACATGGTTATTTACGAGAAAAAAAATTTAATACTTAATTATTCCAAAAAAAGCAATTTCTAAAATTCAAATAAAATCTTCTATTTATAATATTAAATCTGAAGCACGCAACATGAACACTTCACCTTCCTTTTTGCCACATCATCTTTAATTTTATGTTACACATGTCAAAACTGTTCTTTAATTATTTTTTATATGAATAAAAATCATATGTATTATTAATGGGAGATTGTGTTTCAAATTCTCACAGAGAAAAAAATCTATTAAAATAAAAACTTTTACTAACTTTGATTCACTTCACTCTAGTAATTCTACATAACACATCTCAGAACTCTTATTTATTTCTCACATGTACAAAACTCATATGTATAATATATTGAAGGTCATGGATTAAAAGTTCAAATTTAACAATTATATATTAAACTAACAACTATTTAGTAACTTTAATATATATTATTTAATAAACTTTATAAATACTATTTTTTTAATAATTTTTCAATAATATAAATGAGAGATAATAAATGACGATTACACTATTTTCAAATGTAAAACACTTTTAGTTTATATTAGAATATGATAGAATATCTGGTCAATGATTATTTGGTTCAATAATGATTGATATTGGACTTAATGGAGAGAACCACAATTTAATCTCCATAATTATAATAGAGAAAAAATTAAAATCACTTGATGTCAGAACTATGCAAAACTCTTTGATTATATTAAATATATTTTATTATTGCATTCTTCATATTTTGTCAAACAAATAAAGAAAAGACAAACAACAATATTCCTAATTTCTCAAATATGAGAATATAGAGTTTTTCTAAATTCATTTATAGTGTGCCTAAAACAAATACAAATATAAAAAAGACATGAGAATCAAATTAAAAAATAATATAAGTTTTATTTCAAAAAATATACAATTAACATATAAAGTAAGACAACAAAAATAATGTTTAAAAGATTTATTCTAAATAACAAAGATATGAGTATTAAACACTTTTTTTTTAAAATTACATACAAAATTAATGAAAGAACTACTCTAAAATTTATATTAATCATTTTCACAAAATCTGATTGAAGACAAATTGAGCCGAGATTAAAATTCACACCATTTTAACAAAATTTAATAATATAATTTAACAATTTGAGAATTTTACAAAAAAAAAAAAATCAAATTTATACTACAAAAAAAATTATTTGCCACGGGTTTAACCCCTCATAAATGGCAAAAACCCCTCATAAATAGGAAATTTTGTGAGGGGACTGTTCCCCTAGCAAAACATGGGGTCACAAATTTATTTGCGAAAAATTTTATACGTGAGTATTTTGTCAGGGGTTAAACCTCTCGCTAAATACAATTTGTTTTTTACAGCCTGCAACATGCAAGCGTAGGCGCGGGCTATGGTAGCCGAGTGCGTCAGAAAATTTGTTTGGGGTTAATGCTTTATCATTTTCGAGGAGATAAACCCCTGGCAAATTGCAATGATATTTTTCTTGAAGTTTATCCCGTGATAAATTATCAAAATATTTATAAAAAATTGTTATTAATAGACTAAAAATCAATAATAATAGTTTTATAAAATTATATTATTATAATAAAATTAATATAATAAATATAATAATTAAAATTCAATCAAACATAATAAAAATAAAAATAAAACTTCATACAAATTACAATAAAATAAAGTTCTCAAGTTCAAAATAGTTAACATAAATTATTTCATACAAATTAAACAACATCAAATTTTCAAATTTAAATATTTTATTCTTGTTCATCTTGTTCTTCTCCTTGCTCTTCTTCTTCAACAATTCCTCCATATCCACTAGTTCTTCCAAATCTACCACCGGAATTTTGTGAAACAATAAATTGATCAAATCTTTGAACCCGCTCATTTGCAATCTGCATTGCTTCTTGATACTCCTGTGATGTTTTTATATATTTCTACAAATATATATATATATATATATATATATATATATATATATATATATATATATATATATATATATATATATATATATATATATATATATATATATATATATATATATATATATATATATATATATATATATATATATATATATATATATATATATATATATATATATATATATATATATATATATATATATATATATATATATATATACTTTTAAAATATATTTACTTCATGATTTACTAAAAATACTATGATGTTTTTATATAAACATATATTTCTTAGTCTTAAACATATATTTTATAGTCTTAAACATATATAAATTGTATATTTATTTTTAAAATATATTTAATTATTTTTTAACCTAAACAAGCTACATATTTATTATTAAAATATATTTACTTATTTGAACATATAAATTATATATTTGTTTGATAATAAGTTTTCAATAATTTTTTAATCCTAAACATAAACTATCTTCTTTTCATTTAAAAATATAAAAAATATTTATTTAAATAATAAATATACTATTTATATAAAAATACATAATTTTTAGAAACTATATTTTTTTAAAATTATATACATTTCAAAAAAATTATGTTTACTGGTTTATACATAACATTTACATCTTTAAAAAAAAAATTATTTATATAAAAATATATATTTTTAGAAAGTATGTATACACATTTAAAAATTATTTTATTTGAAAATTATATATATTTCATTTAGAAACTATATATACTATTTTTTAAATATATAAATATATACAATATTTTTTCAGTTCTTTTAAAAAAAATCAAATATATAATATATATTGAAAATTATACTTTTTTTTTATATACATATACTATTTTTACAAGTATTTATTATACATACTATTTTTATACATATATATTTATTATAAACACTGTTTTTCAAACATATTTATTATAAATTATGTTTTTTTAATACATATACTGTTTCTTAAATATATAAATATTTTTACTATTTTTTCAATTCTTTAAAAAAATAAAATATATAATATATATTAAAAATTATACATATTATTTTTTATATACGTATACTATTTTTATAAATACTTATTATACATATTATTTTTATACATACATATTTATTATAAATATTATTTTCAAACATAATAATATTTATTATGAACTGGTTTTGTTTAAATATATATACTGTTTTTTAATATATATCACAAAATAATATATATATATATATATATATATATATATATATATATATATATATATATATATATATATATATATATATATATATATATATATATATATATATATATATATATATATATATATATATATATATATATATATATATATATATATATATATATATATATATATATATATATATATATATATATATATATATATATATATATATATATATATATACTATTTTTTCAGTTATTTAAAAAACTATAATATATAAATCAAATATCACGAATTTTTTTTTGCAATAATCAGGTATTAAATTTTTTTTCGTAAATAACCACGTTTCGGAAAAAATTACGCAAATAACCATGTTTCAGATGACTCTCCAAAGGAGGAGCCATCTCACTTGGCGCCTCCACCAACATTTTTGCCCTAGGCGCCATCTCACTTGGCGCCTCCTCTCTCTTTTAGCCAAGTGAGATGGCGCATGCACTTTAAAAGTGAGAGGAGGCGCCATCTCACTTGGCTCCTAGGGCAAAATGCTGTTTTTATAAATAATTCGTCCGTTTCTCCATCATTTATCACACTTTCTCGCACAGTTTTCTTATTTTTTACTCTGTTATTTGCGTCATGACATCGCCCATGATTTTTACCAGAGATGGTTACGTTATCTTCTCTGCCACGAAACCTGCGATGAAAATGAAATTCTGGCACATTCACTCTATGGAGCGTCTGAAGCGGGAGTTGATGCAATGGCTAGATGGAGACATTGTGGAGGGGGAAAAATTCGAAGGATCCAGTGAAGACGAACAACAACCTCACATGCGACTGGAAGACATAATGTATGGTTGGAGGAAGTCAAAACAGACAGCGACGTAATGTTGATGATGCATGGGTCAGATGAAATTGTTTTAACAGTTGTAATTTCGTAGACGGAATATCATGTTTTTTTTCTAGTACGCGTAATATTTATTGTAGCAAATACTGTTAACAAAAAACCCTAATGTTTACAACATAATTAAGGAAAGATTTTATGTATTATAATTTTTATGTGGTCGAGGCAGACGCCCAATTTGGACAATTTTTGCGACTATGTCCGACCTGACGGCATAAACCACACTTTCTTTCCCGCTTGTCAAGGTCGTCCATTTCGGTTGTGATGCACTTACTTTTGGGACGACCCTTCTTGTTCCTTCGCATTTGGTCATTGTGCCACACTATTTCGCCGTCGTATACAGGCCAATAATCTGGTTTTGCTACCAAAGGAAAGCTGTTGTTGTAAACGTTGAGCAACGTTTCAGATTTGTAAATGTGTGACAGAAATTGTAGCACGTCTTGATGGGTATAAGCACAAGCCGCAATGACATGAGAGCAAGGCATACGAAAGGCTTGAAACTTGCCACAATCGCACCAACGAGAAGGTAGTACAACCCTATATTCTTGTCTTGGCAGGCCTTCGTTGTGGTCGATTGTCTCTTTCATAATGAAGTTGTGGCTGTGTCGGTCAAACTGTATAACCATATGAGTGTTGGCTTTGGCACTTTCTGCCTTAATGTACTTCATGCAACTTTCACTCCATAGTTGTCCAGATTGCAACACCGCATTCCACATTTCACCTCTTTTGGAAAAGTCCAATGGCGCCTCCCTTAATGTTCAATCGTGTTACATGCATGCAGAGATGCCTTCTCCAAGGCTGCCACCTAGCTTGCGCCTACTCTGCACCTACACTGTAACATGTAAGTCTCCTCCCATCACCTCCAATAGTGTTACATGCATTCAAGCATGGCTTCTCCAAGGATGTCACCTAGCCTGCGCCTACTCTGCAACCCGTGCCACCTCTTATTCGCCAATGGGGATGGTGACACCTTTCATTTTTGTACTCTTTCGCCAAGTCCAATGGCTCCTCCCTTAATGTCCAATCGTGTTACATGCATGCAGAGATGCCTTCTCCAAGGCTGCCACCTAGCCTGCGCCTTCACTGCAAGATTGACACTTATCATGCATGCATGCACCAGCTACCACCTAACTTACTCTATGAATTTTTTTTCCCTATAAATACAGAGCATAACATACTCCTCTGGCACCCACAATCGTCTCACTCTCTGCTACAAAGTCTTTCATATTCTCTTGCAATTTCTAAGTCTTTCATAATCTCAAGCATTTTCAACAATGGCTCTTCTCACAATGGGGGATTCTCACAGAGGCACAAGGGACAACATTGTAGCATTTGTAAGTTTCTTTTATAGTTATACATTTTTTATACTTCTGGTAATGCTTTATTCATCTTACTTAATCTTACACCTTTATATTATTAACTCAGGATACCAAAAGATTCAGAATCTGATCTCACAACTACCTGGCTCCCGACCCATTTATTGTACCATATCTGGAATACGCAGGTTTCAGACATGTTATAAAGATCTCCAACTGCACAATAGATTCAAAGTTCATACTTTCCATGTTGGAAAGGTGGAGACCAGAGACCCATACATTTCACCTACCAATAGGTGAATGTCCCGTCACGCTAGAGGATGTGTACATGTTACTGGGTCTCCCTGTCGACGGTAAGGCCGTTAACAAATCGGTTCAACAACCCAATTCTCTGTGTGAAGAATTGTTGGGTTGGGATATGGTTGAAGGTGGTGGTGCGAGAGGTCAGGGTATACTACTAACTGAGCTTAAAAATCATTATGCAACTTTGGAATTAAACGAAAATTCCTCCGAGCAAGACAGGGTAATAAAAGCTAGAACTTATCTAATGATACTATTTGGAACCTTTTTATTTCCCGAAAGTACGGGAAATAGTGTAAATTTTATGTATTTAAATTTACTTAGAGATTTCGAAAAAACTAGAAAGTATAGTTGGGGTTCTGCTATTTTAGCCCACCTATACAGTTCCTTGTGCAAAAATGCAATCAAGGAAAAATGTACATTTTATGGCTGCGCTTTTTTACTTCAAGCCTGGGGTTGATGGAGGATGGAGTCCCTAAACCCCGTCAACAACAACACATTCGTTTTCCCGTACGCAACAAAGTAAGTCATCTAGTTATATCATTTATTACTGTTCATCTCTTCACCAAATATATGTTAAAAATAAAATATTTTTCATTTCCTTTAGGTATTGCGTGAGGGGTATGGATTACGGCAAGAATCCAAGATTCAATGTCGCACTATACCGCAATTTATTGGATCATCTAGGCCCGGATGATGTACGTCGTACCTTTCAACTTTTCTACTTTTAAATTATTTATGTATTACACTTTCATTAACCTGATTTAATTTTATGCGCAGTTTGTCTAGAGACCATATTTGGGTTTGGGCCATGAACCAAACCCCGAGGATGCAGCAATTTGGAGCGCCAAGACTGCAATCATATGGTTCAATGTTGTGGAGATGCACCACAGCGACCGTGTGAAGATGCAGTTCGGAATGCATCAAGAGATACCCACTGATCCGACTTATTTGTCCCCGTGACATCTCAAAAGGGTCGACGCCCAATGGGGTCTTACCAACTGGAAAGACTTTGCTCCAAAATGGTGTAAGATGTGGCAGATGCGTCACCGACATGTCTTGCAATTCCCAATTTTCCTCAATCATGGTAATATGCGACACACGAATCAGTATTTATCTTGGTACAGGTCGGTTAGTAACCCTGAAATGCACGTGTCTCATCCAAGGTATTTGGTTGACCCACGAACACAATGGGCACAACCCTCGTTTCCCCAACAACAAACCCAACACACATCAACCTCCCACCAACCCCCAGACGAAACAGAACCACAAACACCCAACCACAGTCGCCACCACAACACAATTACACCCAAATGCCCCACAACCAACCACAATCACAACCTCAGTACTAATACCCCCATATGCCTCACACCCAACCACAATTCCAATCACAATACCAACACACCCACATACCCCACACACAATTTCAGTCTTATGTATATCCCAATATGGGCCCCTCAACATCCAGCCTTAGCCCTGATCTAGGAATGTCAGAAGATTATGAATCAACCGACCCAACTTACCATCAACCACAGTATCACCAAACCACCCAACATCCTCAATACCAAACACCCCAAGATCCATTTCCATTCTACCCCCTGTACTCAGACGATCAATGCTACAGACCCACCATGGAACCCCACCCACCGCCAACACGACCAAACTTTGAGGGTATGGGTAACCGACTGTACCAAAGTGGATCTTCTAGATATGGAGATCTGACTGATTTTATAGATCCGGAACGCATTGACTTCGCTGGGCCATCGACCCTGCCACAGCAGGAAATGCGACGACACCCAGCACGGGAAAGGCGAGGACGGGGATGCAGAACCAGGGGTCATTACCGGGTTCCGGGAGACCACTGATTAATCTGTTTTTTTTAATCTGTATTTTTTTATGTAATACTTATGGGTGTAATCATCTTTTGTAAATAAAAAGTCAATTTTGTTGATCCTATATCAAATACGCAACGCACCAGATTGAAAAAAAAACGCGAAAATTGCCCTAGAAATGCACTTAGGCGCCATCTCACTTGGCTTAGGGCAAGCCCTAAGCACCTAGGCGCCAAGTGAGATGGCGCCACCCCTTAAATAATAGGTGTAGGCGCCAAGTGAGATGGCTCCTCCTTTGGGGAGTCATCTGAAACATGGTTATTTGCGTGATTTTTTTCGAAACATGGTTATTTGCGATTTTTTTTAATACCTAGTTATTGCAAAAAAAAATTCAAATATCACATATATATTAAAAAATAATATATTTTTCAATTATTCTATATATAAATAATTTAAAAAAAAAGTTATTTTCAGTTTATAAACCAAATATCACAACACAAATATATACATAAGTATATCTATAAATATATCACAAGACGAAAATTTTATAATAAGAATCTGAAATTGATGAACAAAATTTCTTAAAGTTTTCTCCAAAATTTAGCTCCCTTTGGATATATCAATTAATACCTGAAAATAAAAATTATATTAGACACTAACATTAAAAATAAATTAAATACATAACAAAATAATTTAACATATTTACCTGAAAATTATTTGTGTGAAGGTTGTGATTGAAATTTTAGGTTTAATTTGGGGGAAAGAATGAGAAGAGGAATTTTAAACAGCAACGGTATTTGGTTTGAGGGAAGGGAAGAGAAGAATGAAATGCTTAAAATTATAACAAGGAATAAATAACTGAAGCGCTGGAATGATGTTGATTTTAGCAAGGGGTAGCCCCACGGAAAAGAAACGGTCAAAGCTCACATGGGGTAGTCCGTCGCTAATTTATGCATTAGAAACAACCTCCTGCACGTGCAGTCCGCACACTACCATGACTAGACTAAAGTTGTCTAGCTGGCGTGGGGTAACTCCTCGCTATTGTCACGTTGACAGTTGGCTTGAGGTTGCCCGTCGCAAATTGCAGGAGTTTGCGCGTCCATTTATTTTTTTAGGAATGTGCCTCTCGCAATTCAATATTTTAAAATTCAAAATTTCTCTCTTTTAATTTTACGAAGGGTAACACCACGCAATTTGTTTTTTATTTTATTTTTCCTAATATGCGCTTTGTGAGGGGCTATACCCCAAGTAACCTTATTTTTTTTCTCAGGGCTTTAATCCCTGACTAAATTCCCTAACAAATTTCATTCTTTCTTATAGTGTTAAAAGATTTACACTAAATAATAAAAATATGTATAGAGTATTAAATAATTGTTTTTGAAAAAAGTACATACAAAATTGATGAAAGAATTACTCTAAAATGAATATTTATCATTTTCTCAAAATCCAATTGAAGACAAATTCACTAAAGATTAAAAGATAAAAACTCATGCTTCAGTAAGGTAATTCACACTATCTTAGAAAAATGTAATAATATCACTTAACGATTTAAGTATATGATATTCAACGTTATCTATTAGATATGTCTATTTAACTGTGAGAAATAAAAAATATTTTTTAAAAAATGGAGAAATTTATCTTAGATCTTAATATTGACCATAATGATTGATTACAATAGAAATTAAGTCGTTTGAATATAGAATTACTTACATTCATAAAATAATGAAGATTTAACATTTATTATAAAAAATTTTAAAAATTTAAACACCAATATATTTTTTATCATTTCTATATTCAAACATATTTTTTTCATTTAAAGTTATTCACTCTCTTATTTAGTCTTTTCATCTTATCTTCTCAATTATACAACACTTTTTACAGTAAATAAAATTAAAATTTATATAATCCAATATTATTAAAAAAATTAATCAATTCTCCACACATCACGCGTATTTCATTCTGGCTTTAAGTTAAAACTGAAAGTTAGTATATATTTATAAAAATCTAAAAAATACACACTATATAACTATTTTTCATCTTCTGAATCATATTTCTAGATCCACTACCACCACTCCTAAGCACCAAATGTGAAAATGAAAATTTATGTCATGCAAACAGATATGTTAACAATGCATATCCAACAATATTTTGCTATAGCATTAACATCAAATCACAGCCATTTTACAGTGCATTATTGTGATCTCCAATTAGTAACAAGTGTGGTACTAGTAATATTATATTATGTCACTAATGAGTACTAACTAACAAGTACAGTAATAATAAATTTTTATATGACTAATAGTAATTATTTGTCATGAGTTATAACAATGTATTTAAGAGTGATATGCAAACAAAAGCAAAAGAAATGAGAATTTTATGAACGTTTGTTGTTGTTGGTTATGTATTTGTGTCCAACTCCAGGTGATGTAGCTAAACATACGTTTGCTAATGAAACACACAAGGTAGGTTCTTTTGATTGAAAATTGATATTCCTTTTGAAAGTGATGTTACTAATAAGTATGACTTGAAAAGACATATTTGAGAAGGATTCAGATTTGTTGGTAACATCTCATGTACGCAGCCAGAAGTTGAAATTGAAATTCATACTAAAATTTTCTTACTTTTTCTAAAGGTATAAAAGTTGCTTTTATTAATTTGTTAGATAAACTAATTAGTTGTCCTTCTCATTAACTATAAAAACTTTATGAACCCTTTTCTTTTTTCAACGGTTTCTATTTTTTTTAATGCATTTTCAGTGGTTTCTATTAAGAACATAGTAATACTATTTACATACATCATATACTTTGGTAGAAAAGTTTTTTCAATTGGTAAAAGTCGGGAGATGGCTTTGAACCTAACAATTTAAATTATGTCAAATTCATTCACTGAATTATGTTTGGATGTTACGGTTCGTGGCTTCCTTAAAGAAGTTAAATTCTTCATTCATATATATATATATATATATATATATATATATATATATATATATATATATATATATATATATATATATATATATATATATATATATATATATATATATAAATGTGGTGGAGCAAGTCTCATATGTGATGACGCAAGGGTGGAACTGTGAGATTAAGACTTCAATGCACAAGTCAGTAATAAAATGAAGAGTAATGTGAGGTATGATTCAAAGAGAATACCTCAAGCTTCACATGAAATGTTTTTTATATGAATAATGATTATGGACAGTTCTTGTCAATTTGGTGTGGAATGCGAGAGGTCGTCTGATGACATCTAACGATATGGAACAACCCTTGGCATGGATCGAATTTGGAGCTCGAGATTATGGTTGCATTATACCTTCAATGTCTAGATGGCGGAAATTTTGAGTAATGATTGGGATTCCCCTTATTGGTATTGTGACCAACCAAAAACAGTTACCCTCAAAACTTGTTGTGGTTCAATAATGAGAAGACTTTAAGAAGATTGAGTTGGGCTTACTCTATCAGGTTTGCTACTTGGAGAAGTGGGGAAGATTTTCAACTCGGCGTGAATGATCTAGGAAATGTCTTGCATGTGTATTAAATGCTAGTCTCATCATTGAAATGTCTCGCATGCTTATCCTAACACGTGGGCCTTGTTCCTTAGACTAGGGTGTGGTAATTCCCTCTAAGACGCTCAAGTGTATTCGAGTGTCATTATATATCGAGACAAATCCAAATGTCATTTTTTATTTTCCTAATTTATTTCATTTGGCGCCATTGAGTTACTAGCCTCGCCTCAATTTGCAAATGTTACTTCTCCTTCCTAACCACATTTCCACTATTTGCATAAAATTGAATACTTTTCTTCTCCTACAAACTTTTATTTCTTTCCCATATGCCCTTGTGATTCTTGTTCCATATGTATTTTTCTTTCTATGGGTTCTGTGTGTTCTCTGTTTTCATCGTATCGTCAAAACTCTCATTTGCTTTAATTGTTTCCTAAATCTTCAACTCTTTTAGATACCATTTTCTCCCTATTTACAACTTATTGTTTTTCCTTCCTTACTTTAGTCATGGCTAATGTACCGGTATAAGTGCAAGCCCCTAGGGAGGGGACATTCGAGCACTTTCAATTGGAGATGAAGCATGTCTCCTTTGCGAGTGAGCTCCTACCCACCCATTATTGGGATGGGTGCCCATTTCTTGGTTGTGTCATCTGTTTCTTGGAATACTTGCCCATTTGTGGGAATCTGGAAGTAGCGTGCCCTGGTCCATTATAGTGCGGGAGAGGGAGTCAAAAGGGAACACCATGTTCTCCTAAATAATAGGGGAAATGACTACTCATTCTTCACTCTCCTAGAAGTGCTTGCTACTTCCTGGGAGCCTAAGATCTAGGTTCATGAATTTCTAAAAATACTTCAACCTTAAGATTGAGAGATGGGATATTTAATTCATTAGAACAACACCACATACAGAGTTTCTCACTATCTCTATGTGAGCTTGCTCTAGCATCATAACAACTCTAAAAACCTTTAACATTCATACATCCTAAAGGGTTATAACGTATTGTACTTTTAGCAAGTACAATTGGCGACTACTGTGGGGCTCTGGTAACATTGACTTGAGCCACCATTACATAA
The DNA here is from genome assembly GCA_948472305.1 of Vicia faba. NCBI lineage: Eukaryota > Viridiplantae > Streptophyta > Magnoliopsida > Fabales > Fabaceae > Vicia > Vicia faba. The sequence goes on along the minus strand of OX451738.1, from coordinate 1,083,905,921 downwards.
TTTAACTAGATTGTTATCCTTACATTCAACCACTTCGTCCATCATAGCGATCCAAAAGACAACAAATCTAGCCCACAATGATTCAAACGGTGAGAAGAACCTCATGTCAGAGACGTGCATTGCCATGGGTAAATTACACTGCCAGAATCAAACTTTAGAGAATAATGTCTTCCACATCCAACAATGCTAATATGAGGTTGAACCTACATAAGAGGTTGAAATCCTATACCCAGCCTCTCTTTGATGAAATATATTGGTCTTCGATCCCAAAGAACTTAAAACCCACTTCATTGGCCAAGTTTGACGGGTGCAACAACCCCTATGAGCACATCGCCTTCATCAACACGCAAATGTAGATTATTGGAGCTTCTAATTCATTGGATTGAAAATTTCTCTCTGGAACCTTAGAAATACAACCCCAAAGTAGTACATCGACCTGCCTTGGCTCTTCATCACTAGCTTTCAATACTTGTTGAAGAAATTGTTCCATCTGTTTGCAGTAAGCCAACACGGAAAAATGGCAGTCACCAAACTTTTAAGCATCTACGAAGGATCTTATGAATCACAAAGGGAATATCTCACCCACTTCAATGAGGCGAGCATTAAGGTCGTCCACCCCAATCAAGAGATGTTTATGGGAGCATTCCAAAATGGACTGAAAGTGAGGCATTTTAACGAATCCCTCATCTAGAGGCCAGCAACATCATTAAAGCAGGCGGTGACACGTGAAAAATGTTATAAATGGAAAGGAAAGTAACACCAAAAAGAAGGCTTGAGTTTCTAAAGAGAACATGTCTTGAAACCATGATAACTCGCAGAACTCACGAAAGAACTATTATACCTCTCTCACTTGAGACAGGGAGATATTCAAACAAAGAAAAAAATTTGGAAGGGCTTCACGCCCCTAAACACTCACTGCGATATGGAGTGAAGTCCTCCATATACATGACATTCCACTTCCCTAATACCCAAGTCAGATGTCATGAGGCCCGACCCTAACAGGTGGTGCAAGTTTCACAAGATCAGAGGACATTACACTGAGGATTTCTATCAACTTAAGAAGGACATAGATCACCTAATCCAAGAAGGCCACTCGAAGAAGTACGTGGGGGGAGATGCCATATAAATTCCAAAAAAGGAAAAAGCTCTCAAGGGCGAGATGCCTCTGGAAATCAAAATCTAAGAATGACAAGGAACCGGGAAAGAGGGTGAGGTCATAAATGTGCTCCACACCCTCAATACCATAGTAGGAGAATTCACATGGGACATAGAGACTAGTTTGTCCTATAGAAGGTACACTCATCAAATCATAACCATCAGAGGCTTACCCAATACTTTGATTTAGGCATGATGGAAGTTGCAGAATATGACAACGACTTCTTTGTGAGGAACAACATAGGTCTCAACCAGCATGGTAACAACCCCATAGTCATAATTATAAGCTGTGATCATTAGGATATTAAGAGGATGTTGATCGATAAAGGGAGCTTCACATACATCATTTACTAGGAAACTTTTGAAAGGAATCATTTGGACCTACACGACCTCAAGGTTTTCCAAGGAACCTTGGTGGAATTCTCAAGCGATCAAGTACAAGTGAAGAGTTATATTACCCTGAAGACCACGTTTGGCGCCAAGGAAAGCACCAATCAAGTCAATGTAAGATAACTAGTTATAGATGAACCTTACACATATAACATGATTATAGGGAGCCTTGCTCTCAACTAGCTTGGATCCACCCTATCTACTCTATATTTATGCATGAAGTACCCACTCCCAGATGAGAGAGTTAAGTGTTATATAGGGGGATCAATAGATAGCCAACAAATGTTATGCATAGAGCCTAAAGCTAAAGTAGACTAGGGTCATGGGAGTGGACGTTGTAGGATTAAAGTTGGAAGCCAAGCCATGGGAAGAAAATCTCGAGAATGAATACTTGTTAAAAACTTTTAATTTTTATTGTGTTAATCCATGTTTATCTTTGTTTAATTTACTTGTTTGGTTTGTTTAAGGAGATATACCATATTTGTCATTTGTATGGTTAATTTAGGACATTCTTTGTTTTATAGGACGACGTAGGCCCCTCACATCATTATATAAATTGGGAACATTATTGATTTGTTTTGAAGGAGCTAAGAAATTGAAAAGAAACCTTACAAAGATCTCCCTAAGAGGTGACCATATACGATGGATTATCATGGAGGAATCATTGTCTCCCTTTGTGGAAATTAGATATGTTGGATCCTCAAGAGGGAATGCTTGCGACCCTTTGAGGCAATTACATATGTTGGATCCTCATGAAGAAGTTCTTCACGCGATCACATTTGCTAAATCCTCATGTAGGAATTTTGCCACCCCAGGGGCAACATTATCACCATAATGCAGGAATCCTTGTCCTCCAAGGTTGCAATAAGAGAAAACATGTTTGAAGAATATTCTAAGACAACTCACCAAAAAATAAAACAAAGGCATCTAATCAAGCCCAAACTCATCATATATCAGAATAAGGTATGTGATTGTTAGAATGTTTCAAAGCTTTAAAAATAACACATGTGACTAGGATGAAAAGTTTTAGGTAAGACCTTCTCTCTAAACTTGCCAACACAAAGAAGGACATAACCTCATTGTAAATTAGGAGAATCTTGTCGCCCCTAGTATCAAAGACTCTTATCGTATTTACATCAGGTTATTTATTCAATATAAATGTTGGAATTTCACGTGAAGATATTTGTCGCCCTCAAGGGCAACATAATTATTAAACTTATATACAAAACATAAAGCATCAAACTCAAATTCTCGTATGGAGGGACTCAACTCAAAGCCTCATTTGGATGCACTTAACTCAAAGTCCCGCTTAAGGGAATAAAGTCAAAGTCTCACCTGGATATATTAAACTTAAAGTTTTACTTTAAAGACTTAATTCAAAGTCCCACTTAAGGGACTCAACTTAAAGTCTTGTCCCGGGGAATAAAATTAAAGTCTCATTTAGGAAATTGAACTTAAAGTCTCGCTTAGAGGGACTCGACTTAAATAAACTGATATAAAACTTTCATCATGAAAAATTTCATAATGAGAGTCCTTGTTATTTGGATCCATGAGAACGTTTCTCGGTTCGGGAGGTAGATTTATAGAAAGGGAAGGTGTTAGCACCCTTTCTATCCGTGGTTATCCACGGGCTCTTAGGTACTTGCTCTTATGTTTTCAAAATTTGTTTGCTTTTCAAGTGTGTGTGGGTTTTGAAAAAGTTCGTTTGAAAACTTCTAGGTAACTCTTGTATCAGTCCTCAAGAGTGTATGAAGTATTGTTTGAAAACTTTTTGAAAGTGTAAGGTGTGAAAAGTATTTTGTTTGTTTTTGAAAAGAGCAAGTACCCATGAGTCATCTACCTACCCTAAGGAATTAAACTGGGTAAGTGTCCTTTAGATAGTGCTATCCCACCATTGAGAGGTAGGTAGCACCATCGTTGGAGGTGTTCGGGTCAATTCGAATTTAGGGACAGTGTGGTCACCGAAGCAACAGTAGGACACCTTAGAAGCTACCCTTATGTCCTTGGTCCTTTTTTAATCCGAGGCAACCGTTTCGAGGCAACTGTTTCGAGGCAACTATTTCGAGGCAACTGTTTCGAGGCAACTGTTTCGAGGCAACTGGATCATGGACATAAGGACCGCTAAGACATCCTATACTTGACGACCACGTTTCGAAGGCAACAAGTGAGGCGTACCCTAGAAGTGGTGTGTGTATTTGTGTGTTGTATTCAGTTAATGTTTGTCTTGTTAATTAGTGAGCTACGAGTTGTTTTTATTTACATACATTCTTTCATGCAAGTTTAGCAGTTAAGGGGTGCGGAAAGTAAATTGCGGAAACATAAATCCTACGCTATTACAAGGCGCGAGTCTATACATCGCCAAAAATTACAAAGACCCGTTTTTTAGTAAATAAGTACGGAAATTAAATAAAGCGATAAACCTATTTAACTATTACATTCTTGAAGGCAATTACATAATAATCAAATAAAGTAAATGCACGCGAATAAATTAATCGGGAATGTCTAAGGGTGTTGACCCTTTTTTTTAGAAAAGAAATTGATTTTTTGTCTTTTTTGTAATTAAAATGAAATTAAAGCTAATTAATGACTAATTAATTAATTTAATTAAAAAGAAATATTTTTTTGTTTTTATGTTTTTATGAAATGAAATAAAATTAAAAGTTAACTTTACCTAATTCTAGATCTATTTTAATTATTTAAGAAAGGAATTAAAATTGCCTAATTAAACTATTTTGGTTAATATTTATTTACAAAATAAAATAATAATAATAATAATGTTAATTCTATTTTTTTGATTTTTTTTATGAAAATGTGTTAATTATGCTAATTATTAAAAAAATAAAATAAGGCAAATAAATAAAAGAAAAGAAAATGACAAAACAAAATAAAATAAGAAAAAAGTAAATAAACCCAAGGGGGGTGAGATGGCCTTCATGGAGGTTTTCTGAAGTAATTCTGGCCCAACAACAAGAAGCCTTATTTGACTTTTTTCGGTTGCCTACGCATGCGCTGACTCCAGAGCATAGTACTCTTGCGTTTTGGGCCTTTAGATCTGCCTCCAGTGACACTTGGCTTGTTGGATGGGTGAGGCTTATGGTGGAAACTACTTGAGAAACTGCACAAGAACGCGTTAACAAAAATGATATGAGAATTATGGGGGACCTGGGAAGAACTTACAGCGCGGTATGAGCCTTAGGACTTGGCAAAGGTTGCTTTAGCCACGTGCTTGTTTTGATCTGAAGATGCTCGCAACTATGTTTTAGAACTCTCACTTTTTGAATAATTTTTGGTTTTGCTCTTGGCCGTTTCTGCACACCCTTTTTCGAATGAGGTTGGGAAGGCTTGTATATATAGTAATGTAAAGTGTATCAATAAGAATAATGATCATTAAGCTTATGCAATTATGTTCTTGATTTCCTCCATAACCAACATTGAAACAACTTGCCTTTTGTGTCAAAATTTGAATTTCTTGCTTGGATTAGGCCTTGCACGAATTTGGAAGGTGAGTGATGGTGTATCAAAGCATTTCAATACAAAATATATCCTTTAATTAATTTTCTTGATTTTCATTTGAATTTTAAAGATTTAAAATGATTTAAATCAAATAAAATTAAATAAAAATGGAAAAATTAACTTTTAATCTTGAAATAAATTGTGGGACACGTGGGAGGTATGGCCAAGCTGAAACAAGTGGAAAAAGTGGGCCCCTTTTGTCAAAAATGAAATTTCAAGGATAATTGACTTTGGCCATTTCACAAAAATTTCCCAACTTCTCCAATGCATATCTTGCTCAATTTTGAAGCTATGAATATGTTCTTGGACATTTTGGAAAGGTCTTGAAGTCCTCTAACCAATGCCTTTGGTCCCATGTCATTTTGATTTACCAATCTCAAGTTATGGTCTTTGACTTAAAGTGCCCTTTTGTTGACTTTTGAAAATGACCTATAATGTTGAAATTGATAACTTTTTGTGAGAGCATTTCTTGGACTTGGAATGTGAAGATGAGTTGTAGGAAATGTCTTCCCCTTCAAGATGAGCATTGGATGGGATTTTTCTGATGAACCATGAAAAAGTTATGCCTTGGTCAAGTTACAGTTGCCTTTTCAACTGTCCAAAAATAGAAACTTTTGACACCTTGATGATTTTTGAGCCATTCTTGTGAAATCATGGTCAAGACTTGACCAAATGATGATTGTGGCTTCAAAATAAGATGTTGACCAAAATTTTTGACTTTTGACTGCCAAATGACCATTTTGCCCCTACAGTTGACTGTTGAGCAATTAGGGTTTTTGACTGTGCAACTTGACCTTGTGAGCCTTGAAACTTGACATGTAGGTGCTTGACAATGTTTATGAGCATATGGGACTTGATTGAGCCCTTGAAAACTTCAACTTCCTTGCAAGAACCAAAACCCTAATTTGACTGGCTTTAGGAGAATGGTTGATTGTGTAGCCCTTGAGTAGACTTTGAACCATTTGAAGTGATGCTTGGCAAAACTTTGAAGATTATGGGAGGGAAAATTTTGGGGTACAACAGTTGCCCCTGTTCAATCTTCTTAGACCTGAGGATGTAGATTGGCTTGTGTGCCTTTCGTGATCCGAAGGTGGAAGATGATTGAACACTAGAGTGCCCAGAAATTTGCACTCACATAGTTGAGTATCAGCAGTGCGGTGTAGGGAATGGGCTTACAAATGCCATTTGGAGAGATGATGGGTAGGAGGATGGGCTTATAGATGCCATCTGGAGATGTGACAGAACCTTGTCGGGAATGGGCTTATAGATGCCATTTGGAACTGTAATGGGAGGATGGGCTTATAGATGCCATCTAGGTGTCGATCGCGTAAGAGATTCCTTAGCGAGAACTTGCGTACCTGAGAAAGAAAGATAATTACCTGGCCTGTTACAGGTGTTGATCTTCAAACTTTTCATGCAGACGTGCCCTGGCTGGATACAGGTATCGAATCTACAATCTCTTCAGACGTGCCCTGGCTGGTTACAGGAATCAAATTTGGAAATAGTCGTCAACAGATACGCTCTGGCAGGATACAGGAATCGGATCTTCAAACTCTTCAGACGTGCCCCGACAAAATACAGGAATCGAGTCTGGAAATAGTCGTCAACAGATACGCCCTGGCTGGATACAGGAATCGGACCTTCAAACTCTTCAGACGTGCCCTGGCAGGATACAGGAATCGGATCTTCAAACTCTTCAGACGTGCCCTGGCAAGATACAGGAATCGAGTCTGGAAAATAGTCGTCAACAGATACACCCTGGCAGGATACAGGAATCAGATCTTCAAACTCTTTAGACGTGCCCTGGCAAGATACAGGAATCGAGTCTGGAAATAGTCGTCAACAGATACGCCCTGGATGGATACAGGAATCGGATCTTCAAACTCTTCAGACGTGCCCTGGCAGGATACAGGAATCGAGTCCGGAAAATAGTTGTCAACAGATACGCCCTGGCAGGATACAGGAATCGGATCTTCAAACTCTTCAGACGTGCCCTGACAAGATACAGGAATCGAGTCTGGAAATAGTCGTCAACAGATACGCCCTGGCTGGATACAGGAATCAGATCTTCAAACTCTTTAGACGTTCCCTGGCAGGATACATGAATCGAGTCTGGAAATAATCGTCAACAGATACGCCCTGGTAGGATACAGGAATCGGATCTTCAAACTCTTCAGACGTGCCCTGGCAGGATACATGAATTGAGTCTGGAAATAGTCGTCAACAGATACACCCTGGCAGGATACAGGAATCAAATCTTCAAACTCTTCAGACGTGCCCTGGCAAGATACAGGAATCAAGTCTGGAAATAGTCGTCAACAGATACGCCCTGGCTGGATACAGGAATCGGATCTTCAAACTCTTCATACGTGCCCTGGTAGGATACAGGAATCGAGTCTAGAAATAGTCGTCAACAGATACGCCCTGGCTGGATACAGGAATCAAATCTGGAACTTCAAAAGGTTTTTGTTGATAATGATGTGATGAATGAATCAGGGACGATTACTACCTCAACGGGACGATGAGAGAACCTTGGACGATTACTACCTCAACGGGACAATGAGAGAACCTTGGACGATTACTACCTCAACGGGACGATGAGAGAACCTTGGACGATTACTACCTCAACGGGACGATGAGAGAACCTTGGACGATTACTACCTCAACGAGACGATGAGAGAACCTTGTACGATTACTACCTCAACAGGATGATGAGAGAACCTTGGACGATTACTACCTCAACGGGACGATGAGATAACCTTGGATGATTACTACCTCAACGGGACGATGAGAGAACCTTGGATGATTACTACCTCAACGGGACGATGAGAGAACCTTGGACGATTACTACCTCAACGGGACGATGAGAGAACCTTGGATGATTACTACCTCAACGGAATGATGAGAGAACCTTGGATGATTACTACCTCAACAGAACGATGAGAGAACCTTAGACGATTACTACCTCAACGGGACGATGAGAGAACCTTGGACGATTACTACCTCAACGGGACGATGAGAGAACCTTGGATGATTACTACCTCAACGGGACGATGAGAGAACCTTGGATGATTACTACCTCAACGGGACGATGAGAGAACCTTGGACTATTACTACCTCAACGGGACGATGAGAGAACCTTGGATGATTACTACCTCAGCAGAATGATGAGAGAATCTTAGGCGACTACAACCTAAGCAGAATGATGAAGGAATCTTGGACGTCTTCTACCTCAAAAGGTAAAGACTTTTATCTGTTGATTGTTCTTTCCTGAAAAAGTAACGAGTTAGTTGTATGCAATATCATAATGTATGACATGCATGATGTCATGATACTCTCAAAAATAAATGAGATTGGGGTGATATGATGCGTGTATGCATGTATCATAATGTATGACAATGTGATGTTTATGAATGTATTTTCGTCTAGGAAAATAAATCCTTGACGAATGCTGGGAGCTGAATCCTGGGTTGATGTTGGAAGAGTAGCGTTCTTTGTTTCAGCTGGGGATAATGGTTGCAAGAATAAACCGGTAAGAGAAGATGACTCCGTCGGGGAATAAACATGTTGGAGAGATTACTCTGCGGGGAATTACTCTATAGGAAGAGATACTTCGCTGAGGTTTTGATGATAACTCCGTTGGGGATTCTGCTGATGAGTTATGTTGGAAGATTTGATGAACTTCGCTGGGGATAGGAAGAACTTCTCCGAGGAAGGTCTTTCCGTTAATTAGCTGAGGATAACCCAGTTATAAGCTTTGGTGGGGAATAACCTTCTGAATAAAGTCGGGGAGAGGCTCTCGTACTCTACAGGTGATAAGCTTCCAGAATCTACTGGGGATAAGCTTCCTACTGGGGAGATTGATTGAACTTTCCTGGGGAAACTTTTGAGATTGCACTGGGGAAGTGGCTCCACTGGACGTTCTGTATACCGCCGGGGAACAATCTTAGATCAAGATTGCCGGGGATGCTTGCTAGGAATGTTTGTGTACTCCGTTGGGGAATGTTGAGATCTTCTGGAGGATAACCCAACTCCTTGAGGCTGACAGTAGATTAACTCTGCTCGAGGGTAGTGTTGCTGACTTGCTTGGGATACTGTACCTTGTTAGGGTTGATGGGAGACCAACTGCTTGGGAGAGTATTGCTGAATCTTGTCTTAATCTGCGGGGAGTGAAGATGTCTTGGTCAGATTCTTTAGCCGAACCTATCTTGGTACCTGGAGGACAGAGTAACTTGTACAGTTTGGACAACTCTTATTGCCCCTGCTTCTGCGGGAGAAGAAGGTACCTGTGGAGGTGTTTGACAACTGCCGATTGACAAATCTTCTTCTGGTAGGCCAGTGACGAGATGACGAGACATAGTCGTACGCTTTGATCCCTAATTTTTGCCTGGACCGCCCTTTCGGGTTTTCAGTCCACTGGGATACCCCTTTTTGGCCAAGCCGCCTTTTCAGGTTTTCGACTTGCCGGGTGTACAGATTTTTTCATTTCATCCCTTACTTTTGCCCGAACCCTTTTGGTTCGCCGGGAAGCCCTTATTTTTGCCTAGGTGTGTCAACCTAGCGGGTCTTTGATTATGCGTAGTATTTTTCGACTATGTCTACGCTCTCAGAGTGCAGGGAGTTGTCACTGTTGTTGTGTTGCCATGCGACCAGAAGATGTTTGATCAGGCAAGATTCGTAGCTGGAACTCATGTCCAATGCCCCAGGTGACTCAGGCGGAGATTTGCCCCAGGCTATTAGGCACTTGAGAGAGTCTCTGAATCTTGACTGGACTGCCTCAGATGATGGACAATGATCATGCCCTGCCCCTTGATTGGAAGTGCTTCTTCCATTTGAGATGACCTTTTTTGTTGAGAAGGCTTTTGTTCACTAGATATTCGTCGTACGAATTTCTATGCTGTTCAAACAAATAGTCACATGCAAACAATGTTATATTAAAAATGCAAAGCTTATGTCTGTCTTGAAGTTTTTTTGAAAATGCGGTTTTTAATAAACAAGTGATTTTTTTTGTAAAATGTGATGTCCACTCAAGATTTTACAGCGAGCCTTATAGGAGTCAGGATACCTTTGGTAACAGTATGCTTTCGAACTAACCCATGCTTCAGCTAGGACTTTTAAGGGTTGTAGCGTGGCCTGGTTCACGGTTTAAGAAACAAAGGATAAAGGCTCAAATTTTATTTGTACCCACCCGTTCTTCGTGATGTTCTTCAAACCTAAACTCAGCTAATCGTGCGTTAGACTTTGTTTGAGTCTTTGTCCTGATATTCCCATGATGGTTCGGATGTTGACATTTTATTTTGAATAGGCAGTCATTTCCTTGTTGAGGGTTTGCAGGTCCTCTTTTCTTTTTGATTTTGTTATCCCTGTTTTTTGCCTGAACTGTTTCTTTTGTGATTACAGTCAGCGGGATGCCCCAGTTTTGTAAGTCTCCTTCATAGGTTTTGACTTAATGGGCGTTTATTTTGAGGGATAATGACTGCCTGTCTTTATGATTATTCGGGACCATCATTGTATTTTGTTTCAGAAGGACTTCTTTTGATGCCATTCATTGTGCACCTGGATTAATTGAGAGAACTACCCTGCCCCAGGTTATGATTAAGGGTTTTAATTTTCGAAAAGAAAAACTCCTACTTCTTTGGCTCAAAGGGGTTGACGAGGGATTATCTTCCTTATAACTCCAGTGTTTAGGAATTGAAACAATGCCTGTACCTCATCAGCGGGGTCTGTTCAAAAGCATACTGTAGATTGTGGTATCGTTTTCGTCATCCTCCCTCAAGAGGCTTAGAATTTTTCAATCAAGAGTTGATCATCACAAAAATATGAAAACAGTTGGCATATAGTGAATACGAAATAATTACTTCAAAACAGACATGTGTAATGCATTAATGAAATAACATCGTTTGACATGAATACAATGTTTGAACAATCAAAAGAAAATTACAAATTGAAAATTCTAATGAACAAAAGACATTCTCGATGATTTGGTGTAGGATCAGTGTTCAAACTTGACCTCTTTGGCATCAATCAAGTCTTGGATCTTGTTCTTCAAGGTCCAACAGTCGTCGGTGTCATGTCCAGGACTGTCAGAATGGTAGGCACATCTCACACCCGGGTTGTACTTGGAAGAGGAAGTATCAGGATTTTGAGGAGGATCCTTTAGTGTGATCAGTTTTGCCTTCAGCAATTGCTGTAATGCCTGAGACAAAGACATGTTAATGTCAGTATACTTCCTATTTTGATACTTTATCCTACGCCTATTGCTCTTTCTTGGTTGAACGAGCGTGGGATCATAGATCTGGATTGCCCCTACATCATGACGACCCTTTTTACCATGTATAGCATTGGACTCCTTCTTCCCACTGTGGGGCTTTTTCTGAGCATCAACAGGTGCAGTTTCTTGAATCTTCCCCGACTTGATACCAGCTTCAATTCTCTCCCCAGTCAAGATAAGATCTGTGAACCCAGCAGAAGAATTCCCAATCAGATGGTTGTAGAATGGACCAGACAAAGTCCCCAAGAACATGTCAACGAGCTCACGGTCAGTCAGAGGTGGTTGTACCCTTCCAGCAAGGTCTCTCCATTTTTGGGCGTACTCCTTAAAACCTTTACCCGTCCCCAGTGACATACCCTGGAGTTGGGTACGCGTAGGAGCGAGGTCGGCATTATACTGATACTGCTTATAAAAAGCATTTGCCAAGTCCTCCCAGTTACGAATACTGGTTCCATCCAGCTGATAGAACCATTCGAGCTGAGTCCCTGAAAGACTCTCCTGGAAGAAATGGATCCATAGATTCTTGTCTGCCGTGTAGGGCTGGATCTTCCTTGCGTATGAACGGAGGTGCAACTTAGGACAAGAGGCCCCGTCGTATTTTGCAAAGGCAGGTGCCTTGAACTTGTGAGGGATCACCACCCCAGAAGATAAGCCTAGGTCTCCGAAGTCCAACCCGAGCACCTGTTGAATCTCCATGGCATTTAGACGGTCCTCTAGTTGCTTATACCTGTCCTCAGCTTGAGGGTACTGTTCATCATTGTAATCTGTCTCGGTGTCAGAGACTACGAGACTATGAACCCTCCCCTCTTGGTGACTGCCTTCCCCAACAGATGGAGTAGTCCGTTCAGCTTCATTCTGCAGTGTATTCCCAGATCTGCGTCTAGGGTTGAACAAAACAGTCCTCTTCTTCTTTTTCTTCAAAAGCAGAGTCTTCAATTCCTGTTGTCCCTGGGCTAAGCTCATGACCAGCTCTTGGAACTGGGTGTTCTGGGCATAGAGGGCCTTGATAGCTTGTCCATTAGATGATTCAGGATTCATGATGATGGCTGAAATAAACAGCGAAGAAGATTAAGCAACCTGTAGAACAGAGTACCTATAATGCAATGATATGTATGTATGCATGCGATGTTTTCAAGGATCTCGCGGGGTAAACAGAGAAACTTGTTAGAATTTGAAGTTGGGTAGCTTGATTGAAGGAACTTCATGTTGCTGAGAGTCCTTCTTCAAGAGTCAAGGCTAACCATATCGAGTGGGTCATAGCCCCTGACTCAAGTTGTCATGTTTTGATCTCCAAACAACCTTGGCTAGAGGAAAATAAATCCCCTTTGCCCCTTGCTAGACAATTGATTCATCATGACCTACATCACAAACCCTTGAGATCCATGAAATGGATTAGTCCTTATGCAAGATGTATGCAATGGTATGATGGTATGATGCTATGACAAGAGCACACCACAAGTATTCACAAAAGCAAACATGATAAGGCACACAAGTCACACCACAGCCCTTAGAGTTTAGGCCAGCATGAAGTTTGGGGTACTACCCTCTTGAAGTTGGTGGGCTCAAACCTATCCTATCAAATTAACCGGGTTCTAAGGAGCTCAATATCATTGGATTGTTTTCTGTGTTCATCGTTTCGATTTAGCCACTGAATTGGCGATCAAAATATCCCAAGAAAACAACCCTCAACTGAGTGTAGTATCGAGTATCAACCAACTTCGGACTGCACCATAGTCAGTTATCTCACTACCCTAAAGAGGCCAAGATGGTTCAATTAAGGTTCCTAAGGTCAGTTGATGCTTCACGACACCACGCGGCGGCCCCGTACTCTCCATGACTTGACTCAAGGGTTACCGGTACTCACCAAAGTGCCACATCAACGTAGCAGACTGCTTCAACCGTGTCGGTATACCCCGCACAGTTCCCTCACAGCCTTGTTTCTACTTTCTAAGAAGGTATCCCCCAGATCCGGGTTAGGATCTATAGAACTCCCAAGACAGGCCCAATAATATTAAAGCAAGCAAAACAAAGCAATTGAAAACACAAGTATGAGCTATCCTAAGGTACACCTCACTTTAATTATCCCCAGCAGAGTCGCCAGTTCTGTGACCGGTGGAAATAGAACTGACTGTTTTGGAATGCTGGTTTCGCGAAATGTCGCGGAAGCAAGAGTCGCCACCGTCTTTTATTTTCTCCAACATGGACAGGACAAAAGCACAACAAAATTCCTTATGAGAACGTTTCTCGGTTCGGGAGGTAGATTTATAGAAAGGGAAAGTGTTAGCACCCTTTCTATCCGTGGTTATCCACGGGCTCTTAGGTACTTGCTCTTATGTTTTCAAAATTTGTTTGCTTTTCAAGTGTGTGTGGGTTTTGAAAAAGTTTGTTTGAAAACTTCTAGGTAACTCTTGTATCAGTCCTCAAGAGTGTATGAAGTATTGTTTGAAAACTTTTTTAAAGTGTAAGGTGTGAAAAGTATTTTGTTTGTTTTTGAAAAGAGCAAGTACCCATGAGTCATCTACCTACCCTAAGGAATTAAACTGGGTAAGTGTCCTTTAGATAGTGCTATCCCACCATTGAGAGGTAGGTAGCACCATCGTTGGAGGTGTTCGGGTCAATTCGATTTTAGGGACAGTGTGGTCACCGAAGCAACAGTAGGACACCTTAGAAGCTACCCTTATGTCCTTGATCCTTTTTTAATCCGAGGCAACCGTTTTGAGGCAACTGTTTCGAGGAAACTATTTCGAGGCAACTGTTTCGAGGCAACTGTTTCGAGGCAACTGGATCATGGACATAAGGACCGCTAAGATGTCCTATACTTGACGACCACGTTTCGAAGGCAACAAGTGAGGCGTACCCTAGAAGTGGTGTGTGTATTTGTGTGTTGTATTCAGTTAATGTTTGTCTTGTTAATTAGTGAGCTACAAGTTGTTTTTATTTACATACATTCTTTCATGCAAGTTTAGCAGTTAAGGGGTGCGGAAAGTAAATTGCGGAAACATAAATCCTACGCTATTACAAGGCGCAGGTCTATACATCGCCAAAAATTACAAAGACCCGTTTTTTAGTAAATAAGTACGGAAATTAAATAAAGCGATAAACCTATTTAACTATTACATTTTTGAAGGCAATTACATAATAATCAAATAAACTAAATGCGCGCGAATAAATTAATCGGGAATGTCTAAGGGTGTTGACCCTTTTTTTTAGAAAAGAAATTGATTTTTTGTCTTTTTTGTAATTAAAATGAAATTAAAGCTAATTAATGACTAATTAATTAATTTAATTAAAAAGAAATATTTTTTTTTGTTTTTATGTTTTTATGAAATGAAATAAAATTAAAAGTTAACTTTACCTAATTCTAGATCTATTTGAATTATTTAAGAAAGGAATTAAAATTGCCTAATTAAACTATTTTGGTTAATATTTATTTACAAAATAAAATAATAATAATAATAATGTTAATTTTATTTTTTTGATTTTTTTATGAAAATGTGTTAATTATGCTAATTATTAAAAAAATAAAATAAGGCAAATAAATAAAAGAAAAGAAAATGACAAAACAAAATAAAATAAGAAAAAAGTAAATAAACCCAAGGGGGTGAGATGGCCTTTGTTGTACCCCAAAATTTGCCCTCCCATATTCTTCAAGGTTTGCTAAGATCATGCTTCAAAATCTCCCAAGGGTTGCACAACCAATGGCCTCCTAACAGTCAAAAATTAGGGTTTTGGTTCTGGCAAAGAAATTGAAGTTTCCAAGGGTCCAAACAAGTCCCACATGCCTACATACATTGTCAAGCATCCATATGCCAAGTTTCAAGACTCACAGCATCAAAATGCACAGTAAAAAACCCTAAATGCTTCACAGTCAACTGCAGGGGCAAAATGGTCATTTGACAGTCAAAAGTCAAATTTTTTGGTCAACATCTTATTTTGAAGCCACAAACATCATTTGATCAATTCTTGATCATGATTCTCAAGGCATGGCTCAAAAAGTCTCAAGATGCAAAAGTTTCTATTTTTGGACAATTGAAAAAAGTCAACTGCAAATTGACCAGAACATAACTTCCACATGGTTCATCAGAAAAATTCCATCCAAAGCTCATTTTGAAGAGAATGACATTTCCTACAACTCATCTTCACACTTCAAGTCCAAGAAATGCTCTCACAAAAAGTTATCAATCTCAACATTATAGGTCATTTTCAAAAGTCAACAAAAAGGCACTTTAAGTCAAAGACCATAACTTGAGATTGGTAAATCAAAATGACATGGGACCAAAGGCATTGGTTCGAGGACTTCAAGACCTTTCCAAAATGTCCAAGAACATGATCAAAGCTTAAAAATTGAGCAAGATATGCCTTGTGGAAGTTGGGAAATTTTTGGGAATTTTGAAAAGTCAACTTTACTTCAAATGCCTCAAAATTGCTAATGGGCCTCAATTTCTTCCATGAATCATTACCCAAAATCTATGCACGACCCATTAAGCTAAAAGGGAGTTATTTTCTTATTTTTAATTAATTAATTGAATTTTTAATCCTATTAATTCATTTAATTAAAATTAAATATGAGAAAAATACTAAATAATGATTTTAAATCTTTTTGATGCAGCAAATCCTTCCATCATGACCTAAATATCTCGTGTACCAATCTCAAGAGGCAAAATCTTCCAAAATAGGCAAGTTTCCATGGCAAAAAGGATTGAAAAAGATATACAAAATCAAATATTCAAAAGCATTGAAACAATGGATCATGGGCTTGTTTTTCTAACCTAATTCCATCTACATACATATGCAAACATAACCCTAATGCCAAGAGGACACAAGCTGCGCAGAAACAAAAAGAACAAACTTGCATTTTTTCAAAAAAAACCTTGAAACTGTTTTCATAGCTAGAGCTCGTTTCAAAGCAAAAAAGCCATTCCAATAGACTCCTGACACTACCAGGAAGCTGTTCCAATCAAAACCACGCCTCCATACTCAAGGAATTGGTAGATTGAAGTCTCACTTTTCATAAAATTATTCATAATCGTGTTTCATTATCCATGCATTATTTGTGATTTTCAATCATTGATTTGTACTAACATGATCATTCTGAAGCTAATGGTACCGTTCAATTGAAGAATGGTTGCCTAAACAAGAATCCACCATGAAAGCTTTTTAGGGTTTCTGAAGCTCCAAAAGAGGGGTTTACATATCTGGAAAAATTAGACAATGAAACTAGTACCACTAAAATCGTGACATTCTGACGAATTGAATCCATACCTCGCGCTCAATTTATGGTCACGCATGCCCTATTTGCTATTATTTGCAGGTGTCATTTAGTAGGGGTTTAAAACCCCCGCTATCTATTCATTATTTTCAGGCAAAACGAAGAAACAAGGAAGGATACGCTGAGCTGTTGGATGGTGGTTGGCCAGTTTGAATAATTGGCGCTTTTTTTGATTTGTTCAGCATATAATTGCTTTTCCCATTATAATATTCACGTTCCATTATAATATCAAGATAACGCGTTGGTTGGGTTGGATGTTGTGTTGGCATGCAGGTATTGGGACCTGGGTTCGATTCCCAGGTCCCCCACTCTTTCCATAATATTTTTCTTAACATGCTTCTATGCAGTGTGTTCTCCAGTGGTCCACCAAGCACCCTCACCTGCTTGCTTGCCAAGTGTCCAGAAGGCCAATCCAAAGGCCAGAACATGCAGCTCACCATGGATGCTAGTCAACCGTTCCACACACGCGCTGGAAAAGTCAAAAGGGCCAGCGTTCTTGGGCCAAAAATCACTCCAACAAACCTCCTTAATTGGGTCAGACCCCCTTGTTTGTATTTCCTTTCTCTCTTCTTTTATTTATTTATTTAGTTTAATTAATTAATTGTTTCCTTTAAATTACACAAAGATAATTTTTATAACACAAAAAAAATCAGAAATCATAAAAATAAAAATATGTTTTTATTTAATATTTAAGTCGCTAATTTTTGTAAATAAATCTTTTAATGATCAATTTAGTAAAATTAGGTTTTATTTTAATGCTTTTCTTAAATAACTAAAATACATAAAAATTAGGTTTTTAGCATTTTTATTCTTTTTCTCAATAAATAAAATTTTCTTATTATTATTATTATTAACTATTAATTAATTTTGTAAATAAACATGTAATAAAATAATTAGGATAAATTAGGTTAAAACTTTAATTTTTTTCTTTAATAATTAAAAAATATTTAGAATTAGGGTTTCTTTTAATTAATTCTCTTTATTTCCATTAAATACAAAAAACATAAAAAAATAATTTCTTTTCTTTATTTAATCATTAATTAATTTATAATTTCAATTTAATTTCTTTAAAGGGTCCAACGCCCTCGCATATTCGATTCCAATTTCTTTTCGCGCGTTTGTATTTATTTTTGTTTCCAATATTATGTAACTGTTCAAAGCCTTGTAATAATAATTAGGGACTTTATTTATTTTCTGCATTTTATTAAAAACGGGTCTTTGTTAATTCGACGATGTATAGACCCGCGCCTTGTAATAGCGTAGGACCTTTATTTTCCGCATTTTAATTTCCGCACCTTTAAACTGCTAATCACATGAAAGAATGAATGGCCCAAATAAAATCAAAGCGTAGCTCACCCAATGCATGATCAAGATAAAACATAACTGAAAATGACACACAATTCACACACCACTTCTAGAGTACGCCTCACTGTTTCCTTGCCCCTCGAAACGTGGTCGTCGAGTATAGGACGTTTTAGTAAGTCCTTATGTCCATGAACATGGCATAAGGGTAGCTTCTAAGGTGTCCTACTGTTGCTCTGGTGACCACACTGTTGCCTTGCCCCTCGAAACGTGGTCGTCAAGTATAGGACGTCTTAGTAAGTCCTTATGTCCATTGATCTAGTTGCCTCGAAACAGTTGCCTCGGAATAGTTGCCTCGGAATAAAAAGATCAATGGCATAAGGGTAGCTTCTAAGGTGTCTTACTGTTGCTCGGTGGCCACACTGTCCCTAAACTCGAATTGACCCGAACACCTCCAACGGTGGTGCTACCTACCTCTCTATGGTGGGATGGTACTACCTTAAGGACATTTACGCAGCTTAATTCCTTAGGGTAGGTAGACGACTCATAGATACTTGCTCTATTTCAAAAACAAATCATACTCTTTTCACACTGACACTTTTCAGAAAGCTTTCAAAACAATTTTTCAAACACTCTTGAGGACTGATACAAGAGTCGATCTGAAATCTTTAAACGAAACTTTTTCAAAACCCACTCACAATTGAAAAGCAAACATTTTGAAAACACAAATGAGCAAGTATCTAAGAGCCCATGGATAACCATGGATAGAAAGGGTGCTAACACCTCCCCTTTCTATAAATCTACCTCCCGAACCGAGAAACTATCTCATAAGGAATTTTGCTGTGCTTTTGTCCTGTCCATATTGGAGAAAATAAAAGACGGTGGCGACTCTTGCTTCTGCGACATTTCGCGATCCAACGTTAAACAATCAGTTCCAGATCCACCGATCACAGAACTGGCGACTCTGCTGGGGAGAAATTTATAAAGTGAGGTGTACCTTAGGACTAAGATCACTTGTGTTTTCAATTGCTTTGACTTGTTTGCTTTACTATTGTGGGCTGTCTCGGAAGTTCTATAGATCCTAACCCGGATCTGGGGATACCTTCTTAGAAAGTAGCAACAAGGTTGTGAGGGAACTGTGCGGGGGTATACCGACATGGTTGAAGCAGTCTGCTACGTTGATGTGGCACTTTGGTGTGTACCGGTAACCCTTGAGTTCAGTCAAGGAGAGTACGGGGCCTCCGCGTGGTGTCGTGAAGCATCAACTGACCTTAGGAACCTTAATTGAACAATCTTGGCCTCTTTAGGGTAGTGAGATAACTGACTTTGGTGCAGTCCGAGGTTGGTTGATACTCGATACCACACTCAATTGAGGGTTGTTTTCTTGGAATATTTCGGTCGCCAGTTCAGTGGCTAAATCGAAACGATGAACAATGAAAGCAATCCAGTGATATTGGGATCCTTAGAACCCGGTTTCTTCTGATAGGATAGGTTTTGAGCCCACCAACTTCAAGAGGGTAATACCCAGACCCCATGCTGGCCTAAACTCTAAGGGATGTGGTGTGACTTGTGTGCCTTACCATGTTTGCCTTCTTGTGAATATTTGTGGTGTGTTTAATCATAACATCATGTCATCATACAACATCATATGCATTGACTAACCATTTCAGGGGTTCGAATCTTCATCTTTGTTCTTGTTTTGTAGGACATGGAAACTGTTTGCAGAAAGACAATTCAGATCAACCTTGTAAGGATCCCTCCTCAGCTTAAGGAGCTTATATCCAGGATTCCCGAGAGCTCTTCTTTCAGTGAGAGGCATGGAAGACTCATCAGCTTGGTCAACACCAACATTGAGGAAGATATGATAAAGGTCCTGTTCCAGTTCTTTGACCCTCTGCACCACTGTTTTACTTTCCTGGATTATCAACTGGTGCCTACATTGGAAGAGGTCTCCCGGCTTCTGAAGATCCCTATCCTTGATCAGCTACCCTACAACGGTACGGAAAAGGAACCCAAACTTGAAGAGATTGCTAAGGCCTTACACCTACAACCATCTGACCTCAAGGGACATTGGGAAGTTAGAAGTGGTATCAAAGGGTTCTTAGCCAGGTTTCTGTTTGAAAAGGCCCAAGAATGTTGGAACTCCCTTGACCTACAAGCTTTTGAAGAAGTTGTGGCCCTCCTTGTCTATGGTTTGGTGTTGTTCCCTAATCCCGATCAACTCATAGATATCAGTGCTGTCCAGATCTTCATGTCCAGGAATCCTATACCTACATTTCTTGGGGACATCCTTCACTCATGTTACACTCGAACCATGAGAAAAAGAGGTGTTCTTATGTGCTGCACTCCTCTCCTGGGAAGGTGGCTTATTTCGCACCTTCCACAATCAGTCTTGAAGAATGAGCGGGGTTTGAGATGGTCACAACGATTGATGACTCTTACACATGCAGATATACATTGGTGCTCTCGGTCCAGAGAGGATGTCACTATCATTGATTGTTGCGGGGAGTACCCTAATGTTCCTTTACTTGGAGTCAGAGGAGGTATAACTTACAACCCGTGCCTGGCTTGGAGACAGTTTGGTTATGCTCGGAGAGATGACCCTCATGACATGTTAATTCCTGACATAGTTTTTGACTTCGACAACGATGCACAAGGACTTCGCCAGAGATTTATCAGAGCTTGGAGGATGCCAAGTAGGATAGACAGCAAGACACTGGGGCACAAGAATTCCATCCCGTTGGAACCTTATCTCAAGTGGGTACGAGCCCGCTCCCAGAAGTTAGTGATGCCATATCCTCATGTTCTCCCTGTGATCAAAGAGCCAATATTGGAAGGAGAGGTGTCCTACACCATTCAACATCCTGACATGCCCACGTCCTGGGAAGAGATGCAGAAGAGCTGGATCCAGCTTAAGGAAGAACGGAATTCTCTTGAGACCAGTCTACATGCTAGTGAAAAGAAGGTCTTGGAGCTCACCCGCCTACTGCACGAGGAGAGGAATCTCAACACTTACATAGCTCCAAAGAGGACGCGTAGTGTCTTTTGGGATTGATTTGTTTTGTAATGTTTGCCCATGAGGCTTTGATGTACCAAACAATTATTTTCTTAATGATAACGTGTGTTCCTTTTTGTCTACAACAAATTTGAACTTTCAAACCCTTGAATGCATTGCATAAACACATATCATTCATCATGTGCATCACAAGTACTCTTCTTTTCAGGTTGCTTACTGTTCTTCGCTGTTTATTTCAGCATCATAAACCCTGAATCATCTACCGAGCAGTCTATCAAGGCCCTTCAGGCGCAAAACGCACAATTTCAAGAGCTGATCATGGGTTTGGCTCAAGGTCAAGAAGAGCTAAAGGCTCAGTTGGTTAAGAAGAAGAAGAAGAAGAGAACTGTTCTATTCAACACGGGCCGGAGGTTTGGTAACACACTGCAGAATGAGGAAGCTGGTTCTTCTGTAGGCAAAGACAGTCCCCAGGGGGGAAGAGGTCCTAGTCCGGTAGTCTCTGACAATGAGACTGATTTTAATGAGGAACAATATCCTCCAGCTGAAGACAGATACAAGCAGTTGGAAGACCGACTGAATGCCATGGAAATTCAACAAGTGCCTGGTTTGGATTTCGGAGACTTGGGTTTATCTTCTGGTGTGATCATCCCGCACAAGTTTAAAGCACCATCTTTCGCCAAGTATGACGGGGCGTCTTTCCCTATGTTACATCTCAGATCTTACGTGCGGAAGATTCAGCCGTATACAGTGGACAAGAACTTGTGGATCCACTTCTTCCAGGAGAGTCTTTCAGGGACTCATCTCGAATGGTTCTATCAGCTGGATGGAACCAAGGTTCGTAACTGGGAGGAGTTGGCTACTGCTTTTTACAAGCAGTATCAATATAATGCCGACCTTGCTCCTACACGTACCCAACTCCAGGGTATGTCACTAGGATCAGGCGAAGGTTTTAAAGAGTATGCGCAGAAGTGGAGGGATCTGGCTGGCAGGGTGCAACCACCATTAACTGACCGTGAATTGGTAGATATGTTCTTGGGGACCCTATCCGGGCCATTCTTCAATCATCTTATTGGCAATTGATCTGCAGGGTTCACAGACCTTATTCTGACTGGGGAAAGGATAGAGGCTGGTTTGAAGTCAGGAAAGATTCAGAAAGGTGCATCCTCAAATTCTGAGAAGAAACCTTTTAAGAAGGAATCCAGTGCTGTGTATGGGCCTAGGAGGCAAGACAAACCAGCGCGCCGCCAAACTGTCAACGCGGTGGTAATTGCTAAGCCTGCTGCCGCTCCTCGGCAAGCTAACCAACCAAGGGCTGAGAGACCCAGAAAAGAATATACCCGGCTGAGTATGACCTTGTCACAAATCTTGCCGCAGCTGCTATCAACCAACTTGGTAACCGTCAGAGAAGCTCCAAAGGTCGTGAATACTGCCTCTCCTAAGTATAATCCAAATACCCGCTGTGCTTATCACTCCGATAGCCCGGGGCATTCTACTGATGACTGTTGGGCCCTAAGAAATAAGGTGCAGGACCTTATTGATGCAAAAGAGGTACAGTTTGAGGCACCCTAGAAGCCCAATGTGGTGACAGCTCTCCTACCTGACCATGGAGTGAATGCTATCAGGGATGATGATGAAGTGGAAGAATTTGAGTTCAACAGCTGGATTTATCCGACGGCCGACAGTGGACCTAGCAATTGGATTGCAAAAGACAACCTACTTGTTACTTTTGTTACGCAGTAATGAATTCCTTTGTTTTTGTTATTTGTAATAAACAATGAATTGAAACTTTATGGCCCGGTGTCTTACCCGGGGCACCGTTGGCTTCATTTGTGAGGGCTTATAACTGTCATTTCCATATATCATGAATAAAGATCTTGGACGTTTTTTCGCATTTCAAATCTTGTGCTCCCTTTCTTTCTTTCTTTCTTTATATATTGCAAAACAGCTATATTTACACACACTCACCCATACAGGTTTCAATCCACTCTGGATCTCACTGGTAACGACTCTGCTACTGCCAGTTATGACTTTGAAAATCCGATCAACTTAGCCGAAGACGAAGGTGAAGATGATTGCGAAGTGCCTGGCGAGCTTGCAAGAGTGTTACTCCAGGAAGAGAGGGCAATTCAAGCACATGAAGATCCAGTGGAAACGATAAATCTGGGTACTGAGACAGATAGGAAGGAAGTTAAGATTGGTGCCAATCTAGAGCTCAGCGTGAAGCAACGGTTGACTCAGATGTTACATGATTATGTGGAGATCTTTGCCTGGTCCTACGAAGACATGCCTGGGTTGGATACTGACATTGTGGTCCATCATTTGCCTACGAAGGAAGACTGCCCTCCGGTTAAGCAAAAGGTCCGCCGTATGCGTCCAGAGATGTCTGAGAAGATCAAAATTGAGGTTATGAAGCAATTCGATGTCGGGTTTCTTGCAGTGACTTCTTACCCTCAGTGGGTTGCCAATGTGGTGCCGGTACCGAAGAAAGATGGTAAGTTCAGAATGTGTGTCGATTACAGGGATCTGAACAGGGCCAACCCCAATGATGATTTCCCCCTACCTCACATTGACATTCTGGTTGACAATACTGCTCAGCACAAGGTGTTCTCCTTCATGGATGGTTTTTCAGGTTATAATCAAATCAAGATGGCTCCTGAAGACATGGAAAAGACTACCTTTGTCACTCAGTGGGGCACCTTCTGCTACAAGGTCATGCCATTCGGGTTGAAAAATGCTGGGGAAACCTACCAACGTGCCATGGTTGATTTATTTCATGATATGATCCATCATGAAATTGAAGTGTATGTCGACGATATGATTGCAAGGTCCCAAACTGAGGAGGAACACCTTGACCATGTGCAGAAATTGTTTGACCGTTTGAAACTGTACAAGCTGAGGTTGAACCCGAACAAATGCACCTTCGAGGTAAGATCTGGAAAATTGCTAGGCTTCGTTGTAAGTGACAAGGGTATTCAAGTGGACCCTGCTAAGGTTAAAGCCATTCAAGAGATGCCAGTTCCAAAGACAAAGAAAGAAGTCAGAGGCTTTCTAGGACGTCTGAATTACATTGCCCGATTCATCTCGCATCTAACTGCTACCTGTGAGCCAATCTTCAAGCTGCTGAAGAAAGATCAGGTAGTACGTTGGAATGATGAATGTCAGGCCGCTTTTGACAGAATCAAAGAGTATCTCCAGGAACCACCTATTCTTATGCCACCGGTTGAAGGGAGAACTCTGATACTATACCTGACAGTACTTGACAACTCAATGGGGTGTGTGCTGGGGCAGCATGACGAGTCTAGCCGGAAAGAGCACGCCATTTATTACCTTAGCAAAAAGTTTACCGACTGTGAGACCCGATACTCACTACTCGAGAAAACTTGCTACGCTTTGGTATGGGCTGCTCGCCGGCTGAGACAGTATATGCTGACTCACACTACCTTGTTGATCTCAAAGATGGATCCAATAAAGTACATATTTGAAAAGCCTGCTCTGTCTGGAAGGATAGCAAGATGGCAAATGATCTTGACAGAATACGACATCTAGTACACAACTCAGAAAGCCATCAAGGGGAGTGTATTGGCAGACCACTTGGCACATCAGGCAGTAGACGACTATCAGTCAATGAACTTCGAGTTTCCAGACGAGAGCATCATGCTTGTGACTGATTGTGAAGTACCTGGACCGGATGAAGGACCTGAGGAGGGATCCCGATGGTCTATGCACTTTGACGGAGCCTCCAACGCTTTGGGTAACGGTATCGGCGCTGTGATCATATCCCCTCAAGGCACTCATACTCCACTTACTGCCCGGCTATGTTTCAACTGCACCAACAACATCGCAGAGTATGAGGCATGCATTATGGGTCTTCAAGCTGCGATTGACTTAAGGATCAAGTTTCTGAGTGTCTTCGGAGATTCCGCTCTCGTGATCAATCAGATCAAAGGCGAGTGGGATACGAAACATCCGAATCTTATTCCTTACAGAGAATGTGTGTTGACATTGATTCCCCATTTCATAGAGATAACTTTTGAACACTTCCCAAGAAAGGAGAATCAGTTGGCGGACGCGTTAGCTACGATGTCTTCCATGTTCAAAGTCAAATGGGACAATGAGGCTCCCCGGATCATCATCTGGAAACTGGACGAACCGGCATATTGTTGTGACCTTGAGGCTGAGTTAATGACTGAGAAGCCCTGGTACTACGAAGTGAAGAGATACTTGGAAGCTCAGGAATACCCTGAAGGTGCATCTGTCAACGACAAGAAGTTTCTGAGAAGATTCGCAGCAAAGTTCTTCCTCAGCAACGGCATCCTGTATAAGCGAAACCATGATTCGACCTTACTGCGTTGTGTGGATAAGGCTGAAGCAGAAAGGATCATGGCAGAGCTACATGAAGGTACCTTCGGAACACATTCCAGTGGACATATCATGGCAAAGAAGATCCTTCGGGCAGGATATTTCTGGTCCACAATGGAAGCTGACTGTTACCAACATTCTCGGACATGTCACAAATGCCAGATTTATGCAGATAAGGTGCACGTTCCTCCAGTTCCTCTGAATGTCTTGACAACACCTTGGCCTTTAGCTATGTGGGGCATAGATATGATCGGCGAGATTAAACCTACGACATCTAACGGGCATCGCTTCATCGTAGTGGCGATTGATTACTTTACAAAGTGGGTTGAAGCAGCTTCTTACGCCACAGTAACCAAGAACGTTGTGGCATGGTTCATTCGGCATAACTTGATCTGTCGATACGGAGTCCCGGAAAGGATCATTACGGACAACGGTACCAATCTTAATAACAAAATGATCACTGAGCTCTGCGAGCAGTTCAAGATACAGCACCACAACTCTTCTCCTTACCGACCGAAGATGAATGGGGCCGTAGAAGCAGCGAATAAGAATATCAAAAAGATTGTGCAGAAGATGACAATGACTTATAAAGATTGGCACGAGATGTTACCGTTTGCTCTACATGGGTACCGTAACTCAGCAAGGACGTCAACCAGGGCAACTCCTTTTTCCTTGGTCTATGGCATGGAGGCAGTCTTACCGATCGAAGTGCAGATACCCTCTCTCCGGATAATGAAGGATGCAGACTTGAGCGAAGATGATTGGATCCAGACACGACTTGATCAATTAAAACTAATTAACGAAAAGAGACTCACTGCTATTTGTCATGGTCAGACATATAAAAAACGGATGATCAGGGCATTTAACAAAAAGGTCAGACCACAAGAGTATAAAGTTGGGGATCTGGTAATCAAACGTATCATCCTTCCTCAGAGTGATCCAATGGGCAAATGGACCCCTACGTACGAAGGGCCATTTGTGGTTAAACATATGTTCTCAGGAGGAGCCATGATCCTAACCACCATGGATGGTGACGACCTTCCTCACCCCGCCAATGCAGACATAGTAAAAAGATACTACGCATGATAAAAGACCCGCTAGGTTGACATACCTAGGAAAAAATTAGGGCTTCCCGACGAACCAAAAGGGTTCGAGAAAAATGAGGGATGAAATGAAAAAAAATCTGTACACCCGGCAAGTCGAAAACCTGAAAAGGCGGCTTGGGCAAAAATGGGTATCCCGGTGGACTGAAAACCCGAAAGGGCGGTCCAGGCAAAAGTTAGGGATAAAAGCGTAATACTATGCCTCATTGGATCACTTTGCATCCAGAATCCGGTATCAACATCAAGTTCAAATGACATCGATCAATCAGCTTCATCCTCAACCGAGCAGCCAAGTGATGAGACGCTCGAAGATATAAAGGCGATAGCAGAGTCGAAACCCAGTGGGATTATTCTTATCACATAGCTGTTTTGTCTTCCTTTTGTACAAAGTTGTATAAACTCTTTTGTTCGGCGGCGTTCTCTTACTAGGACGTCAGCCTCTTGTACATAAATGCCTATTTACAGGCAATTCAAAAATCAATATAAATTCACTTTTCAGACAAATTGCCATTTGTTTTTCCTTTTTCTGTTTTGTTTTGCGAAGAACGTCCAAGGTTCAATTTGTGATATATGCATTTGACACTAACTGCTAACTCATAAATATTTGCATGCGAAACAAAGGATTAATTATAGGTAACATTAGAAACAGGGGCAATAATGAGTTGTCTAAGCGATCTAATTGCTCTGTCCACCAAGGTACCAAGGTAGGTTCAGCTGAAGAACATAACCAAGATATCTTAAGTCCCCAGAGAGTAAGCCAGCAAGTCAATGCACTCTCCCCAAGTAGAAATATCCTGTCAGCCTTAAGGAAGTTGGGTATCCCCAACAGATCTCAACATTCCCCAGCGTAATATACGAACATTCTTAACAAGCATCCCCGGCAGTCTTGATCTAAGATTGTTCCCCGGCGGTATACAGACATCCAGTGGAGCCACTTCCCCAGTATACCTCAAAAATTTCCCCAGGAGAGTCCAGTCTGAAGATTTCCCCAGAAAAGCTGAATCATCTCCCCAGCAGGAAGCTTATCCCCAGTAGATTCTGGAAGTTTCCCCCCTGCAAAGCACGAACGCGTCTCCCGGCTCTATTCAAAGGTTATTTTCCCTACCAGGATATAACTGGGTTATCCTCAGCCAATAACCAGGGAAAGATCGTCTCCGGCGAAGTCTTCCTATCCCCCAGCGGAGTTCATCATATTCTTCAACAAAACTCAACAATGGTATCCCCAATGGAGTTCTCATTCATCTCAGCGAAGCACCTCTCTTCCCACATAGTATTGTTCCCCAGCAAGGTCGCTAGAGTAATCATTCCCCACAAAGTAATCTCCAAGTTTATTCCCCAACAGAGTCATCTTCTCCTACCGGTATTCTTGCAATCATCACTCCCCAGCGGAAACAACGAAGCTCTATTCTTCAACATTAGCCCAGGATTTAACTTCCCGGCACCCGTCAAGGATTTATTTTCCTAAGACGAAAACATACATTCATAAACAACACATTTTCATACATACATAGCATGCATATACGCATCATAAACATACAATCTCACTTATCACATCTCGCATGTCATACACCACGACATCGCATACAACTAACGCTTTGTCTTTTCAGGACAAAGGTTAATACAAAGATAATTGCTATCAACGGTCGCAACTAAAGATCCGATTCCTGTATCTTGCCAGGGTGTATCTGTTGACGACTAACATTACCAGTCCCGATTCCTGAATCTTGCCAGGGTGTGGCTGAAGAGTTTGAGGATCCGATTCCTGTATCTTGCCAGGGTGTATCTGTTGACGACTAACATTACCAGTCCCGATTCCTGAATCTTGCCAGGGTGTGTCTGAAGAGTTTGAGGATCCGATTCCTGTATCTTGCCAGGGTGTATCTGTTGACGACTAACATTACCAGTCCCGATTTCTGAATCTTGCCAGGGTGTGTCTGAAGAGTTCGAGGATCCGATTCCTGTATCTTGCCAGGGTGTATCTGTTGACGACTAACATTACCAGTCCCGATTCCTGAATCTTGCCAGGGTGCGTCTGAAGAGTTTGAAGATCCGATTCCTGTATCTCGCCAGGGTGTATCTTTTGACTACTATATTCTCCGGACTCGCTTCCTGTATCTCGCCAGGGCACGTCTGAAGAGTTTTAAAGATTCGATTCCTGTAACCAGCCAGGACGCATCTACACAAAGAGTTTGAAGACCAACTCCTGTAACAGGCCAGGTAACCATTTTCTTTCTCAGGTACGCAAGTTCTCGCTAAGGAATCTCTTACGCGATCGACAACCTCCCGATGGCATCTATAAGCCCATCTCTCCCATCCATCAGTCTCCAAATGGCATATGTAAGCCCATTTCCACCATCACACTGCTAACATGTGAGCGCAAATTTCTGGGCACTCTAGTGTTCAATCATCTTCCACCTTCGGATTACGAAAGGCACGACAACCAACCTACATCCTCAGGTTTAAGAATATTGAACATGGGCAACTGTTGTACCCCAAAATTTTCCCTCCCATATTCTTCAAGGTTTGCTAAGATCATGCTTCAAAATCTCCCAAGGGTTGCACAGCCAATGGCCTCCTAACAGTCAAAAATTAGGGTTTTTGTTCTGGCAAAGAAATTGAAGTTTCCAAGGGTCCAAACAAGTCCTACATGCCTACATACATTGTCAAGCATCCATATGCCAAGTTTCAAGACTCACAGCATCAAAATGCACAGTAAAAAACCCTAAATGCTTCACAGTCAACTGCAGGGGCAAAATGGTCATTTGACAGTCAAAAGTCAAAATTTTTGGTCAACATCTTATTTTGAAGCCACAAACATCATTTGATCAATTCTTGATCATGATTCTCAAGGCATGGCTCAAAAAGTCTCAAGATGCAAAAGTTTCTATTTTTGGACAACTGAAAAAGTCAACTACAAATTGACCAGAACATAACTTCCACATGGTTCATCAAAAAAATTCCATCCAAAGCTCATTTTGAAGAGAATGACATTTCCTACAACTCATATTCACACTTCAAGTCCAAGAAATGCTCTCACAAAAAGTTATCAATCTCAACATTATAGGTCATTTTCAAAAGTCAACAAAAAGGCACTTTAAGTCAAAGACCATAACTTGAGATTGGTAAATCAAAATGACATGGGACCAACGGCATTGGTTAGAGGACTTCAAGAACTTTCCAAAATGTCCAAGAACATGATCAAAGCTTAAAAATTGAGCAAGATTAGCCTTCTGGAAGTTGGGAAATTTTTGGGAATTTTGAAAAGTCAACTTTACTTCAAATGCCTCAAAATTGCTAATGGGCCTCAATTTCTTCCATGAATCATTACCCAAAAGATATGCACGACCCATTAAGCTAAAAGGGAGTTATTTTCTTATTTTTAATTAATTAATTGAATTTTTAATCCTATTAATTCATTTAATTAAAATTAAATATGAGAAAAATACTAAATAATGATTTTAAATCTTTTTGATGCAACAAATCCTTCCATCATGACCTAAATATCTCGTGTACCAATCTCAAGAGGCAAAATCTTCCAAAATAGGCAAGTTTCCATGGCAAAAAGGATTGAAAAAGATATACAAAATCAAATATTCAAAAGCATTGAAACAATGGATCATGGGCTTGTTTTTCTAACCTAATTCCATCTACATACATATGCAAACATAACCCTAATGCCAAGAGGAGACAAGCTGCGCAGAAACAAAAAGAACAAACTTGCATTTTTTCAAAAAAAACCTTGAAACTGTTTTCATAGCTAGAGCTCGTTTCAAAGCAAAAAAGCCATTCCAATAGACTCCTGACACTACCAGGAAGCTGTTCCAATCAAAACCACGCCTCCCTACTCAAGGAATTGGTAGATTGAAGTCTCACTTTTCATAAAATTATTCATAATCGTGTTTCATTATCCATGCATTATTTGTGATTTTCAATCATTGATTTGTACTAACATGATCATTCTGAAGCTAATGGTACCGTTCAATTGAAGAATGGTTGCCTAAACAAGAATCCACCACGAAAGCTTTTTAGGGTTTCTGAAGCTCCAAAAGAGGGGTTTACATATCTGGAAAAATTAGACAATGAAACTAGTACCACTAAAATCGTGACATTCTGACGAATTGAATCCATACCTCGCGCTCAATTTATGGTCACGCATGCCCTATTCGCTATTATTTGCATGTGTCATTTAGTGGGGGTTTAAAACCCCCGCTATCTATTCATTATTTTCAGGCAAAACGAAGAAACAAGGAAGGAGACGCTGAGCTGTTGGATGGTGGTTGGCCAGTTTGAATAATTGGCACTTTTTTTATTTGTTCAGCATATAATTGCTTTTCCCATTATAATATTCACGTTCCATTATAATATCAAGATAACGCGTTGGTTGGGTTGGATGTTGTGTTGGCATGCAGGTATTGGGACCTGGGTTCGATTCCCAGGTCCCCCACTCTTTCCATAATATTTTTCTTAACATGCTTCTATGTAGTGTGTTCTCCAGTGGTCCACCAAGAACCCTCACCTGCTTGCTTGCCAAGTGTCCAGAAGGCCAATCCAAAGGCCAGAACATGCAGCTCACCATGGATGCTAGTCAACCGTTCCACACACGCGCTGGAAAAGTCAAAAGGGCCTGCGTTCTTGGGCCAAAAATCACTCCAACAAACCTCCTTAATTGGGTCAGACCGCCTTGTTTGTATTTCCTTTCTCTCTTCTTTTTTTTATTTATTTAGTTTAATTAATTAATTGTTTCCTTTTAATTACACAAAGATAATTTTTATAACACAAAAAAATCAGAAATCATAAAAATAAAAATATGTTTTTATTTAATATTTAAGTCACTAATTTTTGTAAATAAATCTTTTAATGATCAATTTAGTAAAATTAGGTTTTATTTTAATGCTTTTCTTAAATAACTAAAATACATAAAAATTAGGTTTTTAGCATTTTTATTCTTTTTCTCAATAAATAAAATTTTCTTATTATTATTATTATTATTATTAACTATTAATTAATTTTGTAAATAAATATGTAATTAAATAATTAGGATAAATTAGGTTAAAACTTTAATTTTTTTTCTTTAATAATTAAAAAATATTTAGAATTAGGGTTTCTTTTAATTAATTCTCTTTATTTCCATTAAATACAAAAAACATAAAAAAATAATTTCTTTTCTTTATTTAATCATTAATTAATTTATAATTTCAATTTAATTTCTTTAAAGGGTCCAACGCCCTCGCATATTCGATTCCAATTTCTTTTCGCGCGTTTGTCTTTATTTTTGTTTCAAATATTATGTAACTGTTCAAAGCCTTGTAATAATAATTAAGGACTTTATTTATTTTCTGCATTTTATTAAAAACGGGTCTTTGTTAATTCGGCGATGTATAGACCCGCGACTTGTAATAGCGTATGACCTTTATTTTCCGCATTTTAATTTCCGCACCTTTAAACTGCTAATCACATGAAAGAATGAATGGCCCAAATAAAATCAAAGCGTAGCTCACCCAATGCATGATCAAGATAAAACATAACTGAAAATGACACACAATTCACACACCACTTCTAGAGTACGCCTCACTGTTTCCTTGCCCCTCGAAACGTGGTCGTCGAGTATAGGACATTTTAGTAAGTCCTTATGTCCATGAACATGGCATAAGGGTAGCTTCTAAGGTGTCCTACTGTTGCTCTGGTGACCACACTGTTGCCTTGCCCCTCGAAACGTGGTCGTCAAGTATATGACGTCTTAGTAAGTCCTTATGTCCATTGATCTAGTTGCCTCAAAACGGTTGCCTCGGAATAGTTGCCTCGGAATAAAAAGATCAATGGCATAAGGGTAGCTTCTAAGGTGTCTTACTGTTGCTCGGTGGCCACACTGTCCCTAAACTCGAATTGACCCGAACACCTCCAACGGTGGTGCTACCTACCTCTCAATGGTGGAATGGCACTACCTTAAGGACATTTATGCAGCTTAATTCCTTAGGGTAGGTAGACGACTCATAGATACTTGCTCTATTTCAAAAACAAATCAAACTCTTTTCACACCGACACTTTTCAGAAAGCTTTCAAAACAATTTTTCAAACACTCTTGAGGACTGATACAAGAGTCGATCTGAAATCTTTAAACGAAACTTTTTCAAAACCCACTCACAATTGAAAAGCAAACATTTTGAAAACACAAATGAGCAAGTATCTAAGAGCCCATGGATAACCATGGATAGAAAGGGTGCTAACACCTTCCCTTTCTATAAATCTACCTCCTGAACCGAGAAACTATCTCATAAGGAATTTTGCTGTGCTTTTGTCCTGTCCATATTGGAGAAAATAAAAGACGGTGGCGACTCTTGCTTCCGCGACATTTTGCGATCCAACGTTAAACAGTCAGTTCCAGATCCACCGATCACAACCTTCATGGAGGTTTTCTGAAGTAATTCTGGCCCAACAAGAAGAAGCCTTATTTGACTTTTTTTGGTTGCCTACGCATGCGCTGACTCCAGAGCATAGTACTCTTGCGTTTTGGGCCTTTAGATCTGCCTCCAATGACACTTGGCTTGTTGGATGGGTGAGGCTTATGGTGGAAACTACTTGAGAAACTGCACAAGAACGCGTTAACAAAAATGATATGAGAATTATGGGGGACCTGGGAAGAACTTACAGCGCGGTATGAGCCTCAGGACTTGGCAAAGGTTGCTTTAGCCACGTGCTTGTTTTGATCTGAAGATGCTCGCAACTATGTTTTAGAACTCTCACTTTTTGAATAATTTTTGGTTTTGCTCTTGGCCGTTTCTGCACACCCTTTTTCGAATGAGGTTGGGAAGGCTTGTATATATAGTAATGTAAAGTGTATCAATAAGAATAATGGTCATTAAGCTTATGCAATTATGTTCTTGATTTCCTCCATAACCAACATTGAAACAACTTGCCTTTTGTGTCAAAATTTGAATTTCTTGCTTGGATTAGGCCTTGCACGAATTTGGAAGGTGAGTGATGGTGTATCAAAGCATTTCAATACAAAATATATCCTTTAATTAATTTTCTTGATTTTCATTTGAATTTTAAAGATTTAAAATGATTTAAATCAAATAAAATTAAATAAAAATGGAAAAATTAACTTTTAATCTTGAAATAAATTGTGGGACACGTGGGAGATATGGCCAAGCTGAAACAAGTGGAAAAAGTGGGGCCCTTTTGTCAAAAATGAAATTTCAAGGATAATTGACTTTGGCCATTTCACAAAAATTTCCCAACTTCTCCAATGCATATCTTGCTCAATTTTGAAGATATGAACATGTTCTTGGACATTTTGGAAAGGTCTTGAAGTCCTCTAACCAATGTCTTTGGTCCCATGTCATTTTCATTTACCAATCTCAAGTTATGGTCTTTTACTTAAAGTGCCCTTTTGTTGACTTTTGAAAATGACCTATAATGTTGAAATTGATAACTTTTTGTGAGAGCATTTCTTGGACTTGGAATGTGAAGATTAGTTGTAGGAAATGTCTTCCCCTTCAAGATGAGCATTGGATGGGATTTTTCTAATGAACCATGAAAAAGTTATGCCTTGGTCAAGTTACGGTTGACTTTTCAGCTGTCCAAAAATAGAAACTTTTGACACCTTGATGATTTTTGAGCCATTCTTGTGAAATCATGGTCAAGACTTAACCAAATGATGATTGTGGCTTCAAAATAAGATGTTGACCAAAAATTTTGACTTTTGACTGCCAAATGACCATTTTGCCCCTACAGTTGATTGTTGAGCAATTAGGGTTTTTGACTGTGCAACTTGACCTTGTGAGCCTTGAAACTTGACATGTAGGTGCTTGACAATGTTTATGAGCATATGGGACTTGATTGAGCCCTTGAAAACTTCAACTTCCTTGCAAGAACCAAAACCCTAATTTGACTGGCTTTAGGAGAATGGTTGACTATGTAGCCCTTGAGTAGACTTTGAACCATTTGAAGTGATGCTTGGCAAAACTTTGAAGATTATGGGAGGGAAAATTTTGGGGTACAACATACCCCAAGAAACAACTGCCGATCAGTTCCAAGACTGCGTAGCCAGCTTGACTTCAGATAATGGCTTAGGTTTTTCGGATGCTGATTTAACGGCAAGAGGGAGGAAGCATAACGAGGCATTGCATGTCTCAGTTGAATGTAGGGGCACAACGTTGGCTCATGTGTTGGTTGATACCGGTTCATCCCTGAATTTGTTGTCTAAAAAGGCTCTTGATAGGCTTGACTGCGAAGGATTGACATTGAATCCAAGCAACATAGTAGTAAGGGCCTTCGACGGCTCAAAAAGGATGGTGCATGGGGAGGTGGATATCCCCATAAAAGTTGGAACCCAAACATTTGATTCAAATTTTTATGTAATGGATATCCGCCCCTCTTATTCATGCTTGCTAGGCCGTCAGTGGATTCACAATGCTGGTGTCGTCACTTCTACGTTGCACAAAATGCTGAAATATCTGAT
The DNA here is from genome assembly GCA_948472305.1 of Vicia faba. Taxonomy (NCBI): domain Eukaryota; kingdom Viridiplantae; phylum Streptophyta; class Magnoliopsida; order Fabales; family Fabaceae; genus Vicia; species Vicia faba. The sequence goes on along the minus strand of OX451738.1, from coordinate 1,083,871,082 downwards.
TCAAGGGAAGATTATCACCGTTCATGGAGAAGAAGAGTATATGATCAACCATCTCAATTCTTTCAGATATGTGGAATTAGATGGTGAATTTATTGAAATTCCATTCCAACACTTTGAAGAAGTCTCGCAAGATGTGGCAGTGACCAAGGCTATTCCTAAGATCATAAGGCCTCCACTTAGGATGTCATCTTTGAAGGATGCCAAGACAGTAGTAGAAGAACCAGGGTGCACTATTTGGGGACAACTCCCAGATATCCCATACAAATCTGACAAGTTTGGTCTGGGTTTCACTTTAGGTGCCCAGAAGGCTGTACGCCACGCTCGTTCCGGAGGACCACCCTTGAGGATCAGCAGTCGCGAAGTCAATACGGTGGAAGATGATGAAGACAACTACAACCTGGAGGACTGGATTTTCCGAACTGTCAGTGGGGGGCTCAGCAATTGGGAGGCTAGAGATTTTGTCCCGATCATATTTATCCAACAGTAATTTGTCTTTACATTTTGTCGAATCTGTAATATTAAAACAATTCAGACTCTTAAAACCTTGTGTCTTACCCGAGCACAATGGTCCATCTGTAATGGTTATTATCTCATTTCCATATGACATCAATGAATCATGGACGTTTTTGCATACAAACTTTTGTGCTCATTGTTCTTTTTTTACATTTTTTATTTCTTTCAAAGATAGTTATACTCTTACACACACTCACACTCACAATGCAGGTTTACATCCACTCAGGATCCCATGGGTAACAGTTGTGCTATGGCTTTTTGTGACTCTAAAAATCTAATCTACAAAGCCGAATACGAAGGTGAGGAAGATTGTGAAGTACCAGGAGAACTTTCCAGGTTACTACTACAAGAGGAGAGGACCGTTCAGCCTCATGAGGAACCAGTGGATACAATAAACCTAGGTATCGAAGAAGACAAAAGAGAAGTTAAGGTGGGTGCAAATCTGGAACCCAGTGTCAAAGAGTGTCTGATTCAGTTGCTACACGAATATGTTGAGGTCTTTGCCTGGTCGTATGTAGACATCCCAAGACTTGATGCAGATATTATGGTACATCGTCTACCTACAAAAGAGGACTGTCCACCAGTAAAACAAAAGGTCCGTCGAATGCAACCAGATATGTCAGAGAAGATTAAAGCAGAAGTCATGAAATAATTCAACGCTGGATTCTTGGCCGTCACCTCTTATCCGCAATGGGTTGCCAATGTCATTCCCGTCCCCAAAAAGGACGGCAAAGTACAAATGTGCGTGGACTACAGAGATTTGAATAGGGAAAGCCCTAAAGATGATTTTCCACTCCCCCACATTGATATTCTGGTTGACAATACAATACAACTCAAAGTGTTTTCCTTCATGGACGGTTTCTCAGGCTATAACCAAATCAAAATGGCGCCTGAGGACATGGAGAAAATACCCTTTGTTACACAGTGGGGCATATTCTGCCATAAGGTTATGTCATTCAGACTGAAGAATGTTGGGGCAACCTATCATCGTGCCATGGTAGCTCTATTTCACGACATGATACATCACGAAATAGAGGTCTACATGGACGATATGATAGCCAGATCTCAGACGGAAGAAGAGCATCTTGATCATTTACAAAAACTGTTTGAGAGGCTGAAGAAATACAAGTTGAGGTTGAACCCAAATAAATGCACGTTTAGAGTAAGGTCTGGTAAACTCCTAGGCTTTGTCATCAGCAGCAAAGGTATTGAGGTGGATCCTGGCAAGGTTAAAGTGATAAAAGAGATGCCTACTCCTTGTACTGAGAAGGAAGTCAGAGGATTCTTGGGACGTTTGAACTACATTGCCAGATTCATTTCTCACCTGACAGCTACTTGTGAACCAATCATTAAATTGTTGAAGAAATATCAAGTAGTCAAATGGAATGACAAATGCCAAATTGCTTTTGACAAAATCAAAGAGTACCTACAAGAGCCTCCTGTGTTGATGCCACAAGTCGAGGGAAGACCGTTGATCATGTATCTAACTATTTTGGAAAATTCAATGGGGCGTGTGCTGGGGCAGCATGACGAGTCTGGCCAAAAAGAGCATGCTATTTATTACCTGACCAAAAAGTTTACCGACTATGAAATAAGATATTCACTTCTCGAGAAAACTTGTTGCGCTCTAGCACGGGCTACTCGCCGGCTAAGACAGTATATACTGACCCATACTACCTTGTTGATATCTAAAACGGATCCAATAAAATACATCTTCGAGAAGCCTGCTCTCTCTGGGAGAATAGCAAGATGGCAGATGATCCTGACGAAATATGACATACAATATACTACCCAAAAAGCAATACGGGGCAGTGTACTAGCTGATCACCTTGCTCACCAAGATGTGTAAGACTACCAGTCCATGAAGTTCGAATTCCAAAATGAGGACATCATGATGGTAAACAAATGTGAAGATTTCAGGCCATATGACAGACCTGAACAAGGATCCTGATGGACTCTGTTATTTGATGGGGAATTCAACGCACTCAGCAATGGTATTAGTGTTGTACTCATATCTCCTGAAGGGTGTCATACTCCCTTTACTGCAAGACTCTGCTTCAATTGTACAAATAACATGGCGGAATACGAAACGTGCATTTTTGGTCTCAAAGCTGCCATGGACTTAGGGATCAAATCCTTAAGTGTATTCGGAGATTCAACTTTGGTCATCAGCCAGATCAAAGGGGAATGGGACACCAAACACCCCAACCTTATCCTATACAAAGAACATGTGTTGAAATTGATCCCACATTTTGAGAATATTACCTTCGAGCATTTCCCGCGAGAAGAAAATCAGCTAGCAGACGCACTAGCCACATTACCATCCATGTTTAAACTTAAATGGCACAACGAAGCTCCCCAGATCACCATTGAACAAAAGGACGAACCATCTCACTGTCAAGAGATTAATACTGAAGAGGTAGTGGACTGGCCTTGGTTTCACGAAGTCAAGAGGTATCTCGAGGCTCAAGAATATCCGGAAGGAGCTTCAGTCAATGATAAGAAGTTCTTAAGGAGATTATCTACTAAGTTCTTCCTTAGTAATGGTATTATGTACAAACGCAATCACGACTCTGTGTTACTTCGGTGTGTATATAAGATTGAAGCTAAAGGATCATGGCCGAATTACATGAAGGCACTTTTGGCACTCATTCCAATGGGCATACGATGGCAAAGAAGATCCTACGGGAAGGATATTACTGATCTACCATGGAAGCAGATTGCTATCAACACTCTCGAACCTGCCATAAGTGTCAGATTTATGCTGATAAGGTGCACGTACCTCCGGTTCCTATGAATGTCTTGACGGCTCCTTGGCCCTTTGCTATGTGGGGGATTGATATGATTGGGGAAATCAAGCCAACAACATCTAATGGACACCGCTTCATCTTAGTGGCCATTGACTATTTTACAAAGTGGGTTGAGGCAGCCTTCTTCGCTTCCGTCACCAAGAATGTTACCGCCCGATTCATCAAGCTGAATCTCATCCATCGATATGGTATCCCAGAGAGAATCATCACTGACAATGGTACAAACCTGAACAATACTATGATCACCACCCTGTGCGAGCAATTCAAGATTCAGTATCCCAATTCTTCCCCTTACCGGCCAAAGATGAATGGTGTTGTCGAAGCTGCAAACAAGAATATCAAAAATATCATATAGAAAATGACAGTCACGTACAAATACTGGCATGAGATGCTACCATTCGCTCTCCACGGGTATCATACCACGGCGTGCACATCAACCGGGGTAACACCCTATTCTCTGGTATATGGCATGGAGGCTATTTTGCCTATTGAGGTCCAGATCCCCTCTCTAAGAATTATGAAGTATGCAGGGCTGAGCAAAGATGACTGGATCCAGACTCGACTTGATCAGCTAAACTTGATTGATGATAAAAGGCTTACTGCTGTCTGTCATGGTCAAACGTATCAAAAACGGATGATCAAGGATTTCAATAAAAAGGTCAAACGCTAAGTATATCAAGTTGGGGATCTGGTGATCAAACGTATCATACTAGCGCAAGGTGATCCTAGGAGCAAATGGACTCCTACATACGAAGGACCATTTATGATCAAAAACATATTCTCTGGTGGCGCAATGATCTTGACCACCATAGATGGCGACAATCTACTGCACCCTGTGAATGCAGACATAATCAAAAGATACTACGCATAAGAGACCCGCTAGGTTGACACACCTAGGCAAAATAAGGGCATCCCGGCGAACCAAAAAGGTTTGGGAAAAAATTAGGGATAAAACAAAAAAATCTGTACACCTGGCAAGTTGAAAACCCGAAAGGGAGGTCCAGGAAAAAGTTAGGGAATTAAAGCGTATGACTATGTCCCGAATGGATCACTTTACGGACAACTTTTGGCTTCCACTGACAAACTCAGAAGTTCTGATCAATTCAATCATCTTCAGACGAGGCAACAAATAGACAAGATGCTCAGAGACACGAAGGCTATAGCGGAATGGGAATCCCATGGGATTATTGCACATAGTTATCTTTTCTTTGTATCAAATTTCATTTTTACGATGGCATTCTCTTACTAGAATGTTTGTCTCATTATACAAAAATACTTACTCAAAGTCAACACAAAGATATCTCTTTGAAAGTGCAAAACTATCTATTTTTTTCTTTACTCTTGTATTTTGTTTGCAAAAACGTGCAATGATTTATTTTTGAACATATGCATTTAAACGTAATTACCGTTTACAAATGAACAAAATAAAAAGACAATCACTAATGGCTTTAAGAAATAGGGAAATCTCTCTAAACTATTTCCATAAAATCCCCCACAATGTGAAGTTTAATCCCCAGCGGAACAAAGCTTCCAATGATCAATCCCCAGTAGGAGTCGCTAAAATTCTCAGGATTCCCCAACAGGATTTTACAAGCAGTACACGGAATTTCCCTTACAATAGAGTTTATTTCTCTAAAAGGAAATTCATCAACACTTCAACTTCACAACATGAAGACTTACACTCTACATTCCCAGCAGCAGTCAGTGATTTATTTTCCCTAATCCAACAACATTACAACAGATTGGCTCACATACGCATAAGTCGTGTCCATATATCATAAACATTGATAACAAGAATGCATTATGCCATGCATTTCATACAACATGACATTGCATATTAGCTAACATTTTACCCTTTTCAGGATAAGATTAATCAAAAGCTGCCATTAACAACGTTCAAAGTTTTTCAGATGCAGCTCAGATACGCTCCTGACCCGGATGCCATTCTGGTACTCATTCAGATTCAGTTTTCAGATACAGTTCAGATACGCTCCTGACACGAATGCTATTCTGGTACCCATTCAGATTCAGCATTCAAATACATTTCAGATATGCTCCAGATACGGATGCTATTCTGATACTCATTCAGATTCAGCTTTCAGATACAATTCAGATACGCTCCTGACACGGATGCCATTCTGGTACTCATTCAGATTCAGCATTCAGATACAACTCAGATACGCTCCTGACACGGATGCCATCCTGATACTCATTCAGATCCAGTTTTCAGATACAGTTCAGATACGCTTCTGACACGGATGCCATTCTGGTACTCATTCAGATTCAGCATTCAAATACAATTCAGATACGCTCCAAATATGGATGCCATTCTGATACTCATTCAGATTCAGCTTTTAGATAAAGTTCAGATACGCTCCTGACATGGATGTCATTCTAGTACTCATTCAGATTCATATTTCAGATACAGTTCAGATACGCTCCTGACACGGATGTCATTCTGGTACTCATTCAGATTCAGTTTTCAGATACAGTTCAAATACGCTCCTGACACGGATTCCATTATGGTACTCATTCAGATTCAGTTTTCAGATACAGTTCAGATATGCTCCTGACACGGATGTCATTCTGGTACTCATTCAGATTCAGCTTTCAGATACAGTTCAGATACGCTCCAGATACGGATGCCATTCTGGTACTCATTCAGATTCAGCTTTCAGATACAGTTCATATACGCTTCAAACACAAATGCCATTTTGGTACTCATTCGAATTCAGCTTTCAGATACAGTTCAGATACGCTCTAAATACGGATGCCATTCTGGTACGCATTCAAATTCAGCTTTCAGATTCAATTCAGATACGCTCCAAATACGGATGCCATCCTGATACTCATTCGGATCTAGGCTTTCCCTTCGAAGTAGCCCTTCTCTCCAGACAATAGTTTACAACCCTATAAGATCTGTTCCTGACCAGATACGTTCAATTTCATATTTCCTCAGTTAAAGTCAAGCTTAGACTTGGTCTGTTTTCTGTTGCCAACCACCTTCGAATGGCATCTTTAAGCCCATTTCCAACAACTCTATGTTATCTATCCGAATGGTATATTTTAAGCCCATTCCCTACACAATCAACCACCACATCATCGAGTGCAAATTTATGGGCACTCTAGTGTTCAATCATATTCCACTTTCAAGCTACGAACGACAAACCTGCCGATCTCACTTTTCATGTTTAAGAAGATTGAACAGGGGCAACTGCTGTACCCAAAAATTTGTCCTATCATTTCTCAAAAGACCATCCTGGACCCTCAGGTTTGCTTCTATCAAGTTTCAAGTCTGGAATTATAACTTTTCAAGAAAATCACTCATAAGGGCAAAATGGTCAAAAACACACTGAAAAGTAAAACTTTGACTTTTTGACCAAATTTGAGTCCCAAAAATCACATTGCGTCAAGACATCCAAACTTTGAAATTTGATCATCAAAAATCAAGAGAATAAAAAAATCCAACTTTTGCAAGACTTTGAAATTTTTCTAAGTATTTTCTACACTTGTTAATTTCATTTGCTTTATGACATTTTCTACAATTTCAAATAATTTAAAATGAGGCAAAAAATTCAAGTTATTACAAAGTGATATTTTTTGCAAGTTTACAAATCCTAAACTTGGTATTGCTTGGATTTTTCCTTTAACTCAAAACCTTGTCACAATATTTTGTCCTTGATACAATGTGCATAAAATACTCCACAAGACTAAGTTTGTTTCATGCTATAAATCTCGATGTCCAAGTTGAACAAAGTATGATATGCTGCATTGCCACAACACCCCAAAACCTGCTCCGTTGCTGTCCTACAAAAAACCCTGTGCTATGCTGCACTACAAATCTGCATATGCTGTCCTATACAGTCTAAAACTGATCTATGCAGTCTGCCCCAACCTGCATCATAACAGCCCCAAAATTGTACCAAACCACTCATAATAATTTCTCCAACAAAGAGAAATTCAAATAACTCTCCAAAGAGAATCCAAAAGATTAAACTTGAAAATTTCTCAACTCAAATGAGGAGAAATTAACATAATTATCTAAAGAGAATTCAAGAAAATACTCGGAAAATTCAACGAGTAGGAAGAAAGGGAAAAAAGATGGTGCTTCGATAATTCGAGAGACACAGAGTTATGAGAGTGAGGAAGGAAAAACTAATATAATAGTTTTTAGTGTGATTTGGAATGAAACATGTGAACTCCTTATATAGTGAAGTAAGATAGTTAATATTTCTCACATGAGCAATGTGAGACTAAATGGTTTTTTCAACCAAAAAGATATTTTAACAATGTGGGACTTGAGGAAATTTTTAAATTCAACATATTGGAACATGGACATGTTCCAACAATCCCCCACTTAAATTTAAAAAACTGATTTTAGAAGTAACGTTAAACGTTTCTAAGATTGTGCATAAACAAAGGTGTATACGACTTGAACCTTTGCATAGCAAGTAGGATTCCAATTCAATAAGAGTGACACAAATATCTTGAACTCTATCTTAGACATCAAACTCGCACACAATCTTTTCTTAAGGTGTATTCTAATAGCCCGTGGTTTAATGGCCCTGCACATGTATCCCAATTTAATGAAGGCTCTAGGAATTCTGCCTCGAAATTCCATAGGAACCGGCCTAAGTTCCACAATCACATAGGTGAGTCTATCAAGAGTACTCCTGTAGCCTAGGTACTTCCTCATACAGAGTATAGATCTCATTAAGAGTTTCTATCATCTCATCCTCTTATTACTTCAGGATTCATGCTTTACTTGCATGATCATCTCATATTACTCACAACTTGTTATTACCCATTGAACCTATTTTTTGGGATCTCTAGTCATTTAGGCCAGATTACCATCATGAGGAACTCATTTTCCTATAGGCATTAGTCTCATCTTATATGATGTATTATAGACTTTCTCTCTAGCTAATCCTTTCGTCAAAGGATCTGCTAAATTTTCATCAGTGCGTACATGATCCACTCTTACAGCTCCTTTAGAGAAACAATCTCTAACACTGCTGTGCTTTCTTCTTATTTGACGTCTTTTACCATTATAATAAAGGTTCTCAATTTTTTCAATAGCCGCGGTACTACCGCAGTGGATCGACACAACTGACATATGTTTTTCCCATAAGGGAATCTCAGTTAGCAAGCATCTTAATCAACTTGCTTCTTCACTAGCAGTTGCTAATGCTATATTCTCAGGATAGTATGTTTCTTTGATTTCCAAGATACAACTCCTCTAGCTATGTTGAGTACATAGCCGCTAGTTTCTTTGGAATCATCTGATAAGGTATTCCAATATGTATCATTGTATCCTTCAAGTACAATAGGAAATATCTGATAATGTAAACCGAGATTCACGGTCCTTTTAAGGTACCGTATGACTCGCTCAATAGCTTGCCAATGTTCATTACTCGGTCTAATAGTAAACCCGCACAACAATCCCACGACATATGCAATGTCAGGTTTAGTACAATCAATGGAATACCTAAGACTTCCAATGATGCTCGCATGTTCTGTTTGTCTAACACTTTCACCAGTGTTCTTAAACAGTTTTACGCTTGGATCATTTGGTGTGCTCACAGGTTTACTGTCAAAGTAATTATATTTCTTTAAGAACTTTTTCACATATTGTGATTGATCCAAAGAAATTCTTTGCTCGGATTTTGTGATCTTGATACCAAGAATCAAACTCACTTCTCCGAGGTCTTTCATATTAAAGTTGTTGCACAACAATGATTTCATATCATTAATGGCCTAAGTGTTTGATCCAAATATGAGTAGATCGTCTACATATAGACATATGATAGTGCAAATACAATTCTCAAATTTGTAATAAACGTATTTGTCACTTTCATTCACTTTGTACACATTCGATATCATTAAGTTATCAAACTTTATATTCCATTTCTTTGGAGCTTGTTTTAGCCCACACAAAGACTTTTCTAATTTACAGACCTTGTTTTCTTGTCCATAGATCACAAACCCTTCCAGTTATTTCATATAGATTTCTTCTTTTAAGTCACCGTTTAAAAAAGTTTTTTTAACACCATTTGGTGTACTATTAAGTTATAAATAGCAGCTATTGTAATAAGTACCCTAATGGATGTAATTCTAGTGACAGGAGAAAAGGTGTCGAAGAAATCTATATTTTCTCTGTCTAAAACCCTTGGCAACAAGGAGAACCTTGTATTTATCAATAGTTCCATCAGATTTTAGTTTCTCTTTCAAAAGCCATATGCAACCGATTAGTTTGCAACCAGGAGGCAAGTCTACTAAGTGTCGGGTCTTGTTAGATTCTAGAGATTCTATCTCATCATTGATAGCTTCTTGCAATAACTAAACATCCAGAGATGACAAGTCTTCTTGAAGATTCATTGGATCTTCTTCTACATTATAAGCCGCATAATCAGGCCTATAGTCTTTAGCAACTCTTACTCCTTTACTTCGTCGAAGTTCTGTTTCTACATTGTCGTTGCTTTCTGTGCTTCTTATCACATGAATATGACTCGATTGTGTGCCCCCACTATTTCTCAATTTGAAAGGAAATATTTCTTCATAGAATTCAACATCAGTTGATTCTATGATCACTTTGACCTTTAGGTCATAAAACCTATATGCTTTACTGTTTGCTGCATACCAAATGAAAACACATTCATATGCTCTACTAGCGAGTTTAACTCGTTTCGGATCCAGAATTCTGACATAAGTCAGACAACCCCAAGTTCTCAAATAAGACAAGTTTGGTTGTCTTTTCTTTAATATCTCATAAGGAGAGATCTTACATTTTGACTTGGGGACTCTATTCAGGTCATAGCAAACAGTCAATAAAATTTCCTCCCACCAATGAGGTGCAACACCAGAATTCATCATTGTTGCAACAACAAGTTCAGTAAGAGTTCTATTATTTCTTTCTGTTTTACCATTCATTGCAAGATAGTATGGTGCAGTCGTTTCATGTACAATTCCATGTATAAAATTCATTTATAAACTAGAATCATACAGTTTATCTATCACTACAAATTCTTATTATATCATTTTCAAATTCTTTACAACAATTTTAAACATATAAACTTTATTCTTCGTAAGGCGTACAAATCTACCCCAATAGACGGACTGAACCCTGTCTTATTTAAAAGAAAACCAGAAACAATATTCTTTCTAATCTTAGGAACATGCATAACGTTCTTTAAGATTACAGTCTTTTTGAAGGTGAAATTTAGCTCCATGTCTACAATTCCAGCAACATTCGTGGTCTGGCAATCTCCCAACAACATTTTCTTATCTTTAGTATTCATGTATGTTTTAAACATAACACGATCATAATAGACACAACGAGAGACACATGTGTCTATCCATCAACCAACATATCCATCAACCATGTTGATTTTAATGACTATAGCAATAAATTGTCCATTAGTCAAGTTGACCTGTGCATTAGGGACAACACCAAGTTCAAGCTTACTTCTACATTTCTTAATCATATGACTTGATTTTCTATAGTTAAAACAAAGGAAAACCAACGTCATTTCTTTTAGGTGGTGGTTTTTGCATATGATATGACTCAGTCGGTCTTTAAATAATGAAAGCATTATTATGCCATTATAAAACTAATCTTCAATCGAATTCAATTATTAAATTAATTCTCACACTTGAAAACTTGAATTACTTCAATGACTAGATTAAAAATAAATAAAAACCTGTATTGCAATTCAACCAGATCTCGTATCCAATTTTCATTGACACCGTTTGACAAGTTTCAAGAGATCTCTAGAACTATGAATCTTCTATATGGTTTAATGCTAATAACCAAATCACATAAAAGTAGTTACAACCAGAGTATCGCTACATGATACCACACACCAGCAAACTTCAATGGCAATCAAGCAACGTAACTATTAGACCATTACTGATTGAATGAATCAATGCAAAATCATAACACAGCATTTATCAATATATAGAAAATCTCGTCTTAAGAATACATGTGTCAAATCATAGCATACGTTATGCATATATAATAAGCATACGAAAAATACGTAAACGATTAAATATAAGCTGAAATCATGATCAAGAACATAATACATAAACTTTATATAATTTATAAACTAGCATAATATATAAACTTTATATAATTTATAAGATAAAAAATATCCCAATTTTAGAATCTTAATATCAAAAATCAACATAAATCACAGCATAAAAAATATTGATTTATACAATTGGAAAATAATTGATCTGAACTGAGCTTGCACTTGCCCAATAATTAGGAGGTCCAATCCAACACCTTTGTATAAGACCCAAAGGCAAGCAATCCAAGTTAGGAATCGTTGGACAACTCCCCACGCATCCGTTTGGAAACGTGACCCACGTGTCCGCATCACTGTCATCTTAACTGCTCTCAGAAAATCACGGGTCCAACATCTATTCTCACGGAGCAGTTGACCAGGGGGGAGTCCACTTGTTGGACTCCATACACACGTAAGCCCTGACAGTCTTCATTATTGGGCTTCATCGTGGCCCAACAATGGGGACCTTGACCCAATGTTGAGGGCTATAAATACTCTCTCATTTGAGAGGGTCGAATATTTATTCTCATACTCATACTCACACTTGCCTGCACTTTCCCTGAACTTACTTTGGCGTCAGAGTGTCTTGCAGGTACCTCCCCCATCTCGCTTTCAACCTCAGCTCGACGTAAGGCCTTGACGGTCACTCTGGTCGGGTACGATCAGTGGCGCCGTCTATGGGAATCTAACTTCCACGTCTTCATTTACCTAAGACAAAAGCAACTTCAAATTCTTGATTGTCATGGCTGACCCAGCTGCCAACAACATCTTAGACGCCCATCTCACTGATCCCAACAACAACATCGTCGACAACATGGGCAACAACAACAACAGAAACAACAGTGACATGGCCGGTCTCATGTAGAATTACCGAGATAGCATGAATGCCTCTTCCTCGTCACTCTCTCGACCAAACGAGGGCGCCAATCCGCCCCAGAACTACGAGCCGAACGCTTTCCGAAAAGACCCCGTCCCTCCAGGCGCTGATGCCACGACAAGGGCCTTGTTCGCAGCCATAAACCAGACGAACTATATGATCTTCTCGCAAGGCGAGCGATTAAGGGCTCTCGAAGACTCTCGTCGAACCCCAAGAAGATATGGAAGACCTGACACTCCACCTCCTCGTCAGGATGAAGACCGTCTTCAATCTCCCTGATGGACTGGATGATGCCCCGTGCTGGAGAGAACCATGCCCGAGGCTACCGGGAGACGCGACCTTACCCCCTCCCCGCCCTCACATAGAGAACAACGTTCCCCTGAAAACAGAAACAGGGGTAAAATAAAAACATATCCTCGACCAAGGGATCCTCCTAGAGGCCAAGGACATCGCTGTGACAACCACTACAACCGGTCCCCTTCCCACTCCCCCTACAGGAGCCACCAAGACGACCTCCACGATCCCTTATCGTAGGCAATCATGGAGGCGCCCATTCCCAGGGTCATGGAAAAACCTCTCCAACTGAAGGAGTATAATGGCATTGCTGACCCTGTTGACCATATCGACAGGTTTGAAGCAATGCTCCATTATCATAACGTCACGGGGCCAATCAAGTGTCGGTTGTTCCCTACGACCTTGAGGAAAACTGTGATGGATTGATATAAAAATCTCCCCCCAGGGTCGATCACCTCTTGGAGGAACTTGAAAAACTAGTTCATAAGCTCCTTTACAGCGTCTCGTCGACACCCGAAGATTGAGGCTGCCCTTGAAGCTATCGTCCAAAGAAGCGAAGAGACCCTTAGGGAGTTCATAGATCGGTTTAATCGCGAGGCCATCCAGGTCCCCTGTACTGATCACATGAAACAATATCTGCTCGAGAGGGGACTCCTCCAGTGCACGAAGTTCAGGAAAGTCGTCAGCATCGAACCACTCTGCATATTCGATTCTCTCCTTAAAAAGGCTAGGGCCTATATGGACTACGAGGAGAGGTAAGCGGCCAATAATGCCTGTGACCCAAGGAACTGCCGACCAACCAATTCCTTGCGATACCAGGATGCAACCCCTTCTTGACGAACGAGCGAGAAGAGGAGGGATGACAAACCATGAGAGCCCCGCGAGCACAGGGGCCCGCAGACTGATTCACCAAATACACTCTGCTAACAGCTTCCCGCGAGCTCATCTTGGCGGAGTATGATAATACCAACTTCAAGGACGGCGGCGTCAAACATCCTCGCTCTGCCCCTGCAAAGCCCGGAGCTGACAGGAGAAAATACTGTCAGTATCACCGGAGCCACGAGCATATGACTGAAGACTGTGTCCATCTCAAACACGCCATTGAAACCTTCATCAAGGGTGGCAGGCTCGGGCAATATCTCCACAATAACGCCCCTCGCCGGGATGCCCGCGAAACAAGAGAGGTCAAGGAAGATGTCGTGCGCAATCGTCATCGTCAAAGACGACAAAGAGATGAACGAGATTGCGACAGTGATGATAAAAAAGAAATATAGCGGTAAAGATTTGAGATTAAGCCATCAATTGACATATCTCAACACAATGAACTCGCCACGGCACTTTATTGTTTCCAAAGGGAAATGGGAAAAAAGCGAACAAAACCCACAATGAAATAAAAAATTAGAGATCGAGGTACGGGGGTCGGTTATGCAAAGGGAAGGTGTTAGTACCCTAAGCGTCTACGATATTCCGCAGGATCCACTTTGTTTGGTTTCTTTTAAAAGGAGTGTTATGTAAAGGTTTACTTGCTAAAGGAAAAGAACGAATGAGTATTTGCAAATAAAAGAAAATGAAATGTTTTTTATTATTTTTGTTGCTCGCCTTAGGTCGTAAGACTTAGTGCCTATGTACTCCATCGTGCAATGGGAAATTCAGAGCGCCGTAGTTCGGCTAGAAAAGACTAGTATGTTGATTGATTTTAAATGAAAAGACAAGTCATTATTGTTAGGAGAGAAATCTCGACTAACGCCCACAAGGTGTGGGAAAGATGGACCCTGCGTCAGCAAGAGTGAGGATTTGAGAACGCCTCTAGCACTCAAGTGGAAACATAGACACCTTTATAACCATGGGGATAGGATAATGTTTCTGGACTATCAATGAATCATGTCTCATCTTGAAAAAAGGTTTGAATGGGTAAAAGTGCTCGAGTGCACAAAAGAATTTGAATGAGTTGAAGTGTTTTTGTTAATTTTGAAAAAACTGTCAAAGTATGATTAAATGAATTTAAGTTTGTTTAAAGAAAAGAAGTTTTAAAAGAAAAGGCACTCGACAAAGTCGAGGTTTATTATGAAAGCGGTTCAAGTTTATAAACAAAGAAGATTTTGGAAAAGATGAGAAGATTTTGAAAATTAAAGAAGATGGGAGGAGATGAAGGGACTATCCTAAAGCATAAGGTAAAAGCTAAGGAAGAGAACCGTCTAACCAACAAGAAGCCAACACTTGACATTATGAGTCAAAATAGAATTCTCATTCTTTGGATTGAAACCAAGCAAGGATATAAACCTCTTGAAAAGACCAAACTTCAAATGTATTAAGTATTCACAAAAATTGGGCAGAGTAACGACTGTATACAGATGAATTCCAAATTATAGACAAAGTGTATAATCACAATAACCTGCACACAAAACAAACAAACAAATAAATGTCTTAAGCAAAACCCCAAGAACTCCAGACAAATTATCAATTAAGGTCACAAGGTCTCCAACATAAGCCAAGGTTTGTAATCTTAAGTCCAAGAAGTCCAATACTCCATAATGCAAAGGATAGTATCATTAATGTTTTTTTATGATTCATGTTGATTATTAAGTATCTTCAAAAGGAAAAGAAAAGCTCAAGTGGAGAAAATAAAAATGACATAAAAGTAAATGCTCAAGTGAGCAAATATGAAAATAGCATGAAATGTAAATGCTAAAGTAAATGGTACATAAAGTAAAGAGCATAAATTAAAAGCATAAAATAAAGTCAATTGTTAGAAGTTAATGGTTAGTTGGATGATCATCTTGAAATTTGCATTTGGAAGTAATTAGAGGGTTGGTAGAACCAAAGCCTCACAAAAACAAGTTGCATTTGCTTTTTGTCAAGTATTTCATCCATTTAAGAATCTTCGAGGCAACATTTAATGATCAATGATATTTAAGTGATCTGCATTAACCAAAATTGATGAAGATCCATTGGAGGATTGGTAGAACCAAAGCCTCCTAACATTGAATCTCAAGGTTATTGGATCAAACGGGTTCAAATTAACATACTTGGGCTTGCAAACATAGGTTTGAGTCATGAATGATCATTTTCTCGAATCAGGACAAAATTTAGCGCTATGTTAAGCAATCGTAAGTGGACTTATGTAGAAGTCGCACCTATTTTGAGGCCGGTCAATAGCAATCTATGTACTTCATGTTTGGATAAATGGTATAGAGGCCATTATCTCTTAACATGTAGCACAAATAAAAAATAAAGGGATAAGATGAAGAGGGAGGGGAATGATAAGCTTATTTGGATCACTACCTCAAATTTCTTTCATCTTTAAATTCAATCACTCATCTAGATGGATTAAAGTACTAAACATATCATTAATTAAAAGCACCAAAAATAAATTAAATAATTCACTCTTTGGTAGATTTTAATTAATGAAAATTTATCCAACTTCATCTACACCTAAAGTCCATTAAATTTAAAGAGAAATTGGACATTTAAAATTGCAATCCAAATCAACAATCAAAAGGAGTGAGTAGAAAAAGAGAGATAGATCAAAACAACCCTAAAACAAGGCAGAAAATGAATTTTTGTTCAGTTACAATCAATTGCACTGCTGATGCAATCAATTGCATCAATGTTTTTTTTTTAATAAAAAAAAACATGAAATTTTGTTGTGACAATCGATTGCACTATTACAACAATGGATTGCACCCTGTTAAAATCAGAAAAATAACATTTTTGAAGGCCAAATTCTTGTTCAAACTTTCCATCAAACACCTTATGATCATGGATTCAATTGAGCATGAAAATCTCATAAAATTATGAGAAAATAGCACCAATGGAATCACAAAACAATGCTCAATGAATAAAACCCAAATATCAACAAGAAATTACATTGTGAAAGATGAAAAATCCAACTTACTAAAGGTAGATCTAGAGAATTATCAAAATAACTTCAAGAATTTGCTTCAATTCAGCCCCAAGAATTAATTTCCCAAGCTTGGATGTAGAGAATTGATGAAGAAAAAGTGTTTAGATGAAGGTTTAGCTCAAATATTAGTAAGCTTCAAGGAAAAGCTTACTAATTTTTTTTTTTGAAAATGGAGCTTTGAGTGAATTTGGTAGATGGAGAGAATTGAGAGATTTTTTAGCAAAGTGAGTTTGGCTATCAAAAGCTTGAAATTTGAATGAAATGAGGGCTCTATTTATAGAGTTTAGGCTTGGGATTAGTGGTGGTTTGGTAATTAATTCTTGGAGCCAAAATTTGATATAATGATATATCTTTCAAAAAATGAAAAATTGGAGCCAAAATTTGAACTAATGATATATTTTTCAAAATATGAAAAAATTAGAGCCAAAATTTGAATTAATAATATATCTTTCAAAAATAAAGAAAAATTGGAGCCAAAATTTGACAAGCTTGAAATTGCAGATTTTTTCGAAATTTCACATTGTGCAATCGATTGCACTCTCGGAGTAATCGATTGTATCAGTGAAAAAAATAAAATTTTTTAATTATTTTTCTTTGAAAATAGAGATTTTAGGAAAATAATATCGGAAAACCCTATTTGTCAGATGCTTTGACTCGTTACCTACAAAACACAAATATACAAAGACAATAACAAATATTTTTGTATTTTGATTAGAAGTTAGTCAACAACGCAAGAGCAAGTTTAAAGATATGATGCAAATGTGATGAATGAAGCTATTTGTAAATGATTGTGACCAAATGAAAAAATATGATATGAAAGTGAGACTGAAAAAATTAGGGGCGAAATTTAGGGTACAACAGCTGCCCCTATTTAATTATCTTTTTGCCAGATAGGAGAAAAGTAATTAAATTCAAACATACCTGAATTTCGTCCCTGATGCGATGAGATGATAGTATATGTTATGAATGAATGCATAGACTCTTTATATATATATATATATATATATATATATATATATATATATATATATATATATATATATATATATATATATATATATATATATATATATATATATATATATATATATATATATATATATATATATATATATATATATATATATATATATATATATATATATATATATATATATATATATATATATATATATATATATATATATATATATATATATATATAATGATGTATGAGATGAGACAAACTCTGTGGGAATATGGAAAGACTTGAAACTGGAAACTTTTGGTAGTTCAGATGAAATGACATGGAAAGACACGTTAGGGAAACAACAAGATATTTCTGGATATCTGTCAGGGTGACAAAGAGTAACCATCAATGCTTGGAAAAAAGAGATAAAACTTGAGAAGGCAAGCAGTGATATCCAAGAATGGCATTGAATGAGGCGAGCAACTCTCTGGAAAATACAGACAGAAGCATCTAGAAGAACATTGGATGTAGGATGAGACCAAATATGAAGTTACGTCAGAGTCGTCTAGGAAAGACGCTGGACGGAAAAGAAACACGACATCCAATATTGGCTTTGAATGAAGGGAAAGCTCAATGTATAATAATGGATTTAGACGAGAGAAAAGATCACAACATCCAATATTAGCTTTGAATGAATCGAAAACTCAACATCTAATAATGGCTTTAGATGATAGAAAAGATCATAACATCCAATATTGGCTTTGAATAAGTGGAAAACTCAACGTCTAATAATGGCTTTAGATGAGAGAAAAGATCACGACATCTAATATTGGCTTTGAATGAGGTGATACAAATCATGGCATCCAATAATGGCTTTGGACAACAACAAAGATAACAACATCCAATATTGGCTTTGGACGAAAGAAAAGGTAGCAACAACCAATATTGGCTTTGGATGGAAGAAAAGGTAATGACATCCAATATTGGCTTTGGACAGCAACAAAGATGACAACATCCAATATTGGCTTTGGACTGAAACAAAAGATAACAACATCCAGTATTGGCTTTGGATAGAAGAAAAGGTAACAACATCCAATTGGCTTTGGATGGAAACAAAAGATAGAAACCATCCAATATTGGCTTTGGATGGAATGAGAAGATCATGGCATCCAATAATGGATTTGGATGAAAGAAAAATCATGGTATCCAATATTGGCTTTGGATAGTAAAAAAGATCATGACTTTCAATATTGGCTTTGGATGAAAGGAAAGGGAACAACATCCAATATTGACTTTGGATGGAAACAAAAGATCCTGACATTCAATATTGGCTTTGAATGAAAGAAAAGATGGTGGCATCCAATATTGGCTTTGGACGACAACAAAAGGTAACAACATCCAATATTGGCTTTAGATGGAGACAAAATAGACAACATATCCAAGATTAGCATTGGAAGAAAGAGAGAAACAACTGAACTGACATCTGTTTTGGTAGGTGCCAAGTAAGTTGGACTTTAATCTCAAGGTGACATGTCAACTGTAACAAGACCTCGGGAAATGCAAATGAGGATGAAACACTCTTGTTATGCATTATGTATGAATTTTATTATGTATGATATATGAATGATCCATGCATGTAATGCAGACGTTTATGATAAAGGAGTTCAACTCTTTTGTAGAAGTAAGATTGAAAGTTTGATTCCTCAACACGGAGAACTCTGGCAAATTTGCTTGGAAATAAAATATCTTGAACCCAAATTTGTCACACTTGTAAACGAAATTAAACTGATGATCCTCTGAGGAAGGACAAGGAGAGCTGCTTGGGGATTTGTCCCAGATTAGCTGACTGTTGAGGATAAAATGACCATGGCTTCAGTCGAAAGTTGCTGGAAATAAGCTGATAATGGCTTCAGTTCTGAAATAACTATTGGAGATAAACTGATCATGGCTTCAGTTCTGAAATGTTTGTTGGAAATAAACTGATCATGGCTCCAGTTCTTGAAATGACTGTTGGAAATAAACTGATCATGGTTTGAGTTCTTGAAAGGACTATTGGGAATAAATTGATCATGGCTTTAGTTCTTGAAATGACTGTTGGGAATAAACTGATCATGGATTCAGTTCTTGAGATGATTGCTGGAAATAAATTGATCATGGCTTCAGTTCTTAAAATATTTGAAGGAAAGGAATACCCCAGTATGAGTCTTGAAAATGATCTTCTGGATAACCAATTCTGAGAAAACTCGCACTGAGCAACAAAACTTGAACTGATTTGCAAATGGATTTGGAAGATACTTTCCCTTGATAGAGCTACTGACCAAGTTTCTCAGCTGTTTGAAATTCGTTGACAAGGAAAGTTTGTTTGCAAACAAAATTGTTTATTCAAACATGGTCATTTTAATGCAAAGTTCATGCAAAAGTTTTTGAATTCAAAGTCATTTTTGAAATGATATTATTGATGTATATAAAATGCATCACTGGTTAAAACACAGTGGTTTATACTTTTAAAGTGAAAGAAAAGGTATGAACATACAAAGAAAAATGATTGACAAAAAATCTTAGGAGTCAGTTTACGCAACCTTGGTGTAGTATGCTTTCAAAAGAAACCTGGCTTCAATTAGGTCTTTTAAGGGTTGTAACGTGATTTGGTTCATAGTTTAAGAAATAAAGGATAAAGGCTCAAAGTTTATTTATACCCAACCCAATCTTCGTGATGTTCTTCAGTCCTACGTTCAGTTAATTCAGAATATGCATTCAGGTTCCAAGAGATTTTGGAATTGCACTGATGGTAGTAATGACGATGGCTCAGAAGCTAAGGGATTCTTGAGAATGGCAGTCACTTCTTCTTACATCATTTTGTTGTTTTGAGGACTTTTGTCAACTCTGGTGGAGAATTTTGAGAATTTGAAGACCTCTTCTGATTGAATTTATTATTCCCAACTTTTTCTTGAACTGTTTCATTTGAGATTACAGTCAGCGGGATGCCCCCGTTTTTTGCCTCAGTCTCCTTCATAGGTTTTGACTTAGCGGGATTTTTCTTTTGATTTTTATTTTCATTTCTTTTTTTCTTTTTGGAAAGATAATGGATGACTTGCTCAATGATTACGGGGAACCATCTTTGTCATTTTTGTTTGAGAGCATCTTTGCCACTTCTTGTTGTATGCGTAGGAAAGCTTGATCGCAACCTTTATTAAAAGGTGTCTTGCATGATTTCTCTTGTAATTAAATGCACAGTCAAATTAACTGAAAACTACCTATCCCCAGGTTAAGATTGCGGGTTTTTTCGTATAGAAATAAACTCCAACTTCTAGGCTCAAAGAGGTGAACGAGGGATTAACTTCCTTATTGCTCCGGTGTTTTGGATTTGAAACAATGCATGTACACCCTCAACAAAGTTTAATTCGAAATCATACCAGCAACAATTATGGGTATTTCGTTTTCATCATCCTCCCTCAAATATTTGCATAAACAAAAATTTGATAAAGAAAGTAAACAAGAGAAATATATTTGAAAGCAGTAAATGAAAAATGATTTGAGTCAAAACATTGCAATGCTCATTTCATTAAACTTAACATGAAAGTACAAACAAAATTTGAAAGAAACAATTTTAACATTAACAAGGGGAAAATGAAAATAGAAAGAAAGATGACCTAGTGACTAATCAGTAACAAGGATGAGTTGTCCAGTCTGAAACACTGGCTTTAGGAAGTGACTTGAGGGTACCCCGACTCAGTCTTCAGCCACTTTATTTTGGCAAAGGATTGTTGACAACATTAGGACCTACCTCTTTGAAAATGAGAATAATTTCTTTCACCAATTCTTGCACTCTGTTTTTCAATGCATAACAACTCTCTAAATCATGACCGCAACCCCCTGATGAAATTCACAATGCAGGTCAGATCTGAACTCGGCTGGAGGAGGATTTCGAGGAATCATTGGCCTAGTTGTAATTAAGCCCTTAACCATTGCAGGATAAAATTCAGTGTATGTCATAGGGATGGGATCAAATTGAGCCTTATTCCCTACATAATGATTATGATTTTTTGTAATATTCTGTTGTTGAGGAACCTGAACTGGTTGAGCATTGGCTGCAGGAGTAACAAATTTTACTTATGATTGATCAATGTATTGAGGCCTACGGCGGGGTCCTCTTATCTCATTCGAGACAACATTGCCTTCTACCTCTTTCTTCTTCTGAAAGTTCCCATGGTATTTCTTTGCACCATTAGAAGATTCGGCAGCTTTAGACACTTTACCGTTCTTGATTCCTTTTTCTAATCTTTAGCCAATTGTCACCAGGCCTGTGAAGCTGGAGGAAACACTACCAATCATCTTCTCCCAAAAGAAAGGGGACAAAGTATCCATGGAAAAACCAGTTAGCTCTTTCTCTGCCAGAGGTGGTTCAATTTGAGATACTAGTTCTCTCCATCGTTGAGCATACTCCTTGAAAGATTCTTTCTCGTTCTGAGACATATTTTGCATTTGGCGACGATCATGTGCCATGTCAAGGTTGTATTTGTATTTCTTTATGAAAGCATTAACAAGATCTTGGAAGCATTGGATACGACCTTTCTCAAGTCCCATATACCATTTCAATGGATAAGTAGCTTGTCATTCTTTGTGTAAGCAGACATCTTTCAAAAGTAAATCACCAAATAACTTCTTGGACAAGTGTGCCCCTGGTATTTCTAAAACTTGAGAGTATTGAACTTTGCAGGCATAACCAGATTAGAAACTAGGCACATGTTGTTAGCATCAACACATAATAACTCATTTCCCTCCATAGCTCTAAGTCTATTCTCTAAAGTATGATATTGTTCTTTGAACTCTTCAAACTCACCAAGGTCTCCCTGACTCATACTTCGAGGACTGACAGCATGGTACTCAAAGAGAGGGTTCCCAAAAGCAGCTTGTGCAACAGGTTGACAAGAAGCAGTATGAACAATTGGCCGAGGTTCAGTGAAAACCGGAGCTTGAAAAATTGGTCAGGAAGATTGGCCAACCATTGAAGTTATTGCAACAAGCAGAGAGTAAGTTTGAGGTAACCCGATCTCTGGCCATGTAGTAGATGTATACTAGATAGGTTGAGTGTCAACAGCAGTAGTTGGGATTTCAGATATCACAGTCCTTTGAGGTGGATCTCTTTTGGAAATCAGGACTTGCATCATCTCAGTAAGTTTGGCCATGCCTGACTTCAACTCGTCGATTTCCATTCTGACTTCCATGTTATGTTGTTCTTGGTTTTCCCTTCTCAATCTGATAGCAACTCTAGTCTCGTAGTTGTGTTGAGGAATCAGCTTGACTGTGGATGACTAACTGGAAGAAAGAAACAATTGGGAATAAGATCCTGAACGACCTGGATGTCACTACGCCAAAAACGGTTTTAGGCAGCGCACTTAGACAACGTTTTTTCCCAACAGCGCTGCTATAAGTCAAATAAAAAATAAAACACGAAAAGTATTAATGAAATTATGTAAAAGCGCTACTAAAAGGCCCACTTTAGACAACGCTTCTCCAAAGTGCTTCTAAAAGGTCCACTTTAGACAACGCTTCTCCAAAGCGCTGCTAATAGGCCATATTAGACAACGCTTCTTAGAAGCGCTGCTAAAGGCCCACATATGAAGCACTGCTAAAAGACCCACCTTAGACAACGCTTCTTAAAAATGCTACTAAATACCTACGCATAAAGCGCTGCTAAATGCCCATATTAGAAAGCGTTTGTGATCGGTGGATCTGGAACTGACTGTTTAACGCTGGTTTGCGAAATGTCGCAGAAGCAAGAGTCGCCACCGTCTTTTATTTTCTCCAAATGGAAAGGACAAAATCACAGAAAAATTCCTTAAAGAGATTATCTCTCGGTTCGGGAGGTAGATTATAGAAAGGGAAGGTGTTAGCACCCTTTCTATCCATGGTTATCCATGGGCTCTTAGATACTTGCTCATTGTGTTTTCAAAAATGGTTTGTTTGCTTTTCAACTGTGGGTTTTAAAAAGTTTCTTTGAAAATTCCAGTTCGACTCTTGTATCGGTCCTCAAGAGTGTTTGAAAAATTGCTTTCGAAAGCTTTTTGAAAAGGTGTCGGTGTGAAAAGTATTTTTTGATTTGTTTTTTTTGAAATAGAGAAAGTATCTAGAGTCGTCTACCTACCCTAAGGAATTCGTCTGTGTAAATGTCCTTTAAAGTAGTGCCATCCCACCATTGAGGGGTAGGTAGCACCACCGTTGGAGTTGTTCGGGTCAATTCGAGGGTTCGGGGCATGGTGATCACCAGAGCAATGGGAAGACACCTTAGAAGCTACCCTCATGCCAGGTTCCCGGATCATGAGGACTTACTAAGACATCCTCTACTCGACGATCACCTTTCGAGGCAAGGCAACAGTGAGGCGTACCCTAGGGGTGGTGTGTGATTTGTGTGTCGTTTTCAGATAATTTGTCTTGTCATGTCATAGGTGATCTACGCTTTTGTTTTTATTTTAGGCCCTTCATTCTTGCATGCCATTGTTAACAGTAAAAGAAAGAGTGCGGAAAGATAAAATTCCTAAACTATTACAAAGGCGCGGGTCCACATCGCCAAATTAAAAACCAGGACCCAATTTGACAGAAAGTAAATAAAGAAGTGCGAGAAATAAAATGTCCGAGTTTACAAGGCTTTGGGAGAATTACATTAATATTTACACGAAATAAATAAAATGTGCGAATACGAATTAAAGTTGGAAACGAGGGCGTTGGACCCTTTTTAATGAAATTAAATTATGATTATTAAATTAATGAAATTAAAATGAAAAAGAAATTATTTTTGAGATTTTTTTGTATTTTATGGTTTTTTATGAGAAAAATTAAATGAAATTAAAATATTAACCCTAATTCTAGTTGTTTTTTAATTTATTAAGAAAACATGTTAAAATTAAACCTAAGATTAATTTGATTATTTACATGGTAATTTAATTTATAAAAATAAATAATATTTAATTATTAATAATGGTGAAAAAGAATAAAAGTAATTAAACTAATTAAACCTAATTCTACAAGTTTTTTTTATTTATTAAGAAAAGATATTAAAATTAACCCTAAATTTAAATCTAATTAATTAGTGAGACTTATTTACAAAAATATTAATTAAATAAATATATTTTAAATTTTTTTGTCTTTTCTGATTTTTCTATTGTTTTTATATTTTTTATGAAAATAATTAAATTAAAGGAATTAATTAAAAAAGGCAATAATTGAAATAAATAAAATAAAGAAAAGAGAAGAAGTACAATACCTTGGGGGGTTCTGTCCCCAATTGAGAGGTATAATTGTAACATTTTAGGCCCAATGACCCTTTGGCCTTGTTGACTTCTCAGCTAGCGTGCATAGGCGTTGACCCCTGTCCATCACGTTCTTCACACCTGGTCCCTTGGATAATGGTTACAGGCCATGTGGCGCGCTGGATCTTGTGGATGTATGATGCACCCTAGTACTGAAACTGCACAGAAGCGTTAATAGAAAAATAATATGGAAAGGTGTGGGGACCTGGGGTTCGAACCCAGGTCCAAGGGATTACCAATACTATGCCTTGCCAGTGGAGCTAGTGATGCGCTTTGTTTATTATATGGCCAATGAATAATATAAGATAAAATAAGCGTTAGTGCTCTTTTTCGCGCGAAATTCAAACCACTCAATCAGATGGTGCCACCTACTCTTTCTTCTTCCTCGTTTTGCTTTGTTTCCTGAAACATAAAAGGGTTAGCGGGGGTTTTAAACCCCCCCAAAATATGCTTGTTTTCAAAATAACGATTAGGCCATATGGCCACATAAATTAGGTGCGAGGGTTCTGTTCAGATCGTCCAAGCATGCTGAGTTCGGTCATGGTATTGAGGTGTTCCAATTTCACAGCATTTAGAAACGCCCAAATTAAAACTTGAAGAACCCTAATAATCGTTCATGGTAATTCTTCATACAATGCATAAAAACTCAATTCAATCACATGGTTAGTTTCAGAATCATCCAATTAATACAAATCATGAAGAAAAATGCATGAATATGGCCTAAATAACAAAGCACGATTATGCAAAAAGAGTGATACAGTTTGACTTTGAATTACCAATTCTTGATGTTAGGGATATGGAAAACTATTCAGTTAGCTTCAGTAACACTTTTGCAAGCTATTGGGATTAATCTTGGCCTCTGAATCGTCCTCTAAGACTACTTTCAGTTTTCAAATTTTTTGACAAAAAACTCAAGTTTGGTTATGGATTTCTGGCGCAGCTGGGAGGTCTTGGGCACGAGGGTTAGCATGTATATATGTGTATGAGAGATTAGGGTTGAGTTTTTTGTCCAAAGAATCAAAGCATTGATGGAATGGGTATTGACTTTCATGGCAAATATTTTCCAATCTTTTTCATGCAAACTTGGTTCCAATCATGGCCAATTGACTTGATTCTTTCTAAATCAGATAATGCACGAAATCTTAAGACTATTTCATGCATAAAAAGATTTGATTGCTTAGGTTTAGTATTTTCCACATATTTATTTAAATTAAATGAATTATTAGGCATTAAAAATCCAAATAAATAAATAAAAATGATGAAAAACTTCCCTTTGGGCCAAATGGTCGTGCACATGCTTTGGATGATGAATTGTGGAAGAAAAAGAGGCCCATTAGCATTTTTAAGACATTTGAAGCAATGTTGACTTTTCAAAATACCCAAAATTTTCCCAACTTCCACAAGGCATATCTTGCTCAATTTTTAAGATTTGCTCATGTTCTTGGACATTTTGGAAAGGTCATTGAGTACTCTAACCAATGCGTTTGGTCCCATGTCATTTTGATTTACCAATATCAAGTTATGGCCTTTGACTTAAAGTCTCTTTTTGTTAACTTTTGAAAATGACCTATAATGTTGAAATTGATAACTTTTTGTGAGAGCATTTCTTGGACTTGAAGTGTGAAGAGGAGTTGTAGGAAATGTCTTTCTCTTCAAAATGAGCTTTGGATGGAATTTTTCTGATAATCCATGTGGAAGTTATGCCTTGGTCAAGTTACAGTTGACTTTTTCAACTGTCCAAATATGGAAACTTTTGCATCTTGAAACTTTTTGAGCCAAGCTTTGAGAATCATGATCAAGCATTGATAAAATGATGTTTGTGGCTTCAAAATGAGATGTTGACCAAAAATTTGAACTTTTGACTGTCAAATGACCATTTTGCCCCTACAGTTGACTATAGTGCAATTAGGGTTTTTGACTGTGCAATTTTGTGCTGTATGTCTTGAAACTTGGTATGAGGATGCTTGACCATGTTTATAGGCATGTGGGACTTGATTGGACCCTTGGAAACTTCATTTTCTTTGTCAGAACCAAAACCCTAATCTTTGACTGTTAGGAGGCTCTTGAATTGTGCAACCCTTGGGGAGATTTTGAAGCTTTGACTTGGCAATTCTTGAAGAATATGGGAGGGCAAATTTTGGGGTACAACAGTTGCCCCTGTTCAATCTTCTTAGACCTGAGGATGCAGATTGGCTGACGTGCCTTTCGTAATTCGAAGGTGGAAGATGATTGAACACTAGAGTGCCCAGAAATTTGCGCTCACATAGTAGTGTGATGTGGAAATGGGCTTACAGATGCCATTTGGAGATTGATGAATAGGATGATGGGCTTACAGATGCCATGCTAAGAGATGATGGATGGTGGATGGGCTTATAGATGCCATCTGGATGTTGATCGCGTAAGAGATTCCTTAGCGAGAACTTGCGTACCTGCAAAAGAAAAGGATTACCTGACCTGTTACAGGAGATGGTCTTCAGATTCTTCGTGTAGATGTGTCCTGACTGGTTAAAGGAGCTGAATCTGGAGCTTCAAACGGTGACGAATGAACCAGGGATGGTTACTAC
This sequence comes from Vicia faba, assembly GCA_948472305.1. Taxonomy (NCBI): domain Eukaryota; kingdom Viridiplantae; phylum Streptophyta; class Magnoliopsida; order Fabales; family Fabaceae; genus Vicia; species Vicia faba. The sequence goes on along the minus strand of OX451738.1, from coordinate 1,083,843,798 downwards.
CTCAACAGGAACGATGAGAGAACCTTGGATGATTACAACCTCAACAGTAACGCTGATAGAATCTGGGGACGATTTCAACCTCAACAGTAACGCTGAGAGAATCTTGGGGCGATTTCAACCTCAACAGTAATCATTGAGAGAATCTTGGATAACTTCTACTTCAACAGTAACGCTGAGAGAATCTTGGGGCGATTACTACCTCCGCAGTAACGGGGAGAGAACCACAGGCGACTACAACCTCAACAGTATCATTGAGAGAATCTTGGATATCTTCTACTGAGTCTTTATCAGAGAAATCTGTTAGGGGTCGATTTAGCTGGACTAGAGAAGGCCTTTGACTGGATAAGAAACAGAAAAGTCTTAGGGTCGACTTAACTGAATCGGTCTAGGTCTTGAAATGTCTTCAACTGGATAAGAAACAGGGAGATCTTAGGGTCGATCTGACTGAACCAGAGAAGGCCTTTGACTGGATAAGAAACAGAGAAATCTTAGGGTCGATTTAACTGAACCGGTCTAGGTCTTGAATGTCTTCAACTGGATAAGAAACAGGGAGATCTTAGGGTCGATCTGATTGAACCAGAGAAGGCCTTGGACTGGATAAGAAACAGAAAAGTCTTAGGGTCGACTTAACTGAACCGGTCTAGGTCTTGAAATCTAGCTAAGAACTTAACTGAATTCTTCCTGAAAAGTAAAGGTCAGTCATATGCAATGCATGATATGGATCAAGCAATGATGTTCTCAACATAAATGAGATTTGTAAGATATGATGCGTATATGCATGCTATAATGTATGGAAATGCGATGTTTATGAATGTATCTTTGTCTAGGAAAATAAATCCTTGACGTGTGCCGGGAAGTCACTCCTGGGCTGATGTTGAAGAATAGATTTTGCTTCCGCCGGGGATGATAGTTGCAAGAATACCGGTAGGAGAAGATAACTCCGTTGGGGAATAAACTTGGCGAATGGATTACTCTGCGGGGAGAAAAATACCCTAACGATCTTGCTGGGGAGCAATACTCTATGGGGAGAGAGGTACTTTGTTGAGTTGTTGATAATAACTTGCTGGGGATACCCTTGTTGTGTTGGAAGTGTTAATAGACTTCGCTGGGGATAAGAAGACTTCGTCGAGGACGCTCTTTCCGTGGCTTTTGGCTGAGGATAACCCAGTTATACCCTGGTAGGGAAATAACTCTTGGATAAAGCTGGGAGACGCGTTCGTGCTCTACGGGGATAAGCTTCCAAAATCTACTAGGGATAAGCTTACTGCTTGGGGAGATAGATTCCAACTTTCCTGGGGAACTAGATTGGACTCTCTTGGGGAAATTTTGAGATGTCCTGGAAGTAGCTCCATTGGATGTTTGATATACCACCGGGGAACGATCTTTAGGTCAAGACTGCCAGGGATGCTTGTAAGAATGCATGTATATTGCTGGGGAATGTTGAGATCTGCGGGAGAATACCCAACTTCCTTAAGGTTGATAATAGCTTGAGTAAAGTGTACTGACTTGCTAGCTCACTCTCTGGGGAATTAGGATGTACTAGTTATGTTCTTCATCTGAACCTACCTTGGTACCTTAGAGGATAGAACAATTAGATTGCTTAGACAACTCTTTATTGCCCCTGTTTCTAATGTTACCTGTAATTAATCCTTTGTCTCGTGTGCAAATATTTATGAGTTAGCAAATTATTGTCAATGCATATATCACAAATTGAACCTTGGACGTTCTTCGCAAAACAAAAACAGAAAAGGAAAAACAATTGGCAATTTTAACTGAAAAGTATATTTGTATTGATTTTTGAATTGCCTGTAAAATAGGCGTTTTATGTACAAGAGGATGACGTCCTAGTAAGAGAACGCCGCCGAACAAAAGAGTTTATACAAATTTTGTACAAGAGAAAATAAAACAGCTGTGTGAAATGAATGATCCCACTGGGTTTCAACTCTGCTATTGCCTTTATATCTCCGAGCGTCTCATCACTTGATGACCTTGGTTGAAGGTGAAGCTGACTGATTGATGCCGTCTGAACTTGATGTAGATACCAGATTCTGGATGCAAAGTGATCAATGAGACATAGTATTACGCTTTTATCCCTAACTTTTTCCTGGACCGCCCTTTCGGGTTTTCAGTCCACCGTGATACCCATTTTTGCCCAAGCCGCCTTTTCAGGTTTTCGACTTGCCGGGTGTACAGATTTTTTCATTTTCATCCCTTCATTTTGCCCGAACCCTTTTGGTTCGCCGGGAAGCCCTAATTTTTGCCTAGGCATGTCAGCCTAGCGGGTCTCTTTCATGCGTAGTATCTTTTTACTATGTCTGCATTGGCGGGGTGAGGAAGGTCGTCACCATCCATGTTGGTTAGAATCACGGCTCCTCCTGAGAACACATGCTTAACCACAAATGGCCCTTCGTACGTAGGGGTCCATTTGCCCCTTGGATCACTCTGAGGAAGGATGATTCGCTTGATTACCAAATCCCCGACTTGATATTCTTGTGGTCTGACCTTTTTGTTAAATGCCCTGATCATCCGTTTTTGATACGTCTGACCATGACAGATAGCAGCAAGTCTTTTTTCGTCAATAAGGTTTAGCTGATCAAGTCGTGTCTGGATCCAATCATCTTCGTTCAGATTTGCATCCTTCATTATCCGGAGAGAGGGTATTTGTACTTCGATCGGTAAGACTGCCTCCATACCGTAGACCAAGGAGAAAGGAGTTGCCCCGGTTGACGTCCTGGCTAAGGTACGGTACCCATGTAGAGCGAACGGTAACATCTCGTGCCAATCTTTATAAGTCACTGTCATCTTCTGCACGATTTTCTTGATATTTTTATTTGCTGCCTCTACAGCCCCATTCATCTTCGGTCTGTAAGGAGAAGAATTGTGGTGCTGTATCTTAAACTGCTCACAGAGCTCAGTGATCATCTTGTTATTGAGATTGGTACCGTTGTCTGTAATAACTCTTTCTGGGATGCCGTATCGACATATCAGGTTATGCCGAATGAATCGTGCCACAACAGTCTTGGTTACCGTAGCGTAGGAAGCTGCTTCAACCCACTTCGTGAAGTAATCGATCGCTACCAGGATGAAGCGATGCCCGTTAGATGCCGTAGGTTTAATCTCACCGATCATATCTATGCCCCACATTGCAAACGGCCAAGGCGCAGTCAGAACATTCAGAGGAACTGGAGGAACATGCACCTTGTCTGCATAGATCTGGCATTTATGGCATGTCCGGGAATGATGGTGACAGTCAGCTTCCATGGTGGACCAGAAATACCCTGCCCGTAGGATCTTCTTTGCCATAGTGTGTCCACTGGAATGTGTACCAAAGGTCCCTTCATGTAACTCTTCCATGATCCTTTCTACTTCATTCTTATCCACACAACGCAGTAAGGTCGAATCATGGTTTCGCTTGTACAAGATGCCGTTGCTAAGGAAGAACTTCGCTGCGAACCTCCTCAGAAACTTCTTATCATTGACAGACGCACCTTCAGGGTATTCCTGAGCTTCCAAATATCTCTTCACCTCATGGTACCAAGGCTTCTCAGTCACCAACTCAGTCTCGAGATCACAACAGTATGCCGGTTCGTCCAGTTTCCAGATGATGATTCGGGGAGCCTCATTGTCCCATTTGACTTTGAACATAGAAGACATTGTAGCTAACGCGTCCGCCAGCTGATTCTCCTCTCTCGGGAAGTGTTCAAAGGTTATCTTTGTGAAGTGGGGGATCAACGTCAACACACATTCTCTGTAAGGAATAAGATTCGGATGTTTCGTATCCCACTCTCCTTTGATCTGATTGATCACGAGTGCGGAATCTCCGAAGACACTCAGAAACTTGATCCTTAGGTCGATCGCAGCTTGAAGACCCATGATGCACGCCTCATACTCCGCCATGTTGTTGGTGCAGTTGAAACATAGCCGGGCAGTGAGTGGAGTATGAGTGCCTTGAGGTGATATGATTACAGCACCGATACCGTTACCAAAAGCATTGGAGGCTCCATCAAAGTGCATAGACCATCGGGATCCTTCCTCAGGTCCTTCATCCGGTCCAGGTACTTCACAATCAGTCACTATCATGATGCTCTCGTCCGGAAACTCAAAGTTCATTGACTGATAGTCGTCTACGGCCTGATGTGCCAAGTGGTCTGCCAATACACTTCCCTTGATGGCTTTCTGAGTCGTGTATTGAATGTCGTATTCTGTCAAGATCATTTGCCATCTCGCTATTCTCCCAGATAGAGCAGGCTTTTCAAATATGTACTTTATGGGATCCATTTTTGAGATCAACAAGGTGGTATGAGTCAACATATACTGTCTCAGCCGGCGAGCAACCCATACCAAAGCGCAGCAAGTCTTCTCGAGCAGTGAGTATCGGGTCTCACAGTCGGTAAACTTTTTGCTAAGGTAATAAATGGCGTGCTCTTTTCGGCCAGACTCGTCATGCTGCCCCAGCACACACCCCATTGAGTTGTCAAGTACTGTCAGGTATAGTATCAGAGGTCTCCCTTCAACCGGTGGCATAAGGATGGGTGGTTCTTGGAGATACTCCTTGATTCTGTCAAAAGCGGCCTGACATTCATCATTCCAACGTACTACCTGATCTTTCTTCAGCAGCTTAAAGATTGGTTCACAGGTAGCAGTCAGGTGTGAGATGAACCGAGCAATGTCATTCAGGCGTCCTTGAAAGCCTCTGACCTCTTTCTCTGTTTTAGGAACTGGCATCTCTTGGATAGCTTTAACCTTGGCAGGGTCCACTTGAATACCCTTATCACTTACAACGAAGCCTAGCAACTTCCCAGATCTTACCCTGAAGGTGCACTTGTTCGGGTTCAACCTCAGCTTGTACAACTTTAGACGGTCAAACAACTTCTGCAGATGATCTAGGTGCTCTTCCTCAGTCTGGGACCTTGCGATCATGTCGTCAACATACACTTCTATCTCATGATGGATCATGTCATGAAATAAAGAAACCATGGCACGTTGGTAGGTTGCCCCAGCGTTCTTCAGTCCAAAAGGCATGACCTTGTAGCAGAAGGTGCCCCACTGAGTAACAAAGGTAGTTTTTTCCATGTCTTCAGGTGCCATCTTGATCTGATTGTAACCTGAAAAACCATCCATGAAAGAGAACACCTTATGCTGAGCTGTATTGTCAATAAGGACATCAATGTGAGGTAGGGGGAAGTCATCTTTGGGGCTGGCCCTGTTCAGATCCCTGTAGTCGACACACATTCTGACCTTTCCATCTTTCTTAGGTACCGGCACCACATTAGCAACCCACTGAGGGTAAGAAGTCACTGCAAGGAACCCAGCATCAAACTGTTTCATAACCTCGGCTTTGATCTTCTTAGACATCTCTGGACGCATACGGTGGACCTTTTGCTTAACCGGAGGGCAGTCTTCCTTAGTAGGCAAGTGATGGACCACAATATCAGTATCCAACCCGGGCATGTCTTCGTAGGACCAGGAAAAGATCTCCATATAATCATGTAGCATCTGAGTCAACCGTTGCTTCACGCTGAGCTCTAGGTTGGCACCAATTTTTACCTCCTTTCTGTCTGTATCAGTACCCAAGTTTATTGTTTCCACTGGCTCCTCATGTGGTTGAATTGCCCTCTCTTCCTGGAGTAACAGTCTTGCAAGCTCGCCAGGCACTTCGCAATCATCTTCACCTTCGTCTTCGGCTAAGTTGATCGGATTTTCCAAGTCATAACTGGCAGTAGCAGAGTCGTTACCAGTGATATCCAGAGTGGATTGAAACCTGTATGAGTGAGTGTGTGTAAATACAGCTGTTTTGAAATATATAAAGGAAGGAAAGACAGAAAAGGAGCATAAGATTTAAAATGCGAGAAAACGTCCAAGATCTTTATTCATGATATATGAAATGACAATTTATATGCCCTCACAAATGAAGCCACGGTGCCCCGGGTAAGACACCGGGCCATAGAGTTCAATTTATTGTTTATTACAAATACCAAAAACATAGGAATTCATTACTCAGTAACAAGAGAAACAGGTAGGTTGTCCTTTGCACTCCAATTGCTAAGTCCACTGTCGGTTGCCGGGTAAATCCAGCTATCAAACTCAACTTCATCCACTTCCTCTTCGTCCCCAATAGCATTCACTCCATGAGCATGCAGGGGAGCTGTCACTACATTAGGCTTCTCAGATGCCTCAAATTGTACCTCCTTGGCGTCAATAAGGTCCTGTAGCTTATTCCTTAAGGCCCAACAGTCATCAGTGGAATGCCCCGGGCTATCGGAGTGATAAGCACAACGGGCATTTGGATTGTATTTGGGAGAGGCAGTGTTCACAAACTTTGGGGCCTCTCTGACAGTCACTAGATTGGTGGACAGCAACTGCGGCAAGATCTGCGATAGGGTCATACTCAAGCGGGTGAATTATCTCCGGGGTCTTTCAGCCCTTGGTGGATTGGTTTACCGAGGAGCGGCAGCAGGCTTGGCAATCATCACCGCACTGACAGATTGGCGGCGCTCAGATTTCTCTTGTCTTCTAGAGCCATATACAGCATTGGCCTCCTTTTTGAAGGGCTTCTTCTCAGAGCTTGACGATGCACCCTTCTGAATTTTACCAGACTTTAACCCAGCCTCTATTCTCTCTCCAGTCAGAATAAGATCAGTAAACCCTGCAGATGAGTTACCGATAAGATGGTTGAAAAATGGCCCAGATAGGGTCCCCAGGAACATGTCTACCAACTCCCGATCGGTCAACGGAGGCTGCACCCTGCCAGCCAGATCCCTCCACTTCTGTGCGTACTCTTTAAAACCTTCGCTTGAACCTAGCGACATACCCTGGAGTTGGGTACGCGTAGGGGCAAGGTCGGCATTATATTGATACTGCTTATAGAAAGCAGTAGCCAACTCCTCCCAGTTACGAACCTTGGTCCCATCCAGTTGATAGAACCATTCGAGATGAGTCCCTGAAAGACTCTTCTGGAAGAAGTGGATCCACAAGTTCTTGTCCACCGAGTACGGTTGAATCTTCCGCACATACGACCTGAGGTGTAGCTTGGGACAAGACGCCCCGTCATACTTGGTAAAGGATGGTGCTTTGAACTTGTGAGGAATGATCACACCCGTAGACAAACCCAAATCTCCAAAATCCAGCCCAGGTACCTGTTGGATCTCCATAGCATTCAATCTGTCCTCCAGCTGCTTGTATCTGTCTTCTGCAGGAGGATATTGTTCCTCATCAAAATCAGTCTCGTTGTCGGAGACTATCGGACTAGGACCTTTTCCCTCTTGAGGAGTACCCTTGCCTATAGAAGAACCAGCCTCTTCATTTTGCAGAGTGTTGCCAAACCTTCGGCCCGAGTTGAAAAGAACAATTCTTCTCTTCTTCTTCTTCTCCTTCTTCAGGAGCAGAGCCTTCAGCTCTTCTTGGCCCTGAGCCAGACCCATGATTAGTTCCTGAAATTGCGCATTCTGCGCCTGAAGAGCCTTGATGGACATCTCAGTTGATGATGAGTCAGGATTCATGATGCTGAAATAAACAGCAAAGAATGGTAAGCAACCTGAAAAGAAGAAAACCTGCTATGCACATGATGAATGGAATGCGTATGATTTATGTTTTCAAAGACAATCGGGAATCAACTTTGTAAACAAAAGGGAACACACTTCATTAGATTCAACTTTGAAACTCAAATTGTTCAACAGGTCGCCCTTAGGCGTTACATAGAAGGTAATACTGAAAAGGGAAATAAAACTGTAAAAGAACATCCAGAGCTCCTTATTGATCCCATGGTCTCCTCTTCTCAGTACAGATGTAGGCATTCAGAGCTCGCTCATTCTCAAACTGCTTTGTCAGCTTCTGGATTTTCAACTCCTGCTCGTTGAACTTTTCCCGGTACGAATCCCGCTCTTCTCGCAGTTGCGACCAAGACCTCTTTAATGTCTCATAATCAGTAGGTATCTGAGGAGGGAGGACAGTTGGAGGAACACCATCTTTGTCAGGATACTCAAGAATGATAGGTCTGACAGCTTCATACGGCATACCTAACTTCTGAGCACGGATGCGAACCCATTTGTAGTAGGCTTCCATAGGTAAAGAAGTCTTTGGCCCCAACTCTTGTGGGTCAGCTTTATGAACTTTGTCCCAAGCCTTGATGAACCTACGATGCAGCTCGTCACTATCCACCTGAAACTCAAAACTGATGTGAGGCACCAGCATCTCATGGGGGCCTGCTCTTCTGGCTCTTCCGAACTGACGGAGCGCTAGACATGGATTGTAAGAGATTCCTCCTTGGGTACCAATCAGAGGAACATTAGGGTATTCCCCGCATCGATCAATAATAGCTATCTCATCCAAACCTCTGCAAGTCCAAATGATGTCTTTATCGGTGAGAGACATTAACCTATGAGCCCAACCTCTTCCTTCTTGGTTCTTCAGCACGAACTTAGGGAGGTGCGAAATAAACCACCTCACCAACAAAGGGATACAACACCATAGAGTTCCTCGTCTTCGGGTAGTACGAGCATGAAGTTGTTGCAGGATATCACCTAAGAGAGTGGGTACAGGGTTCTGAGACATAAAGATCCTTATGGCAGTGACATTGATGAAGTTGTCAGGATTAGGAAACAAGACTAGCCCATAGATTAAGAGAGCCAAGATGTCTTCATATGCCCTAAAGTCCAAGTCATTCCAGAAACTGTTAGCTTTACCAATCAGAAACTTGGCCAAGAAACCCTTAACTCCACTTCTAGTTACCCAGTTGTCTGTTACCTCTTGATGTGTCAAGGGAAGAGCTGCAGCAACATCCTCAAGCCTGAGGGTCTTTTCCCAACCAGTAAAGGGAGTCTGATCCAAGATAGGGATACCAAGCAAATCAGAGAACTCTTCCAGGGTAGGGACCAGCTGGAAGTCTTGAAAGGTGAAGCAATGGTACAGAGGGTCATAGAACTGGGTCAGAACACTCATCAACTGTTGATCCCGCTTTGCAGTGACTAAACTGAGAAGAGAACCATGCCTCTGAATGAAGGAAGTGGTATTTGGAATTCTGCTAACCAACTCTTCAAGCAACTCAGGTGAATGAACAAAGTTGAACCGGATAGTATTCCTTCGCACAGGCATCATGGTGTCCTACAAAACAGAGCAAAGGTGAAACCCTTTTGTCTTTGAAATGGTCAGTCCTTATGCAGGATGCATGCAATGCTCATGATGTTATGATGTTATGATAAAGCACACCACAAATAGATACAAAGGCAAACATGGTAAGGCACACAAGTCACACAAGACCAGCCCTTAAAGCTTAGGCCAGCATGAGGTCTAGGTACTACCCTCTTTCAGTTTATTGGTTCATACCTGTCCTATCAAAGTAACCGGGTTCTTAGAGGATCCCAATATCATTGACTACCCTCAATCGGTCATAACTCCAGCATCGCAATATTTTCTTGCGGCCAGAACCATCACGAGAGTTTAGCCTCAATGGGCGTAGCATACTGCTACTGTTCTAATGGCCAAGTTGTGTCATTTAAGGTTCTAAGGTTGTTGGTGCTTAATGACTCCTCAGAAGACCCATATTCTCCTCGTTGCGACACAAGGGATATCGGTACAGACCAAGGTGCCACACCAACGTAGCCACTGCTTCACCCGTGTCGGTCTACGCCGGACAGGTCCCTCACAGCTTATGCTACCTAAACAGGGTATCCCCAGATCCGGGTTAGGATATATGTAACTCCCATGCAACCCACAAATTTAAAGCAGACAAGTTAATACAATTGAAAACACAGTTATGAACTAACCCTAAGGTACACCTCACTTTATAAGTATCCCCAGCAGAGTCGCCAGTTCTGTGATCGGTGGATCTGGAACTGACTGTTTAACGCTGGTTCGCGAAATGTCGCGGAAGCAAGAGTCGCCACCGTCTTTTATTTTCTCCAAATGGAAAGGACAAAAGCACAGAAAAATTCCTTAAAGAGATTATCTCTCGGTTCGGGAGGTAGATTATAGAAAGGGAAGGTGTTAGCACCCTTTCTATCCATGGTTATCCATGGGCTCTTAGATACTTGCTCATTGTGTTTTCAAAAATGGTTTGTTTGCTTTTCAACTGTGAGTTTTAAAAAGTTTCTTTGAAAATTCCAGTTCGACTCTTGTATCGGTCCTCAAGAGTGTTTGAAAAATTGCTTTCGAAAGCTTTTTGAAAAGGTGTCGGTGTGAAAAGTATTTTTTGATTTGTTTTTTTTGAAATAGAGCAAGTATCTAGAGTCGTCTACCTACCCTAAGGAATTCGTCTGTGTAAATGTCCTTTAAAGTAGTGCCATCCCACCATTGAGGGGTAGGTAGCACCACCGTTGGAGGTGTTCGGGTCAATTCGAGGGTTCGGGACATGGTGATCACCAGAGCAATGGGAAGACACCTTAGAAGCTACCCTCATGCCAGGTTCCCGGATCATGAGGACTTACTAAGACATCCTCTACTCGACGATCACCTTTCGAGGAAAGGCAACAGTGAGGCGTACCCTAGGGGTGGTGTGTGATTTGTGTGTCGTTTTCAGATAATTTGTCTTGTCATCTCATAGGTGATCTACGCTTTTGTTTTTATTTTAGGCCCTTCATTCTTGCATGCCATTGTTAACAGTAAAAGAAAGAGTGCGGAAAGATAAAATTCCTAAACTATTACAAAGGCGCGGGTCCACATCGCCAAATTAAAAACCAGGATCCGATTTGACAGAAAGTAAATAAAGAAGTGCGAGAAATAAAATGTCCGAGTTTACAAGGCTTTGGGAGAATTACATTAATATTTACACGAAATAAATAAAATGTGCGAATACGAATTAAAGTTGGAAACGAGGGCGTTGGACCCTTTTTAATGAAATTAAATTATGATTATTAAATTAATGAAATTAAAATGAAAAAGAAATTATTTTTGAGGTTTTTTTGTATTTTATGGTTTTTTATGAGAAAAATTAAATGAAATTAAAATATTAACCCTAATTCTAGTTGTTTTTTAATTTATTAAGAAAACATGTTAAAATTAAACCTAAGATTAATCTGATTATTTACATGGTAATTTAATTTATAAAAATAAATAATATTTAATTATTAATAATGGTGAAAAAGAATAAAAGTAATTAAACTAATTAAACCTAATTCTACAAGTTTTTTATTTATTTATTAAGAAAAGATATTAAAATTAACCCTAAATTTAAATCTAATTAATTAGTGAGACTTATTTACAAAAATATTAATTAAATAAATATATTTTAATTTTTTTTGTCTTTTCTGATTTTTCTATTGTTTTTATATTTTTTAAGAAAATAATTAAATTAAAGGAATTAATTAAAAAAGGCAATAATTGAAATAAATAAAATAAAGAAAAGAGAAGAAGTACAATACCTTGGGGGGTTCTGTCCCCAATTGAGAGGTATAATTGTAACATTTTAGGCCCAATGACCCTTTGGCCTTGTTGACTTCTCAGCTAGCGTGCATAGGCGTTGACCCCTGTCCATCATGTTCTTCACACCTGGTCCCTTGGATAATGGTTACAGGCCATGTGGCGCGCTGGATCTTGTGGATGTATGATGCACCCTAGTACTGAAATTGCACATAAGCGTTAATAGAAAAATAATATGGAAAGGGGTGGGGACCTGGGGTTCGAACCCAGGTCCCAGGGATTACCAATACTATGCCTTGCCAGTGGAGCTAGTGATGCGCTTTGTTTATTATATGGCCAATGAATAATATAAGATAAAATAAGCGTTAGTGCTCTTTTTCGCGCGAAATTCAAACCACTCAATCAGATGGTGCCACCTACTCTTTCTTCTTCCTCGTTTTGCTTTGTTTCCTGAAACATAAAAGGGTTAGCGGGGGTTTTAAACCCCCCCAAAATATGCTTGTTTTCAAAATAACGATTAGGCCATATGGCCACATAAATTAGGCGCGAGGGTTCTGTTCAGATCGTCCAAGCATGCTGAGTTCGGTCATGGTATTGAGGTGTTCCAATTTCACAGCATTTAGAAACGCCCAAATTAAAACTTGAAGAACCCTAATAATCGTTCATGGTAATTCTTCATACAATGCATAAAAACTCAATTCAATCACATGGTTAGTTTCAGAATCATCCAATTAATACAAATCATGAAGAAAAATGCATGAATATGGCCTAAATAACAAAGCACGATTATGCAAAAAGAGTGATACAATTTGACTTTGAATTAACAATTCTTGATGTTAAGGATATGGAAAACTATTCAGTTAGCTTCAGTAACACTTTTGCAAGCTATTGGGATTAATCTTGGCCTCTGAATCGTCCTCTAAGACTACTTTCAGTTTTCAAATTTTTTGACAAAAAACTCAAGTTTGGTTATGGATTTCTGGCGCAGCTGGGAGGTCTTGGGCACGAGGGTTAGCATGTATATATGTGTATGAGAGATTAGGGTTGAGTTTTTTGTCCAAAGAATCAAAGCATTGATGGAATGGATATTGACTTTCATGGCAAATATTTTCCAATCTTTTTCATGCAAACTTGGTTCCAATCATGGCCAATTGACTTGATTCTTTCTAAATCAGATAATGCACGAAATCTTAAGACTATTTCATGCATAAAAAGATTTGATTGCTTAGGTTTAGTATTTTCCACATATTTATTTAAATTAAATGAATTATTAGGCATTAAAAATCCAAATAAATAAATAAAAATGATGAAAAACTTCCCTTTGGGCCAAATGGTCGTGCACATGCTTTGGATGATGAATTGTGGAAGAAAAAGAGGCCCATTAGCATTTTTAAGACATTTGAAGCAATGTTGACTTTTCAAAATACCCAAAAATTTCCCAACATCCACAAGGCATATCTTTCTCAATTTTTAAGATTTGCTCATGTTCTTGGACATTTTGGAAAGGTCTTTGAGTCCTCTAACCAATGCCTTTGGTCCCATGTCATTTTGATTTACCAATCTCAAGTTATGGCCTTTGACTTAAAGTCTCTTTTTGTTGACTTTTGAAAATGACCTATAATGTTGAAATTGATAACTTTTTGTGAGAGCATTTCTTGGACTTGAAGTGTGAAGAGGAGTTGTAGGAAATGTCTTTCTCTTTAAAATGAGCTTTGGATGGAATTTTTCTGATAATCCATGTGGAAGTTATGCCTTGGTTAAGTTACAGTTGACTTTTTCAACTGTCAAAATATGGAAACTTTTGCATCTTGAAACTTTTTGAGCCAAGCTTTAGGAATCATGATCAAGCATTGATCAAATGATGTTTGTGGCTTCAAAATGAGATGTTGACCAAAAATTTGAACTTTTGACTGTCAAATGACCATTTTGCCCCGACAGTTGACTGTAGTGCAATTAGGGTTTTTGACTGTGCAATTTTGTGCTGTAAGTCTTGAAACTTGGTATGAGGATGCTTGACCATGTTTATAGGCATGTGGGACTTGATTGGACCCTTGGAAACTTCATTTTCTTTGTCAGAACCAAAACCCTAATCTTTGACTGTTAGGAGGCCCTTGAATTGTGCAACCCTTGGGGAGATTTTGAAGCTTTGACTTGGCAATTCTTGAAGAATATGGGAGGGCAAATTTTGGGGTACAACAGCGTTGCTAAAGAAATATAAAACGCTGCTAAAGGGTTGCTTTAGACAGCGCTTAAAAAAAGCGCTGGTAAAGGACCACATTAGCCAGCGCTTCTCCCAAGCGGTGTCTAAAGTCATATAGATTACAAAAAAATATCTTAAAAGCGCTGCTAAAGTCCCATATTAGCCAGCGCTTCTCAAAAGCGTTGTCTAAAGTCATATAATTAGAATTAAAAAAAGAATCCCTCCAGAACTCGTTTCTATTCATCACAGAAATGCCCTTCCGCCATTCCAGAAACCTATTTCTCTGTGTCCTTCCGTCGTTCCTCCAGATACCGCCCTCCTTCCGCCGTTCCTCTGCCGTATCTCAAGGTATTCATTTCCTTCTACTTTTCTTACTTGTACGATTATGTCCCCTAGCATTTTCATTCCTTCCAGTACTTAGAAACAACGTATCCTTAATGGTACCACTGCATCTTATAGGTTATACCTCAACCCATCTTGAAAATGTTAGAGACATATACACTTTATACCTAAACCCATCTTGAAAATGTCAGACACATATAACCATATTTTATAGCTGCTAGGTAGCATTGGTTTTCAACATATTTCATGTTATTATGCAGAAGTTATATTATTCAGTACTCTAGAAATCATTTGAGGATTGGTATCGTGATTTTATTCTTAACTCTATGCATTTTCAATGTTAGTGTGCTTACTAAAAAGTTGGTTAAGACTTGTTTGTATTGGTGTAGTTAGTTGAAGACCATCACCGATTCGAAGAACATCAAAGCAGCATCATCCATCGTCGGCACCAATAACCCCTCTTCTTTCTTTGGTAATTCAAGTTCAAATTCAACATTACCGACTCTTTTATTTATTTATTATCTGCTTCCTAAATTAAAAAATATTCTATCTATATAAATTAAAAAGCACAATTAATTTTATATATAAATAATTAATTTTAATCTATATCGATCTAGAACTAATCTGATTAAATCTTACAAAAAATTTCTAAAAGTTTGTATTAATATTGTTTTTGTGTTCGCGAAAGTGTTTTTCTTTATGTACTTTTGAAATAGTTGCGTAAATAATTATAGTGTTTTTGTTTACCTTAATTAGTAGCAATTCCATGGATAAAAAATGGATGACTGTCGATCGATTGTTAAAAGATTACGAGAATGGGGGTATTGGAATTCGTTAATTTTGATGTTGAACACGTCAAAGAATCCAGTCGAATGAAACGTCCTTTCTTGGGTTGTTGTTATGTGGGTCGGGTTGACGCAGATGGATTGAAATCGCATTTACTGACGCGTGGGATTGATCAAAGTTATAAGTGTTGGATATATCATGGTGAGAAAATTAACGAGAATGTTGAACCGGGGGAGAAAAGTGATACGACAATGTTGTACCCCAAAATTTGCCTTCCCATTTTTACTCAAGACATGCTCATTGAGGTTCTAAGTTGCTCAAGGATGACCAAGAGTTGATCAGATAAACTCTCCTCCTAAGCA
Source organism: Vicia faba (assembly GCA_948472305.1). Lineage (NCBI taxonomy): Eukaryota > Viridiplantae > Streptophyta > Magnoliopsida > Fabales > Fabaceae > Vicia > Vicia faba. The sequence continues at coordinate 1,083,828,756 of OX451738.1, read as the reverse complement.
ATGAACCTCTAACTAGGGTTTCACTTTTCCTCAAGATGTGTGAGCTCCAAAGGTCTCAAATGTTTTGCATGGTCCTAATATGCCTTCAATATTTTCCATGACAAATTTCATGCTTTCCAATACAAGTTTGCTCAGTTAATTGCTCAAATGCTTGAAAATCAACTATACTAGGTCAAAAGTCAACTATGGCCCAAATACAGTAAAACTTCATGATTTTTGGTCAACATCAACATTTTGAAGTGTTTTCCATCATTTGATCAAGGGTTGATCATGATTCCTCAAGAAATGCTCTTAATCTATCAAAAGTCAAGAATGGCTAAATTAGGGTTTCTGTAGGAAAAGTCAACTGAACTTTGACCAGACATAACTTTCACATACTTCATCAATTTTCCCCAATTAAAGCTCATTTTGAAGAGAATATGATTCCCTACAACTTATCTTTTGTCCTCAAGATCAATAGATGCACCATTTGAAAGATACGAGCTCATACATTACAGGTCATTTCCAGAAAGTCGACAAAAGACACTTTTTGTCAAGACCATTTACATTAAGATAAAATATAACAAATGCAAAAGTGATCATGAGAGGGATTGAAGTAGACATCTTGGGATTTCTAAAAAGTCAAATATCATCATCATGAGATAAAAATTGAGCAAGTTATGTCTTACCCAAGTTGCGAAAAGTTTGGAAATTTCAAGAATGATGCATTGAGCAAATTTGAACTTTTGAGCCAATGGTTTAATTTCTTTGACTTCAAACATCTTACTAAGCTTATATAGGACCTCTAATTTCATTCTTACCTTGCTTGGAATTTTTTATCTATTTTATTCATATTTATTTTGTTTTTATTCACATAAATACAAGATAAATTATATAAAATAGTGAATAATGGATCATGACACTTGGGCTTTTGGTTTGGATTGATTTTAGGCCCATAAATCCGCGCAAGGCTGTCCAGGATCGTCCCCCAAACAAAATGAGCAAGAATAACCATTTTTGGAATTTTTCAAATTTTGATTTTGGTGTTTAAACCATGGTTTATGTCATTATTTATTTCCTCCTTTTCTTGTCCCCTCCATCTCCTCTATATAAGGAACCTCCCTGCAAGCATCATGCACGCATACCATTTCCTAAGAGAGCCACGCAAAATTACAAAAAAATAGCAAAGTTGTCAAAATCCAAAAACCCAATTCCAGTCCATTTCAATATGATTCAAAGGTTCCATCAACATCCTGAGATTCCCAAGATTCATTCTCAGCCCTCATTCAAGCTATCACACACCCAAAAGTTCCAAACCAGAACCACCCTTTTTGGTAAAATTTTCAAATTCGTATCTCTAGTTTCATGATGTATTAATGCCTTTTGATGTTTGATTCGTGCTCAGGATGATTAATAGGACAGGTTTGACGTAAGGCATGTGTGCTTTGAGGCTTAAAATCCAACTTGCCATTATTAGGGTCTTGAAGCTGTTAAGCTTCGATTTGGGAAATATAACTACTTTTAGGCCAATCTAAGGTCTGATTCAGAACCAGAACCAGGACATGATTTTACATAGGATATGACCCTTGGTTTTGCTTTAAATTGTGTTTTTTCTTCAGGAAACGAACTTTGGATTGGCCGGAGAAGGTGATCGAAGGTTTGACTTTGGTCGCTGACTCTGACAGCTTGGTTGTCGTCCTCTCATTGGCTCACGGAGGCCAGCGTGCACGTTTTTATTTTTTTTGAATATATTTGGCTTTATTTCACATGCAATATAATGCTTCGGTTGTAACACATGAATTATAAAGCAGCTCAATTGGTAAAGGCGCGCATGTGTGAAGGAGAGGGCCTGGGTTCGAATCCCAGGTCCAACATTTTTATCTTTTCTAATGAATTGTATGCAGATCTAGTGCTCCTCATGGTCTATTGCACATCATACATCATCAGATCCAAGCCATCAGAAGAATTTTTTATCCAAGTCAAAGCATCCAACGCGCAAGCTCATCATGCAACCTCAAGACTGCTCCACACCTGATCCAGCGTAGCCTGGGCTTAATTTCAATTGGCCCCAACAATTTCAAACAACACCCCCATTTTTTTTACCATCCAGGCCCAATTTGTTTTTTTGCCTTATTTTTATTTGTTTTATTATTTATTTCTTTTAACAATTTTTCTTAACAAATCAACAGAAATAAAAAATTAAAGAAATAATAGACTTAGGTTTTCTTAATTAATTTTAATTTTGTAAATTAATTAATTTGATTATTTTCACATTATTTTATAATTTAAAAAATCAATTAGACTTAGGTTTTTGTTTTCATCCAAATATTTTCTTAAATAAAAAATGCAAAAATATTAGAATTAGGTTTAATTTCATTTAGTATTTATTTTCTTAATTAATCTAGATTTAGTTTATTTATTTTCTTATTAAAAAATAAACAAAAACCAAAAAGATTTTTATTTTACTTAGCTAAATTCTTAGGATTTATTAGACGTTTCTTTACTTCGCGCGCATTATTGTACTTTTGCATTTTTTATAATAATGTATCTGCTGACAGTATGTAATAGATTAAACTAGGACTTTATTGCTTTCTTTATCTTTCTCCCATTTGGACATTTAAATACCCCTTCCCCGAGGCATTGTAATAGTGTAGGATTTATGATTCCTGCACTTTAAATTTCTGCTACATATTAACTGTTATTAATTAGGCTTGTATGAAAAGTCTGAAATCAAACGCTAACAAACCTAATAACACAAGATAAATAATTGAATTAAACACAATTGCACATACACACCTCTAGGATACGCCCACTTTGGTTGCCTTCGGAAATAAAACAATCATGACCCTCGAGATAGGGACGCTTTAGCAAAGACCCGTAAATCAAAAGATCACAGTCCCTCGATGACCCTACAGTCTCCTTTCGGTAAATGATCTTGTCCCTAAACAAAAATTGCTAAAGCGTCTCTACATGTTGTCTTTATGACTGTACGTCCCTTCAAATATCCCTCATACATCCAACGGTAGGGCTACCTACTCACTAATAGTAGGATAGCACTGTCTAAAAGATTGGAGGAAAGAACAACTTTTTCGAGTATGAGTAGATAGTTGTTAGATGCTTGCTCAAATAAAACAAACTTTTTACACTTACACATTTCAAAAACAACTTTAAAAAATATTTGCTTTATCAACACTCTTGAGGACTGATACAATAGTTATCACAAAATGAATCGCCGTACTAAGGAATTTTCAAATACTTTTCAAAGAAACACAAAGCACAAGGTATTTCAAAAAATGAGCTAATCGTCTAAGAGCCCATAGAAAACTAGGGATGGAAAGGGTACTAACACCTTCCCTTTCCATAACCTACCCCTTTACTCAGAATACTCTCGAAACGGTTTTTTTTTCTATTCTTTTCACCCTTTCCTTAGTTTGGATAAAAGAAAAGTCGGTGGCGACTCTTGGTTACGGCAACATTTGAAAACACAAACGTAAAACCAGTATAACAGTTGGTTCTGTCACCGTATAACAGAACTGGTGACTCTGCCGGGGAATCTTAAAAAGTGGGGTTACCTTAGAGTTAGTTCATTTTAAAATTGTTTTAATTGCTTGCTTTGTATACTTTATCCTTGGAGGGTTTATTTGGATTGTTACTATAGATCCTACACCCGGATCTGGGAGCACCTTTTAGGTAAGTAGAAATAGACCGTGGGGGCTGTGTGGGGTATACTGAAATGGTTGAAGCGGTAGCTACATTGATGTGACACTTTGGTTGGTACAAGTAGGCCTTGAGTAGTCAAGGAAAATACGGGGCCACTGCATGGTGTCATGAAGCATCAAATGACCTTAGAACCTTTAATCGAACGACTTGGCCATTAGGAAGTAGTGAGATAGCCGTCTTTGGTGTAGTCCTAAGTTGGTTGATACTCGATACTACACTCATTAAGATTTGACTCCCGAGTTTGTTTGGTGGCAAGTCAGTTATCGATCGGAATGGAACTTGTGGGAAAAATCAGTGATATTGAGATTCCCTAGAACCCGGTTACTATTGATAGGACATGTTGAACCAACTATTCTTCAAGAGGGTACTTACCTATGGAATCCATGAAAGCCTAAACCTAAGGTTCTGTTTGTGTGATTGTGTATATATATATATATATATATATATATATATATATATATATATATATATATATATATATATATATATATATATATATATATATATATATATATATATATATATATATACCTATTTTTACATAACATCATAACATCATAACATGACATATCATACTAACCATTTCAAGGACTTTTAGGACTTATCTTTGTGTCTGTTCTGTAGGACATGGCTCCCGTTTGCAGAATTACTATCCAGGTCAACCTTGTAAGAGTACCTCCTTAACTCAAGGAAATCAAGGGTTACTTAGAGCTCTCCATTCACTGAAAGACATGGTCGATTTCTCAATCTGGTCACCTTAATCCCTAATGAAGAAATGTTGAAGGTGCTGTTTCAGTTCTTCACCCCTTTACATCACTGCTTCACCTTCCCTGATTACCAATTGGTGCCCACTATGGAGGAGTTTTCTCAGTTATTGGGAGTACCCATCCTTAATCAATTACCATTCAACGGTATGGAAAAGGACCAAAAACCCGAGGAGATTGTTCAAGCTGTCTTTACAACGGTCAGATGTCGTGGCAAATTGGGAAACAAGAAGAGGCGTCAAAGGTTTCCTAGCTAAGTTTCTATTTGAGAAGGCTCACCATTTTTGAGATACCCTGGATTTACAAGCTTTTGAAGAAGTGTTGGCCCTTCTCATCTATGGGATGGTACTATTTCCTAATTCGGACCAACTCATAGATGTGAACGCGGTCAAGGTTTTTCTGTCTCACAATCCAGTGCCTACTTTACTTGGATACATATGCTACACTCTCTATATACCCCCACTATAAAGAGAAGAGGGACTCTTATGTGCTGCATTCCTTTGTTGGCTATGTGGTTTATTTCACACCTACCTCGATCTGTTTTGAAGAATGAGCAGGGCATGAGATGGTCTAATAGGTTGATGTCCCTCACACATTTGGATATTCATTGGTGTCCTTGATCCTTGGAGAATGTTACCATCATCGATCATTATGGGGAATTCCCTAATGTCCCTCTCCTAGGCATTAGGGGAGGAATCACTTATAATCCTTGTTTGGGGTTGCGACAGTTTAGGTATGCTATAGGGGATGGTCCTCATGATGTATTGGTTCAAGGCATTGTGTTCAACTATGAAAATGATGTTAAAGGTTACTGTCATAGGTTCATATGAGCTTGGGGTATGGTAAACAAAGTGGATAGCAAGACATTGGGGCATAAGAACTCCATCCCTTTGGAGCCTTATCTTAAGTGGGTACGAGCACACGCTCAAAATATTATGATGCCTTATCCTACCATCCTACCTATCATAATGGAACATGTTACTGATGAAGAGGTACCTTATACCATTCTCCATCCTGACATGCCGACTATTCTCGAGGAGTTGCAAAGATCTTGGATCCAACTCAAAGAGGAGCGAGATACCTTTGAAGCCCAGTTCTATGCAAGCGAGAAAAAGGCTTTGGAGCTTACAAGACAACTGCATGAAGAACAGAGTTTGAACGTCTATATTGCACCAAAGAGTATGCGCCCATGGGAAGCCTGAGTCGTGTGTGATTTAGGAGTTTTGTTTTATCTTTGTTTCTTCTATTGTAAAGCCTAAAAGGCATCTTTGTAACGATTCAAACTATTTAATGCAATTAATGTTTGTTCTTTTTTTGGCTAAGCAAATTTAAGATCTTTAAAGTCCTTGAAAACATTGCATAAACATTATCATGCATTTCATCGCATAAACAGGTTGTTAATACATGTTTCTTATTCTCTTCGCTGTTTATTTTAGAAAAAGAAATGGCTCTCGAATAGATAATGAAGGACTTCCAAGTTCATAACGCTCTCCCGAGATCTCTCCAAAAACTGTTGCAACTCCTGTGATCATTCCTGCTGCTGCTTCTACTAATACTCCCATTACTACTCCTGTGATTATTCCTTTTGCTGCTCCTATCAGTATTCCTATGGCTACTCCTACTGCTAGTCCTGTTGTTATCCCTGCTACCGAGTCGGCCGAGACTTGGGGCAAAGAGGTATTGGTTGAGCCTGTCCGGACGAAGGCGCATCCAGAAGTCATTCATGAGGCTTCTAAGAAGGATATGGAAGAGATTTTAAAGATAATCAAGAAAATTGATTATAATTTCGTAGAGTAATTGGGGAAGACCCTTTTAAAAATCTTAATGCTGGCCCTACTGCTGTGCTCTGAAGGCCATGCTAAGGCTTTGGTAAAATTTCTGAAGTCTGCCCATGTGCCTCAGGAGACCTCCACTGATCAATTTGAGAATTGTGTGGCTAGTTTGTCAACTGATAATGGCCTGGGATTCTCTGATGCAGACCTAACTCCCAGGGGAAGGAAAAACAATGATGACCTACATGTCTCCATTGAGTGCAAGGGCACTACATTATCCCATGTTCTGGTGGATACAGGTTCGTCACTGAATGTCTTACCCAAGAATGCTCTAGACAAGTTGGATTGCGAAGGGCTCACACTAAAGCCCAGTAACATTGTGGTGAGGGCGTTCGACGATTCTAAAAGAATGGTGCATGGGGAGGTGTACATCTCTATCAAAGTTGGTACTCGAACTTTTAATTCCACTTTCTATGTGATGGACATCTGCCCATCTTACTTCTGTTTATTGGGTCGACCCGGGATCCATGGGGTTGGTGCTGTGACTTCTACCCTACATCAGATGCTGAAATATCCAGTCAATGGGAAAATTATCATATTTCATGGGGAGGAGGAGTACATGGTGAGCCACCTGAACTCTTTCAGGTATATTGAAATGGACGGCGAGTTCATTGAGACTCCCTGTCAGAACTTTAAGGAGGTTCCACAGACCGTTGCTGCAACCAAGACCACTGCCAGTGTTCCAAATACTGCTAGACCTATGTTGAAGATGGCTTCTTTGAAAGATGCCAAGGAAGTAGTCGAAGAAGGTGGGTGTACCATTTGGGGGCAATTTCCGGATATTCCCTACAAATTTGACAAATTTGGTTTGGGTTTTACTTCAGGAGCCCAGAGAGTTGTTCGTCGTTCTTGCACCGGGGGACCACCCTTATGGATCAGCAATCATGAAGTCAATGCTTTGGAGGACAGTGGTAGTGATCACGACCTGGACAAGTGGATACTCCCAACCATCAACGGTGGACTCACCAATTGGGAGGATAAATACTTTGTGCCCATTACTTTTATTCAGGAGTAATTTGTCTTTTGGTTTTTAAGGCTATGTAATATTTGAACAATGGAACTTTAAAGCCATGTGTCTTACCCGAGGCACAATGGTCTATTTGTGAGGGTCATTACTTCATATTCATATGTCATAAATAAATCATTGGACGTTTCGCATAGAAATTTTACGCTCCTTGTTTCTCTTTTCTACTTTTTTTACTTTATCAAAAATATACAACAATTCTCTTACACACACCCACATATCGAACTATAGATCAACATCCACTCTGGATCCCATTGATAACAGTTCTGCTATTGTCCATTATGACTTTGAAAATCCGATCTACCAAGCCAAGGACGAAGGTGAGGAAGATTGTGAAGTACCAGGGGAACTTTCCAGACTGTTACAATAGGAAGAAAGGGCAATACATCCTCATGAAGAACCGGTTGAGACAGTTAACTTGGGTATTGAAGAGGACAAGAAATAAGTCAAGATAGGTGCCGATCTGGAGCATAGTGTCAAAAAGCGGTTAATACAGATGCAACATGACTATGTTGAGGTTTTTGCCTCGTCATACGAAGACATGCCAGGGCTTGACACTAATATTGTGGTTCATCGCATACCGACAAAAGAAGACTTCCCTCCAGTGAAACAAAAGGTTCGCCGTATGCGGCCGAATATGTCAGAAAAGATCAAGGCTGAAGTCATGAAACAATTTAATGTTGGTTTCTTAGATGTAACCTCTTATCCACAATGGGTTTCCAATGTTGTTCCAGTACCTAATAAGGATGGTAAGACACGTATGTGTGTTGATTACATTGACCTGAACAGGGCAAGCCCCAAAGATGACTTTCTACTTCCCCATATTGATGTTCTAGTTGACAACACTGCATAACATAAGGTATTCTACTTCATGGATGGTTTCTCCGGATACAATCAAATAAAAATGGCACCTGAAGACATGGAGAAAACAACCTTTTGTCACACAGTGGGGGCACTTTCTGTTACAAAGGTATGTCATTTGGGTTAAAGAACGCCGGAGCAACCTATCAGCGTGCCATGGTAGATTTGTTTCACGATATGATCCATCACGAGATAGACGTCTATGTTGATGATATGATAGCCAGGTCTCAGACTGAAGAGGAGCACCTTGATCACATACAAAAGCTTTTTGAAAGGTTGAAGAAATACAAACTGAGGTTGAACTCGAATAAGTGCACCTTTGGAGTAAGGTCTGGTAAACTCTTAGGCTTAGTCGTCAGCAACAAAGGTGTTGTACCCGAAAATTTTCCCTCTCATATTTCTCAATACATTTCAAGTGAGGTCTTCAATTTTCTCAAGGAAGTCCAAGAGTTAACCAGACAAGCTTTCTCCTAAGACAGTCTACCTCAAATTAGGGTTTCATTTGGCATCAAGATGTTTGAGTCCAAAGGATAAAAAATTCTCACCATTGTCCTAACATGTTCTCAAGATCATCCATGTCAAGTTTCAAGCCTTGCAGAGGAAATTTGCTCAGTCAATTGCTCAAAGGCCTAAAAATCGACTGTGCTAGGGCAAAAGTCAATTGTGACCCATATACAGTCAAACTTCATGATTTTTGGTCTACATTCTCATTTTGAAGTATTATTCATCATTTTATCAAGGTTTGATCGTGATTCCTCAAGGATTGCTCATAATCCATCAAAACCCAAAAGTTACTAAATTAGGGTTTTGTAGGAAAAGTCAACTCAACTTTGACCAAGCATAACTTTCTCATACTTTATCAAAACTGACCCATCCAAAGCTCATTTTTAAGAGGATGTAATTAACTACAATTAATCTTCAGATCCCAAGTTCAAAATATTCACTCGTGAGAATATATGAATTTGGACATTATAGGTCATTTTGAGAAGTCAACAAAAACACCTTTTGGGTAAAAGATTCATACATGAACATGGAAGACTCAATTGAGATGAGAACAAAAGGGTTGCTTAGAGGACATCTTAAGCTTTATAAAAAGTCTAAGAACACATATCTAGGGTCAAAATTGAGGGAGTTGTGCATTGGTAAAGTTGACCCGTTTTGCAAAATTGCCAAAAGTCAAAAGTGTCCAAAATTGCATTTTTTGCTAAATGGGCCAAACTTTTTATGCTTGCACTGAGTTTGTAATGTGACCCACGAACCATGAGCCCTTCCATTTGTCATTCTTTTATTTTTGTTATTTATTTTGATTTTATTTCAATTAAATCAAATAAAATCAATATAAAATAGTAAAAATATCAAAAGCTAATTAAATCTTGATATTTTGTGCATGTTTAGGTTCACTATACAGCTGGAAGTGAGATAAAATTGTGCAAGGCCATATGGATACAAAAAGATTGCATTTTTCTTGATTTGGAAAGATTTTGCACAAGGATCAAATCATGCATCAATAATCATAATTGGAGAAGATTTGAAACAAATGGCAACCCTAATTCATTCTTCGATACATAAGGAACGAGTTCAGATCAAAAACAAAGGGGTTGGAGGCGTGCAAAAGAGAAATCAAGTTTCAAAAAATTCAAGAAAAGTGGCAAACTGATTTCCACGTTTCAGATCACTTCAAGGCATTCTAGGCATCCCAATCGTTTGTTGGATATCCCTGGATCATATTGCAACCATTAGCAAGCTTCCTCAAGCCTTGAAACATGCTATAAGGTTCATATGATTTCCATATTTTCCTGATTTCGAATATCATAATTCTGGCATATTTAGCATGATTCATTGATATATTCTTAATCCTTGAGATGTTTGCAAGCTAATGGTTATATCCATTTGTATTTTTATTGACTATACAGCAAGTTGCCATGTCTAGGGTTCTAGTTTCATTTTTAGGGGTTTTGTGTACATGAACAATTAGGCATGGATAATGGTACCATGATACTCGTGAGGTTGCAACGAGTTGATTGGTACCATTGGTGGTGATTTATCATGCTTGTACAGGGTTTTGGAGAAGCACAGGGTTATACCTACGCCCAGTGTCTGTAGGTAAAAGTAGTTTATCTAAAACGACAGAGGCAACGAGGAAGATGATGGCGTGGCATGTTGTGAATGGGCCATTTGAAATTCGCGCGTCTCAGAATTTGTTTTTTGGTTTCTATCATATAATAATTATTTGTTATCATTTATGAAACTAACAAAGCTAGCTCAGCTGGTAAGCGCGCAGGGTGAGAACGCCTAAGGGTCTGGGTTCGATCCTCAGGTCCTAACATTGCTTCATATTATTTTTTCTTACATAATCAGGTGCACATGTATCCAATGGGTCCACCATGTATCATCAACGTCCAACCAATCAGATCATCAACATGCCAGATCCAAGGCTTCTCACATGAGGGTCCACCATACGCCCAGTCAAACAAGCACATGGGATCTGGCAAGGTCAACAAAGGCCAGGAGTTATTGGTCCCAAATTTGCAAACATCACCCCCCTTTCTGCTAAGAAACCAGGCCCATCTAACTTTCTTTTTTATTTATTTGTTTTAATTCTTTTAATTTGCTTAATTGTTTTTTTAACAAAATTAATTTCTTTTTCATAAAAAGTCATAAAATCAAGTTTCACAAAATTTAGAGTTAGGTCTTTTTATTTATTTTATTTTACCAAATTTAATTTAATGTTAGTTTAATTTAATTTAGGATTAATTCTAACTTTTTCATATATTTAAAATCAATTAGAAAAAATTAGGGTTAGCATGTGATTTAATTTTTATTTATTTCTCAAATAAAACAAAAATACAAAAATAAGTTAATTTAATTATTTTTCTAAATTAAAATTAATTAGTAATTAGGTTTTTTTTATTTATTCAATTAAACTCTATTTTTCTCAAATAACACAAAACCACAAAAAAAAATGATTTTTTCTTTCAATTAGGTTTAGATGGGGTCAAAACCCTAATTCCTTTTCATTCAATCCACCGCGCACATTTTATTATTTTCGCAATATTAATGTAACCGCTCACGGTACGTAATAGTTTAAACTAGGATTTTCTTTTATTTATCGTTTTTACGGGTTTCTTGGCTATGTAATTAATCCCTACCCCGAAGCCTGGTAATAGCGTAGGTTTTATTTCTCGCATTTTAATTCTCGCAAATATTAACTGTTAGATGTATGTTAATAGGATTGTATGACAAGATTGCATGATAATTTAAAAAATGGCTAGAAAACCCTAATGTGCAAAGATAATAACTGAAATCAAATCACTCGCACATGCGCACTCTTAGGGTATACTATCACTTCGGTTGCCTTCGGTAAACGATCATTAAGTATAGAGTGTCTTAGTGGTTACCCTCTTGTCTAGAAAAGATAAAAAAGTCCCGTTCAGAAACGTCGCCTCGGAAATGTTGCCTCGGAAATGTTGCCTCGAATATGATCTTAAGACTCTAGGGTTATTACTAAGACGTCCTAACAGTGCTTTAGTGATCGTACGTCCCTTACAAATTGACCCTTACAAATCCAACTAGGGTGTTACCTATTTCTCAATAGTAGGATAACATTATCTAAAGGAAACATGAATAAAAACAACTCTTTTTCGAGTAGGTAGATGCTAGTAGGTACTTGCTCAAAACAAACTTTTTCACACCAAACACTTTTCAAACAAAGTTTTCAAAACACTTCGTAACACTCTTGAGGACAGAAGCAAGGGTTAAAATGAAGTTCAACAAAACTTTTTAAAACAAACACACACAAGCAATTTTTTTTATAAGATGAGCAAATACCTAAGAGCCCATGGAAAACCATGGATAGAAAGGGTGATAATACCTTCCCTTTCTATAATCTACCCCGTACACAAAATATCGAAAAAAGGATTTTTTATATGCTTTTTTCCTTTCCAGTTGGATAAAATAAAAGTCGGTGGCGACTCTTGCTTACCGCGACATTTTGCAAATAAAAATGCAAAACGCAAACCAGCATTTCCAAAACAGTCGGTTCTGCCACCGTATCACCAGAACTGGCGACTCTGCTGGGGATGGTATAAGTGGGGTATACCTTAGGATCTAGTTCATCATATTTGCTTCTCTTGTTTGTTTTGGTTGCTTTACTTTTAGGGGTTGTTTGGGAGTTACTATAGATCCTAACCCGTATCTGAAGACACCTTTTAGGTAAGTAGCAATAAACTGTGAGGGAACTGTGCGGCGTAGATCGATACGGTTGAAGCAGTAGCTACGTTGATGTGGCACATTAGTTGGTACTGGTATCCCTTGTGGAGAAACGAGGAGAATACGGGGCCGCTATGTGTGTTGTTAAGCATCAACTGACCTTAGAACCTTTAATCGACCAACTTGGCCATTAGAAAGTAGTGAGATAGCCGACCTCGGTGTAGAGCTGAGAACTGGTTGATAATCGATGCTACACTCATTGAGACCATACTCTCGAGATAGTTTCGGCCGCAATAAAAGATTGCGTGAGCTGAAACCATGACCGATGGAGGATGGTCAGTGATATTGAGAACCTCTAGAACCTGGTTACTTTTGCTAGGACAGGTTGAAACCAACTGAACTTCAAGAGGGTAATACCTTAAACCCCATGCAAGCCTTAAACTTAAGGGTTATTGTGTGACTTGTTTGCCTTTGCCATGTCTGTTATCTGCTATACCTATTGTTTGTTTTATCATAACATCATGCATCATAACATGGCATTCATACTTCATTATACTGACCATTTCAAAGACCAAAGGGATTTATCTTTATTCTGTTTTGCAGATTATGGCTTCCGTACGCAAAAATACCATCCGAGTTAACTTTGTGCAAATACCTGCTCAACTTAAAGAGTTAGCCTCAAGAGTTTCTGAGACTTCCATGTTCATTAAGAGACATGGTCAGCTTCTTAGCCTGGTCACCTCAAAGCTTGATGAGCAGATGATGAGTGTACTTTTCCAGTTCTTCGATCCTGTGCATCATTGCTTCACCTTTCCAGATTATAAGCTGGTTCCCACTTTGGAAGAGTTCTCTCACTTATTGGGCATATCCATCCTTGAGCAGGTTCCCTTCACAGGTATGGAAGAGACTCATAGACCAGAAGGCATTGCCTCAGCTCTGCATCTGAAACGGGCTGATGTAGTATCCAACGGGGAAACACGAAGCAGGGTCGAAGGTTTCTTAGCCAAATTTCTGATGGATCAGGCTCAGCTGTTCTGGGATAATTTGGATTTTCAGGCTTTCGAAGATATCTTGGCTCTCCTTATCTACGGTTTGGTTCTCTTCTCGAATCCGGATTCCTTTGTGGATGTGAATGCGGTTAAGATATTCCTCTCTCGCAATCCTATGCCTACTTTACTAGGTGATATCTTGCATGCCCTCTACACTCGTACTGTGCGAAGAAGAGGGACTCTCATGTGTTGCATGCCGCTGCTGTCAAGGTGGTTTATTTCGCACCTCCTTAAGTCTATGTTAAAGAATGAAGAAGGTTTGGGATGGTCTTATAGGATAATTTCACTTGCCCATACAGACATTCTTTGGAGCTCCCGGGCTATGGAATACACTGCAGTCATTGATCATTGTGGGGGATACCCTAATGTCCCGTTGCTTAGAATCAGAGGGGGTATAACCTACAATCCTTGTCTAGCTCTGCGACAATTTGGTCGTGCTCGGAGAGATGGTCCTCATGAGTTACTTCTTGAGGATATTGAATTTGACTACAAGGAAGATGTTGACGAGCACCGCCGAAGGTTTATACGAGCTTGGGGCATGGTGAACAGATCTGACCCCGAAGAGCTGGGACCAAAGACTTCTCTCCCTATGCAGACTTATCTCCAGTGGGTTCGAGCTCGTGCCCAGAAGTTTGGGATGCCTTATGAAGCTGTGTTGCCAGCGATTATGGAGCCCACCAACGAAGAGGGCATTCCTTACACTGTTCTTTATCCTTACATGCCCACTGATCCTGGGGAATTGCAGAGATCCTGGATTCAGCTGAAAGAGGAGAGGGATACTTACCGGGAAAAGTACCATGAGCATGAAAGGAAGATCTTGAAGCTCACCAGGTAACTCGAGGAAGAACGAGTGATCAACGACTACGTCAACATAAAGAGGAAGCGTCCATGGGATTTCTGATTTTTCTTTTTCTAGTTTAGATTTGTTTTTCATTTATTTCTTTGTAACGCCTCAAAGGAATTGTTGAACTTTTTACGAGTTAATCTAATAAAGTTTGTTTTATTTTTGGTTTGCAAATTTAAATCTCCCAAAGTCTTTGAAATCATTACATACGCATCCCATTATCATGCACACCATTACAGGTACCATTACAGGTTTCTCATCTTCTTCGCTGTTTATTTCAGCACTTATGTCTTCCGATCAAGCCATCAAAGATCTTCAGGCACAAAATGCCCAATTCCAACAGATGTTCTTAAGCTTGGCTAAAGGGCAAGAGGATTTGAAGACCCTGATTCTGAAAGAGAAGAAGAAGAAAAAGAAGGTTGGTATTCTGAACATGGGTAGAAGATTTGGAGAAAGGATAAGACAATCAGCTGATCTGACCTCCTCATCCAAAGACGCGGAAAACCAAGAAAGGACAAAGGACCTTAGTCCAGCAGTTTCTGATAATGATACGGATTACGATGAAGAGCAATATCCTCCTGCTGAGGATAGGTACAAGCAGTTAGAAGACCGTCTGAGTGCTATGGAGATTCAGAAGATCCTTGGTTTGGATTTCGGAGAGCTGGGATTGGTATCGGGAGTGGTGATCCCTCATAAATTCAAAGCTCCAGTTTTTGCAAAGTACAATGGAGTTTCTTGTCCAAAACTCCATCTCCGCTCGTGCGTCAGAAAAATCCAACCCCACACTGCTGATAAAAATTTGTGGGTACACTTCTTTCAAGATAGTCTGTCAGGGACTCAGCTTGAATGGTTTTATCAGTTGGAAGGAGCCAGTGTCCGAAACTGGGAGGACCTTGTTGCTGCCTTTTATAGGCAATATCAGTATAACGCCGACCTTTCTCCCACTCGAAAAGACTATGATTCCATTAGTTCCAATTCAAGATGTTTCCATTATAACCATTTCCGCCAATCCTTCCAAGGTTTTCTCGAGAAAGCCTGTTAGGATTACATCCGTCCCAAGAATTGCTCCGTTAATAATTACTGTCCCTAGTCCTATCCCATACACTTCAGATAACGCTGTCCCTTGGTACTATGGGGCTGATGTGTATTACCATGGAGTTAAACAAGACTTAAGGAGTGAGGAAGTTGATATCAACAATATTGTCGGGGCTAGCAAGGTCACCAGAAGCGGAAGACTCTTTTCTCCAGAGATTTCCCCTCCGACTATCTATAAACCTGTTGTTATTCCATCTGCTGGAACATCAACTACCATCCCAGTTCCTATTCCAATTATCACCCCTGTCGCCGAACCATCTGGGACTCGGGGCAAAGAAATCATAGGTGAGCCTGCCCGAATGGAGGCATCTAAGAAGGTCATTGTAGAAACCTCGAAACAAGAGATAGACGAAATTTTGAAGATTATCAAGAAGAGCGACTACAACGTAGTCGAGCAGCTGGGGTAGACCCCGTCGAAAATCTCCATGTTGTCCTTATTATTGTGCTCTGAAGCCCATGAAAAGGCTTTAATTGCATTCCTCAAAGTTGCGTATGTGCCGCAGGAAACTTCAGCCGATCAATTCAAAGACTGCGTAGCTAGTTTGACTGCCGACAATGGGTTGGGTTTCTCAGATGCAGATTTGACTGCTAAAGGAAGAAATCATAATGATGCTCTGCACGTCTCGATCGAGTGCAGGGGCACTACTATGGCCCATGTACTGGTGGATACCAAGTCCTCATTGAATGTTCTGCCAAAGAAAGCATTAGATCGTCTGGAGCCGAGCAATATTGTGGTCAGGGCTTTCGATGGGTCAAAAAGGATGGTACACGGGGAGGTGAACGTCCCTGTTAAAGTTGGCTCTCATACTTTTGCATCCACTTTTTATGTGATGGATATCAGACCATCATATTCCTGCTTGCTGGGTCGCCCCTGGATCCATAAGGCTGGGGCAGTGACTTCAACGCTCCATCAAATGTTGAAATATCCGGTAAAAGGGAAGATTATCATGGTACGAGGTGAAGAGGAGTATATGGTGAGCCATCTCAATTCCTCCCGCTACGTGGAGATGGATGGGGAGTTCATTGAAACCCCTTGTCAGAACTTCGAAGAGGTCCCCCAGACCTTAGCGTCAACTGAAGTTGCTACCGACAAACCTCCGATGAAGATGGCTTCTCTCAAAGATGCCAAGGCCGTAATTGAAGAAGGTGAGTGTACAAATTGGGTTCAGCTCCCTAATTTCACGCACAAAACTGACAAATTTGGTTTGGGATTTACTACAGGGGCTCAAAGGCTGTTAGGCGCGCACGGATTGGAAGACCTCCTCTGCATATCAGTAATCAAGGAGTTAATGCAATTGAAGATGGTGAAGAAGATTCAGATATCGATAGATGGATCTACCCAACAACCAATGGTGGATTGAACAACTGGATGGCGAAGGACTTCATACCTGTTTCTTTTATTCCACAATAATTGACTTTTGTTTTGAAAGTTGTAATAAATAGTTTGAAACTTTACAGCCCGATGCCTTACCCGAGACATCTTGGCTTTGCTTGTGAGGGCTTATTATTTGTCATTTCATATATCATTAATAAAACATTGGACGTTTCTTGCATTACAAATTTTGTGCTCCTTGTTTTTCTTTTCTTTTTTTGTCTCTCGCTTTATCAAAAACAACTATTCTCTTACACACACTCATGTATCATAATGCAGATCCATATCCACTATGGATCCCATTGATAACAACTCTGTTATGACTTCTAAAATGCGATCAACCACGCCGAGGACGAAGGTGAGGATGCTTGTGAGGTACTTGGAGAACTTGCTAGACTGTTACTACAGGAAGTGAAGGCCATACAACCTCATGAAGAGCCAGTCGAGTCAATAAATTTAGGTACAGAGGAAACAGGAAAGAGGTCAAGATAGGTGCAAATCTGGAGCCTAGTGTCAAACAATGGTTGATACAGATGCTACGCGACTATGTTAAGATATTCGCCTGGTCCTATAAAGATATGCCTGGTTTGGACACTGACATTGTGGTACACCGCCTGCCAATCAAAGAAGACTGTCCTCTGATAAAGCAGAAGGTTCGCCGTATGCGCCCTGAGATGTCTGAGAAAATCAAAGCTGAAGTCATGAAGCAGTTCGATGCAGGATTTTTAGCTGCCACTTCTTATCCACAGTGGGTTGCCAACGTGGTTCCGGTGCCTAAGAAGGATGGTAAAGTACAGATGTGTGTGGACTATAGAGATCTGAACAGGGAAAGCCCCAAGGATGATTTCCCACTTCCTCACATCGATGTTCTGGTCGACAACACCGTGCAACATAAGATCTTCTCCTTTATGGATGGTTTTTCTGGTTACAATCAGATCAAGATGGCTCCCGAGGACATGGAGAAGACAACCATCGTTACACAGTGGGGCACCTTTTGCTACAAGGTCATGCCGTTCGGATTGAAGAATGCTGGGGCCACTTATTAGCGCCCCATGGTCGCTTTATTCCACGACATGATTCACCATGAGATTGAGGTTTATGTTGATGATATGATTGCAAGGTCCCAGACCGAGGAAGAACACCTTGACCATCTCCAGAAACTGTTCGACAGGTTGAAGACGTACAAGCTGAGGTTGAACCCGAACAAGTGCAACTTCGTGGTAAGGTCTGGTAAGCTGCTGGGTTTCATCGTCAGTGATAAGGGCATTCAGGTGGACCCTGCAAAGGTAAAGGCCATACAGGAGATGCCGGCTCCCCGCATAGAAAAAGAAGTTAGAGGCTTTTTGGAACGTCTGAACTACATCGCCCGATTCATTTCACATCTGACTACTACTTGTGAGCCAATCTTTAAGCTGCTGAAGAAAGATAAAGTGGTAAAATGGAATGATGAATGTTAGACCGCTTTCAAAAGGATCAAGGAATACCTCCAAGAGCCACCTATTCTGATGCCTCCAGTTGAAGGAAGACCTTTGATTTTATACTTGACGGTACTGGACAATTCAATGGGGTGCGTGATGGGGAAGCATGACGAGTCTGGCCGAAAAGAGCACGCTACTTACTACCTTAGCAAAAGGTTTACCGACTGTGAGACCTGATACTCATTGCTCGAGAAAACTTGCTACGTTTTGGCATGGGCTGCTCGTCGGCTGAGACAGTATATGCTGACTCACACCACCTTATTGATATCAAAGATGGATCCAATCAAGTATATCTTTGAGAAGCCTGCCTTGTCCGGAAGAATAGCAAGATGGCAGATGATCTTAACCGAGTATGACATCCAATACACAACCCAAAAAGCCATCAAGGGGAGCGTATTGGCGGATCATTTGGCGCATCAGGCCGTGGATGACTACCAATCCATGAATTTCTAGTTCCCGGATGAGAACATTCTGTTGGTGACCGACTGTGAGAAACCTGGACCGGATGAAGGACCTGAGGAAGGATCCCGATGGTCTATGTATTTTGATGGAGCATCAAACGCATTGGGTAATGGCATTCAGCTGTAATTATATCTCCTGAGGGCTGTCATACTCCGTTCACCGCCCGATTATGTTTTAACTGCACCAACAACATGGCAGAGTATGAAGTGTGCATCCCGGGTCTTCGAGCTGCTATTGATCTGAGGATTAAGTTCTTGAGTGTATTCGGAGATTCCGCTTTATTGATCAGCCAGATCAAAGGCGAGTGGGATACGAAGCACCCAAATCTTATTCCTTACAAAGAGTATGTACTGACATTGCTCCCACATTTTGAGGAGATAACCTTTGAACACTTCCCGAGAGAGGAGAATCAGTTAGCGGACGCGCTAGCTACCATGTCTTCTATGTTCAAAGTCAGGTGGGACAATGAAGCTCCCCAAATCACCATCGAAAGATTGGACGAGCCAGCACATTGCTGCAATATTGAGACTGAAGAGATGGCAAATAAACCATGGTTTCACGAGGTAAAAAGGTATCTTGAGACTCAAGAGTACCCCGGGGGTGCATCTGTTAATGATAAGAGGTTTCTGAGAAGGTTTGCCGCAAAGTTCATCAGCAATGGGGTTCTCTATAAGCGTAACCATGATTCAACCTTACTGCGATGTGTGGACAAAAGCGAGGTAGAAAGGATCATGGCAGAGTTACATGAAGGTACCTTTGGCACTCATTCCAATGGACATACCATGGCAAAGAAAATCTTACGAGTAGGATATTATTGGTCCACTATGGGAGCCGATTGTTATCAGCACTCTCGGACCTGTCATAAGTGCCTAGTTTATGCTGATAAGGTGCATTTACCTATAGTTCCTCTAAATGTTTTAACAGCTCCTTGGCCTTTTGCAATGTGGGGCATTGACATGATTGGAGAGATCAGACCTACTGCGTCCAACGAGCATCGCTTCATTCTGGTAGCAATTGATTACTTTACAAAGTGGGTTAAGGAAGCTTCCTTTTCTACAGTAACCAAGAACGTCATGGAACGATTTATCCGACACAATCTAATCTGTCGATACGGTGTACCGATGAGGATCATTACAGACAATAGTACAAATGTCAACAATACGATGATCACCAAGCTCTTAAATAGTTCAAGATATAGAATTACAACTCTTCTCACTACCGGTCGAAGATGAACGGGGCTGTTGAAGCGACTAACAAGAACATCAAGAAGATTGTGCAGAAGATGACAGTAACCTACAAAGACTGGCATGAGATGTTACCATTCGCTCTGCATGAGTATCGCACCTCAGCACGGATGTCGACAGGGGCAACACCCTATTCTCTAGTGTATGGCATGGAAGAAGTCCTACCCATCAAAGTCTAGATACCCTCTCTCCGGATTATGAAGGATGCAGGTTTGAGCGAAGATGATTGGATCTAAACCCGACTTGATCAGCTGAATCTAATTGATGAAAAGAGGCTTATTGCTATTTGTCATGGTCAGACGTATCAAAAGCAAATGATCAAGGCTTTTAGCAAGAAAGTCAGATGCCAAGAATATAAAGTCGGGGATCTGGTGATCAAACGCATCATACTGCCGCAAGGTGATCCCAGGGGGAAATGGACCCCCACGTATGAAGGGCCATTTGTGGTTAAGAACATTTTCTCAGGAGGAGCCATGATTTTAACCACCATGGATGGTGATGACCTTCCTCACCCCGTCAATGCAGACATAGTGAAAAGATACTACGCATAATCAAAGACCCGCTAATTTGACCGGCCTATGCAAAAATAAGGGCTTCCCGGCGAACCAAAAGGGTTCGGGCAAAAATAAGGGATGAAAATGAAAAAAAACTGTACACCCGGCAAGTCGAAAACCTGAAAAGGAGGGTTGGGCAAAAAAGGGTATCCCGGTGGAATAGAAACCCGAAAGGGCGGTCCAGGAAAAAATTAGGGATTGAAGCGTAACACTATGTCTCATTGGATCATCTTGCGACCAGACTTCAGTATCGACTATCAAGCTCGGACGACGCCAATCAATCTGATCTACCTTCAACTAAGTAGCAAAGTGATGAGATGCTCGAAGATATAAAAGCAATAGCAGAGTTGGAACCCAGTGGGATTGTTCATATAGCTGTTTTTCTTTCTTTTTCATAAAATGTATAATTTCCTTCGGCGATATTCTCTTACTAGGATGTCAGCCTCTTGTACAAAACGCCTATTACAGGATAATTTCCAAAAAATCAATACAATTCATTTTCACAAGAAATTCCAAATTGTTTTTCTTTTTCTGTTTTGTTTTGCAAGAAAGTCCAATGATTCATTTTTGATATATGCATTTGAAAATAATTGTTGCTCATAAATATTTACATAAGAAACAAAAGACAATTACTCGTAATTCCAGGAACAGGGGCAAACAAGAAATGTCCAAACCGTACAGTTGCTCTACCTACCAGGTACAGGGATAGAACCAGCTTGAGAATCTAACTAAAAGTACATACAATCCCCACAGAGTAGGAAGTATCCAAAGACAATGGTGTTAGCTCTCCCCAACCGAGGTTCACAATCGCGAATGAGTCAGAAAAATTCTCCCAAGCAGAATTTATCTATCACCAGCGACAGAAGTTCATCCCCAGCTGAGTTTATTTCTCCAAATTAGCAGATCGTCCAACAGAGTATCTCTCTCTCCCACAGATTCATTCTCCTACAAGTTTATTCTCAAACAGAGTCTCTCCCGGCGATTTGGTCTCAAGCAGGACAGACGAAAGTCTCCAGCTAATCATCTTCTATCACTATCCCCAGCAAGAACGAAGAACTCAATTCCTTACACCCCCCAGCAACAGTCCTAGATTTATTCTCCCCAGCTAGAGAATATCACAAGAGCATTGCATATCCATACATCGTGGCATGCGTATATGCATCATCAGCACAATCTCATTTATTTTGAGAACATCATTACTGAATACATTTCATACATCATGACATTACATATTACTAACTCTTTTCCTTTCAGGGAAAGACGCAATCAAGTTCTCACAAGTTTTCTCTAGTTCAGTCAAATCGATACTAAGATTTCTATTCCAGTTCAAGCTATGAAGCCCGGAAATCGACCGGATAATATCTTGATCTCTCCAAAATACTACGAAGCCTGGAATCGACCAGATAGTGGTATATCTTAAATTCAAGCTATGAAGCCCGGAAATCGACTGAATAATATCTTGATCTCTCTAAAATACTACGAAGCCTAGAATCGACCAGATAGTGGTATATCTTAAATACAAGCTATGAAGCCCAAAAATCGACCGGAAAACAGCTTAACCTTCAGCAAGTTTTTGTGAAGCCTAGAAATCAACTAGATAGCAATACAAGATGCCATAAAGCCTGGAATCGACCAAATAATGGTATAAGACACAGTGAAGCCTGAATCACGACCAAATAGCGGCAAAGGACACCGAAGCCTGGGACACGACCAGATAACAATACAAGATACTGTGAAGCTTGGAATTCGACCAAATAGCAGTTTACTCGGCTAATTACTATGAAGCCCGAAAATTGACCAGATATTAGTATGCCTTAAATTCAAGTTGAAGCCCAGATGCGACCGAATAACCACTTGATTCCTTCTGAAGCTTGGAGCACGGCCAAATAAGAATTGAGAAATTGAAAAGTCTGGAAGACGACCAGATAGCAAGCCTAATCTCATCTCCCCGGTAAGTCACTGTGAAACCTGGAGCACAACCAGATAGCAGTCGGTCTTATTTTCCTCAGCAAATCACTGTGAAGCCAGGAGCACGACCAGATATCAGTTCATTTTCACCTCCTCGACTAAGATATGATTCCCCAGTAGAATAACGGACAACTGAAGCTCCTAAAATTCTATTTCTCTCAAGACAGAGACCAACATTCCCCAGTGAAATCCTCCTCAACAACAGGTATACGGGTTCTCACAAAGGAATCTCTTATGCAACAGACACTTCTTCTGATGGCATCTTTAAGCCCATCTTCCGTCATTAACTTCCAAATGGAATCTATAAGCCCATTCCCGATATCGCAAGACCAATACCACTTCATGCGAGTGCAAATTTCTAGGCACTCTAGTGTTCAATCATCTTCCACCTTCAGATTACGAAAGGCAAACAACCAATCTACATCCTCAGGTTTAAGAAGATTGAACAGGGGCAGCTGTTGTACCCCAAATTTTTCCCTCTCATATTTCTCAATACATTTCAAGTGAGGTCTTCAATTTGCTCAAGGAAGTCCAAGAGTTGACCAGACAAGCTCTCTCCTAAGGCAGTCTACCTCAAATTAGGGTTTCATTTGGCATCAAGATGTTTGAGTCCAAAGGATCCCAAATTCTAACCATTGTACTAATATGTTCTCAAGATCATCCATGCCAAGTTTCAAGCCTTGCAGAGGAAATTTGCTCAGTAAATTGCTCAAAGGCCTGAAAATCGACTATGCTAGGGCAAAAGTTAACTGTGGCCCACATACAGTCAAACTTCATGATTTTTGGTCAACATTCTCATTTTGAAGTATTATTCATAATTTGATCAAGGGTTGATCATGATTCCTCAAGGATTTCTCATAATCCATCAAAACCCAGTTGGATAAAATAAAAGTCGGTGGCAACTCTTGCTTACCGCGACATTTTGCGAATAAAAACGCAAAACGCAAACCAACATTTCCAAAACAGTCGATCTGCCACCGTATCACCAAAAGGCATTAAAGTCGACCCTGCAAAGGTTAAATCTATATAAGAAAGGCCAAATCCTCGCACTAAGAAGGAAGTTATAGGATTCTTGGGACGTCTGAACTACATTGCCAGATTCATTTCACATCTGACCACTACTTGTGAGCCAATCTTCAAATTACTGAAGAAAGATCAAGCAGTGAAGTGGAATGACAATTTCCAGAACGCCTTTGACAAAATCAAAGAATATCTCCAAGAGCCTCCAATTTTGATGCCGCCAGTTGAAGGAAGAACTCTGATCATGTGCTTAACAGTATTAGAGAACTCAATGGGGATGTGTGCTGGGGCAGCATGGCGAGTCTGGTCTAAAAGAGCATGCAATATACTACCTTAGAAAAAAGTTTACCGACTGTGAAACAAGATACTCACTGCTCGAGAAAACTTGATGAGCTTTGGCATGGTCTGCTCGCCGACTAAGACAGTATATGTTGAATCACACTACCTTGTTGATATCTAAAATGGATCCTATCATGTACATCTTTGAGAATCCCGCCCTCTCTGAAAGAATAGCAAAATGGAAGATGATCCTGACCGAATACGAAATTCAGTATAAAACCCAGAAAGCAATTAAGGGAAGTGCACTAGCTGATCATTTGGCTCATCAGTCTATGGACGACTACCAATCCATGAATTATGAGTTCCTGGACGAGAACATCATGTTAGTAACTGATTGTGAAGAACCTGAACCAGATGAAGGACCTGAAAAAGGATCCTGATGGACTATGGTTTTTGATAGAGCTTCCAACTCTCTTGGCAATGGCACCGGTGCTGTGATCATATCTCCTGAAGGCTGTCATACTCCTTTCACTTCCAGGTTATGTTTCAATTGTACCAACAATATGGCTGAGTATGAAGCATGTATCATGGGTCTCAAAGCTGTTATCGACTTGAGGATTAAATTCTTGAGTGTATTTGGAGACTCGCCCTTGGTAGTCAGTCAAATCAAAGGAGAATGGGACATGAAGCATCCTAATCTCATCCCGTACAAAGAACATGTGTTGACATTGATTCCGTATTTTGAAGAAATTACATTTGAGCATTTTCCACGAGAAGAAAATCAACTAGCAGACGTGCTAGCTACCATGTCGTCCATGTTCAAGGTTAGGTGGGACAATGAAGCTCCTCAGATCACTATAGAAAGGATGGGTGAACCAGCATATTGTCACGAGATTGGTACTGAAGAAGTAGTGGACAAGCCTTGGTTCCATGAAGTCAAAAGGCATCTCGAAGCCCAAGAGTATCCCGAGGGAGCTTCAGTCAATGATAAAAAGTTCCTAAGAAGGTTCTCTGCCAGGTTCTTCCTTAGTAACAAGATCCTCTACAAGCGCAACCACGACTCTACCTTTCTTCAATGTGTAGACAAGGGTGAGGCT
Source organism: Vicia faba (assembly GCA_948472305.1). Lineage (NCBI taxonomy): Eukaryota > Viridiplantae > Streptophyta > Magnoliopsida > Fabales > Fabaceae > Vicia > Vicia faba. The sequence continues at coordinate 1,083,803,905 of OX451738.1, read as the reverse complement.
AAAAGGATTATGGATGATTTACATGAAGGTACCTTTGAAACTCATTCTAGTGAGCACTCGATGGCTAAAAATATCCTACGGGTAGGATACTACTGGTCCACTATGGAAGCAGACTGTTATCAGCATTCACGAACTTGCCATAAGTTCCATATCTATGCCGATAAAGTACATGTTCCTCCAGTTCCTCTAAACGTCTTGACTGCTCCTTGGCCATTCGCAATGTGGGGAATCGACATGATTGGAGAGATTAGACCGACGACTTATAATAGGAACCACTTCATCCTGGTTGCCATTGATTACTTCACAAAGTGGGCCGAGGCAGCTTTATTTGCTTCTGTTACCAAGAACATTGTGTCTCGATTCATCAGACATAACCTTATCTGTCGGTACGGTATTCCAGAAAGAATCATTACGGATAATGGTATCAATCTCAATAATACAATTATCACCCAACTCTACATGCAATTCAAGATTCAGCATCATAACTCTTCTGCTTACCGACCGAAGATGAATGGCGTTGTAGAAGCTGCTAACAAAAATATCAAGAAAATTATACAGAAGATTACGGTGATATACAAATACTGGCATGAGATGTTACCATTTTATCTCCATGGTTACGGTACCATAATGCGTACATCAACAAGGGTAACTCCTTTCTCTCTAGTGTAAGGGATGAAGGCTGTCTTACCCATAGAAGTCCAGATCCATTCCTCGAGAATCATAAAGGATGCAGGGCTGAGTGAAGACAAATGGGTCTAGACTCGACTTGATCAATTAAACTTGATTGATGAGAAGATGCTCACGACTGTCTTCAATGGTCATATGTACCAAAAACGTATGATCAATGCTTTTAACAAGAAGGTCAGACGTCAGGTATATCAGGCTGGTGACCTGGTAATCAAGCGCATTATCCCGCCAAAAGGTGATCCCAGGGGAAATGGACTCCCACCTACGAAGGGCCATTTGTGATCAAGAACATATTTTTTGGTGGAGCCATGATCTTAAGTGTTGTACCCCAAAATTTGCCCTCCCATATTCTTCAAAGTTTTGACAAGCATCATCTCAATTTGCTCAAGTCTACTCAAGGGTTGCACAGTCAAACCATCCTCCTAAGCCAGTCAAAATTAGGGTTTTGGTTCTTGCAAGGAAGTTGAGGTTTTCAAGGGCTCAATCAAGTCACATGTGCCCATATACATTGTCAAGCACCTACATGTCAAGTTTCAAGGCTCACAAGGTCAAGTTGCACAGTCAAAAACCCTAATTGCTTCACAATCAACTGTAGGGGCAAAATGGTCATTTGGCAGTCAAAAGTCAAAATTTTTGGTCAACATCTTATTTTGAGGTCACAATCATCATTTGATCAAGTATTGATCATGATTCCTCAAGCATGGCTCAAAAATCATCAAGGTGTCAAAAGTTTCTATTTTTGGACAGCTGAAAAGTCAACTGTACCTTGACCAAGGTATAACTTTTTCATGGTTCATCAGAAAAATCCCATCCAATGCTCATTTTGAAGGGGATGACATTTCCTATAACTCATTCACATTCCAAGTCCAAGAAATGCTCTCACAAAAAGTTATCAATTTCAACATTATAGGATATTTTCAAAAGTCAACAAAAGGGCACTTTAAGTCAAAGACCATAACTTGAGATTGGTAAATCAAAATGACATGGGACCAAAGGCATTGGTTAGAGGACTTCAAGAACTTTCCAAAATGTCCAAGAACATGTTCATATGATCAAAATTGAGCAAGATATGCCTTGGAGAAGTTGAGAAATTTTTGTGAAATGGCCAAAGTCAACTATCCTTTAAACTTCAATTTTTGACAAAAGGGCCCACTTTTTTCCACTTGGTTCAGCCTTGTCATGCCACCCACGTGTCCCATGATTAATTTCAAGATTAAACATTAATTTTTCTATTTTTTATTTAATTTTATTGATTTAATTCATTTTAAATCCATAAAATTCAAATAAAAATCAAAAAACTTAATTCAATGATATCTTGTGGTTTGAATGACCTTGATGAAGCATAATGCACCTACCAAATTCGTGTAAGGTCCATTTTAAGCATAAAATTCAAATTTGAACAAAATTGGCAAATTGCTTTAATGGTGGTTATGGAGAAATCCAAAGTTTAATTGCAATGGTTAAGAGCTCATAATAGTGACTGATTCTCACTCATTACTATATATACAAGCCTTGCAAGCCTCATTCAAAAAAAAAGTGCACAAACGGCCAGAGCAAAGTTCAAAATTTGTCAAAAAAAAGTGTGAGATCAAAAGGAGTTTTGCAAGCATTTTCAGGCCAAAAGGAGAACGTGACTCTCTTCTTTGCCATACCCTGAAGCTAAAGCAACCCTTGCCACATCCTAAGGTCCATTATCAAGCACTGTAAGTATTCCCAGGTCCCCTCAAAATCCCATAATATTTTTTCTTACATACTTGTGTGCAGGCTTCAAAGAAGGCTTATCATGCGCCTCACAAATCCAAAGCGCCAAGTGTCTCCAAGTGCAAATCCAATGGCCACAAGGGAAGGAGCATCATGTTCCCAGGTCAACACAGGCGCAGGCAATCTCCAAAACCCCCCTTGGGTTTGCAATTTTTATTTTTTTTTGTCATTTTTATATTTTGTTTGTCTTATTTTATTTTTTCCCTTTTATTAACTATTAACATAATTAATTTATTTTCTATAAAAAAAATCAAAAAAAGAACTAATATTATTATTATTATTATTATTATTATTATTAATTTCATTTTATTTTTGTAAATAAATACTAATAAATTGAATTAATTTTAATTAGGCAACTTTAACTTTTTTTTCTTAATAACTAAAATAAATTTAGAATTAGGTTTTATTAACTTTTAATTTTATTTCCTTTTATTTTATTTCATCAAAAACATAAAAATACAAAAAAAACTTTTATTTTTTTTAATTAATTAATTAATTAGATTAGTTATTAATTTTAATTTCATTTAATCACAAAAAAGGACAAAAAAATTCATTTCTTTTCTTAAAAGGGTCAACACCCTAAAGACTTCCCGATTTAATTCTTTCGCGCACATTTATTTTTATTTTTATTATTTATGTAACTGTCTCCAGATATGTAATAGTTAAATAGGTTTTTACCGCTTTATTTAATTTCTCGTACTTATTTACCAAAACGGGTTTTTGTCTTTGGCGATGTATGGACCCGCGCCTTGTAATAGTTAGAATTTACATTTCTGCAATTTACTTTCCGCACCCCTAACTACTAATATGCCTGCAAGAATGTATGTAAATAAAAACCAATCCGTAGCTCACAAATAACATGTACAAAATAACCTTAGCTGAAAAACAACACACCATGCACATGCCACTCTTAGGGTACGCCTCACTGGTTGCCTCGACGTGGTCATCAAGTATAGGGTGTCTTAGAGGTCGCCCTTCTGTCCAAAAGATCCAGTTGCCTCGAAACGGTTGCCTCGGATACAAAGGATCTAGGACATTAGGGTTACTTCTAAGGTGTCCTACCATTGCTTTGGTGACCACACATGTCCCTATAATCGAATTGACCCGAACACCTCCAACGATGGTGCTACCTACCTCTCAATGGTAGGATGACACTATCTAAAGGACTCTTACACAACCTAATTCCTTAGAGTAGGTAGATTTCTCTTAAATACTTGCTCTTTTCAAAACAAAACAACTTTTCACACCTCACACTTTCTAAAAGATTTCAAACAAAATTTTCACACACTCTTGAGGACTGATACAAGAGTTACTTAGAAATTTTTCAAACGAAACTTTTTCAAACCCACACACACTTGAAAAGAAAACAAAATTTGATAACATAAGAGCAAGTACCTAAGAGCCCATGGATAACCATGGATAGAAAGGGTGCTAACACCTTCCCTTTCTATAAATCTACCTCCCGAACCGAGAAACATTCTCGAATAAGGAATTTTGTTGTGCTTTTGTCCTTTCCATGTTGGAGAACATAAAAGACTGTGGTGACTCTTGCTTACCGCGATATTTCGTGAAACCAGCTTTAAACAGTCAGTTCTATTTCCACCGATCACAGAACTGGCGACTCTGCTGGGGATATTAAAAGTGAGGTGTACCTTAGGAATAGTTCATCATCATGTTTTCAATTGCTTGATCTGCTTGCTTTAATATTATGGGCCTGTTTTGGGAGTTTCATAGATCCTAACCCGGATCTGGGGAATACCTTGTAGAAAGTAGCAACAAACTGTGAGGGAACTGTGCGGGGTATACCGACACGGTTGAAGCAGTTTGCTATGTTGATGTGGCACTTTGGTGAGTACCGGTAACCCATGAGTCAAGTCAAGGAGAGTACGAGGCCGCCGCGTGGTGTCGTGAAGCATCAACTGACCTTAGGAACCTTAATTGAACCATCCTGGCCTCTTTAGGGGTAGTGAGATGACTGATTTTGGTGCAGTCCGAAGTTGGTTGATACTCGATACTACACTCATTGAGGGTTGTTTTCTTGGAATATTTTGATCGCCAGTTCAGTGGCTAAATCAAAACAATGAACATAGAAAACAACCCTATGATATTGAGCTCCTTAGAACCCAGTTACTTTTGATAGGACAGGTTTTGAGCCCACCAACTTCAAGAGGGTAGTATCCCAAACTTCATGCTGGCCTAAACTCTAAGGGCTCTTTGTGTGACTTGTGTTCCTTCAAACTTGACTACTTGCATGCTTGTTATCTGACACGTGGGTTTCTTGCAGGGTTTGTTTACAGTCCTTAATCTGGACTCATAACAGGGTTTACCTACATTACTCCATGCATAGCATAACATCATACCATCGCATACATCCTACATAAGGACTAATCCATTTCAAGGATCTCAAGGGCTTGTGATGCAGGTCATGATGAATCAAAGTGTCTAGCAAAGGGCAAAAGGGATTTATTTTCCTCTAGCCGAGGTTGTCAGGGGCTATGACCCACTCGATATGGTGAGCCTTGACTCTTGAAGAAGGACTCTCAGCAACATGAAGTTCCTTCAATCAAGCCACCCAACTTCAAATTCTAACAAGTTTCTCTGTTGACCCCGCGAGATCCTTGAAAACATCGCATGCATACATACATCTCATTGCATTACAGGTACTCTGTTCTACAGGTTGCTTAATCTTCTTCGTTGTTTATTTTAGCCATCATCATGAATCCTGAATCATCCAATGAACAAGCTATCAAGGCCCTCCAGGCCCAGAACGCCCAGTTCCAGGAGCTGGTCATGAGCTTAGCCCAAGGACAACAGGAATTAAAGACTCTGCTTTTGAAGAAAAAGAAGAAGAGGTCTGTTTTGTTCAACCCTAGACGCAGATCTGAGAATACACTGCAAAATGAAGCTGAGCGGACTACTCCATCTGTTGGGGAAGGCAGTCACCAAGAGGGAAAGGTTCCTAGTCCCGTAGTCTCTGACACCGAGACAGATTTCAATGATGAACAGTACGCTCCTGCTGAGGACAAGTACAAGCAACTAGAGGACCGTCTAAATGCCATGGAGATTCAACAGGTGCCCGAGTTGGACTTTGGAGACCTAGGCTTATCTTCTGGGGTGGTGATCCCTCACAAGTTCAAAGCACCTGCCTTTGCAAAATACGACGGGGATTCCTGTCCTAAGTTGCACCTCCGTTCATACGCAAGGAAGATCCAGCCTTACACGGCAGACAAGAACCTATGGATCCATTTCTTCCAGGAAAGTCTTTCAGGGACTCAACTCGAATGGTTCTATCAGCTGGATGGAACCAGTATTCGTAACTGGGAGGACTTGGCAACTGCTTTTTATAAGCAGTATCAATATAATGCCGACCTCGCTCCTACGCGTACCCAACTCCAGGGTATGTCACAGGGGACGGGTGAAGGTTTTAAGGAGTACGCGCAAAAGTGGAGAGACCTGGCGGGCAGGGTGCAACCACCGTTGACTGACCGTGAGCTTGTGGATATGTTCCTGGGGACCCTATCTGGTCCATTCTTCAACCATCTGATTGGAAATTCTTCTGCTGGGTTTACAGACCTAATCTTGACTGGGGAAAGAATTGAATCCGGTATCAAGTCGGGGAAGATACAAAATAGTGATTCCTTGAACACTGAGAAGAAACCGTCCAAGAAAGAATCTAGTGCTGTCAATGCAGTAGCTATCTCAAAACTGGCCGGTGCTCCTCAACATCGCAACCAACAAAGGGAAGAGAGACCTAAAAGGCAATTCACTCCCCTCGGCATGACCTTGTCCCAGATATTGCCACAGCTGCTGGAGACCAAGTTGGTAACTCTAAGGGACCCTCCTAAGAATCCCAACAGGACACCTTCAAGGTATAACCCCAACGTTCGCTGCGCTTATCATTCTGACAGCCCGGGGTATGCTACAGATGATTGTTGGACTTTGAGAAACAAGGTTCAGGATCTGATCGATGCAAAGGAAGTCCAGTTCGACTCTCCAGAGACTCCCAATGTGATCACTGCTCCCTTGCCAAAACGTGGCTAGGATTAGAAATTTTTTGTTCATTCAAATGTTCAAGTTGTATTTTTTCTTTGATTGTTCAAACATTGTATTCATGTCAAACGTTGTTATTTCATTAATGCATTACACATGTCTGTTTTGAAGTAATTATTTCGTATTCACTATACGCAAACTATTTTCATATTTTTATGATGATCAACTCTTGATCGAAAAATTCTAAGCCTCTTAAGGGAGGATGACGAAAACGATACCACAATTTACCGTATGCTTTTGAACAAACCCCACTGATGAGGTACAGGTATTGTTTCAAATCCTAAACACTGGAGTTATAAGGAAGATAATCCCTCGTTACCCCCTTTGTTGAGCCAAAGAAGTAGGAGTTTTCTTTTCACAAAAAAATTAAACCCTTAATCATAACCTGGGGCAGGGTAGTTCTCTCAGTTGATCCAAGTGCCTAACGAATGGCACCAAAAAAGTCCTTACAGAACAAAAGACAGTGATGGTTCCAATAATCATAAGGACGGGAAGTCATTATCTCCCAAAAATAAAAGCCCGTTAAGTCAAAACCTATGAAGAAGACTTACAAAACTGGGGCATCCCGCTGACTGTGATCATGAAAGAAACAGTTCAGGCAAAAAACAGGGATAACGAAATCAAAAAAGAAAGAGGTCCTACAAACCCTCAACCAAAAAAGGAATGACTTCCTATTCCCAATAAACTGTCAATATCCGAACCATCACTGGAATATCCGAGCAAAGACTCAAACAAGGTCTAACGCACGATCAACTGAGTTTAGGTTTGAAGGACATCACGAAGAGCGGGTGGGTACAAATATAATTTGAGCCTTTATCCTTTGTTTCTTAAACCGTGAACCAGGCCACGTTATAACCCTTAAAAGTCCTAGCTGAAGCATGGGTTAGTTCGAAGGCATACTGTTACGAAAGGTATCCTGACTCCTTAAGGCTTGCTGTAAAATACTGATTTGACATCACATTTTACAAAATTTGCTTGTTTTACTGAAAATGCATTTTCAAAAATTTCAAGACAGGCATAAGCTTTGCATTTTTAATATAACATTGCTTGCATGTGACTATTTGTTTGAACAACATAGAAGTACGCACGACGAATGTCTAATGAACAAAAGCACCTCCAATCAAGGGGCAGGGCATGATCATTGTCCATCATCTGGGGTAGTTAAGTCAAGATTCGAAGAATCTCTCAAAAGGCCAACCAACTTGGGGCAAATCTCCATCTGGATCACTTGGGGCTATGGACGATCAAACGAAGATCTTCTGGTAGTAGGATAATGCAACACTACTGACAGGGGCACCTCCCTACATCCTGAGAGCACGGATATAGTCGAAGAAATACTACGCATAATCAAAGACCCGCTAGGTTGACACACCTAGGCAAAAATAAGGGCTTCCCGGCGAACCAAAAGGGTTCGGGCAAAAATAAGGGATGAAATGAAAAAATCTGTACACCCAGCAAGTCGAAAACCTGAAAAGGCGGCTTGGGCAAAAATGGGTATCCTGGTGGACTGAAAACCCGAAAGGGCGGTCCAGGCAAAAGTTAGGGATCAAAAGCGTACGACTATGTTCCGTCATCTCGTCACTTGCCTACCAGAGGAAGATTTGTCGGTCGGCAGTTATCAAGAACCTCCACAAGGTATCTTCTTCTCCCACATCAGAAACAGGGGCAATAATGAGTTGTCCAAGCGGTCTAGTTGCTTTGTCAACCAAGGTACCAAGGTAGGTTCAACTGAAGAATAAAACCAAGATATCTTTGCTCCCCGAGAGTAAGACAGGATTCAACAATACTCTCCCCCGAGCAGAATTGGCCCCCCGTAAGCCCTGGAAAGGCACAATATCTCTAGCAAGTCAGTCAACGCTCTCCCCAAGCAGAGTTAGCCTACTGTCAGCCTTAAGGAAGATGGGTATCCCCAGAACATCTCAATATTCCCCAGCGGAGTATACATATGTTCCTAAGCAAGCATCCCCGGCAGTCTTAATCTAAGATTGTTCTCCAAATGGCATATGTAAGCCCATCCTCCTGTCCATCATCTCTCCAATGGCATCTGTAAACCCATTCCCGCCATCACACTGCTGATACTCTACTATGTGAGTGCAAATTTCTGGGCACTTTAGTGTTCAATCATCTTCCACCTTCGGATCACGAAAGGCGCACAAGCCAATCTACATCCTCAGGTCTAAGAAGATTGAACAGGGGCAACTGTTGTACCCCAAAATTTTCCCTCCCATATTCTTCAAAGTTTTGACAAGCATCATCTCAATTTGCTCAAGTCTACTCAAGGGTTGCACAGTCAAACCATCCTCCTAAGCCAGTCAAAATTAGGGTTTTGGTTCTTGCAAGGAAGTTGAGGTTTTCAAGGGCTCAATCAAGTCACATATGCCCATATACATTGTCAAGCACCTACATGTCAAGTTTCAAGGCTCACAAGGTCAAGTTGCACAGTCAAAAACCCTAATTGCTTCACAATCAACTATAGGGGCAAAATGGTCATTTGGCAGTCAAAAGTCAAAATTTTTGGTCACCATATTATTTTTAGGCCACAGTCATCATTTGATCAAGTCTTGATCATGATTCCTCAAGCATGGCTCAAAAATCATCAAGGTGTCAAAAGTTTCTATTTTTGGATAGCTGAAAAGTCAACTGTACCTTGACCAAGGCATAACTTTTTCATGGTTCATCAGAAAAATCCCATCCAATGCTCATTTTGAAGGGGATGACATTTCCTACAACTCATCTTCACATTCCAAGTCCAAGAAATGCTCTCACAAAAAGTTATTAATTTCAACATTATAGGTCATTTTCAAAAGTCAACAAAAGGGCACTTTAAGTCAAAGACCATAACTTGATATTGGTTAATCAAAATGACATGGGACCAAAGGCATTGGTTAGAGGACTTCAAAACCTTTCCAAAATGTCCAAGAACATGTTCATATGATCAAAATTGAGCAAGATATGCATTGGAGAAGTTGGGAAATTTTTGTGAAATGGCCAAAGTCAACTATCCTTGAAACTTCAATTTTTGACAAAAGGGCCCACTTTTTTCCACTTGGTTCAGCCTTGTCATGCCACCCACGTGTCCCATGATTAATTTCAAGATTAAACATTAATTTTTCTATTTTTTATTTAATTTTATTGATTTAATTCATTTTAAATCCATAAAATTCAAATAAAAATCAAAAAAATTAATTCAATGATATCTTGTGGTTTGAATGACCTTGATGAAGCATAATGCACCTACCAAATTCGTGTAAGGTCCATTTTAAGCATAAAATTCAAATTTGAACAAAATTGGCAAATTGCTTTAATGGTGGTTATGGAGAAATCCAAAGTTTAATTGCAATGGTTAAGAGCTCATAATAGTGACTGATTCTCACTCATTACTATATATACAAGCCTTGCAAGCCTCATTCAAAAAAAAAGTGCACAAACGGCCAGAGCAAAGTTCAAAATTTGTCAAAAAAAGTGTGAGATCAAAAGGAGTTTTGCAAGCATTTTCAGGCCAAAAGGAGAACGTGACTCTCTTCTTTGCCATACCCTGAAGCTAAAGCAACCCTTGCCACGTCCTAAGGTCCATTATCAAGAACTGTAAGTATTCCCAAGTCCCCTCAAAATCCCATATTATTTTTTCTTACATACTTGTGTGCAGGCTTCAAAGAAGGCTTATCATGCGCCTCACAAATCCAAAGCGCCAAGTGTCTCCAAGTGCAAATCCAATGGCCACAAGGGAAGGAGCATCATGTTCTCAGGTCAACACAGGCGCATGCAATCTCCAAAGTCAAACCAAGCTGGCTTCCGAACGGGCCTCACAATTCCATTAACACCTCCAATCTGGCCTAAAACCCCCCTTGGGTTTGCAATTTTTATTTTTTTTTGTCATTTTTATATTTTGTTTGTCTTATTTTATTTTTTCCCTTTTATTAACTATTAACATAATTAATTTATTTTCTATAAAAAAAAATCAAAAAAAGAACTAATATTATTATTATTATTAATTTCATTTTATTTTTGTAAATAAATACTAATAAATTGAATTAATTTTAATTAGGCAACTTTAACTTTTTTTTCTTAATAACTAAAATAAATTTAGAATTAGGTTTTATTAACTTTTAATTTTATTTCCTTTTATTTTATTTCATCAAAAACATAAAAATACAAAAAAAAACTTTTATTTTAATTAATTAATTAATTAATTAGATTAGTTATTAATTTTAATTTCATTTAATCACAAAAAAGGACAAAAAAATTCATTTCTTTTCTTAAAAGGGTCAACACCCTAAAGACTTCCCGATTTAATTCTTTCGCGCACATTTATTTTTATTTTTATTATTTATGTAACTGTCTCCAGATATGTAATAGTTAAATAGGTTTTTACCGCTTTATTTAATTTCTCGTACTTATTTACCAAAACGGGTTTTTGTCTTTGGCGATGTATGGACCCGCGCCTTGTAATAGTTAGAATTTACATTTCTGCAATTTACTTTCCGCACCCCTAACTACTAATATGCCTGCAAGAATGTATGTAAATAAAAACCAATCCGTAGCTCACAAATAACATGTACAAAATAACCTTAACTGAAAAACAACACACCATGCACATGCCACTCTTAGGGTACGCCTCACTGGTTGCCTCAACGTGGTCATCAAGTATATGGTGTCTTAGAGGTCTCCCTTCTGTCCAAAAGATCCAGTTGCCTCGAAACGGTTGCCTCGGATACAAAGGATCTAGGACATTAGGGTTACTTCTAAGGTGTCCTACCATTGCTTTGGTGACCACACATGTCCCTATAATCGAATTGACCCGAACACCTCCAACGATGGTGCTACCTACCTCTCAATGGTGGGATGGCACTATCTAAAGGACTCTTACACAGCCTAATTCCTTAGAGTAGGTAGATTTCTCTTAAATACTTGCTCTGTTCAAAACAAAACAAAACAACTTTTCACACCTCACACTTTCTAAAAGATTTCAAACAAATTTTTCACACACTCTTGAGGACTGATACAAGAGTTACTTAGAAATTTTTCAAACGAAACTTTTTCAAACCCACACACACTTGAAAAGCAAACAAATTTTGAAAACATAAGAGCAAGTACCTAAGAGCCCATGGATAACCATGGATAGAAAGGGTTCTAACACCTTCCCTTTCTATAAATCTACCTCCCGAACCGAGAAACATTCTCCAATAAGGAATTTTGCTGTGCTTTTGTCCTTTCCATGTTGGAGAACATAAAAGACGGTGGCGACTCTTGCTTACCGCGACATTTCGCGAAACCAACTTTAAACAGTCAGTTCTATTTCCACCGATCACATTAAGCACTATAAATGGTGACGACCTTCCGCACCCTGTAAACACGGACGTAGTTAAAAGATTTTACACATAAATAAAGCCCCGCTAGGTCGACTGGCCTAGGAAAAAATTAGGGCATCCCGGCGAACCAATAGGGTTTAGGCAAAAATTAGGGATATACATAAAAAAATATGTACACCTGGCAAGTCGAAAACCTGAAAAGGCGGCTTCGGCAAAAAAGGGTATCCTGGTGGACTGAATACCCAAAAGGGCGATCCAGGAAAAAGGTAGGGATTTAAAGCATATAACTATGTCCCGTTGGATCACCTTACAACCAATCTTCAGTATCAACTATCAAGCTCAAGTGATACCAATCAATCCAGTCAGCTTCAGTCAAGCAGCGACAGAGATGAGACGCTCAAAGTCATAAAGACAATAGCAGAATAGGAACCCAATGGGATTATTTCACATAGCTGTTTTTCTTTGTATACTATCTGTGTACAGTTTCTATTCTTACGACAACATTCTCTTACTAGAATGTTTGTCTCCTTGTACAAAAATTCTTATTCAAGTTAATACAAAACTATTCCTTTGAAATTGCAAAACTTCTGTTTTTATTTTTCTGTTTTGTGTGCGAAAACGTCTAGTGATTATTTTTGGACATATGCATTTGAACGTGATTACTGCTTACAAATATACACCTAAAAACAGAATGACTGTTGCTAATGACTTTAAGAAACATGGACAATATCTAAGGGCCATCCATAAAATCCCCGCAGACATTTCCTCCAGCAGATACCTTCTCCAGCAGATACAGTGGCAGAGACATCCCACTACAAGGTCACTGCCATATTCTCAGTATGCAACCTAATGGTGTCAGGTTCTCATATTTCGGGCGGAGCAAGAATCTTCAAATTACTACTTCAACAAAAGATCCCCCAGTGAAGTCGCCAAGCTTCTCAGGATTCCCCAACAGGATTTCAACGAAATCCCCAGGCGGTGCACAAAGTTTTCCTTCCCCAACAGAGTTTATTTCTCTAACAAACAGAAGATCATCTCCCAACATTTCATCTTCAACAAGTATTTGAAGACCTACATTATTCATTCCCTGCAACAATTAGGTATTTATTTTCCTTAGTTCAACAACACTTCAATGGAACAGCTGACACGTTCATACATTGCATTCATACATCATTATACAAACATCATAGCATATGCAACACAAATGCTTATATCATAAATCTCATTTATTTTAAGTGCATCATGCAATTCATACATCATGACATCACATGAAACTGACTTTACCTTTCAAGGTTGAGTTTGCAGAAAGACAAACTCTGTCAACCTATACTGCATGTCAAAGATTAATGCCCAAAACCAGACGGGGAATCTATCTATGTGACCATCATTGACGAGTTCCAGATTAATACCTGTAGCAAGCCAAGAGAACTATCTGTAGACGATCGACTGTAGATTAATACCTGTAACAAGCTAGGAAAACTATCTACATGAGGAGATTGAAGATTAATACCTATAACAAGCCAGGAAAAATATCTTTCTTTCTTAGGTCAGAGATTAATACCTGAAACAAGCCAGGACAACTATCTCTACGACCAACAAAAACAAGTCCCAGATTAATACCAGTAACAAGTCAGAAGAACTATCTGAGGACGACCGGTTATAGGTTAATACCTGTAACAAGCCAGGAAAACTATCTACATGAGGAGATTCAAGACTAATGCCTATAACAAGCAAGGAAAGCTATCTGTGGATGATCGACTGTAGATTAATACCTGTAACAAGCTAGGAAAACTATCTACATGAGGAGATTGAAGATTAATACCTGTAACAATCCAGGAAAAATATCTTTCTTTCTCAGGTCAGAGATTAATACTTGAAACAAGCTAGGACAACTATCTCTACGACCAACAAAAACAAGTCCCAGATTAATACCTGTAACAAGCCAGGAGAACTATCTGAGGACGACCGATTGTAGGTTAATACCTGTAACAAGCCAGGAAAACTATCTACATGAGGAGATTCAAGACTAATGCCTATAACAAGCCAGGAAAACTATATTTCTTTCTCAAGTCAGAGATTAATACCTATAACCACCCAGGACAACTATCTCAACGGCTGACAAAAACAAGTTCCAAATTAATACCTGTAACAAGTCAGGAAAACTATTTATGGACGACCGACTATGGATTAATACCTGTAACAAGCCAGGAAAACTATCTACATAAGGAGATTGAAGATTAATACTTGTAACAAGCCAGGAAAACTATCTTTCTTTCTCAAGTCAGAGATTAATTCTTGTAACAAGCCAGGACAACTATCTCAGTGACCAACAATTTTCAAGTTCCAGATTAATACCTGTAACAAGCCAGGAAAACTATCTGTCGATGAACGATTGTGGATTAATACCTATAACAAGCCAGGAAAGCTATCTACATGAAGCGATTGAAGATTAATACCTGTAACAAGCCAGGAAAACTATCTTTCTTTCTCAGGTCAGAGATTAATACCTATAACAAGCCAGGACAATTATCTCAACGACTAATAAAAACAAGTTCCAGATTAATCCCTATAACAAGCCAGGAAAATTATCTGTGGACGACCGACTGTAGATTAACACCTGAAACCAGACAGGAAAACTATCTACGTGACTAGATGAAGCAATCTTACACAGGTTCCTTCTCATCATCCAGATGCAGTCAAACACGGACTCATCCTGAAATAGCCCCACACAAGCTTCTTCTCATATATCTATGGATGTAGACTAACACAGACTCATCCTGAAACAGCCCTACACAGGTTATTTCTAATAAATTTTAAGGTAACAGTTAATTCCATTATCCCTAGAAAGTTACCGTGAAACATGGACTTCAACCAGAAAATGGAAAACTCTCATCTCTCCAGTACAGATATAACTCCTCAGTAGAGCCTTGGACAACTGAAGTTCCTAGACTCTATTCCCCACAGAGTTTCCTCAAGCATGAGAACAACAGAAAACCATATTCCCCAGCGAACTCCTCCTCAGACAGCACGAACAGGAACCCCCAAAGGGACTATTAATGAAGTCAATATCTACTTTGGATGGAATCTTTAAGCCCATCTCCAACGACTCTCTGTCATCTTCTCTGAATGGAATATGTAAGCCCATTCCCGACATCATCAACCAACAATGTCACTTCATGCGAGTGCGGATTTCTGGGTATTCTAGTGTTCAATAATCCTCCACCTCTAGATCATGAAAGGCAGACAAGCCAATCTAAATCCTCAGGTTTAAGAAGATTGAACAGGGGTAGCTGTTGTACCCAAAAATTTCCCTCCCATTTTTTCTCTAGACAAGCTCATTGAGGTTCTCAGTTGCTCAAGGATGACCAAGAGTTGATCAGACAAACTCTCCTCATAAGCAATGAACCTCTAACTAGGGTTTCACTTTTCATCAAGATGTGTAAGCTCCAAAGGTCTCAAATGTTTTCCATGGTCCTAATATGCCTTCAAGATTGTATATGACAAATTTCATGCTTTTCAATACAAGTTTGCTCAGTCAATTGCTCAAATGCTTGAAAATCAACTTTACTAGGTCAAAAGTCAACTGTGGCCCAAATATTGTCAAACTTCATGACTTTTGGTCAACATCAACATTTTAAAGTGATATCCATCATTTGATCAAGGGTTGATCATGATTCCTCAAAAAATACTCCTAATCTATCAAAAGTCAAGAATTGCTAAATTAGGGTTTCTATAAGAAAAGTCAACTGATCTTTGACCAGGCATAACTTTCACATACTTCATCTATTTTTCCCCAAATAAAGATTATTTTGAAGAATACCTAATTTCCTACAACTTCTCTTTTTTCCTCAAGATCAAGAGATGCACCATTTGAAAGATACAAGCTGATACATTATAGGTCATTTCCAAAAAGTCAACAAAAGACACTTTTTGTCAAGACCATTTACATTAAGATAAATATTCAAATGCAAAATTGACCAAACGAGTGATTGAAGTATACATCTTGGGCTTTCAAAAAAGCCCAAGATCATCATCATGAGATAAAAATTGAGCAAGTTATGGCTTACCCAAGTTGGGTCAATTTTGGAAATTTCAAGAATGATGCATTGAGAAAATTTGAACTTTTGAGGCAATGGTTTAATTTCTTAGACTTCAAACATCTCCCTAAGCTTATAGAGAACCTCTAATTTCACTTTTACCTCCTTTCATTTTTTAGCTATTTTATTCATATTTATTTTTTTTTATTCACATAAATACAAGATAAATCATATAAAATAGTGAATAATGGATCATGACACTTGGAATTTTAGTTTGGATGTATTTTAGGCCAATAATTTCGTACAAGACTGTCCAGGTTCATCCCCCAAGCAAAATGAGCAAGAATAACCATTTTTGGAATTTTTAAAAATTTTGATTTTGGTGTATAAACCATGGTTTATGTCATGATTTCTTTCCTCCTTTTATTGTCCCCTCCATCTCCTCTATATAAGGAACCTCCCTTCAAGCATCATGCACGCATACCATTTCCTAAGGGAGCCACGCAAAATTACAAACAAAAATAGCAAAGTTGTCAAAATCCAAAAACTAATTCCAGTCCATTTCAATCTGATTCAAAGGTTCCATCAACATCCTGAGATTCCCAGGATTCATTCCTAGCCCTTATTCAAGCCATCACACGCCCAGAAGTGCCAAACCGGAACCACCGTTTTTGGTAAAATTTTCAAATTCGTATCTCTAGTTTCATGATATATTAATGCCTTTTGATGTTTGATTCATGCTCAGGATGATTCATTGGACAGGTTTGACGTAAGGCATGTGTGCTTTGAGGCTTAAAAGCCAACTTGCCATTGTTAGGGTCTTGAAGCTGTTAAGCTTCGATCTGGGTGATATAGCTATTTTTAGGCAAATCTAAGGCCAAATTCAGAACCAGAACATGATTTTACATAGGATAGGACCCTTGGTTTTGCTTTAAAGTGTGTTTTTTAGGAAATGAGCTTTGGATTGGACGGAGAAGGTGATCAGAGGTTTGACTCCGGTCACTAACTCCGACAGCTTGGTTGTCGTCCTCTCATTGGCTCAGGGAGGCCAGCGCGCGCATTTTTATTTTTTTAATATATTTGACTTTATTTCAAATATAATGTAATCTTTGGTTATAACACACGAATTGTAAAGCAGCTCAATTGGTAAAGGCTCACATGTGTGAAGGAGAGGGTCTGGGTTCGAATCCCAGGTCCAACATTTTTATCTTTTCTAATGAATTGTGTGCAGATCCAGTGCTCCTCATGGTCTATTGCACATCATGCATCATCATATCCAAATCCTCAGAAGCATTTCTGATTCAAGTCAAAGCATCCAACGCGCAAGCTCATCATGCACCCTCAAGACTGCTCCACACCTGATCCAGCGTAGCCTGGGCTTAATTTCAATTGGGCCTAGCAATTTCAAACAACACCCCCATTTTTCTTTTACCATCCAGGCCCAATTTGTTTTTTTTTTTCTCCTTATTTTTATTTGTTTTATTATTTATTTCTTTAAACCATTTTTCTTAACAAATCAACATAAATAAATAAAAATAAAGAAATAATAGACTTAGGTTTTCTTAATTAATTTTAATTTTGTAAATTAATTAATTTAATTATTTTTACATTACTTTATAATTTAAAAAATCAATTAGATTTAGGTTTTTGTTTTCATCCAAATATTTTCTTAAATAAAAAAGGAAAAAATATTAGAATTAGTTTTAATTTCATTTAGTATTTATTTTCTTAATTAAGTCTAGATTTAGTTTATTTCTTTTCTTAATAAAAAATAAACAAAAACCAAAAAGATTTTTATTTTACTTAGCTAAATTCTTAGGATTTCTTAGACGTTTCTTTACTTTGCGCGCATTATTTTACTTTCGCATTTTTCATAATAATGTATCTTTTGACAGTATGTAATAGATTAAACTAGGACTTTATCGCTTTCTTTCTCTTTCTCCCATTTGGACATGTAAATACCCCCTCCCTGAAGCATTATAATAGCATAGGATTTACGATTCCTGCACTTTAAATTTCTGCTACATATTAACTATTAGTAATTAGGCTTGTATGAAAAGACTGAAATCAAATGCTATCAAACGTTATAACGCAAGATAAATAACTGAATTGAACACAATTGCACATACACACCTCTAGGGTACACCCACTTTTGTTGCCTTCAGAAATAAAACAGTCATGTCCCTCGAGACAGGGACTCTTTAGCAAAGACCCGTAAATCAAAAGATCATAGTCCCTCGATGACCCTACAGTCGCCTTTCTGTAAATGATCTAGTCCCTAAACAAAAATTGATAAAGCGTCTCTACATGTTGCCTTTATGACTATACATCCCTTCGAATGTCCCTCATACATCCAATAATAGGGCTACCTACTCACCAATAGTAGGATAGCACTGTCTAAAGGATAGGAGGAAAAGAATAACTTTTTCGAGTACGAGTAGATAGTTTTTAGATGCTTGCTCAAATAAAACAAACTTTTTACACTTAGACATTTCAAAAACAACTTTAAAAAACATTTACTTTATCAACACTCTTGAGGACTGATACAAGAGTTATCATAAAGAGAATCTCTGCACTAAGGTATTTTCAAATACTTTTCAATAAAACACAGAGCACAAGGTATTTCAAAAAATGAGCTAAGCATCTAAGAGCCCGTAGAAAACTACGGATGGAAAGGGTTCTAACACCGTCCCTTTCTATAACCTACCCCGTTACTCAAAAAACTCTCGAAAAGGTCTTTTTCTGTTCTTTTCACCCTTTCCTTAGTTTGGATAAAAGAAACGTCGGTGGCGACTCTTTCTTACTGCAACATTTGCGAACACAAATGTAAAAATAGTATAATAGTCGGTTCTGCCACCGTATCACAGACGACCTATGCTCTAGACGACAATGACACAGATACATACAATTGTGATCGAGTCGAAGAGATTATAGAAGCACTTGAAGAAGATCTTAAGGATTGTCCCAAAATGTTTAAGAGGTGTGTAAGCAATGTAGAGAAATCATTGTATAAAGGTTGCACTAAATTCACAAGACTGTCTGCGGTATTAAAGTTGTACAACTTAAAGGTGGGCAATGGATGGTCGGATAAAAGTTTCACAAAGTTGTTAGCCCTTATGAGAGATATGCTTCCGGAGGATAATGTTCTTCCTAATCGA
Organism: Vicia faba; assembly: GCA_948472305.1. Lineage (NCBI taxonomy): Eukaryota > Viridiplantae > Streptophyta > Magnoliopsida > Fabales > Fabaceae > Vicia > Vicia faba. Next base: position 1,083,784,903 of record OX451738.1, on the reverse strand, counting down.
ACCTATGAGGCCAAAATTTTTTTGTGCTCTATTGGCATGAGCTATGATAAGATACATGATTGTCCAAACGATGGGTTTTTGTTTCAAAACGAATATGCGTCGTTAAATGAGTGCCCTAAATGCGATTTATCTCGATATAAGAAAAAATTGTCTCCAACAAAAGTCTTATGGTATTTTCCTATAATTCCGAGATTTAGGCGCATGTTTTATAGTGAAACCGATGCAAGACACTTGACTTGGCATGTAGATGAAAGAATTATTGATGGAAAGTATCGATATCCGGAAGATTCACCACAGTGGTAAAAAATTAATGATGATTATCCTGATTTTAGAGAAGAAGAAAGAAACCTTTGCTTGGCATTATCTAATGATGGAATGAACCCACATGGTCCTCAAAGTGTCTCACATATCACATGGAATGTGATTCTTATGATTTATAACCTACCTCTATGGCTATGTATGAAGCGTAAGTACATGATGTTATCTATGTTAATTTATGGGCCTAAACAACCAGGGAATGACATAGACGTATACTTGACACCTTTGATCGAAGATTTAAAGATTTTGTGGGAGAACGGTGTGGAGGTTTATGATGGATATAGGAAAAAAAGTTTCAATTGGAGGGCGATGTTGTTTGGCACAATTAATGATTTTCCAGCATACGGGAATCTATTTGGGTATAGCATTAAAGGTCAACGTGCGTGTCCTTTTTGTGAAGATGGAACTGATACGACGCGATTGAAACTTTGTCAGAAGAATGTGTTTCTCGGTCATTATAGATTCTTACATTCTAAACATCACTATCGTGGGTGGAGAAAAGCATTCAATGGAGACATCGAACAACGTAAAGCTCCACTTGCATTGTCAGGTGACCAAATTTTTGAAAAGGTGAAAGATGTGTGTACTCAGTTTGGCAAGCCTTTTTCACATAAGGTTGTCAAAGGTGGGTGGAAGAAGAGGTCGATTTTTTTTGAATTGCCATATTGGAAGTCTTTGTATGTGAGACATTTTTTCGATGTTATGCATATTGAAAAAAATGTATTCGAAAGTGTTATTGGTACGTTACTCAATATAAAAGGAAAGTCTAAGAATGGCCTTAAAGCAAGGGAGGACATGTTAAAGATGGGAATAAGAACTGAATTAAGACCCGTGAAGAAAGGAAGACGAACATATCTACCACCTTCTGCTTTTACTCTATCTAGAAAGGAGAAAAAAATATTTTGCAAGTTTCTAAGTGAAGTTAAAGTTCCAGAAGGATACTCTTAAGATATTAGAAGACTTGTTTCTATGAAAGACCTCAAGTTGAAGAGTTTAAAGACACATAATTGTCATGTTATAATGGAGAATTTTCTACCAATAGGTATACGTTCTATTTTTTCCAAAAAAAGTAAGAAGCGCCATAACTAAATTATGTTTTTTTCTTTAGGTCAATTTGTAGTAAGGTGACCGATCCTGAGGTCTTACTAACACTGCAAAAGAAATAGTTATTACCTTGAATATGAAAACACAAAAGAATCCTAGTAATAAAGAACTGCAGGAAACCTTGGAAGCACTACAAGCTGAAGTCCGTGAATTGAGAAGGGAAAAAGAATTAAGAGAGAAAGCTTCAGGTTTTAAAGACACTAGTGACAAAGGTAGTATCAGTTGTAAGAGAGCAAGCTTCAGGTTTTAGGGCATTTCACCTTGTCAACTATACTTATCGGATGTCTGGCAAGGGAAAAGTGCATATAACTTTGGGAGAATTACTTCACACTAAATCGCTCCCTACTGGATGTTTGAAAGTATCGTTTGAAATTGCTTTGGAGAAGGATGTGTTATTACCACATCCTGGCGATGTTTCGGATGCCACACTTGTGGGAGATGCAATAGGTTCGTTTGTTGCATGTCCATCAAGCCTCATTAGTTTAGATGATGAGGTATGCTTAAACCATATTTATGAACCTTTGAGTAATCAATGTTTTTATGCGCAGTTTACATACATTTGTTTTTACATGGTTATGTTAATTAGACTCCAACAAAATCCAAAGCAAAAGACAATGGGATTCTGCGGCAAACCGAGTCAGTGGCATCAATAAAAGAGGTACATCATAATTATATGATATTTATGCATGAAAAATGTTAATTCGTGATCTTATACTTCACATAACTAATTATATTATCTTTAGATTCATGCTAAAGAGAATGAAGATTTCGATAGGGGTAAGAATCCTGAAATTAGCAACATTTCCATACAAAAAAAGGTTGTTGCTAAGAAGACCGCGGCTAAAAAAAAACCTACTTCCAAGTTTAGGTCGTGCCCTGGGACATTTTTAGAATGTCTGATATTCTGGAAGGAAATACTCGTCTTCTACCTATGGAGTTTGGTATTTTTGGTTTTGAATATTCCGAAACAATTGGTATGGAGGATTTTGATCAAGTTTTAAAACATCCGCAATTAGGCCTCGGTGTTGTTAATATATACATAAGGTATATCTGATCTACTTTGTCTAATTAATTGATCAATTCATTTACTCATTTCAAATGTTAATGAGGTCTTTTATTTAAGGTTTTTGTATGAAAAATTGATGCGCCCGAGTGGAATGGAGCAAAGATTCGCTTTCTTATCTCCTTTCAGTACCAACTTAGGGTTAATCATTCATAAACCAGATGAAGTCATGGCGTATGTACTCTAGAACTTTATGGCCGACAAAGGTACCGAAAAGTTGTTCTTTTTATCGCTTAATACCGACAACGGGTTAGATTTTCATTCTAAATTCATCTATTATAATATTTCATATTTTGACGTTGTGTAGAAAGTTTTCATCTTACATTTCTTTAATATCACAGTGGATATTGGTTGTTGGTCGTGATTAATCCTATCAGCAAAGTTGTATATTATCTGGATTCTTTATGCAATGATCCCAGTACATACCAAGATATGAAGAATATGGTTGATACGTAAGTGAGATTGTTCTAAATATTTATGTGTATATTTATTTATTTATTTATTTATGTGAATTGTTCTAAATATGCGTTTATGTTTTATTAGCATTATACAAGTTTTTCGAGCACAAAGAGGTGTTCAAGTACCAAAGAGTAAAGCCAACAACATTACATGGATTATAGTGGAGGTATATTAATTAATTATCACAATTTTGGTTATATTAATAGTGATGATACTTGATAAAACTTAGACCTTATCAATATTTTCTTTTCATGTGTAGTGTCCTCGGCAGCGTGATGAAGTAGATTGCGGTTTTTACATGTTCAGGTTTATGAGAGAAATCCTTCTTTTGGATCGAATAGATATTCCATCTAAGGTATGAATTTATAACTTAGGAGTTATTTTAATATTTAACACATATTTCTCATATAATTAAATAGTTTTAACTTTAACATACTATGTTATATTATTATGTAGTACTTTGATGAATTCAAGTGTGCTTATTACTCAAGTTCTCAGTTGGATGAATTTAAGGAGGATTGTTGTCAATACATTATTGAGACAAAATTTACATAAGGTATATTGTAATCTTACTTTAAATGATGAGAATTTTGAGTATATTCAAGTGTTGCAATTTTGTTGTTGTTTGTCGTTTGGTAAATTATATATATTTTGTTTGTATCATGGTATGAATTATGATATTTGGTGTTGTTTCAGGTTATATGTTCATATGTAGAAGATATAGATGAATAGATTTTGTAATGATATATAATGGTGTTGTTTTTTTGTAAAAGTATATATGTACAAGAGTAATAGTATATATAAGTACATTGGTGCAAATGTATAGTATCTTTTGGTATTATTTTTTATTGGGTTGAAGATTCAATATTAGTGAAAATCTGGTGAAATTTGTAATGGTATATACATGTGCAAAATATGGTGAAAACCTGGTGCAAATATGGTTAAAATTTGTGCATATAAAATTGTATATATCAAACAACATATTTTTTTTCAAAAAGGTTATATAAAAAATTTCGTTAACATTAGACAACGCTTTAAAAAATGATGTCTAAAGCCCCCTTTAGACAACGCTTTTAATGTAAAAGCGCTGCCTAAAGGGGCTCTTTTTTTTAAAATTTTTTTTGTTTAAAAAAAAAAACACTGGCTAAAGGGGACCTTTAGCAGCGCTTTAAAAAAAAGCGCTGCCTAAAGGGAGATTTAGACAACGCTTTAACATTAAAAACACTGCCTAAAGGGGCTTTTTTTTAATTTTTTTTTGTTTCACAAAAAGTGCTGGCTAAAGGGGGCCTTTAGCAGCGCTTTAAAAGTAAAAGTGCTGGCTAAAGGGGGCCTTTAGCAGCGCTTTCAAAGTAAAAGGTCTGACTAAAGGGGGAATTTAGCAGCGCTTTTACTTTTAACAAAGCGTTGTCTTTACCTACAGCAGCGCTGGAATAGACAGAGCTTTAAAGTGTTGTCTAAAGCCAAAAAAAGCGTTGTTTAAAGTCTTGTTTGGCCTAGTGTGTATGCAGAATGATGTAGAGGATGCAAATGATATGCAATGTTATACAATGCACTGCATAGTAGCAGAATCACATGGTTCATAGTCACGAGCCTGGAGTCAAGGATACAACCCATAAGGTATGGACTAACGATTATCACCTGCCGAACAAGGTTCTAAGAGGTTCCCAGAGTCTACATCCTTCCTTCAGATATTACCAACGTCCCGATTAGCTCGGTAATTAGCAATATTCTCAAGAAAAACTCGTCCGAGCGTAGTATCGCGTGATAACTATTTTCAGATTACTCCGTCATAGTTTCCGCACTACAACTAAAAGGCCAAGATGGGTTAAGTAATCTACTGTCCTCAGCTTCAGCAGGCTCCCAGGTCGAAAGTAGTACGTCTTCCCGATTACTCGGTAAATGAAACTACAGTCAAAGGAGGATCCATTGAGTGGGGGATATCATGTCTCCTTTTTTGGGATTACTCCCTCAAAGTTAACATGACTATACCGCCCATCCTATCTTAGGTTTGCCCAAGTCCGGGTAGATGACTTATGAGAAATCACCAAGCCCCTGAAAACCAGGAAAATTCAGACAAACATATATACAACATAATGGGAAGTAATAAACATCAAGTAAAACAATATATAAACACTCATAGGAAAGAAACAAATAAAGCTAGGATTGACTCACTTAGGAATGGACCGGTAATAGGTCAATCTGTCACCAGTGAAGTCGCCATTTTTTTTCTGTCGCACGCAATCTCCGTCGTCAAAGACAAAAAAGAGATGAACGAGATTGGGACAATGATGATATAAAAAGAAATGTAGCAGTAAAGATTTGAGATTAAGCCATCAATTGATCTATCTCAACACAATGAATTCTCCACCACACTTTATTATTTCCAAAAGGAAATGGGAAAAAAGCGAACAAAAACAATGAAATAAAAGATCAGAGATTAAGGTACGGGGTCGATTATGCAAAGATAAGGTGTTAGGACCCAAAGCATATACGGTATTCTGTAGGATCCACTTTGTTTGGTTTTTTTAAAAAAGAAGTGTTATGTAAAGATTTACTTGCTAAAGGAAAATAATGAATGAGTATTTGCAAAAAAAGAAAATGAAATGTTTTTTATTATTTTTTTTGCTCGCCTTGGGTCGTAAGACTTAGTTCCTACGTACTCCCTCGTGCAATGGGAAAGTCAGAGCACCGTAGTTCAGCTCGAAAAGACTTGTCTGTTGATTGATTTTAAACGAAAAGACAAGTCTCCATTGTTAGGAGAGAAATCTCGACTAACGCCCACAAGGTGTGGGAAAGATGGACCCTGCGTCAGCAAGAGTGAGGGTTTGAGAACGCCTCTAGAACTCAAGTGGAAAAGTCAACACCTTTATAACCATGGGGATAGGAGAATGTTGCTCGACTATCAATGAATCATGTCTCATCTTGAAAAAAGGTTTGAATGGGTAAAAGTGCTCGAGCGCACAAAATAATTTGAATGAGTTGTAGTGTTTTTGTTAATTTTGAAAAAACTGTCAAAGTATGATTAAATGAATTGAAGTTTGTTTAAAGAAAAGAAGTTTTAAAAGAAAAGGCACTCGACAAAGCCAAGGTTTATTATGAAAGCGGTTCAAGTTTATAAACAAAGAAGATTTTGAAAAATATGAGAAGATTTTGAAAATTAAAGAAGATGGGAGGAGATGAAGGGACTATCCTAAAGCATAAGGTAAAAGCTAAGGAAGAGAACAGTCTAACCAATAAGAAGCCAACACTTGACATTATGAGTCAAGATATAATTCCAATTCTTTGGATTGAAACCAAGCAAGGATAATAAACCTCTTGAAAATACCAAACTTAAAATGTATTAAGTCTTCACAAAAATTGGGCAGAGTAACGACTGTATACAGATGAATTCCAGATTACAGACAAAGTGTGTAATCATAATAACATGCACACAAAACAAACAAACAACCCAATGTCTTGAGGTAAACCCCAATAACTCCAAAAAAATATCAATTAAGGTCACAAGGTCTCCAACATAAGTCAAGGTTTCTAATCCTAAGTCCAAGAAGTCCAATACTCCATAATGCCAAGGATAGTAACCAAATAGTCCAAGTATCATTAATGTTTTTTATGGTTCATGTTGATTGTTATGTATCTTCAAAAGGAAAAGAAAAGCTCAAGTGAGCAAAATAAAAAGGACATAAAGGTAAATGCTCAAGTGAGAAAAGATGAAAATAGCATGAAATATAAATGCTAAAGTAAATGGTACATAAAGTAAAGAACATAAAATAAAAGCATAAAATAAAGTGAATTGTTAGAAGTTAATGGTTAGTTGGATGGCCATCTTGAAAGTTGCATTTGGAAATCATTAGAGGATTGGTAGAACCAAAGCCTCTCAACAACAAGTTGCATTTTCTTTTTGTCATGTATATCATCCATTTAAGAATCTTCAAGGCAACATTTAATAATCAATGATGTTTAAGTGATCCGTGTTGACCAAAATTGATGAAGATCCATTGGAGGATTGGTAGAACCAAAGCCTCCTAACAATGAATCTCAAGGTTATTGGATCAAAGGGTTCAATTAACATTCTTTGGATTGAAAACATAGGTTTGGGCCACGAATGATCATTTTATCGAATCAGGACAAAATTTAGCGATATGTTAAGCAATCGTAAGTGGACTTATGTAGAAGTCGCACTTGTTTTGAGGTCGGTCAATAACAATCTATGTACTTCATGTTTGGATAAATGATATAGAGATCATTATCCCTTAACATGTAGCACAAATAAAAAAGAAATGGATACGATGAAGAGGGAGGGGAATGATAAGCTAATTTGGATCACTACCTCAAATTCTTTCATCTTTAAATTCAATCACTCATATAGATAGATTAAAGTACTAAACATACTGAAGAAGTGAAAAACACAAGAAGGGGGGGTTGAATTGAAACTTAAAAATCAAATGCAATAGACTCAAGATTTTTATCCTGGTTCGCTTGATCTCAAACTACTTCAGTCTACCCGCCAAGGTGATTTCGCCTCTCTCCAACGAGGACTTAATCCACTAATCAAACAGATTACAAAACTACTTTGACAACTGTTAAAGTCTTCTGGAGTAAGACTTACCACAACCCGGTTTATCTCAAGGAACAATATCTTAATCAAAGAACAATTGACTGTGTACTATATGTTTTTCGTTACAAAAACTGTATCACTACTGTGATGTATTACACAAGTTGAGAGTATGAGAGAATATGAATATTTGCAGCGTTTTTAGATGTATGAGCAGTGGTTGGTGAAATCGTAAACGATTTATCCTTAAAGCTTGTTTATATAGGCGTGGAAATCTATCCAAAATAAAACGTGATAATGGACACTCAATGCACTTTCCATACTGAGAAGATTCTTGTCTGAATGAAGCCATTGCATATGATACTGTCTTAATTGAAAAGTAACACTTCAGAACTATAGAATCTTGCATGCTGCTTTTACTTCAGAACTTTGATGACTCAGAGATATGAGGATCTGTTGGCATATTAGACTTTTGTTCATAGTCAGAGTATCTTTTACTTTAACACAGATTCTAATCATCATTCTTCAGAACATTCTGATTAGCTCAGCTTGAAAGCTTATGTGGCTTAACTTCTGATGTTGTTTCAGTCAGAACTTTTGTATAAAAAACAACACAAATTTAGAGTGCATATTTGTTCTTTGTGTTTGTTATCATCAAAACTCTAATTAAGGGTTGTAGAATCAAACTATGTTCTAACAATCTCCCCCTTTTTGATGATGACAAAAACTAGGATTTTCAATAAAAAAATATATAACAAAAAGCTTAAGAGAGTCTCCCCCTGAGTTGATTACTCAGATAAAGATGAGTTACTTCCCTGAAGTTCCTTCTCGTCAGAGCTTTTGATGCATCTCCTTCTGTCCTTATCAGAATATGTTCCTGTTCAAGCTTTCAGAAAAAAACATAAAAGTTAAGATATTCAGAATGTTTGAGACTTTGTCCCGGTATACTGTTATTGAAAATATCTTACGTTCTACCCCTTTTTGTCAGGTATCAAAAAGAAATATAATCAGAGTCAAAAAAGATGATTTGTATTGAAAACATAATGCAATGACATTTTTCAGAAATAAAGAGGATAAGATGAAGAATACAGAAAATAAGTTAAAGAAAATCTAAGAAGGAGGGGGAAGTCGTGTGAACAACGCTTCGAGCAAGCTCTTAATCTGAGTGCTTGATTCTTCATGATTACCCATAATGTCTTTGATTTATTTTGTTGTATTTTCTTGTTTGTGCAATATATCCCTGATCTCTTTGTTTGTGTCTTCTTACTTATCTAGCCTGGCGTGGATTAGAGCATTCTCCTTCTTCAACTCTTCCAGATTTTGCATGACTAGAGAAGAAGCTGGTGTATCTTCAGGGTTTGCATGTCGTTCAGAACACTCTGCAGCCTCTTCTGATTGAACAACTTCTTCTATTGCAATTTCCTTTTCTGGAGCAGTAGTCAGAGGGTGACTATCAGAATCTGGTTCAGTTGTTTCTGAAGGTTGGTGCTCTTTCCAGGGAGCATTTTCCAGCAGAAGAATTTATTTCTTGTCCCACTGACTTAGAACTTGATCTTTGAAGGCTTTCAGCTGATCACTGAAGTTCTACTGAGCCATCTCATAGCTCAATTATTTCACCTTCTGGGATTCAGAGTTGAACCATTTTCTGAATCTATCCTATAGAGAATCAGAAGTAGCAGGACTAGAATTCACTTGACTTGCTTGCTTCAAAGAAGTAACCCATTCCTGTATTTCTGTTTCAAAAATCAACAGGTTCTTACCAACATCTTATTTGGATAAGGTTGGTTTGGGTTTGGGAATGGCAATTTTATTTGAGATGGAAGCTAGATGGTCCAGTGCTTCTAGATCAATGATAGTTCTGAGATGATCAGCTGGACGGTTGATTGGTGAGGGAGTAGAAGAATCAGAAATCATGATTGGTGAGTGAGGAGTGTTTGGTGGTGTGGATTTATATGGTGAAGGTATTTCTGGAATATCATGAATGGAGAGAGGTAAAGGAATCATAAGATGTTCTATTATTCCAGGAATCGGGGTAGTGGTATCAGAGTCTGAAAGGGAGTCTTCTGATTGGTTTGCGGTAGCGTGTTGAATTTCTGGTTCAGGTGTTTCAGAAGTTGGATTTTCAGATTGAGGAGTGAGAGGGTTTTCATTTTCTGGTTCGGGTGAGTTAAGGTTTTGATGTTCTGGTTGAGGAGAGTGTGGTTGTGGATTTTGTGGTTGTTGAAACTGAATATTTGGATTTTCTGGGATTGGTGAGTGAAAGTCTTGATCAAACAGTTCAATATTAGAGAGAACTCTTGTAAGTTCTGGTTGATTTTGTTCTGGATTTGGATTGGGGGAGTGAGGTTCATTTAAGAAATTGCCAAGAGTTACAGATGGGTCAAACTCTATGTCAAAATCCTTAAATGTTTGTGGTGAAGGATTTTCTGTTGGTTGAGGGGGAATGGTTTCAGATGTTGGAACAACTATTGATTCTACAACAGAAACAAAAAATGTGTTACCTTTCTTTTTCGCAGCTTTGGGTGTCCTCTGAGAGGACCCTTCTCCTGCTTCCTTCCTCTTTCTAGATTTCTTTAGCACAACCTATGGAGCTGGCTTGTGCAGGTCACGGATGTTGATTTCTGGAATAGTCCCATCTTCCTTGCAAGCTTCAAGGTATCTGACTATAATCTCTGGAGAAGCATCTATCTCAGAGAATAGTGGAAAATCCTTTAGAGGGATCTCCTAGAAGTGATGACCTCATGAGAAGCAATTGTTGGTTCCTTCTTAATGCTTTCAATAATCTTCATTTTCTTCAAATTCTTGGCATTCAGTGGTTTTCCAACAGTTGCTTCCAGAGTGGTGATTTCTTGAGCCTCTATTAGATGTTCTATCAACCCATTTTCCGTCAGAATATCTGAAATCAATCTTCCTAGAGGAATCCAATCCCTCTTAGTTCTTTCTTCTTCTCTTGTCTCTTTCACACTTGTTCTGAGATGGTTGAAGAGAAAATGTGGAAGATTTATTTTGGTCTTCTTTGCAATGAAGTATAACAGAAACTGCTGATCAATGTTGATGTAATCAGGAGAGCTTGTAGGCTTCCTGTGATTGATACATCCCAGAATGATTCTAGCCTAGATTCTGTAATGATCTTTCAAGTCTCTGATCTTGCTGGATGGCTGTCCAGAAGTGAAAATGACCCTAACAATAGATTTTAGGTCAGAACACTTATCAGCCATATCAATGCATCTGACTCTGCGGCCATTGTATCCAATGAGTTTCCCAATCAAATCTTCTGTAATCATTATCTTCTTCCCTATAACATAAGACGTGACCTGGTGGTTAGATGAGGTAGCATGAATCCAAAACTCTTTAACAAGAATGGGAAAAGTTGGACCCAACAGACGATCAAAGTATCTGTTCCATCCCTATGCAGTTACATCTTCATACAGATCAAACCCATTTTCCTGTAAGCTCTCAAAGTCGATGATCAATTCACATAGAACTTCAAGGTTGTCGACCAGAGTGGGCAGTGTTCTAATGGGCTCCTCATACTGTTCTGTTGACGAAGAACCAGGAGCACTGTTGAGATTCTTGAGGCTTGATGAGGATACCATTGTTCACACAGATTCTTTGAAGAAAACTGATAGAAAGGGTTTTTGAAAAACTAGAGAAAGAGAGAATATTGAAGGTGGTAAAACATGAATGAATGAAATAGTAAATTGAGTTTTATAAGCACTTTTGAAAATGTAATCAGTAAGAAAGAGAAAATAAGTAATGATTATACTGAATTAATGAAACCTGAAATTAAGGGATTTAGTGAGATATTGAACAATTACCAATGACAAGTGTCTCAATGCATCCAATCAGAGCCTTGGACCCTTCAGAATTAGAACACGTGTTCAGCCTCAGAAGGTAGCTTGTGAGAGGATGACAAATATTTGATGGTGTGAACTGCACGCCTCTATCCTTGAAATGAAAAGTTCAGATCTTCAAAGATAGATTCTGAGGCAACTGTACTCCTAACTTCTGAAGACAAGTTGATCAGATGTTCACAAAAAGCAATAAAATTATGAGGGTTAGAATATGTAAATAAAACATTTTATTCTGGACACAATTTCATGCTGAGATGTTTCAGAATGAAATTGAATCTATCTTCAGAAAGGGGTTTTGTAAACACATAAGACATGTAAAATGGGATTTCTGGATAGACAGATGGTAGAAGTGTTATCAGAGAAGATAGGGATGTTACTCTCAAATATGTTGAAGTCTTCAAGTTGACTTTTCATCCAAAGCATTTGTGTGCTACATCCAGCAGCTACTATGTATTCAACTTATGTTGTTTACAACACTATTATGGATTGTCTCTTGCTGGTCCATGAGATCAGATTGTCTCCCAAAAACTGGCAGCTTCCAGAATTACTTTTACGCTATACTATGTCTCCAGCAAAGTCAGCATCACAAGATCCTACTAAGCTGTATTCATTGGATTTTCTATAAAACAAACCCAGGTTAGTAGTACCTTTCAGATACTTGAAAATTCTCTTAACTGCTGTTAAATGAGATTCTCTAGGATCTGATTGGAATCTAGCACATAAGAAAAACACTGAATAAAGTATTAGGCCTTGAAGCCTTTAGATAAAGGAGATATCCAATCATACCTCTGTAGATATTCTGTTCTACCTTTTTACTTACCTCTTCCTTATCCAGAATGCACGTGGGATACATTGGAGTCTTTGAGGGCTTACATTCTGAGAGGTCAAATTTCTTCAGAAGTTCTCTGATGTATTTGCTCTGGTGTATGTAAGTTCCTTCTGGAGTCTGGTTTATCTGAATTCCCAGAAAGAATTTAAGTTCCCCCATTAAGCTCATCTCAAACTCTGCCTGCATGCACTTAGAAAATTCTCTTCCCAGAGAAGGTTTAGTGTATCCAAAAATAATATCATCTACGTAAATCTGAAAAACTAAAATTTCATTCTTAAATGTCTTACAGAACAAGGTTGTGTCCACTTTCCCTCTGGTGAATTCCTTTTCTAACAGGAAGTTACTTAGCCTTTCGTACCAAGCTCTGGGAGCTTGTTTCAGACCATATAGTGACTTTGTTAGTTTGAAAACATATTCTAGGTGTTTGGAATTTTCAAACCCAGGGGGTTGGTGCGCATATACCTCTTCATCAATGTAACCATTTATGAATGCACTTTTGACATCCATCTGATACAGAGTGATGCCATTATTTATAGCAAAAGAGATTAAGAGTCGGATAGATTCTAACCTGGCGACTGGAGCAAAGGTTTCTATATAGTTCATCCCCTCTTGCTGACTATAACCTTGTGCCACCAGTCGTGCCTTGTTTCTGACGACTTCTCCTTTCTCATTCAGTTTATTTTTGAACACCCACTTTGTTCCAATGACGTTGAATCCTTTTGGTTTGGGAACCAGATCCCATACGTCGTTTATGGTGAACTGGTTTAACTCCTCCTGTATTTCCAGAATCCAATCATTGTCTAGAAGAGCTTCATCAATTGTTGTTGGTTCAATCAGTGAGACCATTCCCATGAGGGGTTGTTCAGAGTTTCTGAATGTTGATCTTGTTCTGATTGGATCATCCTTCTTTCCCAAAATCTTATCTTCTGGGTGAGCTATGCTGCTTCTGGATAACTTTTTCTGGAGTTGACCAACAGAAGGTACTGGAACGCTTGTGACATTTCCTTCTGAAGTTGTTGGAGCGTCTCTGTTGGGAACTTCTGATGAGTCGTCTTCAACACTTGTGAATTCAACTTCTATATCTGCAAAAGATTCATTCTGCTTTGACTTTTGAGGGTCAAGCTTATCATTAAATCTAACACTGATTGAATCTTTAACAATCTATGTTTCTGTATTGTATACTGTTGTACCCCAAAATTTGCCCTCCCATTTCTCATTGCTTTCTCATCACAAAACCCTTGAAGATCAAGGTCCAGTTAAGGTTTCATCTGCTCAAGACCTCTCCTTGCACTGCTGGCCCAAATTAGGGTTTGTGTTTGCACAAAGATGTTTTGACCCAAAATTCATAAGATGACTTTATTGCTTCATATTGGACTCCCAAGTTTATCCTCATCAAGTTTCAAGTCTTGATTCCAAGTTTTGCCCAGTCAATTGGACAGTTGACCTAGAAATCAATTGTATTGGGGAAAAAGTCAACTGTGGCCAATTGACAGTCAAACCTCATGTAAATTGACCCACGTCAACATTATGAACTCATATGAACCATTTGATCAAGTTTGGATCACAATTCCATAAGAAATTTGATCAGATCACCAAAAGGGCAAAATGGTCATTTTTAGGGTTTTGACTGAACAAAGGCAATTTTTGACTGTTTGACCTAGCCAATGGCAAACCAAGCTCACATATGGACTCGAGGACCCCATGGAATTATCTTTACATGCTCAACAAACTCAAAAGATCCCAAGTACACAAAATTGACAGTTGAATTTCCCAGTCAATTGATCAATTTTGACTGTACACTGAAAAGTCAAACTTTGACTTTTTGGTCAAAATCAAGAGTCAAGATTCATTTTTCATCAAAACATGCCAAATCATGAAACTTGTTCACCAAGAAATCAAAAAATGCAAATTAGGGTTAGAAATTAGAATTTTTCATAACTTAGAATTTTTCTAAGTTATGAAAAACCCTAATTTTTTCCCAACTTTGCCCCACTTTCTCACCAAGATCCATTTGGATTCAAACAAAAGTCAAAACATGAAAGTTGTAGCTTGTTGCATAATATACAACTTTTATTCACAAAGTTTTCCCAAATGAGGCTTGTATCTCAAGTTACAAATTTTTGAATAAGGGCACTAAACCATTCTTAACTTAGTGAAATTTTAACCTATTTTGACAAGGTTTTCTACCCAACTTCAAGGCCATTTTCCATACACTTCCACTTGGAATTTCAATTTTCATTTCAAAGATGGATTGTAGTACACATTCCAAGCTTTCCAAAATATCCAAGAACTTCTCAAACAACCTCATAACTTGAGAGAATCGAATTTCACAATATGGCAAAAACTCACTTTTGAATTGATCATGAACATGTTCATAACTTAGGCCATTTTCAAGTCAGCATAGTTTGTGCTAAATTACAGGTCCTAAAACCCTTTGACACTCAATAATTCAATGCAAAACCTTTGTGCCAAGACCATGTTTTGTGTGTTCAAGCATTGCCTAGAGGATTAATCCCAAAATAGATAAAGCATTTCTTCCATTTTTGCAAAAGGTAGCTTTATGTCCAATTGAAAATCCAAGCAGTACAAATGAGATCTAATTGGCACAAGATTATGAGCAAAACAATCTGATCAAGGAGAGATTATGCAGCTCATTAGGGGGCCTCTACTGACCTAGAACACAACTTGGGCATTTGTTGCTTAAAGTGTAAGTAACTTGGCATTTTGTAAGATAACTCTCATATCAGCTTACAAACCCTTAAGCAAACTTGTAAAACACATACAAGACATCCCAACCAAGCTAGTACACGACCCTAACAACCCTCATACACTCCCAATCCCAGAATCACCTTCAAACTGCAAGAACAGGGCCAGGCCTGCAGTTTGAGTGCCATCTCCCATTTCTCTCAAGCTTTCTTGCCCAAACCAGTTCACACACATCCCCTAGCATCTATGCAAGCTAACCATGACTTGAAACACGACCTGTAATTCCTCTAACAAGTTCCACCATTTTCACTTTTTCATTTTGCAGTTGAAGTTCTACAGCTCAATTCAAGGTGTCTCAAGGCAAAGTAAATATTGGAACAGCATCACCACACCTCAAGGAAGCTATACCAACCATTATCTTGCACTGAAAGCTCCCCCATTTCCAGATAGAACTTCAACTGAACAGGTATTTTGTTGAACTTCTATCTCTCTTATTAGGCATCATTAGCTCTAAGTTTGTGAATAAGCAATTTTCTACTCATGCCACTGAACCTGTACATGCTTTTACTTTTCATTTCTTTTGCTTGAGCTGTGAGAATTTAAGGTTTGAAAATGGCAGAAAACTTAGGTCAGGATTTGGGATTGTTAAAATTCTCTCTCATTTCTGAGAGTTAGGAGATGTTCTTTATATATTTGGAATCGTGGTTTCATGCTTAACATTTTTTGTGTTGAAAGTTTGTGCAAAAGATCAAAGAATCAGGATGTTTGAACTGGAAGAAACAGGCGCGCGTTTTGGACAGTTTTTTGTCTGAAGGTTGAAGAAGAAGCCACATGGGCTGGGCCTGTATGGTCTTTTCTTTTCACACCCTATTTCCATTTTCATACCCCCAAGCCCATTTTGTGTATTTTTATGATTTTTTGATTTTTTCTTTTTCATTCTGACTCATTTATTTTTTCTTATCATATTAAAAACATAAAAAAATATTTTTGCATCATTTTTATATTTTTTAGACATTTATTGGATTATATTGATATACAAATAAATAAATAACACATGATTTAGAATAAATAGAGAAAATAATGTAAACACATTTCATTTTATTTTTATTTTTATTTTGTTTTATCTTCTTGAAATATTTTTATATAAAACATACTTTTTTTTCATAAATATTAATTATTATTATTTTTATATATAATATGTATTTAGTAAATAATAAGGATATATATATATATATATATATATATATATATATATATATATATATATATATATATATATATATATATATATATATATATATATATATATATATATATATATATATATATATATATATATATATATATATATATATATATATATATATATATATATATATATATATATATATATATATATATATATATATATATATATATATATATATATATATATATATATATATATATATATATATATATATATATATATATATATATATATATATATATATATATATATATATATATATATATATATATATATATATATTAATACACTTAGGATAAAATACCAAAAATATACATATTTTTATTTTATTAACATTTAATACTAAAAAAATACATTTTTTACAAATATACTTCATTTTTATTTTATTTTTTGTATGTAAATAGTAAATATTATATATATTGAGTAATTAATACCCTTTTGATTAAAATTAGGGTTTTGCCCTAAAATATGAAAATACTCCAAAAAATAATACCTTTTTATTTCTCTTTTTATTTTACATAAATAATACTTTTTTTTCATACACATAAAAATTCTTTTTACATTTTGCATATTTATTTAATTTTCATTTAATTATGCAATTATTTGTATTGTAAATATTCAAAGAAAATGATGTACTAGCTAGGTTTAATTTCTTGTCTAAATATCCCCCCATTTGAATATTTGTACCCTCCTCCCCATATTATTGTGTTGTAATAGTGTAGGAATTTAAATTTCGCACTTTAATGCTTTCTAAACATGCCATGCTAGAATTAGGGTTTGTATGCGAATAAAACGAATAAAATAGTTTGACCTAATTTCAAGATAAACAAGCATGAAAATGGACAACACATCTCACACTTGCACCCCTAGGGTATTCCACTTTGTTGCCTTCAAATAATTGGGCCATATTGCATGTTAGGTTTCTTTGGGTAAAATAAACAATCAAATGATCATAAGTCCCTCGATGACGCTTTCAAAAAGTTGCCTAAAATGATCAAATCCCTTTCAAAGAAAAATTGCCCAAAGACATTTAACACTATTGCAATTATGGTCTAAACGATGACCCACGCCCATCCCTTTCACCTCCTAACACAAGATTGTCCACCAAATGCAATGGTGGAACAAAATTGTCAAAAGGCTTAAAGCATAACAAGAATCTTTGAGAAAATTTTAGGATAGATAACTCTTAGGTACTTTCCAATTTGCAAAGAAAACACTTGCCTATTTTCAAACCCCACTTCACAAACACTTTCAAAACAAACTTTCAAAAAACCTTGAAACATCTTTTCAAAAGACAAAATACCTTTTGTAAAACATTCGAGTAAAGAATTGTTACAATGGTAGCCTATATAAGGCATCTTTTCAAAACATTTTCAAAACCACACACCAAGCACCATTTCAAAAAATTGAAAACCAAGGCAAGTTGATCTAAGCAAGTACCTAAGAGCCCATGGATAACCATGGATAGAAAGGGTGCTAATACCTTCCCTTTCTATAATCTACTCCCCGAACCCAAGAAAAATCTCAAAGGTTTTTGCTGTGCTTTTTAAACCTTTCCTTAGGATAAAATAAAAATTCGGTGGCGACTCTTGCTCAACCGAAACATTTGCGAAAACAAACGCAAAACCACAGTCAGTTCTCCCACCGTATCACAGAACTGGCGACTCTGCTGGGGATAAATTTAAAAAGTGGAGTAACCTTAGGGCTTAGATCACCCTCTTGCATGACTAATTGCTTGAATTGTTTGCTTTATATCTTGGCTCTATTGTTTGGGTTTACAATCCTATACCCGGATTTTGGGAAACATTTCATAGATAGCAATACGTTGTGGAAACTGTGCGGGGTATACCGACACGGTCGAAGCAATAACTATATTAGTGCGACATATTTGTGAGTACCGGTAACCCTTGAGTTCAATCAAGGAGAGTACGGGGCCGCTGAGTGATGTCACTAAGCACTAATGACATAGAACCTTACTTGACCATCTTGGCCTTTTATTAGGGGTAGTGAGATGACCGGCTTTGGTGCAGTCCGAAGTTGGTAGATACTCGATACTACACTCATTGAGGGTTGTTTTCTTGGAATATTTTGGTCGCTAGTTAAGTGGCTAAACCAAAACAATGGACAATGAAAACAATCCAATGATATTGAGCTCCTTAGAACCCGGTTACTATTTATAGGACAGGTTTTTAAGCCAACTACTCTCAAGAGGGTATTTACCTATGAAACCCCATGCAAGCCTGAAACTAGGGTTTGGTGTGATTTGCTTGTACATATGTTTTGTGCATACATCATAAACATCATAAAACATCATATGCATTCACTAACCATTTCAAGGGTTTTGGATCTTCATCTTTGTTCTTGTTTTGTAGGACATGGAAATTCCTTGCAGAAATACAATTCAAGTCAACCTCGTGAGAATCTCTCCTCAACTCAAGGAGCTCACCTCAAGAATTCCGGAAAATTCATCCTTCAGTGAAAGACATGGTAGACTGCTCAGCCTAGTCAACACCAACATTGAAGAAGACATGATGAAAGTGCTATTCCAGTTCTTTGACCCTCTTCACCACTGTTTCACTTTCCCTGATTATCAGTTGGTACCCACTTTGGAGGAGTTTTCTCAACTCCTGAGAATTCCTATCCTTAATCAACTACCCTTCAACGGTACGGAAAAAGAACTAAAGCCGGAAGATGTTGCTCGAGCATTACATCTACAACCATCCGACATCAAGGGGCATTGGGAAACCAGAAGCGGCGTCAAAGGATTCTTAGCAAAATTCTTGTTTGAGAAGGCACAAGAATGTTGGAATTCATTGGACCTACAAAGAGATTGTGGCACTCCTTATCTATGGGTTGGTCTTGTTCCCAAATCCTGACCAACTGGTAGATGTCAACGCCGTCAAAATCTTTTTGTCCAGAAATCCAATACCAACATTGCTTGGGGACATCCTTCACTCATTTTACACACGAACAATGAGAAAGAGGGGTGTTCTCATGTGTTGTACTCCTATCCTTGCAAGGTGGTTTATTTCGCACCTTCCACAATCTGTCCTGAAGAATGACCAAGGCTCAAGGTGGTCCCAACGGTTGATGACTCTTACTCACTCTGATGTACATTGGTGTTCTCGGTCCAGAGAAAACGTCATCATCGTCGATCGTTGCGGAGAATTTCCTAATGTTCCTTTACTTGGAATTAGGGGAGGTATCACCTACAACCCTTGCCTAGCTTTGAGACAATTTGGATATGCACGGAGGGATGGCCCTCATGACATGTTGATTCCTGACCTAGTTTTTGACTTCGACAACGATGTGCAAGGACTTCGCCAAAGATTCATCAGAGCTTGGGGAAAACTCAATAAGGTTGATAGCAAGACTCTGGGACACAAGAACTCCATCCCTCTTGAGCCCTATCTCAAGTGGGTACGAGCCCGAGCCCAAAGTCTAAAGATGCCTTATCCTCATGTACTCCCAGTGATTAAAGAGCCCGTCAATGAAGGAGAGGTTCCCTACACCATCCTACATCCAGACATGCCTACATCGTGGGAGGAAATGCAGAAAAGTTGGATTCAGCTCAAGGAGGAACGAAATACTTTTGAAGCTAGCTTCTACGCCAGTGAGAAGAAGGTTCTAGAGCTTACCCGCCGACTCCATGAGCAAGAGGCCCTCAACACCTACATTGCACCAAAGAGGATGCGCAATGTCTTTTTGCCTTAAGAAGTTATTTTGTAATATTTGGCCCATGGGGCATTTATGTACTAACAAATTTCTTCTTATTAATATGACGTGCGTTCTTCTTTGTCTGAAACAATTTTGAATGTTCTAAATCCTTGAATGCATTGCATACATAAGCATACCATTCATCATGTGCATAAGAAGGTCTCACTCCAGGTTTCCTTATCTGTCTGCTGTTTATTTCAGTAGGATGGATCTCGAGCAAACAGTCAAAGACCTACAGGCTCAGAATGCACAGTTCCAGCAACTCCTGATGACCTTGGCTAAGGGTCAGGAGGATATCAAGACTCAATTGGGGAATAAGGACCCAGTGAAAAAGAAGAAAAAGAGGATTGGGGTGGCTATTTGGGGAGAAGATTTGACGGAGAAGCTCGGAGAGTGCTTGAATTTCCTCCTACTTCTGATGAAGGGACCAGTAAAAGAGATGGAGCTGCGGTGCCTTCCGAGTATGATGCGGAAGAAGAAGAGGTTGAGGAGGATGAAGATTATTCTGACCAGCAATACCCTCCAGCTGATGATAAATACAAGGGTTTAGAAGACAGATTGGCCGCCATGGAATTACAAAGAGTACCGGGTTTGGATTTTGAAGACTTGGGTTTGGTTGCCGGGATTGTGATTCCCCTAAAATTCAAAGTGCCAGTGTTTGTGAGGTATGATGGGCTGTCCTGCCCCAAAATGCATCTCAGGTCCTGCGTGAGAAAGATTCAACCCTATACGGCAGATAAAAACCTCTGGATTCATTTCTTTCAAGACAGCCTTTCGGGAGCTCAGTTGGAGTGGTTTTATCAGCTAGAAGGAACCAGTGTCAGAAATTGGGAAGATTTGGCCACCGCTATACCAGTATAATTCTGACCTTGCTCCTACTCGTACCCAACTTCAGGGTATGTCACTAGGAACAAGTGAGGGATTCAAAGAATATGCACAAAAATGGAGGGATTTGGCTGGCAGGGTGCAGCCTCCTTTAACCGACCGTGAACTCATTGATATGTTTCTTGGGACCCTATCTGGGCCATTTTTCAATCATTTAATTGGTAACTCTTCCGCGGGGTTTACCGATTTGATCTTAACAGGCGAGAGAATAGAAGCTGGCATCAAGTCAGGAAAGATTCAGAAGGGTGTTGCTGCAAGTGTTGAGAAGAAACCTTTTAAGAAGGAAACAATTGTGGTATATTCTCAGAGAAGAGCAGGGAAGACGGAGCGTCGGCCAACTGTGGGGGCCGTAATGATTCAAAACACTCCGAGTGAGCAGCCTCGCTATAACCAGTCCAGACCAAATCAACAACGAGTGGAACGGCCACAACGGCTGTTCACCCGTATTAATATGACTCCAGCGCAAGTGCTTCCCCATCTGTTAAAGTTGAATCTTGTCACCATCAAGGAGGCGCCAAAGAATGTGAATACATCCTCTCCGCATTATCATGCCAATGCTAAATGCGCCTACCATTCAGACAGTGTTGGACACGACACCAATGATTGTTGGGCACTCAAGCACAAAATCCAAGACCTGATAGAGGCCAAAGAGGTAGAGTTTGACGCTCCAGAAAAGCCTAATGTGATATCGGCACCCATACCGAAGCACGGCCGAAATGTCAATGCCATTGAAGAAGATTTGTACGTTGCTGTTGTCAGCGATCTGACTACTCCATTGCTAACCATTAAGTTGAATCTGTTGAGGGCCGGGATCTTCCCGGGATGTAAAGAAGACTGCTATTATTGTTACTCTCTTCCGTTTGATTGTCCGTTACTGAAGAAAGGCATCCAAGGCCTTATGGATAGCCGACAAATTTTGTTTGAAAAAGTTTCTGCTGTTCCAGTTCATACTGAAGATGTCTCAATCATAACCATTCACGCCAATCTTTCCAAGGCCGTCAAAAAGCCTGTTAAGATTACACCAGCTACGAAATCTGTTCCTTTGAAGATAACAATGCCAGGGCCTGTTCCCTACGTTTCTGAGAAGTCGATACCTTGGAACTATGGCGGTGACGTCTACTACCATGGTATCAGACAAATCGAAATAACTGAAGAAAGTTCGGATGATGAAGAAGCCAGCATTAGTAACATTGCGGGCACTAGCAAAATCACCAGGAGCGGGAGAATATTTTCTCCAGAGATTGCCCCTCCAAGAGCAGTCCTTGGACCCTCATCAGCTGACAAGGTCGTCCCTGCACCAATAAAACTTTCTGCTAGAACACCTTTGCTTGAAGATGTTGTTGTTCCTAGTGCTGCCTCTCCTACCGCTGCTGACAAAGGTAAGGGAATCCAAGATGAGCCCGTCAGGACGAGGGCTCAACCCTTGGTTATCCCGGAAACCTCCAAGAAGGAAATGGATGAGATTTTTAGGATAATCAAGAGAAGTGATTACGATGTGGTAGAACAGCTGGGGCAAACCCCCTCCAAGATTTCCATGCTGGCACTACTACTTTGCTCGGAAGCGCATGCTAAAGCTCTGATAAAATTCCTGAAGGCAGCCCATGTGCCCCAGGAAACCTCTGCGGATTAATTTCAAAATTGCGTGGCTAGCCTGACTGCGGACAATGGATTAGGTTTTTCTGATGCCGACCTAACTCCTAAAGGCAGAAACCATAATGATGCTTTGCATATTTCAATCGACTGTCGCGGAACTACTCTCGCACACGTCTTGGTCGACACTGGTTCGTCGCTGAATGTTTTACCTAAGAAGGCCTTGGACCGACTAGATTGTGAGGGGTTGGAATTGAAGCCGAGTGATATTGTTGTCAGAGCTTTCGATGGTTCGAAGAGAATGGTCCATGGAGAGGTTGAAATTCCCATCAAGATAGGCACTGAGGTGTTTAAATCCACTTTCTATGTGATGGACATCCGTCCATCATACTCTTGCCTGCTGGGTAGACCTTGGATACACCATGCTGGGGCAGTCACCTCCTCCTTACATCAGATGTTGAAGTATCCTATCAAGGGAAAGATCATCACTGTCCATGGCGAAGAAGAGTACATGATTAGCCACTTAAATTCTTTCCGGTATGTGGAGGTTGAAGGAGAGTTCATTGAGACACCGTTTCAACATTTCAAAGAAGTCCTTCCTGAAATAGCAGTAACAAAGTTGGCAGCTGAGACACCAAGACAGATGGCCAGGATGGCATCTCTGGAG
Organism: Vicia faba; assembly: GCA_948472305.1. Classification (NCBI taxonomy): domain Eukaryota; kingdom Viridiplantae; phylum Streptophyta; class Magnoliopsida; order Fabales; family Fabaceae; genus Vicia; species Vicia faba. The sequence goes on along the minus strand of OX451738.1, from coordinate 1,083,761,910 downwards.
GACGCAAGGGCCGCAATAAAAGAAGGGAAGAATTCAGCATGGGGGCAGTTACCTGACATTCCACATAAGACAGACAAATTTGGATTAGGGTTCACGGCCGCTGGCCAGAAAGCTATGCGCCGTGCGAAGATTGAAAGAGCGCCATTCAAAATTTCTCCCTACGGAATCAACGCTTTAGAGGATGAAGACAAGGAGAGCAACATTGAAGAATGGATTTATCCAACTGTCAAAGGAGGATTGAGCAACTGGGAGGCGAAAGACTTTGTCCCCATCACTTTTATTCATCAGTAATTTATCTGTTAAACATTTCTTATTTGGTCTGTAATATTTACTTTCAAACAATCCGTACACTATCTTTTCACCTCCTGCCTTGCCCGGGGCATGTAGGTCCATTTGTAAGGGTTTTGATTATTTTTCATATCCATATGCCATGTTTAATGATTCATTGGACGTTTTTCATTTGATAAACTGTTTGTGTTCATTTTCTTTCCTCTTGCATTTTTGTTTAAGGATGGCTATCCCTTACACACACCCACACTCACCAATGCAGGTACCCATCCACTCCAGATTCCATGGGTGACTATTCAGCTATATCTTTCGACAACTCTGAAGATCTGGTCAATCTAGCCGAGTATGAAGATGGCGAAGGTTGTGAAGTGCCCGGGGAACTAGCCAGACTTCTGCAACAAGAGGAAAGGGCCATCTTACCGCATGAAGAGCCATTAGAAACTGTCAACTTAGGGACCGAGGAAGACCGGAAGGAGGTGCAAGTAGGTGCCAATTTGAAACCGAATGTCAAGGAAATCCTGATACAGTTGTTGAATGAATATGTTGAGATCTTCGCTTGGTCTTATGAAGACATGCCGGGTTTAGACACAGACATTGTGGTTCACCGTCTCCCCACAAGAGAGGATTGTCCACCGATCAAGCAAAAAGTTCGCCGAATGAGGTCTGACATGTCCGAAAAGATCAAAGCAGAAGTAATGAAACAATTCGATGCTAGCTTTCTGGCTGTTACGTCCTATCCTCAATGGGTCGCTAACATTGTGCCAGTACCTAAGAAAGATGGCAAAGTCAGGATGTGTGTGGACTACCGGGATTTGAATAGGGCCAGCCCTAAAGATGATTTCCCGCTACCTCATATTGACATCTTGATTGACAATACAGCTCAGCATAAAGTGTTTTCCTTCATGGATGGATTCTCGGGCTACAATCAAATCAAAATGGCCCCCGAGGATATGGAGAAAACAACTTTTGTCACACAATGGGGCACTTTCTGTTATAAGGTGATGTCGTTCGGGCTGAAGAACGCAGGGGCAACTTATCAACGCGCCATGGTAGCTTTATTTCATGATATGATACATCATGAGATTGAAGTTTACGTAGACGATATGATAGCTCAGTCACAAACAGAGGAAGAGCACCTTGAACATCTGGAGAAGCTGTTTGCCAGGTTAAAAGAATACAAGCTCAGGATGAATCCAAGTAAATGCACTTTTGGAGTTAGGTCTGGTAAACTCCTGGGATTCATTGTAAGCAACAAAGGCATTGAAGTCGATCCGGCAAAAGTGAAAGCCATACAAGAAATGCCTGCTCCCCGTACTGAAAAAGAGGTTAGAGGATTCTTGCGGCGCTTGAACTATATTGCCAGATTCATCTCTCATCTGACTTCTACCTGTGAGCCAATTTTCAAACTCTTGAAGAAAGATCAGGTAGTTGAATGGAACGACGATTGTCAAACTGCTTTTGATAGAATCAAGGAGTATTTGCTAGAACCTCCTATTCTGATGCCACCCGTCGAAGGAAGACCATTGATCATGTATTTGACCGTCTTGGATAACTCAATGGGGTGTGTTTTGGGCCAGCATGATGAGTCTGGTCGAAAAGAGCATGCTATTTATTACCTTAGCAAAAAGTTTACCGACTGTGAGACTCGCTACTCACTGCTCGAGAAAAATTGTTGCGCTTTGGTATGGGCTGCTCGCCGACTAAGACAGTATATGTTGACTCATACTACCTTGTTGATTTCCAAAATGGACCCTATCAAGTATATCTTCGAAAAGCCCTCTTTATCTGGAAGGATAGCTAGATGGAAAATGATCCTAACTGAGTATGACATTCAGTACACCACCCAAAAAGCTATAAAAGGGAGTGTACTAGCTGACCATCTGGCTCATCAGGCTATCGAAGATTATCAACCTATGAGATTTGATTTCCCAGACGAGGACATCATGAATTTGGACAACATTGAAGGTAACGGACCATATGACGGACCTGACAAGGGATCCCGATGGACCCTGTACTTTGATGGTGCTTCAAATGCACTTGGAAACGGTATCGGCGCGTTACTCATTTCTACGGAAGGTTGTCACACACCTTTCATGGCCCGACTTTGCTTCAGCTACACAAACAACATGGCTGAGTATGAAGCTTGCATCTTTGGTCTCAAGGCTGCTATAGACTTGGGGATCAAATCTTTGATCGTATTTGGGGACTCGGCTTTGGTTATCAGTCAAATCAAAGGAGAGTGGGATACCAAGCATCCTAATCTTATCCCATACAAAGAACATGTCCTGACATTGTTGCCTCATTTCGAGCAAATTACCTTCGAGCATTTCCTGCGAGAAGAGAATCAGCTAGCAGATGCTCTAGCTTCAATGTCCTCCATGTTTAAACTCAACTGGGATAACGAGGCTCCTCAAATCACCATCGAGCGAATGGATGAACCTGCGCATTGTCACGAGATTAATACCGAAGAAGTAGTGGAACAACCCTGGTTCCATGAAATCAAGAAGTATCTCGAGACCAGAGATTATCCTGAAGGAGCTTCCGTAAATGACAAGAAGTTCTTAAGGAAATTCGCTGCTAAGTTCTTCCTGAGCAACGACATCCTTTACAAACGAAGCCATGATTGTGTATTACTCTGATGCGTAGATAAAGCTGAAGCAGAGTTGATTATGACTGACATACACAACGACACATTTGACACTCACTTGAGCGGGCATACAATGGCTAAGAAGATCCTGAGGGCAGGCTATTACTGGTCTACCATGGAGGCTGACTGCCATCAACATTCCCGTACTTGCCACAAGTGTCAAGTCTATGCTGACAAAGTTCATATCCCTCCGGTCCCTCTCAACGTCCTGACTGCTCGGTGGCCCTTTGCAATGTGGGGCATTGATATGATTGGAGAGATCAAACCCACGGCTTCCAACGGACATCGCTTCATCCTGGTTGCCATTGACTATTTCACCAAATGGGTCGAAGCAGCTTCCTTCGCCTCTGTTACTAAAAATGTGGTTGCCCGCTTCATCAAGCAAAATCTTATATGTCAGTATGGTGTTCCAGACAGGATCATCACAGACAACGGTACGAATCTGAATAACACGATGATCACTGCATTGTACGAACAGTTCAAGATTTATCATCACAATTCATCTCCCTATCGGCCGAAGATGAACGGTGCTGTTGAAGCTGCGAACAAAAACATTAAGAAGATCATTCAGAAAATGACAGTCACTTACAAAGACTGGCATGAGATGTTACCGTTTGCTCTACATGGATACCGTACGACGACACGTACTTCAACTGGGGCAACCCCATTTTCTTTGGTCTACGGCATGGAAGTTGTTCTGCCTATGGAAGTCCAGATCCCTTCTCTAAGGATTATGAAGGATGCAAGTTTGAACGAAGATGATTGGATGCAGACCCGACTTGATCAACTCAATCTGATCGACGAAAAGCGACTTGCTGTTATATGCCATGGTCAGGCGTATCAAAAACGAATGATCAAGGCCTTCAATAAGAAAGTCAGACGTCAAGTGTATCAAGTCGGAGATCTCGTAATCAAGCGGATTATCTTGCCGCAAAGTGATCCCAGGGGCAAATGGACTCCTACATATGAAGGACCATTTGTGATCAAGAGCATATTTTCTGGTGGTGCAATGATTCTGACCACCATGGACGGCGACGATTTGCCGCACCCTGCGAACGCAGACATAGTCAAAAGATACTACGCATAAAATAACCCGGCAAGTTGAAAACCCGAAAGGGCGGCTTGGGCAAAAAGGGGTTTCCCGGTGGATCGAAAACCCGAAAGGGCGGTTCAGGCAAAAGTTAGGGATAAAAATAAAAAAAATCTGTACACCCGGCAAGTTGAAAACCTGAAAGGGCGGCTTGGGCAAAAAGGGGTTTCCCGGTGGATCGAAAACCCGAAAGGGCGGTTCAGGCAAAAGTTAGGGAATTAAAGCGTATGACTATGTCTCGTCGGATCACTTCAAGGACAATCTCTTCACCAACCGGTTCCAGGCTTCTGATCAATCCAGTCATCGTCAAGCGAAGCATTGAATGGACAAATATTCAGAGTTGTGAAAGCTATAGCGGAATGGAATCCCATGGAATTATTTCACATAGCCATCCTTATTTTGTATAAACCTTTCAAATATTTATGACAAAATCCTCTTACTAGGATGATTGTCTCCTTTGTACAAATATACTCATAGAAAATCAATACAAATACCTTTCCCAGAAATTTGTGTCATTTCCTTTTCTTTTCTCTTGCACTATTTGTTTTATTTTGAGAAACGTCCAAGGTTTTGTTAAATAGGCATATGCATTTGAAACATAATCATTTTCTTATGAGTCGGGAAAGAGGGTTACTGATAGGTCAAAGGAACAGTTGGATATCTTGATACCCTTCGAAGGAAACCCCCGGGAGATTTGGAATCCATATCCCTAGCAAGTCTTGAAGCTCATCCCCAGTAGATTCTGGAAGCTTATTCCCCGCAGAGAACGGACGTCTCTCCCGAGTTTTATTCAAAGTTATTCCTCACAAGGCCTTATAACTGGGTTATCCTCAGCTAACAACCACGGAAGATCGCACTCGCCAAAATTCTTCCTATCTCCAGCGGAGTTCATCAAAGTTCCCCAGCAGTAACTTATCTTTACAATTCCCCAGCCAGAGGATCCTCAGGAATTCAATTCCCCCCAAAGTTTAAGTTTCAGAATCCTCAGCGAAGCCGGACTAATGAACCTTCTCCCCACAGAGTTTTAGGAGAGCAAATCTTGAGTTCCCCAGTAAGGTCACCAGAGATGCTTCCCTCCAAACTGAAGATTCTCAGTCTTGCATCCCCAGCAGGAGTCTACTAGATTGGTACTCCCTAGTAGAAGTCATCAGGAATCCCCCAGAGGTTTGGTATACAACCCAAGCTCCTTATTCCCCCAGTCACAGCCAAGGAATTTTTCTTCCCGGAAGCAGTCAGGATGTGTTTATCTTCAGCCATCCAGGATTCATCCATCCCCAGCAAGACAGCTCATCAGCTTACATGCGCATTCATTACATTCATATCATAAACATTGATATAACATATATTGCATCATACATTTCATGCGACATAATTTTGTGTCTAGCTAACATTTTGTCCTTTTCAGGATAAGAATAAAAAGCTATCCTTAACAGTTTCAGATACAGTTTTACACGGACTCATCATCAAGCAACCCTACACCGGTTCTTATTCAAACTTCAAGATTTCTGAAAACAGTTCACGGGTTCTCCAAGTAACGGATGTTAACCTATCGCTTGTTCAGCTTCTTATCCAGACTTCTGAAAACAGTCTATGGATTCTTCCCAACAACGAATGTTAATCTATCACTTGTTCAGACGCAACCTTTGAAAACAGTTTACAGACGCTTCCCAATAAAGGATGCTGCTCTATTGCTTATTCAAACTTCAAGACTTCTGAAAACAATTTACGGGTTCTCCAAGTAACGGATGTTAACCTATCGCTTGTTCAGTTTCTTCTCCAGACTTCTGAAAACAGTCTATGGATTCTTCCCAACAACGAATGTTAATCTATCACTTGTTCAGACGCAACCTTTGAAAACAGTTTACGGACGCTTCCCAACAACGGATGCTGCTCTATTGCTTATTCAAACTTCAAGACTTCTGAAAACAGTTTACGGGTTCTCCAAGTAACAGATGTTAACCTATCGCTTGTTCAGTTTCTTCTCCAGACTTCTGAAAACAGTCTATAGATTCTTCCCAACAACGGATGTTAATCTATCACTTGTTCAGACGCAACCTTTGAAAACAGTTTACGGACGCTTCCCAACAACGGATGCTGCTCTATTGCTTATTCAACTCCAAGACTTCTGAAAACAGTTCACAGGTTCTCCAAGTAACGGATGGTAACCTATCACTTGTTCAGTTTCTTCTCAAGATTTTTGAAAACAGCTTACGGATTCCTCCCAACAACGGATGCCAATCTATTGCTTATTCATATCCCCAGTTCAGAGATGGTCCAAAGCATGGACACCTTTATGATATTCATTCCAGATGGCATCTTTAAGCCCATCCCCGACAAGTTTCTATCACTCCTCCCGATGGCATCGTTAAGCCCATCTCCAAATGGCATCTCTGAGCCCATTCCCGCATCCATTGCTTTGACGAGTGCAAATTTAAGGGCACTCTAGTGTCCAATCTCCTTTTAACCCTCGAGTCACGAAAGGCAAACTTGCCAATCTAACTCTTCGGATTCAAGAAGATTGACCAGGGGCAACTATTGTACCCCAAAATTTGCCCTCCCATTTCTCATTGCTTTCTCATCACAAAACCCTTGAAGATCAAGGTCCAGTTAAGGTTTCATCTGCTCAAGACCTCTCCTTGCACTGTTGACCCAAATTAGGGTTTGTGTTTGCACAAAGATGTTTTGACCCAAAATGCCTAAGATGAATTTCTTGCTTCATATTGGACTCCCAAGTTTATCCTCATCAAGTTTCAAGTCTTGATTCCAAGTTTTGCCCAGTCAATTGGACAGTTGACCTAGAAATCAACTATATTGGGGAAAAAGTCAACTGTGGCCAATTGACAGTCAAACCTCATGAAAATTGACCCACATCAACATTATGAACTCATATGAACCATTTGATCAAGTTTGGATCACAATTCCATAAGAAATTTGATCAGATCACCAAAAGGGCAAAATGGTCATTTTTAGGGTTTTGACTGAACAAAGGCAATTTTTGACTGTTTGACCTAGCCAATGGCAAACCAAGCTCACATTTGGACTCAAGGACCCCATGGAATTATCTTGACATGCTCAACAAACTCAAAAGATCCCAAGTACACAAAATTGACAGTTGAATTTCCCAGTCAATTGATCAATTTTGACTGTACACTGAAAAGTCAAACTTTGACTTTTTGGTCAAAATCAAGAGTCAAGATTCATTTTTCATAAAAACATGCCAAATCATGAAACTTGTTCACCAAGAAATCAAAAAATGCAAATTAGGGTTAGAAATTAGAATTTTTCATAACTTAGAATTTTTCTAAGTTATGAAAAACCCTAATTTTTTCCCAACTTTGCCCCACTTTCTCACCAAGATCCATTTGGATTAAAACAAAAGTCAAAACATGAAAGTTGTAGCTTGTTGCATAATCTACAACTTTGATTCACAAAGTTTTCCCAAATGAGGCTTGTATCTCAAGTTACAAATTTTTGAATAAGGGCACTAAACCATTCTTAACTTAGTGAAATTTTAACCTATTTTGACAAGGTTTTCTACCCAACTTCAAGGCCATTTTCCATACACTTCCACTTGGAATTTCAATTTTCATTTCAAAGATGGATTGTAGTACACATTCCAAGCTTTCCAAAATATCCAAGAACTTCTCAAACAACCTCATAACTTGAGAGAATCGAATTTCACAATATGGCAAAAACTCACTTTTGAATTGATCATGAACATGTTCATAACTTAGGCCATTTTCAAGTCAACATAGTTTGTGCTAAATTATAGGTCCTAAAACCCTTTGACACTCAATAATTCAATGCAAAACCTTTGTTCCAAGACCATGTTTTGTGTGTTCAAGCATTGCCTAGAGGATTAATCCCAAAATAGATAAAGCATTTCTTCCATTTTTGCAAAAGGTAGCTTTATGTCCAATTGAAAATCCAAGCAGTACAAATGAGATCTAATTGGCACAAGATTATGAGCAAAACACTCTGATCAAGGAGATATTATGCAGCTCATTAGGGGGCCTCTACTGACCTAGAACACAACTTGGGCATTTGTTGCTTAAAGTGTAAGTAACTTGGCATTTTGTAAGATAACTCTCATATCAGCTTACAAACCCTTAAGCAAACTTGTAAAACACATCCAAGACATCCCAACCAAGCTAGTACACGACCCTAACAACCCTCATACACTCCCAATCCCAGAATCACCTTCAAACTGCAAGAACAGGGCCAGGCCTGCAGTTTGAGTGCCATCTCCCATTTCTCTCAAGCTTTCTTGCCCAAACCAGTTCACACACATCCCCTAGCATCTATGCAAGCTAACCATGACTTGAAACACGACCTGTAATTCCTCTAACAAGTTCCACCATTTTCACTTTTTCATTTTGCAGTTGAAGTTCTACAACTCAATTCAAGGTGTCTCAAGGCAAAGTAAATATTGGAACAGCATCACCACACCTCAAGGAAGCTATACCAACCATTATCTTGCACTGAAAGCTCCCCCATTGCCAAATAGAACTTCAACTGAACAGGTATTTTGTTGAACTTCTATCTCTCTTATTAGGCATCATTAGCTCTAAGTTTGTGAATAAGCAATGTTCTACTCATGCCACTGAACCTGTACATGCTTTTACTTTTCATTTCTTTTGCTTGAGCTGTGAGAATTTAAGGTTTGAAAATGGCAGAAAACTTAGGTCAGGATTTGGGATTGTTAAAATTCTTTCTCATTTCTGAGAGTTAGGAGATGTTCTTTATATATTTGGAATCGTGGTTTCATGCTTAATATTTTTTGTGTTGAAAGTTTGTGCAAAAGATCAAAGAATCAGGATGTTTGAACTGGAAGAAACAGGCGCGCGTTTTGGACAGTTTTTTGTCTGAAGGTTGAAGAAGAAGCCACATGGGCTGGGCCTGTGTGGTCTTTTCTTTTCACACCCTATTTCCATTTTCATACCCCCCAAGCCCATTTTGTGTATTTTTATGATTTTTTGATTTTTTCTTTTTCATTCTGACTCATTTATTTTTTTCTTATCATATTAAAAACATAAAAAAATATTTTTGCATCATTTTTATATTTTTTAGACATTTATTGGATTATATTGATATACAAATAAATAAATAACATATGATTTAGAATAAATAGAGAAAATAATGTAAACACATTTCATTTTATTTTTATTTTTATTTTGTTTTATCTTCTTGAAATATTTTTATATAAAACATACTTTTTTTTCATAAATATTAATTATTATTATTTTTATATATAATATGTATTTAGTAAATAATAAGGATATATATATATATATATATATATATATATATATATATATATATATATATATATATATATATATATATATATATATATATATATATATATATATATATATATATATTAATACACTTAGGATAAAATACCAAAAATATACATATTTTTATTTTATTAACATTTAATACTAAAAAATACATTTTTTTACAAATATACTTCATTTTTATTTTATTTTTTGTATGTAAATAGTAAATATTATATATATTGAGTAATTAATACCCTTTTGATTAAAATTAGGGTTTTGCCCTAAAATATGAAAATACTCCAAAAAATAATACCTTTTTATTTCTCTTTTTAATTTACATAAATAATACTTTTTTTTCATACACATAAAAATTCTTTTTACATTTTGCATATTTATTTCATTTTCATTTAATTATGCAATTATTTGTATTGTAAATATTCAAAGAAAATGATGTACTAGCTAGGTTTAATTTCTTGTCTAAATACCCCCCCATTTGAACATTTGTACCCTCCTCCCTATATTATTGTGTTGTAATAGTGTAGGAATTTAAATTTCGCACTTTAATGCTTTCTAAACATGCCATGCTAGAATTAGGGTTTGTATGCGAATAAAATGAATAAAATAGTTTGACCTAATTTCAAGATAAACAAGCATGAAAATGGACAACACATCTCACACTTGCACCCCTAGGGTATTCCACTTTGTTGCCTTCAAATAATTGGGCCATATTGCATGTTAGGTTTCTTTGGGTAAAATAAACAATCAAATGATCATAAGTCCCTCGATGACGCTTTCAAAAAGTTGCCTAAAATGATCAAATCCCTTTCAAAGAAAAATTGCCCAAAGACATTTAACACTATTGCAATTATGGTCTAAACGATGACCCACGCCCGTCCCTTTCACCTCCTAACACAAGATTATCCACCAAATGCAATGGTGGAACAAAATTGTCAAAAGGCTTAAAGCATAACAAGAATCTTTGAGAAAATTTTAGGGTAGATAACTCTTAGGTACTTGCCAATTTGTAAAGAAAACACTTGCCTATTTTCAAACCCCACTTCACAAACACTTTCAAAACAAAGTTTCAAAAAACCTTGAAACATCTTTTCAAAAGACAAAATACCTTTTGTAAAACATTCGAGTAAAGAATTGTTACAAGGGTAGCCTATATAAGGCATCTTTTCAAAACATTTTCAAAACCACACACCAAGCACCATTTCAAACAATTGAAAACCAAGGCAAGTTGATCTAAGCAAGTACCTAAGAGCCCATGGATAACCATGGATATAAAGGGTGCTAATACCTTCCCTTTCTATAATCTACTCCCCGAACCCAAGAAAAATCTCAAAGGTTTTTGCTGTGCTTTTTAAACCTTTCCTTAGGATAAAATAAAAAGTCGGTGGCGACTCTTGCTCAACCGAAACATTTGCGAAAACAAACGCAAAACCACAGTCAGTTCTCCCACCGTATCACATATACTTTGTACCCTCTTGAGCGTTCAGAGTATCCTAACATAATACACTTCTGTGCTTTAGAGTCAAACTTGTTCAGATGATCTTTAGTGTTCAGAATAAAACATGTGCATCCAAAAGGAAGGAAATAAGAAATGTTGGGCTTTTTGTTCTTCCGCAATTCATATGGAGTCTTTTCCAGAATAGGTCTTATAGAGATTCTATTCTAAATATAACACGCTGTGTTAGTTGCTTCTTCCCAGAAGATTTTAGCCATGTTAGTCTCATTGATCATGGTTCTGGCCATTTCTTGCAATTTTCTGTTCTTTCGTTCTACAACTCCATTTTGTTGGGGAGTTCTAGGACAAGAGAAGTCATGCGAAATTCCTTTTTCATTAAAAAATGTTTAAAAATTTTTATTTTAAAATTCTCCACCATGATCACTTCTGACTTTGACAATTCTAATATTCTTTTCATTCTGAACTAGGTTACAGAAAGCAACGAACACAGAATGTGACTCGTCCTTGTGTCTTAAGAACTTTACCCATGTCCATCTGCTATAGTCATCTACGATCACTAACCCATACTTCTTGCCACTAACAGACGCAGTTTTCAATGGTCCAAATAAGTCTATGTGCAGAAGTTCTAATGGCCTAGAGGTTGAAACAACATTTTTATCTTTAAAAGCATGTTTTGCAAATTTTCCTTTCTGACATGCTTCTCACAGAGCATCTGAGCTGAAGTTCAGATTAGGAAGTCCCCTGACCAGATTGAGTTTGTTAATCTGAGATATTCTTCTCATACTAACATGCCCCAATCTTCTGTGCCAGACCCATTGCTCGTTGTTAACAGAAAGAAGGCATTTTATATTCTGACTTTTTAGTTCAGAAAGTTTTATCTTATAAATGTTGTTTTTCCTCTTTCCATTAAACAGGATAGTTCTATCTTTCTGACTAACAGTTTTGTATGAATTTCGATTAAAGATTATATCATAACCGTTATCACTTAATTGACTTATGGATAACAGGTTATGCATCAATCCATCAACTAAAAGCACATTATTAATAGAAGTAAGATTACCATTACCTACTGTTCCAGAGCCAATGATCTTCCCTCTTTGGTTGCCTCAAAAGCCCACGTAAAGTTCCAGGTTTGGAACATATGCTTTCATCCCGTCATGTATCGAGAGCATCCAGAGTCTAGGTACCATGACTAGTATTTTAGCCTTGCTGCTAAAGATATCTGCTACATATATAATTTTGTCCTTAGGTACCCATATCTTTTTGGGTCCTGGTTTGTTAGTTTTACCAAAATTTTGTTTGAATTTTGGTTTGGCAGAATAATCATTGCTAGTGAATTTCAGGTCATGTGTGTGCCCATATGTGAAGTGTGATTTTAGTGGTGTGCGTTTTATTACTAGGTCCATGACATTCTTAGGTGGAGATACCTTACCTTGGTATCCTATTCCTTTTCTGCCATTCCTGCTAACTCCATAGATCATTGAAACCATCTTGCTTCTATCTATGTTTTTAGCCAGAAACTTCTGAAAGTTGTGATCATATTCTTTTATGATTTTATCAGCGCTACTGGGAGCCTCTGAGATTATTTCTTTCTGAGAGTTTTGTAAATCAGTTTCTAGCTTTGAAATCTTTTCTTTTAGCTCAAAATTTTCTAATCTCAGACTCACAGTTTCTTCAGAGTCAGAGACAAGATCCCTTTTTAGGTTCTTGAATTTGATTCTGATGTGCTGATATCTTTCCAGAATCTCATTCAGGCTTTCTTCTAGTTCAGATTTAGTGAAATTAATAGTAAAATGAGGAAATACCTCTTCTGTGTCTGATTCTGAGTCTGACTGAGATGCTTTGCTGTCTTCTGTCACATTAGCCATAAGAGAAATGTTGGCTCTTTCATCATCTGATTTTGAGTATGCGTCAGAAGTGTCTGAATCATCCCATGTAGCCATGATACTTTTCTTATTCTCCTTAAAGAACTTCTTTTTGGGCTTCTCCTTCTGAATCCTTGGACAATAACTTTGGTAATGCCCCTGTTCATTGCACTCATAGAAAATGATGTCTCTGTTATTTGACTTCCTGTGACCAGATGAAGCTTCAGATCTTATGTATCTAGAGGAGGAATCAGACTTTCTGTATCCGAGAAGGATTCATTCTGATTCCCTAACATTCTGGAATTCTTGAATTTTCTTTGCCTCTACTTCCACAACTGATTTACCCTTCTGGAGAGAAGAGACAGTTCGTCTTCTTCTGATGAGGATCCATCAGAGATTTCTTCCATAGCCTGCAAAACCTTATAATCAAGTTTTTTTGTTAGATTTTAATGCTAAAGGCTTACCTTGCTTCTGAAGCTCGTCATCTTCTAGCTCTATCTCATGGATTCTGAGGGAGATAACAAGTTCCTCCAGAGATATCTTGTTGAGATCTTTAGCCAGCTTAAGCACAGTGACCATTGGCCTCCATTGCTTTGGTAGACTTCTGATGATCTTCTTTACGTGATCAGCAGTAGAATACCCTTTGTCAAGAACTCTCAGCCCAACAACAAGAATCTGGAATCTTGAGAACGTAGCTTCTATGGATTCGCTGCCTTCCATCTTAAAGGCTTCGTATTTTAGAATGAGCGCAAGGGCCTTGGTTTCTTTAACTTGTATGTTGCCTTCATGCATCATTCTCAGAGAGTCAAACATGTTTTTGGCTGTCTCTCTGTTTGAGATCTTCTCATATTCTGAGTATGAGATGGCACTGAGAAGTATTGTTCTGGCTTTATGATGGTTTCTGAAATCACGCTTTTGCTGGTCAGACATTCTTTTTCTATCTATCTTCTGACCACTTTCATCCAATGGATGTATGTATCCATCAATTACCATGTCCCATAGATCAGCATCGTGAGCCAGAAAGAAGCTCTCAATTCTGTCTTTCCAGTAGTCAAAATTTTCTCCATCAAAGACTGGAGGTTTGCCGTTGATTATGTCCTTGTCGTCACGATAATCATTGCTGATGTTTTGGCTTGGTCCCACCATAGTGTTTTTCTAAAGCTTGGATCTTGTACTGACACAGTTAAGGTATGAACTCAGAACCAGGCGCTCTGATGCCAATTGAAGAAGTGAAAAACACAAGAGGGGGGGGGGGGGGGGGGGGGTTGAATTGAAACTTAAAAATCAAATGCAATAGACTCAAGATTTTTATCTTGGTTCGCTTGATCTCAAACTATTCCAGTCCACCCGCCAAGGTGATTTCTCCTCTCTCCAACGAGGACTTAATCCACTAATCAAACAGATTACAAAACTATTTTGACAACTATCAAAGTCTTCTTGAGTAAGACCACAACCTGGTTTATCTCAAGGAACAATATCTTAATCAAAGAACAATTGACTGTGTACTATATGTTTTTCGTTACAAAAACTGTATCACTATTGTGATGTATTACACAAGTTGGGAGTATAAGAGAATATGAATATTTGCAGCGTTTTTAGATGTATGAGCAGTGGTTGGTGAAATAGTAAACGATTTGTCCTTTAAGCTTGTTTATATAGGCGTGAAAATCTGTCCAAAATAAAACGTGATAATAGACACTCAATGCACTTTCCGTATTGAGACGATTCTTGTCTGAATGAAGCCGTTGCATATGATATTGTCTTAATTGAAAAGTAACGCTTCAGAACTATAGAATCTTGCATGCTGCTTTTAATTCAGAACTTTGATGACTCAGAGATATGAGGATATGTTGGCGTATTAGACTTCTGTTCAGAGTCAGAGTATCTTTTACTTTAACGCAAATTCTGATCGTCATTCTTTAGAACATTCTGATTAGCTCAGCTTGAAAGCTTCTGTGGCTTAACTTCTGATGATGTTTCATCCATAACTTCTGTATAAAAAATAACACAAATTTAGAGTGCATATTTGTTCTTTGTGTTTGTTATCATCAAAACTCTAATTAAGGATTGTAGAATCAAACCATGTTCTAACACATATCATTAATACAAAGCACCAAAAATGAATTAAATAATTTACTCTTTGGTAGATTTGAATTAATGAACATTTATCCAACTTCATCTACACCCAAAGTCCATTGAATTTAAAGAGAAATTGGACATTTAAAATTGCAATCTAAATCAACAATCAAAAGGAGTGAGTAGAAAAAGAGAGATGGATCAAAACAGCCCCAAAACAAGGCAGAAAATGCATTTTTGTTCTATTACAATTGATTGCACTGCTGATGCAATCAATTGCATCAGTGTTTTTTTAAAAGAACATGAAAGTTTGTTATGACAATCGATTGCACTATTACAATAATCGATTGCACCCTATTAAAATCAGAAAAAACAACATTTTGAAAGGTCAAATTCTTGTTCAAACTTTCCATCAAACACCTTATGATCATGGATTCAATTGAGCATGAAAATTCCATCAAATTATGAGAAAATAGCACCAATGGAATCACATAATAATGCTCAATGAATCAAACCCAAAGATCAACAAGAGATCATATTGTGAAAGATGAAAAATCCAACTTGCCAAAGGTAGATCTAGAGAATTATCAAAACAACTTCAAGAATTTGCTTCAATTCAGCCCCAATAATTAATTTCCCAAGCTTGGATGTAGAGAATTGATGAAGAAAAAGTGTTTGGATGAAGGTTTAGCTCAAAGATTAGTAAGCTTCAATGAAAAGCTTACTAACTTTCTTTTGAAAATGGAGCTTTGAGTGAATTTAGTAGATGGAGAGAATTGAGAGATTTTTTAGCAAAGTGAGTTTGGCTATCAAAAGCTTGAAATTTGAATGAAATGAGAGCTCTATTTATAGAGTTTAGGCTTGGGATTAGTTGTGGTTTGGTAATTAATTCTTGGAGCCAAAATTTGAATTAATGATATATCTTTCAAAAAATGAAAAATTGGAGCCAAAATTTGAATTAATGATATATCTTTCAAAAAATGAAAAAATTGGAGTCAAAACTTGAATTAATGATATATATTTCAAAAATAAAGAAAAATTGGAGCCAAAGTTTGACAAGCTTGAAATTGCTGATTTTTTCAAAATTTCACATTGTGAAATCGATTGCACTCTAGGAGCAATTGATTGTATCAATGAAAAAAAATGAAATTTTTTAATTATTTTTCTTTGCAAATAGAGATTTTAGGAAAATAATACTTGAAAACCCTATTTGTCAGATGCTTTGACTCGGTACCTACAAAACACAAATATACAAAGACAATGACAAATATTTTTGTATTTTGATTAGAAGTTAGTCAACAACACAAGAAAAAATTTAAAGATAGGATGCAAAAGTGATGAATGAAGCTATTTCTAAATGATTGTGACCAAATGACAAAATATGATATGAAAGTGCGACTGAAAAAATTAGGGGAGAAATTTAGGGTACAACAGAAGACACCCGACCATAGGATGAAACAGCCCCATCCAAATAGCCTTCTCTGTTACAAGGTCAGAGGACTTCTACGTCCCTGACAGAAACGAAGAAGAACCTCTATATATCCATGCACAGTAGGTGGGAAATATTCCCCTCCGCCATGGTTATAACTGGCGGGGGGTTTAACGACATCTTCGTAAACTCCGCAAAGAGGAAGCTCGACGAGTAGGTTGATGCATCCCCGACTCAAGTGGTGACAAGGTCAAGGGCAGATAAGAGTTGATCACGTTCTACCTCGAACAGTTGCCCGAAGGGGCCCCTAACTCGAGCATCCCTCTTCTGGTAAGGTCAAGAATGGATAATTTCGATGTTCACCGCGTCTTGGTCGACGGATGGAGTTCTGTCGATGTTATGTACAACCATCTCTTCCGAACCTTGCAGCTCGACGACACCCACCTTTCACCATACATGGGGTTCGACCTGCAAGGATTCAATGCTTGACCTCTAAACCATTGGGGTACGTGGAGCTCTTCGTCACCTTCAGGGAGGAAACTACCTCCTGGCAGGTCAAGGTGAGATTTCTGGCCATCGACTACCCGTATCTCTACAAATGCATCCTAGGGAAACCAACGCTGACCAGATTGACCGTTGTCCCCTCCACCATCCATTTAAAGATGAAATTCTACACGAGGAGGGGACGCGTCGCCACCATCCATGGCGACATATCAGCTGCCTGAAGATGTTTCAATGCAGCTTTAAAGGGATAGAGTACGATCGACACTGGGGTCTGACCTGCTAAGAGAGGTGCTACTGCTCAACCTGAGCCACTACCCGTCAAGATAGAAGAACAAAGAGCTCTACCCAAGGTCGACTCCATCTCACTGTACACCCGCTTCGACAAGGATGAAGCATCCAACGGTGAACAAGAACTCCTCTTACCAATCCCAGATGGAGACTTCGAGTCCGTCCCCCTCGGTGAAGACCCTCACAAAGGCATGAAGATCGGCACCAGACTCCTCGATCTGGCGAGGAAGCATATCAAAGCTTGCTTGAGGGAGAATGCAGACCTGTTCGCGTGGAACGCCGTGGAGATGCCCGGAATCGACCCCGAGGTCGCCTGTCACCACCTGGCCATTGATCCATTCGCTAGGACAATAGTATAACATAGACATAGGCAGTCTCTCGAGAAAGCGGAGGCTGTTGAAAATGCTGTAAAAGACCTCCTAGAGGCTAATTTTATTTCCGAGGCCCAATATTCAACCTTGCTCTCAAATGTTTTACTTGTTAAGAAAAATAATGGAAAATGGAGAATGTGTGTTGACTATACTGATCTTAACCAGGCATATCCCAAAGACGCTTTTCCTTTACCTAATATTGACATGTTGGTCGATAATTCGGCCGGCTATAAAATTTTATCATTCATGGACGCCTACTTAGGCTACAACTAAATCCCAATGGCGATGAACGACAAGAATTGCACTACTTTCATGACCAGCTCGGGCAATTACTATTACAACGTAATGCCCTTCGTCCTGAAAAACGCAGGGGTAACGTACCAGCGGATGATGAATAAAGTCTTCCGCAATGAGATCAGGGATATGCTCGAGGTATACATGGATGACATGACCGTCGAATATCGAGCAGATACCGACCATGCTGCCCATCTCAAAAAGGTCTTTTCCCAAGCAAGATAATGCAGAATGAGGTTCAACCCTGAGAAATGCATGTTCGGGGTTAAGGTGGACAAATTCCTCAGTTTCTACCTAAAGGAACGGGGAATTGAAGCCAACCCCAAAAAATTCCAAGAATTCTCCGAGCTCCCTACACCTAGCTCAAAGAAATCCATACAAGTCCTAAATGTCATGCTCACCTCGCTCTCTCGATTTGTGGCGAAATCCGCGCAACACACTCTTCCATTTTTCAAACTTTTGTGCAAAGAGGCAGACTTCGAGTGGACCGAGGAATGAGAGCAAGCCCTCCTCCATATCAAGAAAAGACTTTCGTGACGGCTCATGCTATCGTGACCTGAAGACAGGGAAAACCTATTCCTTTACCTGGCCGTCTCCACCGAGGCCGTAAGTGCGGCCCTCGTTTGTTAGACTCCTGAAGGGAAAAACTAGTGTATTTCATGAGCAAAGCACTTAAGGGGCTCGAGGTCCGATATCAACAGATCGAGAAGGTGGCCTTGTCCCTCGTCAATGCAACGAGGAGGCTTAGACATTACTTCCCGACGCACACAATCGTCGGATGAACATACAAACCTGTGAGATAACTCCTATGTCGACCAAAAATGGGAGGTCGAATGCTAAAATTGTCCTTGGAGCTCTCGGAGTTCGATATCCAGTACAAGAGCAGGAAGGCCCTCAAGGCCCAAGCATTGGCCGATTTCATCACAGAGATGACCGCCCATGATCCCCCCGTAGGGAAGAAGCACAAATGGACCATCTTTGTAAATGTAACTTCCAATTAGACAGGGAGTAGAGCAGGAATCCTCCCTCACCCTTTCTTTTCCATCATCGAACAATCAGGCCGAATATGAGGCCCACCTCACAGGATTAAGATTGGCATAGGATTTGGGTGCCTGAGAGATACAAATCTTTACTGACTACCAACTTGTCACATCTCAAGTTCAAGGGAGATACTAGGCTAAGAAAAACAACCTCATCGAATATTTAATCCTTGTCAGATAACATATGAAGAAGTTTGACCAGGAAGAGATCATGCACGTGCCACGCGAAAAGAATACGCGAGACGACATACTTTCAAAGCCTATGAGCCCAAAGAAGAAAGGCGGGAATAAATTCGTCATCCAATAATCCATTTCTCTCTCGAGCATTGAAAATCCCATTATGCCACCTGAGGTAAATACCATCGGGGACAAATCATGTTGGATGACCCCGATGGTCAATTTTCTGACAAATGGGGAAGTTCCCCTGGACCGAAGAGAGGTGGCCGCGACCAAACAACGAGCATGTTCGTATGTGGTACTTGAACATAAGCTTTACCGTCGAGGATTCTCCATCCCACTCTTAAAATGTGTTGAAGAATCCGAAATCCCTAAGATACTACAAGAAATCCACGAGGGAATCAACGCCCAGCACATGGGCGGAAGATCCCTGACACCAAAGGCGCTGTGAGCAGGTTACTACTGGCCGACCATGCAACAATATGCCAAGGAGCATGTCAAGAAATGCCACAAGTTCCAGAGGCACTCGGACATGCACCTAGCGCCTCCGCACAAGCTAACTACACTATCCTCCCCATGGCCATTTTCCTGGTGGGGAATGGACATCCTCAAACCTTTCGTGCAAGGGACGTACCAAAGAAAATTCCTTATCGTGGTCGTCGATTATTTAACAAATGGATAGAGGCCGAAGCTCAAGCAAAAATCACTTCACACAACATCCTCCATTTCTACAAACATCCTTTCCCGATTTGGGATACCATAAGCGCTCGTCACTGAGAACAGAACCCAATTCACCGATCAAGGTTTCCAAAGCTTTGTCGCCAAACTCAGAACCAAGTAACACTTCAACTCAGTCGAGCACCCCCAAACTAACGGGAAAACCGAGCCCACGAATAGGGTAACCTTACGAGGTCTCAAACGAAGGATGGGCGAGGCCAAAAGAGGGTGGATCGAGGAACTCCATAATGTCCTATGGGTGTACCGAACAACACTCCACTCGACGATGGGCGAAACCCCATTTAGGCTAACCTATGGCACTGAGGCTGCCATTCCTATAGAAATATTGGAACCGTCCAGAAGAACTGAAGCCCCTTTGGATGAGGAACTAAATGATGAGGCCCTAAGAGAAGAGCTCGACCTAGTCGAGGAAATCCGTTCAGGAGAAGCTCTTCGTGAGGCCACACTAAAACAACAAATAGCTCTTCGCCATGATAACAAAGTCAAAAAGCATGAATTCCATCTCGACAGCCTAGTCCTGCGGAGAAATCAGAAAGATTCCCGCAAAGGGAAGCTGGCCGCAAACTGGGAAGGACCATACCGTGTCCATGGAGCTACGAGAACTAGGGCGTAATACCTCGAGCACCTAAATGGAGAACCACTACCTCGACCATGGAACGCCACAAAATTGAAACAATATCACATCTAAGTCATTATCCTACTACGGCCATTGGCAGTCGACAAGTCCTCTCTAATTAACGACAGGATAAGCTCGACCACGTAGGCATGTTAAGGTACGGACATGGCCTCCAAATATCAACGACGGCGGGTTGTTGTTCATTTGTCAAGAAGAACCTTAGGCCGACAAGGATACCTCAACCGAGCTCTGCTGTCGAAGTACGCAACAAGTAGAACACCCAGCTTGCAATGGGAAGTTCACGCCACGAGCATAAGATCCCGACCGCGATCTTGAACTCATCGGATCCCTACTCGATTTCCTCAACACATTCGACATGTGTCGATCACAACCAAGGTCGAGCGCCAATCTCCAACCTTAGAAATACTAACTTTCATACATTAAGCAAGTCAAACACAACGACAAGAAATCATTTATAAATAAATAGGCATAAAGGCAAAAATTAAGGCACTGATAAACGCCGACCACGAAGGTCAGCGTTGTTTAAAGAATTACAAAATTAGGCACGACAACCACGAATCCAAAATAAAACAAGAACGGGCACACAAACCCTGAAACAATAAAACTCATCATCCCCGTCGCTATTCTCGGGAGGATAAAAGATTTTCCCATCGATCACTTGATTAAATGGCCCCGCGCCTTCAACCACAATCTCGACCCTGGGCTCAAAATCCTCAGTTGTTCCACAGCCGTGTTGAAACCATAGCCAAGTCTGTCCATGACGTCTTGCTCGAGCACTCAGATGCATGCAATTAGCTCTGCTCTAGACACCATAGCTTTCTCTACGTTGGTATCTTCTTCAACCGGGGCTACGATCCCCTCCAAATCTTTGTTCAGGAAACCAGGTGCTCGTTCTCTTTGGTAACGGCCTCCAGTTGGGGCTGCAGCTCATTCAGATCTTTGAAAATTCGAACTTGGGCCTCAAACTTTGACTCGTGGTTGAGGATGTCGCACTTTAATTTCTCATTCTTGGCCTTCAGGTTTTGAATCTTAGCATATGTTGTGTCGAGGGAGGATAGAGAGCTCGCGGCCTCATCATTCAGTGTCATGGACGTCTTGAGAATCCTCATCATGACAGCCACATCCTCCGCCAAATTCTTTCGACGGACATCCTTATCGTAGGACAAAATCTCCCCCCTCTCCTCCTCGTGAATGCCCAAAGAGTTCTCCCCAGTAAAGAGATCACGATTCAGAATGCAAGGAGGCAGCACGACCCCCCCCCCCCCCCCCCTCGGGGACCTTGTCACCTTCGGGCACGATGCCCTCAACGTCCTCCACACGTTTCGTCTTTGTTGCAGGCTCACCGGGGGGAACCTGGGTTTTTGATGAAGAGGGGGAACCGCTATCACGAGCAGCAGATTTGGCCTGATCTTGGAGCTAGGAGACCCTGTTCTTTGGCCCCGAGGTGGACGCGTTCTTGGGTCTCAACTTCAATAAGCGCTCTAAGAGGGATGCCATCCGACCTGCAATAAAAAAGAAACCGTCAGTCACAGGTTAAACAAGGATAATAGCGCGAGCACTTCCCCACATGAAAGACAAACAAAAATAATCATCGCGACCGCGTCCCCTACCTAAAAGCCTCATGGCCTCCTCAGTGAGGAACATTCGAGCAAGGCCTTCGTGTTGATAAACCTATTAACTAAGAGGTACTCCCCGTTGTTGTCGAAGAGGAGGTTGTTGTTCACGTCCTCACACCTCACGGGGGAGAAGCTCCTAACATAGGCCGCCAGCTTCTCATAGGAGAGCTGGTCCTAAGCGTCCAAGTCCTCAGGATTTATGGCATAATACTCAGGCCTTTGCTCGAAGTGTTTCCATTTCCACTCGAGCAAATATCTTGCCACGAGCCGGGTAATGGTCGCCCATCCTCCACTTCCTCCACGCGGGTGTATAAGGAGTCTATGGCCGCGTCCGTCAAAGGTTTCACAACAAAGTACCTCTCTTTGAAGTGTCAGACAGATTCCAGATAAGGCCTAAAAAGCTTGCCAAAATGTTTGAAGGACACCCACACTTGCCCTCCTCCATGGATTGCCTTTAAAGTTGAAAGATATAGAAGAAGAGGGGAAGCGTAGCACCTATCTGCAAATACTGGAAGATGATCTCAAACGCCTGCATGAACGCCATCGCGTTTGGGTGAAGTTGAGAGGGAGCCAATTGAAGCCACTCAAAAACCCCCATTTGAAAATCATTGAAGGGAAAATTCATCCCCGCCTCTTTCAACGCGAACTCGTACATAGGAAAACGTTTTCCCCGAATATGTCAAGCAGATCCTCCGACTTCGATGGGGAATTTGAAGAATCCAGTTGGTGGGGGGGCCCCTTCAGCCCGAACCTCCGAACAGTTGAACGCGTCTGTTGCATCGTGCGAAAAGAATGAGCTTTTATTTTGAAGCTCAGGTGCGACCTAGGTCAAGAGGTCCTCCTCGACATTGGTTTCGTCTTCGTAGTTGGCGGGCAGGACATCATCCCCGACCGAGTATGCCATTATAACTGAAAAGCAGGTGAAAACAGTGAATTCGATATTATCAAATTCACCCTTCCACCGCAGATGAAGTGAAAGAGCGATGAAGCGGTCGAGGAGTGAACCTTGACCCAAGCCCCCCGACTACACACTAAAATGGACTATACTTTCGCTGGGGATATCCAGTCAAACGGGAAAAAATCCCGAGTCAACCCCAACTATTTGAGGAAATCGTCCCCGACATCATGACCACTACTCAGGGAGATTCTCCCCGACATCATAAACTCATGAAATTCAATGAACATTCATGAGTGTTCATTGCAGAACTCATTAACGTTCATCCAAGATTCATCCAGTCAAGGCAAAAACTAGGTATTTAATCTAGAAACACTGAGGAAATACATTGTTAAGGAGATATGACTTACTTGGATGAAAGATTCTTGAAAGAAATCTGGAAAAGTTGAGAGGAGAGGATTCACACGCGAGCAAGGGAAGTTGAAGAAGAAAACTTGAGAAATGACAAATGAAATTCAGGGGTCCCCTTTTTATAGATTGCTCACACCCCACGAGGTTCATCACGAAAATTCATCATTGGATTGGGCCTTTTGGACTCCCCATAAAGGAATGGCACCCCAAAGCAACATCCATATGGCCCAACAATCAGCCACATATCCATTCTCAAGAGACGAACAAGTCCCCGACTTCAACACAACTCCCTGCACAAGCACGAGGCAGACGCCTCACACGAAGGAATGCTTGACACCATTGCTGAGACATGTATACAGGCATGATCGTCGCGATTCGCCTCGAGGGCGAAATAACGCTCGATAACGTGACAACCCCTTAAAGACGAGCACGTCGAAAAGGAGTTCGTAGAAGCTCCCCGTAGCTTATACACTCCTGTCGGACACCGGAAAAATAACTGACCCAGTCGGTCTCATAGCTCGTTTGTCTACGAGATCCCCGACACGGTCAAACAGGTTGTCCTCGACACGGGCAACAACTCGTTTCCTTTTAGAGGACTTCGACCTCCCTTCTCGAGCGAATTCTCCCTGGGCCATAAAAGCTGAACTTAAGTCATCATCCTTTCACCTAAGGGCAATAACTTGGGGGGCTCCTGATCTGGATTGGGCCTGCACTTGTCCAGCAGTTGGGAGGCCCAATCCAACAACCTTGTATAAGGCCCAAAGGCTAGCAACCCAAGCTAGGGACCGTTGGATAACTCCCCACGCATCCGTTGGGGAACGTGGCCCACGTGTCAGTATTACTGTCATCTTAACTACCATCCAGAAATCACGGGTCCAACATCTATTCTCACAGAGCAGTTGACCAGAGGGGAGTCCACTTGCTGGACTCCATACACACGTAAGCCCTGGAAATCTTCATTATTGGACGTCATTGTGACCCAACAATGGAGACTTTGGCCCAACACTGTTTTTATCAAACATAGCGATAATTGATGATGTATTGCTACACTATTCAATTCATTGAATTTAATATATTATATAGAAATTGGATTTAAAATTTATATTTTATGTCTTCAATTGTTAAAATACCATCAAAGTCATGGAACGATTAAAAGCATAGCCATCACTTATTTATTGTTGGATCGTTGGTATGTGGTAGTTGATACCCTCGCTATAAAGTGTAGGTTCCTTAACTCTTGTAACAAATGAATAAAAATGAAAAAGAAACATTGTGTTGGAACTATTCATTCTTTGCATCACGTGTTTGTGTGGCCATATT